>CM067482.1:8778268-8870725 GCA_034552555.1 Semaprochilodus insignis
GTCTACAGCTCTGCATAGACGTTCCCTCTCTGCACTTCAACCATCGTGTGTTTTAATCATGCACCAGCAGGCCACCAGGGGGCCAAGAAAGTGATCCAGATAGTTTTCATTAAAATGCAACATTAATGCCAACACTGCATGACTACTGCAAGCTTTAAAAATCTGAATAAAACACAAAAAACATAAACTCCACTCTAAAACAAGCAGAAATAGCTCTTTACTATGTCCAAATAAGCTTCAAGTTTAGATGTTTTTTATAAAGTTAAGCAGTTTTAGTTGCAACCCTGAAATCTCAGCCCCACCACTTCTCGTATCCATGTGCACTACTGCACTGCTGGAGGAAAAATGCCTGTAGTGGTCTGAAATATGAATTTTCATGAATGAATTTGGTGAAATAAGAAAATGAAAGCTTTTTGTTTTTCCTGGAAGCATCAACATTTTTCATCAAGGTATTCTGAGCGATGAAACCCCTTTTAGAATGATATTTCAAGGCATGCACAATTACTCCCATTTTGCAAGGTCTGATCTTTTGTTTTCATCAAACTCCTCTGCAAAATACCTGCATGGTCTGTAACGAGGGCGTCGCCACCTTGTGCAAAATTCCATTAGAGAAACTGCAACCTGCTTCTTGTCGACTGATCTCTATGAGATCATATTGGAACAACGAATGAATCGCAGTTCTGAATGGGCTTTTAAAGAGGCTAGCATTGGTCTCAGACTATACATTTTTATGAGCTGATTATAGAGCCAAGGACTTTTTGCAATTGCAGCAAAGAAAAAACAGAACCTGGTTTTCATAACATCCTAAATATCATAGCAGATGCTTGGATATGTATAGCCTACAGTGTGCTGGGAATCCTGACAGGTTTTACAAGGATATATTATCAAGGAAAACTTTGCTTTTCTATAATTTACAGCCTGACAATATCAGTCAAATACCATCAATGTTACAAGCAGATCAAAGCGTGCTGAAGTAGGAGAATCCTTCACTGAATGTTTCACCTTCAGCAGCTTCCTCGCTACTTACAACAGCCCTGGGTGACTGCAAGCTAATGAGTTTACTCAAAAAATGGCCCTGCATTTTAGACAGAGACAAATTGCAGTGACAAAAACATACCCCAGGTAGGTATTTTCCCATGCTAAACACTGGTTAAGCCCAGTTTCTCTCTGTGTGCGAGACATCTTTTTGTGCGTCTGCATTAGCATAGCCTATTTTTAACTTTCGCTTAGCAAAGGACAAAACAAATAATAAATGAAGGCAGACCAGACAGTCATAAATGCACTCTCTCTCCCTCTCTCTCTCTCTCTCTCTCTCTCTCTCTCTCTCTCTCTCTGTCTCTCGGCCCTGCTCAAGAATTCATGGGCGTCCATCTGGATGGTTTCCCACAAGCCCCCTTCCTTCACATCGCCTGTGGCAACACACTGTAATGAGGGAAGGCTTGACCAAGGGCCGCAGAGAGGGCAAGGAACGGAAAAAGAGAACGAGAAGAAGAAAGAGTAAGATGCTACCTCTAGCTCCATTAGGAGCAGCTGGGGATCCAGGGTGCAGCCGTTAAACACGTGTTTTCCAAGCTGGCGGTGCTGAACAGCACAGAAATAGCACTCTGTGTAAGCAGTATGAGGCAGAAGATAGAGAAGTTTGTTCTTCAGAGATCACGCAAAACAAAAGGTTGATTTCCCTAAAGGAAAATTTCCAGCAGAGAAGACAAAGCTTGCAGTACATTAGAAGGTGTTGGAAATGGGAAGTAGATTGTGACATATGGCTGTGGAAAGTGTCCAAACTTGGCTACACTGGATTTCCCTCCGGTCTATTTGTGATGCCACGTGGCAATGCAGCCCAGCAGCTCCATAAGTGCTGCCTCCGTCCAGAGTGTCTCTGCTGGCAGCAAATGCAATAATAGCTATCTAACACAGCCGAGTCAAATCCAGCACGCTACATAAACCCACTGTGTCAGAGCAATGTCTCCAAAGTGCTGGGAAATGACAGTACACAACACATTGTTCTATCCTGTGAATAATTAAGCATACAAATATTTGCTGCTAGATTGCACCGGCTGGGGAAAAGGATGATTAATGTTTCTGAGGTGTGCCTCTATTACACACTGGACAGAAGCTGCATTTTTTGCAGGTTTGCTGATTTTTATTTAACATATAGGTATACAATACAGCCAAAAGTAAGTGGACACATATTTTGGGCGTACCCCTTTCGACAGGTGTTTAATATCAAGCACATATGAATGCAATCTCTGTAGACACTGGCAAAAGAATGCATCACCTTGAAAAGCTCAGTGACTTTAAACATAGCACTGTCATAGGATGCCACCTCTGCCACAATTCAGCTCCTGAAATGTCTACCCTGCTAGATCTGCCTTTGTTAACTGTAAGTGCTATTCCTGTGAAATGGAAGATGCAACAACAGCTCTGCCATGAAGGGGGAAGACCATGCAAACTCACAGAGAAAGGCAGCCAAGTGCTGAAGCGCGTAGCATGTAAAAATCGTCTGTCCTCTGTTGCATCACTCACTACAGCATTCCAAACTTCTGCTGGAAGAAACATCAGCAGAATGACTACACATTAGGAGCTTTGTGAAATGGGTTTCCATGGCCACGCAGCTGCACACAAGCTTAAGATCACTATGTGCATTGTTAAGGCTTGACTGGAGTGGTGCAAAGCACTCCATCATCGGATTGGAGCAATGGAAATGAGTTCTTTGGAGTGATGAATCACAGTTCACTATTTGGCATTCTAATTGATGGATCTGGGCTTGGCGAGAGGGAACGCCAGTAGAATGCTACCTACCTGAATGCCTAATGCCACCAGTGAAGTTTGGTGGAGGAGGGATAATGGTCTGGGGGGTTCAGGGTATGGGGCCTGCCTCTAAGTTCATGTGAAGTGTAATGTTTGTAATGTGACATTTTAGACAGTTATGTGCTACCAACTTTGTAGGTCCCTTTCCTAGTGACTGTGCCCTTGTGCTCAACATGAGGTCCATAAAAACACATGAACACAGTCACACTCCAAATTCTTGTGAAAACAAAGGATGTCCAACTCCATATTAACAAGCTCATATAGGTGTGATGGTCAGGTGTCCACATACTTTTGGCCAGATAGATAGATTGATAGATAGATAGATCGATAGATAGATAGATAGATAGATTACAATCTTGCAGTGAAACATACTTTGCATAATTACTCTGTTTTCTCCTTCTTCTATACGTTTACTGTTAGAGATGTGAGGATTTCTATTAACAATAAAAAATCTGAATTTGAATCATTTACAATAGATTTCAACAACATTGCATGTTTAAAGTGTATTTACACATAATAAACTTGAGAAATAAATAAACTTAAGGAAATTATGTTATGGGTCATACTCCTGAAAGTAGGTGCTTTTGTAGCAATGTCACATAAGAAACACCTTTTAATAGAATAAATAGCCCAAAAAAAAAACCTTTTTTAGTGTTAAGGAAACACAGCACTGTGGTGCAACAGGTGCCATTGTTGCTTCACAGTCAGAAGGGTTCGATTCCCCACCTGGGTGATCAGGGTCCTTCAAATGGCATGTTCTCCCTATTTCTGCTTGGGTTTCCTTCCATGGTCCAAAGACCTGCAGTTAGGCAGATTGGAGATTTGCGTGTGAATGTATATGCTTGTGAATCTGCTCTGTGATGGACTGGTAGCCTTTCCAGGGTGTTTCCTGCTTTCTACCCAAGGAACCCTGGGATAGGTTTCAACCCCCTATAACCCACCCTTCCACCTAGTGTCCCAGAAGGATAAGTGGTTAAAATGAGTTTTAAGGAACCTCAACATAATTTAAAAATTCAAATGTGCTAGAACAAGGCATCCAGAAACTATTTGTTTTATTTGTGGAGATTGTTGCTTCAGTACAGATAATTGAGTAATAAAAGCATTAGTGCAATTAAAGAAGTTATATAATGAAGATGTGAGTAATACAGATAAAAAGCAGCTAGTACAAGATCAGCATTAAGCAGTGGATTTTGCGTGGTGTGGTTTATTTACAGTGTGGGTGAGTTAGAAGATGAAGAGGAGGTGCAAGAGAAACACAAGCCAAAGGGAAACGAGCCAAAAACAATGACATGATCACTGGGTTGTGGTAGCAGACCCTATCATTACAGTAACAGCACTCTGATTTATAATGGTACGCTCACTGGCCCAGATTTACATTACAATGAATCAAAGACACAGCTAAATACACTCACAAGTAACACACATCCAGACAGACAGAGTAAGACATAAAGCTTTGAGAGTGCGCCTAATGAACCAACAGTACCAGGAGCCCAAAGGCCCTTCCCCAATGGCTGACCACACCAGTCGTGAAGCAGCCAAACGAGGCCACAAGGAGCAGCACACAGAAAGAAACGGATGAGGAGCAGAAAGAGGTGCTAAGTCAGCAGCTCCTTCACGCTTTCTCCTACTTTTCACTTTCAGCTCCATTGAGCTTTCAGAGACTAGTGCCCAGGAGTGACGCTTAGCCTTGCCAGATGTTCCCAGCAGCTGCATCAGGGGCACTGAAAGTTCTGGAAAGCTGATTTTTAGTTCATTTAAGATTCAAGTGCCGTTTTCAGTTTGCCAATCAAAGGACCCAATCAGGAACTGCTGAAACAGCGCCATGGCCTCCTCAGGACCTTGACAGCTTTTCTACTTACCAGCCAGAGACGAGGACATAGTGTTTGCTTTAGATGAGAAGACACTGGAAAGCATATGTAAACCAGTCCATTTACATATGCATCTTCACCATAATAGCAACAAGCCAGTAATGCTAGTAATGCTTTTTAGAACTCATTAGTTCTAGACTAACCATTGAAATTTAGTCTACTTCAAATGGACTTCCTTACTTCAAAAGGATTTTGGGTCAATCCCGGACGAGCCCCCTATTTTGTTACATCTCCTAGGGGTAAAACACAACAAAGGAAATGAGACTGCCCACTCAGTAAACAGTCCAGAACTAAGAGACACAGTCTATTCTGATTGTATATGACATAAACTGGACTTATTTAAGATTGGAAAAGTGAGGGGGGTGGGGATCAAATACTGGATTTTGGATTTGTAATGGTTATGAGGGGACAGGATGTTCCAAAATCTTGGAAAAGAGAGGATCAAATACTGGATTTTGAGCAATGTAGGAAAATTGGATTTTAAAAATGGGAGGAGGCAATAAAATAAATTTTGTAAAGGGTGGGCAAGACAAGTTTGAAAAATGGACAAAGTGTGTGAGAGAGGGCAAATACTACATCTTGTAAAGCTGGAATTTGAAGTCAGGCAGCAAGGCAATTTCTGCAAAGTTAAGATAGATTTCAGGAAAGGCACATTATGGGAAGCATATATTTTGCTTAGGTGGGCATGGTGTTCTCATAGAATGTGTACCATATTTGTTACTGCTTAAGTACCAAAAACTGGCCTGTCCACTGTGTTCAAGATGAACACTACATATATAGGGTTAACAGTTACTGTTACAGAAGGTACAGCAGAAGAAGAAGCGATAGAGAGCATGTTATTGAAACATAGCAGGCTGTCCTTTAGGGATCTCACTGGCCCTTTACAGCTGCAATAAGGCGAGCAAACTGCACCCGTGTGCTGAAGTCTCTATAACATAAAGAGCATCCTTACCTGCTGGTAGGCTAGTAGTAAAAAGTAGCCTTCAAAAGGGAAGCTCCCCTTTGATGTGAGGGCTGCTGTATAGCTGACCGACTCTAATAATGATGCAAGCTAAAGAGATATTTCACTGGCTATATGAGACTGACTGCGGAGATCACACACACCCTTCAGCCCTGCGCAGAATCCTGAACAGGTGAGGGGGGAATGTATAAGATGATTAGAATGGGAAAGATGGAGAGACAGCAAGAAAGAGAGAGGCAGGAGTAGAGGGTTGTAAAAAATAATGCATGGAGGTCCAGAAGGTAGATGGGTTATGTGCGTGTGCGAATGTATGTGTGTGTATGAGCGTGAATATATATGTATATGTGTCAGAAAGGACAGAGTGAAAGAGAGAGAGACAGAGAGAGAGAGAGAGAGAGAGAGAGACAGAGAGAGAACATCATATCAAAAGCACATGTAGAGAAGAATATAACATGAAGTTGGGCCAGATGCACATACGTGAGAAGACGAAGCACAAAATGTGCCTTAATGTGGTCACAGTATGCTCTTGCAGTGCATCTGCAATTAACATTCAATTAACTAAGGCTATAGCTGATCACACAAGCTGTGCATTGGACCGCCTGCTAATTGCGCCGTACTTGTGATGGAAACTGTCAACTATGGCATCATCAAAAAACCTAGAACAATAGAGATAATCAAGTTCTGTGGCAAAGAGACAGCATTGCAGGTAAAACTCATAACATTCAAGATGGGGGTGAAGGCACTCCACACACTGGATATGTTACCCAGCCTCATGTACCATTCATACATGCCAGAAAATCCCAAGAGGTCTTTCTCTGGTAAGTTTTTCTTTGGCCATGCTGTATCACAGAAGCAGAGAAGTGCATGTGTAGGTTTTTGCTACTTTGCTCTAGAATTATGCACAAAATACACTCTTCCGATGTTTTCATCTTGCAAAATTAAACTCTTTTTTTTTTTTTAGATATTATTAGATTCAACTTTATTGTCATTGTACAGAGTACAGATACAGAGCCAATGAAATTCAGTTAGCATCTAACCAGAAATGCAAAATACATATTATTTACATATGAAGTGCAGGAAGTAACAATAGCAAGCAATACAAGGTTACAATATGTACAATCATTGACAGTGGAGCGGTAGAAAAAAACAGATCTAGTATGAATATAATATACATATGTACAGAGGGAGTGGAAAGATTACAATGTAGATCGTATGAACTGTAAGAGCAACAAATGTGCAGTGTACAAAATACATGACAGTGCGTTTATATACAGTATGTACAGTAACTGTGAAGATAAGTAATAAACTGTGCAATTATAAATAATAATAATAAAAAATTAAGACACTGCTGCGCCTTTCTGACTAGGCTGGAGGAGTTTAGGGACCAACTGAGATCATCAGAGATGTGGATGCCCAAGAATTTGAAGCTAGACGCACGCTCTACTACAGCTCTGTTGATGTTGATGGGGCTGTGTGTCTGGCTCCTAACCCTCCTAACTATTACATAACCTATAAAACAGCATCACAGAAACGTCCAGCTTTGCAATCTTTAATCTAGATGTCTATGTATCTCCTATCAAGGTTTTAGTTTCTGTTCACACATGGCCGATTATGAAGGGGTAGGGGTGGAGTTGGAGGTGTTCTTTCAAGTATCAATGTTGTTTGGTAGCCTGAGCTTTAATATGTCAACATATATTTTGAAAAATGTATCTTTGTTCTCTGCTAAAGATGTTCTAACTTATTTTCACTTACGAACAATGGAACTTGGGGTTGTTCAAACTTGTATGCATGTAATAGATTATAGTTGAATGCACTAGATTCTATTCAATATAAAACTTCAACCTGGCCCTAACCTTAACTCAATCCAATCTTAAACCAAACCCTCAAACTAACACTGACTATGTTCACACAGCATGTAAAAGTGTCCAAAATCCAATTTTCTGACCAAATCAGACTTTTTTGTAAGGCTGTTGGCATATACCCAACTTCAGTGTGAACAGATCATGCTTTTAAACTGCATGTGCTTCACACGGAACAATGCTTCACAACAATCCTGGAGTAAACAGTCATTACTGCCAGTGAATGCATCTTCGCCAGCATCACAGGTACAATCACAAAGTTCTAATGGATGACAAAAAGGAAATGCTATTAGGCAACTGCCACTTCTTTGGTACATATGCTGTGTTTCTTTAAACTTTGCTTTCAGACTTTTAGCTTTCCTTTGACACTGCAGCCTTGTTCTTCTATCACCATTTTTCTGAAATCTCTTCGAACAACAGAGCAGCTGTAATAAGTACCTTCTATGTTTTGGTAGGCTCCCAGTGTTTCTGAGATGTGATACCTCTCTATACCACCACTGTTATCCTCCCTCACTATTGTTGTCCATCTTTCTGTTTCAGCAGAGCATAATTATGACGGTAATGACAATGGTGGATTTGGATTGACGTAAAAGTCACATGAATTCCAATCTGACTGTTCAGACTGAGCCACATATCTGCATATACTGTATATGTATTGGACTGCAGTACTACATAGTACATAAAACACATATTAAAGTGGACCAAATTGGAACAAGAAATGTCTGATTCAGTGTGTTTTTTGCTGTTCACACGGCCACACAGATAACACATATGAAGAAAAAGATCGGATTTGGGCCACCACCTGCTGGCTGAATGCAGCCATTATTGAACATCAACAGATCAGTAAAATAAAAGGAGCTCATTTAAATGTTATTGTAATTGTTCGAGCTTGACTATGCGGCTCTGATCTCCATCTACCCACTTTAACTGCTTAAGTCTCCCAGCAAAACTCACTAATCTGAAACATGCTAATTTATGCCTGATCTCAAAAGACTCAGAGAAGTATTTATGCAAAATTGCTAAATGCTAAATGGAATGAATTATGAAATCAGACATACTTATAATGAGTGCCCCATTTTTTAGCCAATCTATTTTACATTTTTCTGTGTACATGCACATTTACACTCATGCACAAGTATTGAGATGCTTTATCATGTATGTGTTTTTAGACAAAATGAGGGCTATTTGTACCTCAAACCTGAGGCATAAAACTGTCCTGTAGTGTGAATATGATTTCCATTGGGCAACAGCACTCACAGGAGAAGGCTTCAGTGCCTTACCTAACTGATAACATCACACATAGCCCATAATCCCTCAAGAACCACAACCATGTCAATGACCTCTGACTATGAAGATATGAGAAAGACATCATCGATGTGCAGAGAAAGCCATAATGATGAGGCAAGTCAGGTCATCAGCACTAATCTCCTTTATTTCAGCTGGGAGTGATGCTGAAACAGACACGATTGACAGCTAAGTCGTGATTAGTGATTTGTTGAATGGGATCTCTAAAATGTGACTGACAGCCAAACTAATCCTGCAGACTGGTTCAATGGTTCAATGGTTCTTCTGAAACGGGTCCAGCAAACCTCAAAGGACTGTTTTGAGTGATTTAGCACAAAGCTACAGTCATTAGCCTGTTAAAGGATTTGGTGTTTTCCTGTGCATGCCCTAATCACGTTCTACTTTTCTAAGTGTTTTGTAGGTAAAGAGCATGAAAGGAGTGTCATACTCCCCTACCACTACCACATCAGGATGTTGAAGACTCGAGGCAAAGCACTACAAACTAGGGCAGCCTGCCATTGCTGCAGCAAAAACACCCATTTAGAAACTAGAGACACAACGTGGAAAGTGATTGAGAGAGGGCTTTTCTTCTCCTGTCTTTTCTTTTTTCTCTCAGAAAACCCACTGAAGAGTATTTTCGATTTGTGCAAAGCTCAAAAGAAATGACATCAGGGAAAAGAGTGCTGTCGAGAGAAGCAGAGTGAGCTATTAAGAATCCCATACTGTTTCTAAATGAACATTTATTAACTCCAAACGCTGTCTGTCTGAAGCAGATACTTGCTGGAAGGAGCTCAAAATTGCTCAGCGTACCGCAGGCATATGTTCCTCGCATTTTATACATTTGGCGGCACAGTGATATGCCACGCAAAGTTTGTGGAGAAGGCCGAATTCCTAAGAGGTTTCAGCCAGGCATGAAAGAAGAGCCAAAGAGCCGCAGTGAGGCTCAGCTGAATGGAATCACAACAACTAAAGCTTGCATAGAGGTGTCTGTTGAATAGGTTCTGTTTGTACAGCATGTGAATTGAACAGTGAAAGCTGAGACTTGAAGATCTGGCTGAAGCCACTGTCACATTTTACATTTGTGCTTCACACTGCCTTCTGAAAAAGCTGTGGCCAAGATTGGCCCAGGGAATTGGCACCTTGGTGCAGTTAGCAACTTGCTAACCATAAACAGTGTAAACACAAAAGTGAATTTAATTGTGCCAGATAACTGACAGGAGAGCACAAAGCTGCACACAATTGTAGCAAAAAAAGTATAGATAACTGGCTTGGTTAGCAGCAATGGCATGACTTGTGTGAATGTTGTGCTTAGCCATGGAACTAGCATAGCAGTTAGCAAGCTGGCAAACTACCAAGCTATACTCTGCGATCCTAGCCACTGATCTAGAGTCTGTTTCTGATCTCAATACAAAAACCCAAGCTGTAGAAATCAATGAACATGCATCTAGAGGCTAAGAACAATCACACAAAAAGTTGGGGACAGGCAAATGAGGGAAAAATCAACTGGTTGATACATTTCTAAGAAGCAAGGATGCAGTATTGAGCTTTACAGTATCATCCTGAAAGACCACAGTAGTAGACAATAAAAGAAAATAATTCTGGAAAAAAAAACTGCTGAAAGATCAAACCTGCGTGAGCATGATGTCCAGCACAGTTAGCTAAACAGTACTTAGAGAAAGTCTTATAAACAGATGAGATGGAGATTAAACTGTACCAAAATGATGGAACTTGTGGAATTGCTTGGCTTGCCTATATTGATGATGTCACTATGCATGGCAGCAGCAGGGTGAATTCTGAAGAGAACAGTTCAACTGCTCAGATCCAATTATTAACAACCAAAATTTCACTAAAGGTCATGTCGGACTGGACAACTACTTATAGTCACCTATACAGGGGCTATGTACACTCATCATCAGAAGAGTAATTGCATCCAGAAGGAATGACATGTGACAGCAAACTGTTCATCTTGGTGCTGACCACGGTGCCTCCACACATGGATTCATTGGTTGTCTCCACCAAGACAAAAGCGGTACTTGTCACTGAAGATGACCCACTGCAATAAGATAATCCTTTATTAATCCCACAGTGGGGAAATTTACTTTTACAATGGGTCATTCCATGGCAGTCTGGCACGAAACCATTGCAGACCTCTCTCCAATTCTTTCAACTGCTTGAATTGCTTTCAAAATCTTCTTTGAGGAATACTTTGCTTGCAAAGGATCCTATCATCACAACAGCATGAGTCAGAATGGAAAGCATGTGCAACAGGACAACCTTATATAGTCAGTCAGGTACAGCGATAAGGCCCATCCTTGCTCACGTCACATGTGTGGCCTAGGGGGAAACTTCAATCATTTGCATGTCTCACAATGTCAAACCTACCCACCGAGTTCCAATCCTGTCGGTTGATTCCTTCTGGGTGCAACTTTTGTTTCGATAATGAGTGTATAAAAAGGCATTGATTCCCAAATAGTTCTCCCAATGTAAATGTAAATCCCCTCAAATGCCCTTAACCTGACATTTTAACCTCACACTGATTGTTTCATGTCATGTCTAATATACTGGAGTATATAGTCTAGTCATACCAGGAATAAATTGTGTCACTGTCCAATTACTTATGGGCTGCACTAAAGCTTCAGCCATAATTCATCTCTTTTATTAAACAGTAATCTGTTGCTCTAGCTGGAAGGGTTCCCAGACCTCACTCTTTATTGTTTACAGCAGGAATCTCATGTACGGTGGAACTGAGGATGATGTGGATCGCCATATTGTTGGCCGAGACTCCAGCTTTTCAGGCATAGCTCTCCATCTCAAGTGTCCCCACTCCAGATGAACGCAGCATCTCCAAGGGATCTAGCCATCCTTTGGTGAGCAGCACCATGGAGTGACACTTGTCAACACCCATGAGCTCAGACCACCTGGCAGCCCTCACTGAAAATGACTCCAGATCAGGTCTGTGCAACACTGAATCACGGAAGCTATCTCTGAGAGCTATCGCCTCTTGGGCATCTTGTCCCATGCCTCATGGTGACAGTAATTCGTTCCAGCAACTAGGAAACATATCGTCAGTGCAATAGACCCTGTAACTTTATTGGAAAAGGAAAAATATTACATTACCTCTAAAGGACACATAAACAATACTGCAATGAGAGCAGTGTCTATTTGCATACAAATCAAAGTCAAAGTGATTCTATACTCTTCACATTTTTCTTTCTGAGGACATCCAGTAATGTATTAAAGGGTCCATATGTACATTGTTCTTGCATTTTTGGTTTTAAGCACCAAAAATGGTCATCATGCATTGGCCAACCGCTCTTTATCCTCTTTATACTTTAGCTTTGTCCTAATCCTGTGAAATTTCGTTTCTGTGTCTCCATGACTGAAAATAAAATTACTAAGCTTTTTTCCCGACTGACTGTCCTGTGTTGAGCCTCATTCAAAAAGCAGTCAGAGTTGAAATGCTTCTTAGAACTTCAATACAAATGGGCAGAGCTAAACTGCTGTACGCTGAATAGGTGAATAGAGAGATGGAATTCAGTTGCTTTCTATATTACTTATAGTACAAAGGTCTCCATTTATGTATAATATTGGAACAGTTTATTACAAACAGTTCCATATGTCCGTTCATCATGAAATGATACAGAATAGTGCTTTTGAATGGTGTAAAAATATGAAAAATAAAACGACAACAACAATGATATAGATCTTTCTGTACCCAGTAGCAAATATATTAAACTTCTTGCAGCTTGTCAGTGATTTGTGTCTTCTACCTGGATCTGGAGTAATGCTATCAGAGACAGAATGGAGCCTAAAAAGAGGGATTTCATTTAAGAACATGCTTATTTTTATATCTTGCTCAAAGGATGACAAGATTCTCTCTGACAGCTTGTCAAAATAAAGTTACCAACTACACCTGCTTCACTTCAAAAACCGACAGCAAAAGTCACAAAAACAACAACCAAAATGAAGCAAAGGGCATTCGGTCCCTTTCTTTGGCATCTGGGCCGTCCTCAGAGTGCTTCAGAGTGGCTCCAGCACCTGCAGCGTTTCAGAGTTTTTCCCTACAGCACAGCTTCCATTCATCTCTCACTTTTCCACACTGCTGATCATCTTTCTAGCAGCCTCTGACATTTCTTCTCTTGGCCAAAGAACTGGAGCACAGAGCACATGTGACGGTCATCTTCACCCCATATGGCTGCAGGCAAAGAAAGATTCAGGAAGGTTCAGAATACTTGCAGTCATCAAACTCCCAGACAAAGCCCCAGAGCTTATTTAGGAGAATGTTATCATTGTCATAATAAAACACTGTATCTCAATTAGAATCACTTTATTTCACCATGTATGTTAAAGAAAAAAAGAACTCATCTTGGGAAGTGCACATCTACAGTCTATGACCTGTAACACACTAAAGAGACCAGACAAGTGCACACACTGTTCACTCATATTTAACTAAGGGATGAAAAAAGAAAAACAGAGTAAATACAATAAAAAGTAAGATAGAGTAAATGTGAAAGACGATGTGTGAATATCTGTACATATGCAAAAGTTGTTTAATTAAAACAGAATGAAATGATGTGCAAAAAATTTAAAGCCTGATTTTATTTGCAAATAGTACAAAGACAACACACCAGTGGTGAAACTGAGCAATTGTTGTTTTGAAAATAATGTATACATGTCCATTTTTAATTTAATGCCAGAAACATACAGTATTTCAAAAAGTTGGGACAGGTTTACCACCATGTTACACCACCTCTTCTTTTATCAACACTGTAAGTGTTTGGGAGCTGAGGAGATCAGTTACTGCAGTTTGTGAAACATTTTCCCATTCTTGCTTAATACAGGATTTTAGGAGTTGGAGGTCTCCTTTGTCATACTTTCCCCATTAATGATGCAACAAATACTTGGGTCACAGTGGGTGACAGGTGTGGACTGTAGGCAGGCCAGTTTAGCATCCAGCCTCTTTACTGAGCTGTGCTGCTGTACAAATACATGTACATTTAGGGATTTAGCAGGTGCTCTTATCCAGAGCAACTTACAAAAGTGCTTAGTGTTCAGTCAGAGTATGTATCCTATCTAGTACAAATAGGTTAGAGTCTAAGCTCCCCATGAGCTCAGACGCTGCCCGAAAAAGCGCCAGTGCGCTAATACCTAGAAAGCCGAGAGAGAAGAAAAGTTAAGCTCAGCACAAGTGCAAAACAAAGCATTTCAGTATATACATCGATTAGTGCTAACCTAAGTGCTTTACAAAGAGATGGGTCCTCAGTCTGTGTTTGAAGACCACAAGAGAGTCTGCTATTCATACAGGCAGTGTGAAGTTCATTCCATCATCTGGGTTCCAAGACAGAGAAGATAATAAGCCAGGCCTTCTCTGAAAAAGGCGATGCAAGTCACCCTATCCATGCCTTCCACCGAAACCACCACGGATACTGGTGTTTGAACTGCTGTACTGAACTGCTAAAAAGATGATCCCTCTCTTCTTTAGCCCAGGAGATGCAGCACCCATCGTTTATAAAAAAAATAATGTCAACTCATCTGCCTGCAGGACACTTTTCCATTTCTTCTATTGTAAATGAGCTTGGGCCCAGTGAAGGCAGCGGTACTTCTGGACCCTGTTTATATCTGGCTTCCACTTTGCATGCTAGAGTTTTAACTTGCATTTGTGGAGGGAGTGTTGAATTGTGTTTATAGGTGATGGGTTTGAGAAGAGTTCCTGAGTCCATAAAGTGATTTCCACTACAGAATTACGTCAGCTTTTAATACAGGGCCGCCTGAGGGCCCAAAGATCATGGTCATCCAATATTGGCTTTGGGCTTGAATTGTTGCACTATTTGCCCATGCAGTCTTACATGGAGTGCACATCTTTACTTCTGAAAGCCTCTTTGGAATGCTGTTTTTATACTCAATCCTGTTACTGACCTGTTGCCAATTAGCCTAATTAGTTGTGGGATGTTCCACCAGGTGTTTTTTAGCAATACACAACTTTACCAGTCTTCTGTTGCTCTTGTTCCATTTTGTTTAAATGAGTCACTGGTCTAAATTCCTACAGTCTAAAGGAGTTAGACTGTTTTTTGTTGGTGTAAGTTTAAGTTTAAAATGCAAGATATGAACTGTGGTTAATGAGCACTACAGCTCTGGGGGGAAAACTGTTAGCATGTCTGGTTCTATTGGCTTAGATGACCCTGAATCTTCTACTAGAGTGGCTGATTATGGGCTGGAGTTTAGCTTGTTCTTGTGAGGTGAGGGAACCAAACCAGATGGCTATGAATGACATGAGGATGGATTTAATAATTGCTGTGTAGAACTGGGTCCTCACAGTCTGCAGTCTGTCTCAGGAAGAACATTCTTTGCTATGCTTTCTTGGCCATGGAGATTATGTTTCTGTCCCACTAAGTCCGAGTACATAGTCGTGTCCAGGAACTTCAGTTACTCCACAGTAGAAACAGTGAATGCTGAGGTGGGGGAGTGGAGGGGAGAGGGACTTGCACCTGAACCCCACCACCATCTCTAAAGCCTCTGGTATGTTAAACAGCCATTTAATTATTTATATAATTATGATTTAATTATTTTCTCCAATTTGTTGCTGCTACACAAGGACACTAGTTTCTCAATTCATGAGTGTTGGCTTTAAGGGCCACCACAGTCGGCTCATCTGCAAACTTCAGGATCTCCACAGAGACACAGTCATTGCTGTAGAAACTGAAGAGAAGGGGTGAAAGCACACAACCCTGTCGAACTCTAGTGCTGAGGGTCCGGGGTCTGACATGTGTTTTCCAAACTGCATCTGCTGTCTCCTGTTTGTGAGGAAATCCATGATCCACTGGCAGATGGGGTCTAGTTTGGACAGATGGGACAGTTGGACCTGCAGCAGCTCTGTCACTATGGTCTTGAACACAGAGCTGCATTCCACAAACAGAACTCTAGCATATGTTCCAGGCCTGTCAAGATGCTGTAGCATGAAGTGCAGGGCCAAGAGGAACACATGATCGACAGACCTGTTAGCTCTGTACCGCAGGGGAACCAGCAGGAGGTTTATAATAGTAGTCAGGTGGGCTAAGACCACCTATTCAAAAACCTTCTTGACTACTGAGGTTCAGAGCTGCTGACCTGTAGTCATTCAGTCAAATAATATTTGTGATTTCTGGGGGGTGGCTGGAATGATGGTAGAGGTTTTGAAGCATGTGGGAAAACAGCACGATTCCAGTGATTTGTTGAAGCTGCAGTTTTAGGGTGGATGGAGAGACCAAGTCCAACCCTGGTATATTATGGCATAACTCATTTTTAAGGTGTGCATAATGCTGCTCATGTGGAATGGTAAATACATTCAATCAATTAACAAATCATTTGGAGTTTTTAAAAGTGCTGTGCTCCTAGAAAAAAACAGGCTTTTGTCATTGTTGGCAATAGTAAGTGAACCTCTCTGCAGCAAAGACTTCAACCAAATGGTTCCTTTATCTGTTGATCAGCCCTGCACCCTTCTTATAGAAATGCTTCAATTGTTATGTTGGTGGACTTTCTTAAATTAACACCACCTCTTAAGTTCCACCTCATTTCTATTGGATTAGGATCTGAACCTGACTTTAGTCAGCCAAATGCAACATTTCTTCTGCTTCAGCTGTTCTTTGTAGACTGAAATATCAGGATGATGTTTTTAAATAGGGTAGCATTAGCCACACTCACATCCCATTGACTGAACCTTCTGACTCAGAATATACAATATGAATATGTTGAATCACTTCATCCAATAAATGTATGGAAAACTATATAACTGCGTATGATATTTCATATTGCTTTGACTTAAATGAAGATCTGATTCCATTTGAAGTCAAACACATGCAGAAATTCACATAATGGCAAAGGATTCCCATGCAGTAGTGTATATGCATATATTGTATGCCAACTAGTTTTGGATTATCCTAGCAATCTAGCTGGGTAAGAGCAGCCCCCTGGGGCCTATGCAATGGGACTGGCTCGCTCAATGCAAAATGCTTTCTTTCTCATTAAAAACAATTGAAAAAAGGCACTTCAGACCTCAAAAATCACATACAGTGTCAACCCCCCTTGCCGCTGAGTGTTCTCAGGGGGCTGCTATCCAGACCTAGCTTGGCTGTTTTACTGCTGTCATTGGACTGCAAGCTAAATTTGCCATTATAATTGTGGAACAGACTTTGGCCTTTGGCTAAAAGTTGGATAAAATTATGCTTCCCATCCATATTATTCATAAACAGTACAGGAGTACTGCCATCTGTGTCGGTAGACTTTGGCAATGTCACAGAGTTCCGACTCTGAAATTGGCACGCAGCACAATAGGCTAATTAGTATAATTATGAATGCCAAATGTGATTGGCGAGTAGGTGTGAGATGAAAAAACTACAAAGAACATACAAACATAAACCGGATTCATTTGATATGAGTGCCTGCCTCTGCAAGAATTCTGACCCTGAAAAAAGACTTTTTTGAAGAACAGAATGGAGAGTTTCAAATGTTTCCATGACAATCTGTCAGTGGGTGCTGCTGCCAGTGCGCTCCTTTGAAAGCTGTTCAGGCTGAAGGTCTCACCTGCGAGTGATGTGCGAGGTATTCGTGAAAAACAGACAACATTCCTCATTACCAAGAGAAAAGGCTCATACAGACCAACAGCCAGGAATCTTCTCATGATAGAATGGAGAGGTGGCCTTTATGAGGTATGCATTCTGATTCTTGATGGTGGGGGTCATCTATTCCACCATCTGTTAACTTAAAGGGCATTCGTGCACTCTATCAAAAGGTGTCCATCGCCAAGAGTAAAAGTCTAGCAGAAGAAGGAACATGCTTTACAAGTATTACATTAACTTTCATGAATGAATGGAATGTGTAATATGGATCGTTCAAACCAATTTGGTTCAGAGTTTAAAATACACTTGGAACTTTTAATTAAGTTGACTTTAGACAAAAATCATTTTGATTTAAATGACCCTATACGTCTATTTTGTTGTTTTTAATAAAATAAATGACTGAACATTCCCATTCTTCCTCTATTCCTCCAAATCTTTATGCAGACCAGGCATTTTATAACATACCTTAATCATTAATGCTTTAATTAAACACCAGGGATTCACCCACATAAAACAGTCCAACTGCAAATTAAACGTCCCCAAACCTATTTATCTTTCTTAAAGACAAATAATACCAATTTGGTGCTGAGCAAGGGAACTTATTATGAATGGACAGGAAAATGGAACAAAATACGGCTTACTGAATGTTGAACATCATCACTGAATTAGTTCATAGCTTTATATATAAACGTCCAAAAATGGCTTTTATTGAAATGACCGGTAAGTCCTCTGCTGAAAAACGTGTTTGAAACACAACAAACAACCAGGATGATTATTATTTTTACTGGTCAACCAGCACTAACCAGCATAAACCAGCATGGACCAGCATGTATTCACACTTTCAGCAGGATTATAGCAAAACACACAAGAACCCAAAGTAGCACAGTTACTAGTCCCTGGTTAACTCTCTCAGGTGCCTGACATCACAATTCAGGTAAACTCAAAGACCAACAATGCAGTGAAACAACAATTCTATTGCCCTGTTCATTCAGTATAACATGGTAAGGTGTGTTGCCTGTATTTCTAAAGATATAAGTGTATCATATTACATTTTGCTACTGTGAAACAAAGTGTTAACATGAGCTTCTTGTCAAGGATGTGCCATGAAGGACGTGACTAAGAAGGCAGAGATGACACTGCTTGTAATAGCACTAAATGGCTAACACCTCTTTATTATATTATCTAGGTCCAGAAAACACATTTCGATTCAGTTATGCACTTGACTTCATGCACAAATTTCAGAACTACATCCAGTTTCCATAAAGCATCAACTTTTGTTCCCGAAACCCAGCCCATTTCCATGCCTGGTCGCACTATGAATTACTATTGATTTACACACACACACACACACACACACACACACACACAGATAGATAGTATATATTTAGCCATGTTGAGTTACAAGTCAGGAATAATTCATATAAGATTCCAACATTGTTTTGTTTTGGCCAGTAATACCAGTAACCCGCTTATTCTTTTGAATTTTAACGAGTTTTCTTCCCAGTTAAGTTTTTTCCAATTCCCACCCATTTGCCAAGTCCACCCTATCACATCAGAGAGCTGAAGGGATGAAGGATACCTTGAGCTTCCTCTAGGTCAAATGAAGTCAGTCACTGTATCGTTTGAAATTGCTATTGGTTTATTATTAATTAGATATTGTTTAGTTGTTACGTTGACTAGAAGAATGTATGTTAAGTGGAGGTTCCTTCGACTAAAAGGTTAAATTATTCATTTAGAAAAAGGCTTCTATAGAGAACCATCCATTTAAAGTTTCTTCAGGATACAAAATTGGTTCTCCTGTGGTGCTGCTCCAAAGAACTCTTCTTAGCACCTTTATTGCTTGAATAAGTGTGGTTCAGGTCAAGTTAAGAAGGTGAGGGTTGTAAACCTCACCCTATAGTTTTGGGGAGGTCATGACTCAGAAATGCTGAGTACCTGCCTGCAGTGGCTCTCTGATGCGGTCTGCTAGAAAAGGACTTTGTAAAGGCCTGTGGAGCGTGACCACCCATCGCATCTCAAACCCAGAAAGATTTAGAAATCTTGTAGTGTCAGAAGCTCTCTGACATAAAGCTTTTCTTATTGTCTCATAAGGAATTCTTGGCCTGAGTGAGAGAGACAGAAAGAGAGAGAGACAGTGGGAGAGGGAGATAGAGAAGGAGGGCCAGTATTTTCTCGCTCCTTCTCGCTCTCTCTTTCAGACAGACATGAAGCAGACATATACCCAGGACATTCTTTTCTATTGTGCCATGCCTAATTGGACCGCCAGCATGAGTGCTTAGTCAATACAAATATCCATATTCAATTCAGCAGATCAATAGCGTTCATGCCTATGCACGCAGAGCTGTGTGAGGAATCCGACTGAAAGAGTTACACGACTGAAAGACTTAACACCATGACTTACCAGCTATGATCACTGATACAATTACTGAATCATTCTGCTTACAACTTCAGCTCTACATTCATTAATGTGCTCACTTAAAAATCATGATGGTCTCCCTGTCTAGTCCCCAGATGCTTACTTTGCATCTCTAGTGACCTGTGACCTAATTTCTCCTCCTCTATATGTGCATTATTTTTGTTCCGATAAGCAACAAGCAAAATATCACAAAATAATATACAATAACAAAATACATATTATAATGTTTTACAATAACCTGTATTAACAATGGCAATTTATCAGTTTGTGTTAGATATAAGCATGACTGGATGAATTGTATAGGTTGTATAGAGCAGTCTGTGAGCACAGGTAGCCTTGCATCATCACATTCAAATAAACAAGGAGTAATTGCTATCAGGCAATGTTTTTGGCCACTTCAGCTGTATACATGTTACCTTGCAAGATGGAGGAGTAAAGCTTATTTAGTATACATTATTTTTTCTGTGGGTTACTGATTGAGTCTTTGGGTCTTTGGATTCAGTACGGCATGCAAATAAATCTCAGGCCAGTAAATGGTCATTCTGTGCTCTCTGAACAAACATTAAAGTAACAATCTTTACACTTCCTGCATGATGACAGCTGATTGGGTCAGCCAATTGACAGCCAACTGAATGAGCAGAGCAATGAGCAATGTGATTCTGCCTGGAACGAAGAGCTTTAGAAGGCTGGAGTTTGAGGGTTCTCCCTCAATCCAAGATTACGCTGATAGTGCTCATTCCTTGAGCAAATAACATGCTAAGTTGTTTTTCTTCACTGGTGATGTTCTATCGGGCCTTTACTGCAGCTGTCTACAGTCCACGCTTCATCTTGACATGTTTACCTTTCCTTTTGAGAAGCTGTGCCTTCAGTAAGTTTAATGCTTGCTTGATTGAGGTCACGTGATTGACTTAACTATTACAGAACATTCCACGTCCTTGCCTTAAAAAAAGTGTGTGGTCATTGCCCATCTGCACTGTGCACCAGCTTCATTGGCCCTGGCCATACATTACCTCCAACATGCTTCATGCGGTACGTTTTTTGTCTTATCTGTCCCAGCTTGTTCTAGATCTGTACACGCTGTAAAATCTGATCTTCCTGTCTTTGAGGTTTATTACCCATAGTTTACATCATGTGGTAAACCTTCTGCATTTACTCTGGTAAGTCTTCTCAGATACACATGGGGGATTGGACCCGGATTTTCTGTAAAGCTGCTTTGTGACAACATCTGTTGTAAAAAGCGCTATAGAAATAAATTTGACTTGACTTGACTTGACTTGACACATTCCTCCTGGAAAAGTGTTCTTCTTGATCTGGTCAACTGTCGTGAAGGGACCCTGCTCAGCAGGGAATGAATTCCACTACAGTTGTTTCCCAGGGTTCTTTAGGGCTGTTGGGGAGTTTCTTCTTTTTAGGAACATTTGGCAACACCAAGTTTATGTTGGATTTGGATTTGAGTCACCTCACCATAGTTGACAACACTGACAGCATTTTTATATAGTAAACATACAGTCTTTGTTTTGAGGGAGGTTGGCTCAAATGGGTTAATCCATGGTTAATCCATAGGTTAATCCAGCCTAAATTTTGACCACAAATGTCCCAAGGTATTTAGAAACAGCTGGTCAAACACCCATGGGTTAATTGAGACCATACAAGCCTTGGACTATGGTTCAGGAGCCAAATTAGAAGGAATAGTTAAGAAGTCTTAACCCCATACTTTTATTCCATGTTCAGTTTAAAAGCTAGGGACCTGAGGTCAGCATTATCAGGGTGAATTAATGATGAAATATAAAGTATATATTTTTTTTCCATTCGCTCCTGGACATAGAAAGACAGAGACAATATATAAGGAATGAATCAATGAACAAAAAAAAAAAAGGAAATCCCTTAAGAAAGACTATTATAAGGTGCCCACTAGCCATTCTGTTGGCTGTTTATACATTAACAGAGTCAAAAACATATTTTCTTCACAGACAATCTGCCTTTTGTGTTACTTAGAAAAAGTAGGGCTAAACTGCATTCAGTAGCCTTGCACACTGCCTGTCGGTTGGTGTCTCTAGAGCCAATTCCATGGAAACTCGCTTTTATATTGGAAGCACATGGCAGTGTGCATAGGTCAGAGAGGAGAATCAGTATGGCTGATAAGCATGACCGTTAAAGGCTTTATCATGCTAATACATCTGAAAGTAATAGCACATCAGAAACAGATCATTATCGTACACAAACAGAAAGGAAAAGCAGCACTTTCCCACAGCACGTCATTCCTTTTAGGCTAAAGTAAATATATATTTGACCCTTACCCTCCACTGATAATTATCATATCACTTTTAAGGATTATTCTCGTTGTTTATGAGCATAGTAGTATGCTCAAATTATAAACACAACCAATAGTAATAATTAAAAGTTCATTAGTTGTTTTCAGTTAGCAGGAATAAATACAGTTTTGAGACTACATGTGTGGCATTTTATAGTTGTTTTTTTATGTCTGTTATAAAAAAAAGCTATGTTGTTGTTGTTGTTGTTGTTGTTGTTATTGGTGGTGGTGGTGGTGGTGTTATTTAGCCACTCCAGGACTGCAGTCTCAGCTGGTTTGCAAGGCTGCTGTGATTGGGGAAATGCTTGTGCTGGCAGGCCACTGCACTCCAGAAAGCAATTGAAAGTAGGGAGGTCTGCTCAGGGACACAGTGGTCAGAGGAAATGCCGGGGCAGCAAAACCCCTAACTATTGATGCATATACAGGTTAGAGCATGGACAGAGGAGGCCCTGCATATTTAAAATCATATGAGAAAGTCACCACCATCTTAAAAGAATTTCCACTGATTATTCAAAATGTCTCCATAATTAAATGGTCTGAAAAATGCCTTTTTTTTACAGAAAGTTATAACATGGCATGGAAATAAGTACAATACCTTGATGCCTGAGATGTTGTTTTATGTTCATTTTGAGCAGGTTTTGGTAAAAAAGTTCAATAAAGCAAAATAGTTCCCAAAGAAAAGTTTTTTTTTATTGTCATTTCTCAATTACATTTAAAACCAACATTACATATAAAAACACAGAAGACACATGGGTAAACTACTGGTTTTGGAGCACTTTGAAGCAGCTGGTGTTTATTTAGTCAGTAAGAGCTTTATTAATTAAGCTAATACTGGTTTACGGATAAATGGCATGCCATGCCAGTCTTTGGTCACCCTATTATGAATGGTGCCCTCAATGAGACTTGAATTAAATACCTACATTTCTGAGTAATTGTGAAAACTACTAATTAATTATTGACCAAATGATTACTGTAGTTTAATCACTGTAAATTCAGATGACACAGGCTTTCAGCTGCATTCAGTGTTAAAGGCTTATAATTGCAAAAAGGTCTAGATTGAATGCTTGCATGCATAAAGAAACCTCCTGGTTGGTGGACAAATGGTGTTGTTTTTCACTTCGCAAGTCTTTTTTCATGTAGTTGATGTAATTATTTTTGAATATTTTTAAGAGATGGAATGGGGGGTCCAGTAAGATTACATTTGCACAGAAACCAGAAATGGACTATTTGCTAAAATTTCTGCAAAAGTTCTGCATCTCCTAGTGACTATTGCTACATCCATACATTTTCAGCTCAGGCTACCTTGTAGCATCCATAATGCCAAGAGACTAAAAAGTTCAGTAGCACAAATGGAAATTTAAAAGAACACAGAAGAGTACATTTCTCATTCAAAGAATAAACTCCTTGCTAGAAAAAAAGCATATGTTGTATTTTGGATGGTACTCTGTGCCTATTCAGACATGCAAATACTAAAGTTAATACTGAAGAACAGAATACTGTTGCTGATAACACGTCTTATCTCAGTAATCCATAGTAATTTACTACCACTACATCCATTCTCACTGTAGGTTTGTTTGGTGTATAGCTGGTGTATAGAAGGTTCTTTGGCTTGACAAAGAATATTTAGAGATGACTGAGGGGCTTGATATGTGGTCAGTAGCCTAACACTAATTTTGTCATAAGAGTAACACTATAGCTAACAATAACACTTAGTTAGGTAACAATACCAACAAGGAAGCTAACAGTAACACTATAACAGTAACACAGTTTGCTGACAGGTTAGCTAACGACAACACTAGGTTTGCTAACAGTAACAGTACCTAATAGCAACTGTAGGTTTGCTAACAGTAGGCCTTACAAAAGCTAACAGTAACACTTGGCTAGCTATCAGTAACACTAGATAACAATAACACTAAGCTAGCTAACAGTTATTCTAGGTATGCTAACAGTAACAAAAGCTAACAGTAACACTAGGTTACCTAACAGTAACAAAGGTTAGCAGTAATGCTGGCTAACACTAATACTTAGGATGGCCGCTTTCATAACACCAAAAAGGAGGACATCCCACCCCCAAAAGCAGGATATCATAAAGAGGGGGGATTGTTGGGCACGATACTAGAACAGAATTAAAATCATATCCTAACCTATATAACACATAAATGATTGCTTTACTCACCTAATTGGGTGGAACGGATGACATTCGAGAGTCAGACAGGAGCTTACTAATTGACTAGCATTTAGAGGGCCTACCTGCGGTTAGCCGGTAGGTGAGTCACAATGTCACATGATCTTTGTAAACCAATGAAATGCAAGGCATGTCTTTTGACACAAAAGTGAGCCAATGGCACACATAACATTGTTCGCGAGTGAAGATTTTAAATAGTTCATCCCGAAAAGAGGGCTAATAGGCGTCTGTCCAGGTATAGCGCCAGACTAAGGACTGGGAGTTGAAAAAATGGACTATCCAGCCTAAAACTGGACATGTGGGCACCCTATTAATACTAGGTGGAAGGTTAGCGAACACTTATTCTTGCCAACAGTAACACTAGCTTTGACAACCCTCAGGACATATCCGTTATGCTAAAACGTTTTCATCTGCCGATTTTCAGCTGCTGGACCTAGCTTAGCATCAAAATGGACCATGGTTAAAATTCTAGCCTGCATCTAGTGATTCCAGCAGCCAGATCTGGCCTATGATTGCCACCACTACACCAAAACGTATCCTGCTGCTAATTAGAACAAGTGGTGCTATTAGGAGCATTACTACTAAATATTAGACCTACTAGTTACTAGTAACATTAGTCTGCTAACCAGAAATGCCGAGGAAGGTGTGATTAGTGTAGACTGGTGGGAAGATGGGGTCACTGAGATAATCCCACCCCCCTATGCCAAATATTAATTTTACACTGGCAGTGGTGTGAGATAAGACCTCCAAACATGATAAAAGTGTGTGTGTGTGCGTAAATGTGCAAAAAGGAAGGCAGCAATATGCCATCATCAGAATCAATACTGCCTCTGTGAAACAGGCTCATTCCATGCTCATCATTTAGAATGATGTGATGAGACTGAATCAGTGAAAATAGTCTGGCACTGTAGCTCGCTGAGCTGATTGGCTGCACACACAGATGACTAAGCTCCAAACTGTTGCCTGGTCAGCTCCGAGAGAATGTGTTTGTTTGCTTTCTTATTTGCAGAGAGACTTTTGGGAAATGTTTGCATATTGGCTTACAAACTTCTTTCCATTGCTCCATTATTTTAAATGTATTTGAGCAAGGTTAACATGAATTAGTAAAAAGAGAGCCCTGTCAATTGTGCCATGTTTTTACCACAGTGAATAGCAAATACTAGCACAATAAAGTGAAATATATATATTATTTACTTAACATCCCCAGATAGCAAACGGTCTGCTGGCTTGATCAGGTCTGAACCCCATTGGCTGTTTGCCACTGCTGGTCCACCCTCGGACCACCCAGATCACTGTCCTGCATACAAAAACTAGTTTTAAACCTCCTCAAACAGATTGTAAATGTGTCTAGCCTTTAATTTTAAGAGCAATTAAAGGCTACCAATACTACAAACAAATAACTGAAAGAAATAAATAGGGACTAGGCCTGGTATAAAACGATTCAGTTCAAATTGTTGTTGCTGGCACTAAAAATGATTTACTTAACTAATTTCTAGCATAACAAAAGTTAGAAATGAAGGAATAGCAAGTAAATTGGACCCCTTGGAAAACTGTGAAAAGTGGTAATTTGTATGCTTCTTAATTGCCAGCGGGGCGCCCAGAAAATGCTGACCAAACCACCAGTCGACTGCCAGCTTTGCCATTAGTGGGCCAACAGTCATCTACATTCCTCTCGCTATCGGGGGTCCTGTGGTATATTTTTAACCAGAATTGTTCTGGCCCAAATCTGGCCCACATTCCCCATTTTCATCATGGATTGACGACACTTGGTTGGACCACTCCCTCTTGCAAGATGTACGCACCAGATTATGGCCACACCTCAGCCAAAAGTAGGCTACTCTGTCGTTTCTGTGCTAGAAGTGGATCAGTTATGTTTTGGGACAGGTGGGCCAAATGCATGTTTTAAATATGTGGGCCAACTTTGACTCACTTCAGTGCCAGTAGTGGGCCAGCAGTGCCATAGCTTTGCCAGATGTGGCTCACGTCTGCATGCTATCCTGGTATAAAGAGTGTGCTGAATTTCTATGAGTCTGTGAGTCTATTGCTCTGTGTACTTCAGGAGGCTCCAAACTGTTGTCTGGTAAGCTCAATAAAAAGTGTGTTTGTTTGCTTTCTTATTTGCCAAAGGGACTTCTGAGAATGTTTGCATATTGACTTCCAAACTGCTTTCCTTCACTCCTTTACCAACACTGGAAATGTGAAACACACGCACAGAAGAGTGAGTTTAAAGACGTGGTGCCGTCTATCGTATTTATGAGACAGCTTGCACTGCTGCGGCTGCCAAAATGCAGCGAAACAAATATTTGATTACGCCGCGTGTGACACTAAGCTTTCAGACTGCAGGCTCGAGCGAGGGCGTGATGGAATGAACTCTCTAGCAGCGCTGACACTGTCACAAGCATCATTTCATCTCTGCTTTCTTTTACACACTTTGCCTCAAATGTCCTCCTACACTACAAAGGCCTAGAGGGGACTTTGTCACTGCAACTAGCAGCATATAACAGTTTCATTCAAGTATCGATTAGGGGTGCAGCGATTAATTGACTTAGTCGACTAATAGTGACAAACAAAGTTGTATTTACTTGATGGACCTTTCTTAGAGTCACTGAGTCGTTACTATTCTGCTGTGAATAGTAGTGTTCTTGAACTTCCGCCTGCACCATTTAACACTCACTGATTTTTAGCAACCCTCAGCTTCAGCATAGCCAACAAGAGGTCAGTTAACATATCTGGAAGACTTTCCAACATCAACAAAAGGCTAGTTTGACTTGGCTGAGATGTGTCACGCAAAATTTCAGAACATTTGAACTTTGTATGACCCTGCACGTCTGCTGCAGTGCACTGTTTACTGCTGCACAGAGCTCAGCTGTGAGGAGTTTTACACAATCGCATCACAGGGCTATGGGAAGCGGGCAGGTCTTATCAATGTATTGCATGCTATACCGGTCGTGTGTATACTACCATAGCATGCTGTTGGTGGCAGTGGAAAGAAGAAGGCACGCAGACACGCACCAACGACATGAAGGACCTAAGCTACACAAACCACAGAAAGGGACACCCAACAAATTGTCCGACATGTGCAGACTGAACCAACAGCCATGACTGGGGACATTCAGCGAGCAGTGATGCCCTCCATAAGTCATCCTGTAAGTGCCAGCACCTTTGGCAGATGGCTGTATGACACAGGACTGCATGCATGCAGACCAATACAACAACAGCCCTTAACACCATGTTCATGTTGCCAAAGACTGCAATGGTGTCATACCAGACTGTCATGGAGTGACTCAGAATGGCAGTGGATCATCTTCAGTGACTTTTGTCTTGGTGGAGATGACCAACAAATACGTGTGTAGAGGCACCATGGTCAGCGGCATTGCCAGATTTATCCCCTATTGAAACTCTGTGGGATGCTGTTGGACGTGCTCTGAACACTCCACCCCTACTGCAAAATCTGCAGGAACTGCATAAGAATATTCAAGCTATTAACTAAACTACCGCTAATTGAGCTTCATTGTGCAGAGTTAATACAACATCATATTTCTACATTAGACTACTCACCCAGTCACAGTACTGAGGGGTCTGTTTCTCAAGGTTTTTAAGCAAACCCTGCTGATGATCATTTCCAACATGGTACATATGCCAGCAAATGAATGTTGATATTTGAGTTCAGCATTTTTAATCACAGGTATGAGTAAATCCCACTGTTTAGCCCTGCTATTCTTAAATTCAGTTTTACTCTTTTTTTTATTGGTTGTCTCGTTAAAAGTGACACAAGATGAGCGGAGCGTTTTAGCTGCAGTTAAACATGTTTAAACTCTGGTAAGTCTTTTTGGTTGAATTATTGGGGTATTTGAGAACAGGCAGTAGTCACAGCCATTGTTTACAGCATGACAGGAAAACTTTCAATGACACTATTTGCACTTCTGCATTAGTGCACATGGAAGTGTCGTCTATTTAAGGAAAACTGATTTCAGTTTTGTTATATTTTATTGTGGCAGCTCTGCACATCATTAATGGTGCTTTCAGAGATGAGAAGGATACCCATTAAATACCCCCCATGCCAAAACAAACCCCATTTTTGAAAATTGCTTTCTAATTGTACATGGATAAGAAAAAATGCTTCTGTGTACAGTTATTAAATGTGTTAATTGCAGCCAAAATCTGTTTCAGACCACCTCTAATTGTGATATGAGTGATGCAGTCGTAATCCACTCAAAGTGCTTCCTAGGGATATTTAGACCTGGCTTTTTATGCGTTCCAGTGAAATCTGAATGGGACCCGATAACCAACAAGGCACGGTACAACGTGTAAACAAGTAAAATTTTGTACAGTTGCAGTTTCGGGTTAGGGCTTCAAATTTATGACCATGCAGAGCTCCAATTTATGCGTCTCTAATTACAGCCAAAACAACTGATCCTAATCTATAATCCATAATGATCATAATCTAAAAAGGGTGCATCTTATTCCACCAGCTCAAGCTCTCCTGTGCATTCTTTTCTTTCATTTACACACTTATGAAGTGGATCATTTTAATCAATACAAACTCATCATTGCCTTCCTGTCCACTGAGGATGAGCTTTATGGGTCGATACTAATGCATGTAATAGGAATTTAAGTTATGGTGGTCTGAGCAGTAAACACTGTGAGAGAAAAACTATGTACAGTGGATCTTAAAGGTGAGTTTTATAGGAATACAGTGACTGGTTTAAACTTTGTTCCTTCCCTCAGCTCCAATCTTTCTGTGTGGATGAAAGAGCAGCCTTTAATGTAATTGCAATGCAGTAGTATATACAGCAGGGCAATATAAAGGTAGGATATATGTCTTTCTGCAAGGACCGTACAGTGATTCTTGTTCGATCCACAAAGTGAGAGTTATTCCCCTCTGGTGCAGTGTTTGAATTGGAGAGGCGGTTGTGCAATGATTAAGGACAAGCTGATGTTTGTCATACAGCACAGTACTGGAAGGAGCCTGGCTGCCTCAAAGTTTTGAGTTTACTGAACCTCAAATATTAAAGAAATCGTTCAGAGGTAAATTGTGCACAGTTGTCCACTCACCCCAAATGCAGCAGATCAGTTGAGACATGTTCAGCATCCAAATTTTGCTTCTTTAGTTTAGTGCTGGAGTAACAAGGCTAACATTGCTAACAAACACTAAAAGTCAGTAGTCACCCAAATCTGTTTATAAATTAGCATTCCTACAATTTCTCATAACCAACTCAAAATACATCCAAGCCTTCATTAAGGTCGCAGGGACTTTTCTTATGCGATTTAGGCCACATATGAGTCACTGTGAACTAAAAATAAACACATCTTTACTCTGTAGCTAAACACTGCAGGCAGCCTCGTTACAAACCAGGTGTTGTGCCAAATTCATAGCTAAAGCATAAACAGATGTTAATCTGTTTATGCTTTTAGCTACGAGGGCCCTCATGGATGTACTATTGACTGTCAAGTAAAGAACAATGTTGGTCATTTAGAGAAATTCTTGCACTTTTGTGTTTTCTCAGTTAGATCTAAGTGGGGCATTGGAAGAATTGGAAGACTCATGCCAAGTGTTCCCTTACATCAGTCACACCTGTTCTATACCATAAAACTCTTTAGTCCTGCTCAGGAAAACAAACATTAGTGGTCCCTAATTAAAACAGATCAATTCAAATTTCAAACAAGTAAATCTGAGCTTTGCAGAGCAGCTTGCTGATATAGCTCTCTTTCTCGTTCTTTGGTGACTGGGTGTCTCAGCTGCCAGACAGGGTGCGCAATTAAATTGAACTCTTTCTGCATAATTTATAGTCTAACTTAGCCAGCAAATTCGAACATTTCCTGAATGATTTGCTGCCTATCATAACTACCTAGCCACGGTGCTGGGGTATCAGCATAGAATAAGATGTGTGAAGCAAATGCTGTTTAATTGAATACAGCAGCAGGGGAGAACCACTGCTCAGTGCTGGTGAAACAGCCAGGAAGTTCACTGTTAGCCACATATTTCCTGTACATGGTGGATGGAAAACTCTCACTACCAAACCCACAGTCCAACATGGTATAGCCCATATAAAGCACATACATGTCAAACTAACATCCCCTACCTAACTGGGAACATAAAATGTCTCTCCTACGTGCATGACCACACCTCCCACTCATCCATGGCCACATAACCCAGTAGCAGGTGGCCACAGTATTATCCTTTTGCAAAAGCAAATGCTGTTTTTATGATGGGTGGCACGGTGGCATAGTGGGTAGCGCTGTTGCCTCACAGCTAGAAAGGTCTGGGTTCGATTCCCCAGCCGAGTGATCAGGGTTCCCTCTGTGTGGAGTTTGCATGTTCTCTCTGTGTCTGCATGGGTTTCCTCCCACACTCCAAAGACATGCAGTCAGGAGGAGAAGCTAAAAGCTATACTCCCTGACCCAGTAGGATAAGCTGTTTAGATGATGTGAGTGAGTTAATGACTGGTCAATTTACTAGTTGTGCTGGTCACTAAAACTCACCACCACAAATTCTGTAGTCACACCTGGTTGAACATGTGTGGCTTCACCTATGCAGTCTAATATCTCAGGCAGATTCAAGGTCTAACATCTTCCAGACAAGAAACATTTCATTCAGAAAAGTCTGTTGCTGTACATTGCCATGACTATATCACTGTGAGGCTTCAAATGTCCACAAGGTCCTGAAAAGGCAAAGATGTTTTCTAGCATTTAATCACTGTTTATTGTGGATTTTCTTTTCCAATCCAGCATTAGTTAATTACCATCAAGTGACATTACTCCAGGGTCATTAAGTTGTATTTAATATTTGCAATCGTGTTCACAGCCTTTTAATGATACTATAAAAAACAAATCAAGATGTGATTTTACATAAACATACTGTTTCAGCAAGGGTGAGGCAGGACCAAGAAGCAATGTGAACCAAAGGAAATGTTCTTTAGCCCAGTCCCAAATTGCTCCCCAATAATACCTTCAAGTCATGTCGGCACCACAACGTTGTATTCACTAGTGGGAAACCAATAAAATAGCAGTGGTAGCTGCTGGCTAAAATCATCCACACATGAAAATACAAACATGAACACATGTTATATGATGCTTCTGACTGGTTAAAAATATTATCTCATAAATATACTATAATAAATATAATTTGTGCTACAATAACACAAAATAAACAGACTCTCTTTAAAGGCAGACAAACAAAAGTATACTAGCAGCACTGTTTCCAGTATATCTTGTTTCTGATCAAAACCACTTGAAGATAAATCGTACTTACGACATCTAAAGTCATAAGTAGGAACTTTAGAGGAGGACTTAAACATAATAAAAAACCTGCAGTTCTTCTCAAAGTGCATACTTTGGTGATGTCAGTAATGGGCAGACCTACATGGCAAGAGACCGCGAGGGTGCTTGGCACAGAGGGTTCTCTTGAGCACCCCTTTGAAAGGCAAATTTTGAAATGGGACACCCTACAGCTTCTCGGTACTTGCATGCAAGTGTAGTTATGGTCTGCAGAGTACTGAGTGTGCCAAATGAGACTGGACTTTTATTTGGCAATTTACACTTTTATTAGTGCATAGTACTTGGTGGAGAGCCAGAGAACTGTCCACCCAGGTTAGGCCAGCAGCGGGGTAATAATTTCACACAGACTTTGAGTACAAAATCTTACTGGCTAGATACATTAACACAAATACAAGTACCACAGATGGGCAGTGTTATACTGTAACAGGGGCTTCTGTGATGGCTCACAAGATGCAAATGAGCAGAAGAAAGGCTCATGATAAAATGATGTTATATGTTCATCCAAAGAATAACTGGGCAAACAGAAGTCATGCTAAATTTAGTGAACAGGACAATATCTAGTCTGTAGTTCATTGTGTCAGGTTATTATTTGAGATTCAATTTCATCTAAATTTCAATGCAGCCTGTTTAAGTAAGTTTATGATAAAATATCAAATAATTTTAATAGTATAGGTCCGCAGGCTGTGTGCTGTCTGCATGCACCGCTTGCTTTTAGCCATGGCCGGCTGCAGCTCAGTTTGACGTGGCTGAAGGAGCCGTTGACTGATTGCATCAGCAGCAGCACCGTCTTAGCAAGACTCAAACTTGGGTGAGATTTAATCTTCGCTCCACTCAAATGGACCTGCAGCGCTCAGTCTGGATATTTAAACAGCTATTTAAAGCCGTGCAGGCAGGCACACTGGGGCGGCTGTGAAAACTCCTGCTATTATGAGTTCCTGTCATATCTGAAAAACAACTGTGATTGCGGACTGTCAAAAGGGCTGCTTCATCCAGGTGAAAAGTTTAAGGGAGATGAATGGAGGACAGGAGGTATGTTTTATTAATTCATTAGTCAATACCTTTGATCGGGACATTGGCTTACGTCCTAGGCCCTGGGGGAGGAAATACGCCAAACTGGCATTTGATCTTTCGTTAAATGCCCACGGGGCTACAGCCTGTTTTTACGGAATCATCATTCAGTTTGTGAAAGCTGAATAGGCTGGCGAGGCTGCCAAGATCACTGAAACCATCCAATTAAATATTTGACCCTTCTTTTTAGGGCTAAATAAGAGACGCCAGCACTGCTGGCAGCTGCCTGCCTTTAAAACAGGCCCGAGAATTGACTGAGGCTGGATCAGGTTCATGGCAGCAGCTCAGGATTCTTGAAGTGTGACAATGAGCAATTGTTCAGAGATCAAATTTAATATCCAAACAAATAATCTGATTAGGAATAGCGAGACAGTAATAAATGAGGTACATCTTTCTTGTCATGTATCGTTTTATTGGCTTGAATTTCATTCAGCTGCATCTGAACTAGAGCTGTACAACGTCATTTATTAATCACTGTTGTGAAATTGGCCTCGGCAATACTGATATCGTAGAAGGCTTCAATATGCAAATGAGCCCTCCAACCAGTGGCAGTGTTTCTTACTCTCTGAGGATGTTTTTGATCGAAATCAGAATCCTTTTTTTTAATTTTTTTTAACAAACTGGCACATGCATAAAAAGAGAGAATAACAAATACAAATAGCAGACAAATAAAAGCAACAATAGTGAAAGGTATCACGGGTTCTGTATTAATGATAAAAGGCTGATCCGAATAATTTGAATACTCAAGTATTCAATCATTATGTCTGTAATCTTGTCTCTATTTAGTATTCGGAAGGTTTTTTTTGAGCCAAAAACTACAAAATATTTCATCAACAAAGGCATTTATAAAGACGTTACTGTTGGTATATCATCACTGTCCAAAGAAAAACATGTATCTCCATTTTTACTGTTATGCATCATTTGGACACAGCAGCTGCCGTTTACATTGTGTGAGAATTTCAGGATAAACGAACCAACAGAAATGGCCAGAAAGTGCTTGAAACATGTCTGTTTCCATTGACTACCATTCAAGTGGTAGATTTCTCCCCTCTGCTTAAAGTTGGCATTTTGAGCTACTTGTTTTTCTTTGGACAGCAACAATATGCATGAAGAAAAAACAGAAAGAATAGACCGTCTGTTTGGTTACGTTGTAAATTATAAACTCATGTCAGGCATCAACATTAAGCTAACAAATGGCCAAGAAATCACATGTGTAGGAGCGCTCTGACCTATAGACCAATAAGAAAAATGCTCAGTGTAACATTTGCAAGAAGAGCTTGATGAGAAAGTATATCAGTACCATTATCTGTGATATATCTGTACCACTATTTCTATAGAGGGCAATGCTAAAACTGTGGAACTCAGATCCTTAAAACCTATTTGTTGTGGTGGTGTTGAGTTCTGGTGGTGGACAATACCAGTGTGGGTGCTCCCAGGCAGAAGTGCCTGGCACTGGGTAAAGTTCACTCGAGTTTGCAACCATTTAGGCTTTGGACCAAGAGCCACATTTGGCTTGGTGAAAGTGATCACAGGTTCAGTGGTCCAGAAGGACAAGCTACACCAGCCAAACAGGGGACCTGCTAAACTGCTTCCAGCGTGGTCCTCCTAGCTTAAACACCCTGTACCTTGTCCAAATAAAATAACTTGGTAAAACAAATACAAGTAGCTAAAAACGAATGAATAAATAAATAATGATAAATAAAATGGTAATTCTATTTCTCCCTTAGCATATGCATATAGACAGGTGATACAAGTGATTTATTAAAGCTGTATTTGTGCTGTATTTGAGTGGGTTACATCATAGCAGCATACAGCAGCTGGGCTTCAGTTTGACTGTTACTACACTGTTGTAAAGATCAGGTTGAGAATGCCTGTTAAATGCTGCTTGGGTTAATCTTTTGGTCTATCAGGTTTTTTAGCTCATCAGCCCATGGGGTTTTTCAGTGGGGTAGTAGTACAGGGTTATGCCTACCATTCTGTTAAAGTGTGTGGCTATTGATGACTTCAGCAGTGCTGGGTGGTGGTCTCCACTGCTGACGTGTTCAATAAAAGAGTTTTTGTCACACTGATGCCACTGAGGTGTGTCAGAATTGGGATCCTCCTAGCAGTCTGCAGGAAAGCGAGAGAGAGAACCAGGCCTGCAAGAGAGGAACAGTGCTACAAAGACAGGCAGCGAGGACAGCAGCCGAGGCAGCACGTCAAGGCTTGCCAGGAGATCCCGGCTCGAAGACTGATAGCTTAGAGATGTGTAAAGGCGTTGCTTGTGTCATTCTGTGCTGGGCTGTGGGGCTGTTAAGTGGGGTAGTAGTGCAGTGCTATGCTGTCCTGTTGAAGTGTGCAGCTTAGATGACCTGTCTGTTATCCTGGCTGTTCAGCAGCACCGGGGGGCAATCTCCACTCCTTCCATGTTCAGTGAAAGAGCTTTTGTTTCCCTTGTCTACTTACTCTACACCGGAGCCACATTATGTTACTAACTAAAGTAAAATATATAGTGTAGAATATAGATCAGGTGGGATGTCCTGTAGCAAATGCAAATATGAAAAATGTATCACAAAATTTGCATATTACACTATACAAAATAGTCACAGTGTGTAAAATAATCCACAGGGTTATCTAGTGCATTGACAATACATAAAAGACTCGGTATGTAATGATAATTCCTTATGTATTTCAACCAAAGTGATTTGCAGATGCAGATCAATATAATATAATACAGCATAATTTGAATACTAATATCCTGTCCATACTCTGCAGCCCTGTTGTGACCTGTCATAAACTAATGATTATCATTTTTGCTGATGTAGTCTATATAGTTGTGATTTTTAGTATAAGGATTTTACATAATCAATGTTTAGAAGCCAAGCATGCAATCAATTCCACTACATTATTGTAATGAAGTGACAGGGTTGCACTTTGCAGTGACCCTTGAGAACAGAACTGGCAAATAGAATGTGCAGTGTCAAATAACAACCACTCATACAATAAATAAATAAATGAAAATACACATATATTCATCCTCAACAAAATAGTTGCAAGCAAAAGTCTGGTGCCACTGATAACAGTAACATTAAATTAGGTTTTGCCCTCTCCTGTAAAATTGCCCTTTTGGAGATACTTGTATACTCCAAAAAACTAGTTGCACCCAAAAGTGTTGGATTGCGATACTATTGGGAAGGAAGATAAAGGTTAGCAGGAACAATAAATGATTATACATTTAGACTGAAATGGGCAATATTTATTTAGCTACACATACAGAAGTAGTGTCTCTCCATATGGTGCTAACACAACATGCCAGACATCTCAGCATGGAGTTGCAGAGGTTCCTAATGGACACCAATTTGATAATCTATCCCATGCAGCTTGCAGTGGAGGTGGAGTGACACCAGGCCTTCTGGATGCATGACAACAAATCGTTCCTCTTGGCGCTGACCACGGTGCCTCCACACACAGATTCGTTGTCTCCAAAAGACAACAGCGTGACTTGTCACTGAAGATGACCTGCTGCCATTCTGAGTCACTCCATGACAGTCTGACACGACACCATTGCAGACTTGGTGACATTGGTGTGGTGTTAAGGGCAGTCGTTGTATGGTCTGTGTGCGTGTAGTCCTAAGTCATGCAGTCGTCTACCAATGGTGCTGGCATTAACAGGATGACTCATGGAGGGCATCACTGCTCGATGAATGTCGGCAGTTGTGGCCGTTAGGTCACTCCACACATGTGGGACAATTCGTCGGTTCTCTCTCTCTGTGGTTTGTGTAGTTTCCCAGATCCTTCATGTCGCTGGTGCATGACTTCTTTTATCCACCTGGGGCCCTACAGTGCAACCTCTCTCAAACTCTTCAAGCTGCTCAAATTGTTTTAGAACTTTTCTCTGAGCCCTATTTTGCTTTGCAATGGATGCTACCAACACAACAGCACAGGTTACAATGGAAAGCATAAGCAACAAAACGACCTTATATAGTCAGTCAGGTACAGCGATAAGGCCCATCCTTGCTTACCTCACATGTACGGCTGAGTATGAAACTTGAATCATTAGCATATGTCATGATGTCAAACCTACCCACCAAGTTTCATTCATGTTGGTTAATTCCTTCTGGGTGCAGAAGGAATTATGTTTTTTTTTGATGATTAGAGTTTATTATATTTCACTTTCTACTAACAAAATTGCTTTAAACTCCACGTTGAGCAAATACACTTTCAAATGAATTTGAAAGTTGATTTCCTAAACCGACAGGACATGACTAAAGTGCCGTTGAGCAAGGCACCTGATCCCCAACTGCTCCCCAGGCGCCATGGATAGGGCTGGACACCGCTCCGGGCATGTGTGTTGCCCTAGTGTGTGTGTTCACTAGTGTGTATGTGGGTGTTTCACTTCATGGACGGGTTAAATGCGGTAGACAAAATCATTTCTGTGCGAGCACTATTCGCAAATGGTTCTTAATTCTAATTCTACATTTACAATGTGTAATTAATTTCCAAAGATATTTCATATGTATGTGTCTAAATGTTCAGACTGTTAGTATAGCCCACGAGCACAGCATTTTCAACGGAGACATTACAGTATAAAACGGATGTCTGTAAACAACCTATAAAGCTTGAACAAACCAGGCAACAGTTACTACACAAGAAAGCAGTTGTGCATGGAGCAATGGGTAAGTCAGTTCAAATTTGCTCCAGATCCACGAATACAATAAAAACATAGAACTTAATGACTCCAGTTCAATTCTGTATGTCATTATCATAGAGTTGCCAACTGAGTTACAGAGAAGCATCTCTACTGTTATTCTAGCTCAAAGTAAGCTTATCAAAAAGTGTGTATGGGACTGAGTGGTACAGCGGAATGAGAATCAGAAGATAAACCACACAGCACAAAAGTGCTCTTCAGCTGCTCATATTGACTTCCATGCCTACGACATACAGATCTTCATTAAAGGATTTGGCATTGAGAATGAATTAAAGAGAGCGAGAGCGAAAGAAATGTGATGAAAGGCGTCAGCCTCTGATTAATCCTTGTCCTCGTGCTGCAAGTCAATGTCACCCCTCATGAAGTTATCAAGCTATCAACAATTACTACATTCTTGGTTCCAGTAGGTTTTAATTAAGATGCTTGTGATTAGTGCGATTACGTATCTCAGAAACAACTCTATTCGCCCTGTAGCCCCCTTTTATACTGCCACCCCTTACCAGTTGCCAGTCCTCAAGGAACTGGCAAAGCCCTCCTGGAATTACACAAATTCAATCTTTCAGAGGACTTCATTTAAAGAGACCCTAAAGGTGCTACTTAAATTATTAAAATCTATGTTTTTAATGAAACTGCTGAAAATGTCATGCGGCATGACTAAGTCTTTGCTCACATTAGAGCTGGAGCAGATGATTTGAGTTAGATAGGTTTTATATATTTCTTGAAATAGTCTTTACATCCCCAAAACAGTCAATAAATCAAATGTACTGAAAATAAACAGAAAAACTGTGATCTGGGGAGGCCACAGATCTATAAAAAACACTATCCAATGAGTGAACTGGATGTCCTACCCGCCTGTCTATCTAAATACCTCACAACCTGGCTGTGGGCACAAGCTCTGCACGTGTACTCATATTCCCACTTGTGTGAAGTCCGTCATACGGCTAAGATGTAGGAATAAGCAAGCTAGCTATGTTTATCTCGTATGTAATCTGTCTGCATTGTAGTTATGAGCTGTGCTGTTTGATGGCATTGTGGCGTCTCCTTGCTGTGCTGTAAGTAAAAAGCAAAGTAATGTCTGACTGTATTGGGTTCACTTTCACAAGAACTTTTAGGCTGAAGAGTCTAAATATGGGTGGCTTTTGAGTTTTAGGGAGGGCAGTCCAGCAGTGAGCGTGCCTGTTGCTTGGCTGTGTTCTTTGGTGAGTTTGGAAATGAAGCTGAGCATGGTCCAGAGCTGTTTCTTGGCAAAATAGTCCACATCACAGTATATGTCCTCTGTTGGTCTATCCTGGATTTGAATAGGATGTTTTAAAAATGAGGTGTTATGAGAACTATACGCATTGTGCACCTCTCTCCAACGCTCTCGGTCAGGACTGGTCAGGCCGTGCACGCTCATGTGTTTTTGGGGAAGTGGCTTTAGAAGGAGGGTTGAAAGTACAACCCCAATTCCAAAAAAGCTGGGTCACTGTGTAAAGTGTAAATAAAGGTAAATGAAAACAGAATGTCATCAAGTTTTAAATGAGCTGATAATTTGCATGACATGGTAAAATGTCTCACTTCCAACATCTATTCTATAACATCTATTCTACAACGTCTATTGTGAATAAAATATGAGTCTATGAGATTTGCAAAACATTGCATTTTGTTTTTATTTACATTTGTTGTCCCAATTTTTTTGGAATTGGGGTTTTAAAAGGAGGAAACTTTTTCAGTTGGATTTTTTCAAAACCTGTCCTACACTTCCTGGTTTCTACAAAATCACCTACTCCAGCTTTAGGAATGTTAAGAAATATGAATACGCAGGATGGAATTGCCCGTGTGATTTCAAGCCTTCTTCAATCTTACCCCTTCCCACCACCACCATTCACATTGTGAAATGTGTCTTGGAGAGACGGATGTGTTTACACTGATATTATATGTGGATCAAAAACCTCTCAGATCACCTCCTGAAGTGGTTGGAGTGATCTGAGATTAAGCAATTAAGCTCAATTAAGTCATCTTCTAAGTTAAGCAATTTAGAAGATAAGTGAGTGTAGTTTTAAATTCAAAAAGTGTGTTTTTGACAGAAAACTGTGTTTTAAAATCAAATAAAATCAACATAAATGTTTGTGGCTCTTCTGAAATGTGATGTTAAAACCCAAGTAATCCTACACTTACCCTACTGAACTCACAGCATCTTTGCATTTCACATACGCATATAGAGCAGTGACAGAGGGAAGGGGCTAAATTGGGAGCTCTAATCATCAGGGGAACTCTCAGCATGGGAAGCAGCAGCTTCGCTCCTAATGGAGAGGCAGACCCACTCCCTCAAGGGGGCACCTTGAGACAGGTGAAAGAAGGCGTAATGGGATGCGGGATCCACAGCGAGATGTTTGCAGCTTGTAATTGCGCTATACGTTTATTTTTGTATCTCCTGCGAGGTGATGTCCAAACCTGCGTCTCCTGGCCATAATTATTATGACAGCTGCAGCAAAAGGATGGCATTGTGGGGAAGTTCATCTGTCTAATTAAGGTGAGAAGACACAGGCTCATCTGCACATTCGTTTCCGTAGGCAACGGGAAGGTGAAGTGGAGCGAGCCCGGGAGTTCATCACGCAGGTCGTTTAGAGGAAGACAACAAAGCAAAAAATAGAAATAAACATAACAAACTTACACAGAGTCAGCAGCTGAGGTGAAGGGGGCAGTAAGAGAGAAAAAGATAGAAAGAAAGAAAGAAAGAAAGAAAGAAAGAAAGAAAGAAAGAAAAGATAAACAAACTTACACAGAGTCAGCAGCTGAGGTGAAGGGGCAGCAAAAGAGAGAACGAAAGAAAGAAAGAAAGAAAGAAAGAAAGAAAGAAAGAAAGAAAGAAAAGATAAACAAACTTACACAGAGTCAGCAGTTGAAGTGAAGGGGCAGCAAGAGAGAAAACGAAAGAAAGAAAGAAAGAAAGAAAGAAAGAAAAAATGGTAGAGCAAAGGTGAGAAAATGAGAGAAAGAAAAAAGAAAGCAGAAAGAACAGGAGGGCAAGAAAACAAAAGAGAGAAAGAGAAGAAAGGAAGAAAGTGAGGCTTTATAACAAGCCCTTGATAAGCTCCAGAGACTCATCAGGCATAACTATCCTCATAAAAGCTGCACCTTCTGAAATCCCCTACTTAAGGCTGGCCTTCTCTCCACCACCCAAAACAATTAAGACAGATTTGCCTCTCGGAGCCGCCAAGCAGCCGGCCTGGGTGGCAGCAGGCGAGGAAGCGTAGGAGCCGCATGAATGTACTAACTGAAAGGTTAGATGAGGACCATGTTTCACACTACTACATTTATTGCTTGTATTAATCTGTTCCGCTCTCTTCTGCCAGCAGTTCAAGCTAGCGCAGCCTGGAGAATTAAACCAGCTTAGAGTAAATAAAGCAGGAGATAGAAACCTGCCAAAAACTCAATTACTCATCTACCATGTGTCACAACAGACTCCACAGGTTTTCTCTCAGTGCTGGCTTAAGAACAGCATCTGCCACTCCATCCTGACTGCGGCCATTAGAAGATAAGCAGCAAAACTGTGCTCAGATCAGCAGGACCGGATAGCTTCTGTCAGTGCCTGCAGGTGGGGTAAATTTCCCCTTGGTGCTTTGCAATCTCTCCCACACTTGATCATGTGGCCTGGGGGGGGGGGCAGGTTGTATGAAAGACATGTCTAGAACATTACAGAGGTCAGTCTTTGTGTGCATGCGTGCGTGTGTGTGTCTGCTATTGTCTTTTGTGCCAGCTCGATCGAAGCTGTAGAGGACCTCACAGAGGACCATTGTTTATTTGTTTACTGCTTGCTTTTTGTGTTTCCCCACTGGATGATTGAGAGTCAGTCGCTTTCCCCTTTTGTCTCAGTAAGTGGTAAACAAAGCTGTGACTGGACTGCAAATAGGGCCAAAGACAAACGAGGACAAAAGGAAGAAAGAATAAGAAGAGGAGGGAATGAGAAGGAAGAGAAGAGAAGAGAAGAGAAGAGAAGAGAAGAGAGATAAAGAAGTATAGGAGAAGAGAACAAAACAGGTAAGAGGTGATGAGGAAAAGAAAAAGAGGACAAGAGAGCAGGACGGAGAAGAGAAGAGAAGAGAAGAGAAGAGAAGAGAAGAGAAGAGAAGAGAAGAGAAGAGAAGATGCAAGAGGAGTTTGAGCCATGCTTAGTCACTCTGACTCACTCCAGGTCTCCAACTTGATCAGTATTTCTGTGGAGGAGAGTCATGACGCACCCAGCTAAATGAATCAACAGGAGCTGCGGAGAGAGAAAGGGGGGAGAGGAGGGAGCAGGAGAGAGAGATCCCTCTATGAAATACATTGACAATGCACCTTACCACTGAGGGATAGAGGGGAACTGGCACCTCCTCTCCTGCCAACCTGCTCACTGTCTCTACACCAAAAAAAGTAACATGGAAAGGTTGAAAGGTACAGCTGGGAAACGGTGACCTGGCTGTACCTCTGAAGCAGCAGCGGAATATCAATGCCCAGGCTGGCGCAGACCCGTCCAGTCCCTATACTGCATTCAGGAAACAAGAACACCTAGAGGACAAAGCACATTCAATACAGCCCAACAGCACCAGTGAGCCTACCTATTAGAAGCAGGACGAAGGTCAGATGCTGAACCCGCTGTGAGTATGTGTCCATGGAGAATAACAACCTGGACATAATAACACAGAAGGTTGAGCACTTCTTTTGAGGCTGGTCAAAGGCAGGGTTCCCCTTAGCGGATCCAAAACCGACCTACTATAAAATGAGCCAGAAGATTGATCACTACGAAGGGAAACTACTGAGGCTCGAGGTGTGATAGGGAGCAGGACCCCTGTAACCAGGCTAGAACAAGGCTGACAAACTCCCATTACTGCACTTCCAGAGAGAGAGAGAGAGAGAGAGAGAGAGACAGAGAGAGAGACAGAGAGAGAGAGAGAGAGAGAGAGAATTAATACCAACAGGAAAAGAGAACTGAGATGGTCAAGCACTACAGCCAGTCTGCAGAAAGGGAAAACAACTAGATGACTGACGGAGGAGGCAGAGAAAGAGGGATATACTGCAATACTGCATATGCACTGACACATACGTTAAAACACTGAAGATCGATTAGAATACTCTGCAAAACCAGAGCGCCCCTGCACCAAAACAGCTCAATAAATAAGAGAATTATATATATACATCTTGCAGGTGTAGAAGAGCCTAAACTTGATCTTAGATCTGCATTGCTATGCTGAGCAGTTTGATGCATACAACCTCTGCACCTTTAGAGGAGACATTTCTCCAAGCAGACTAGGCTCTGGCCCTGAAAGCACATTAATCTGACAGAGACTCCTCTGTTTCCACAAAACAGATTAGTGGACACCTTGTTCAAACATGGAGGCATTAATATTCATGCCATTTTTGGAGAATGAAGCAGAACACCTCAGTCTTCCCAGAGAGAGAGAGAGAGAGAGAGAGAGAGAGAGATCAGTAGATTATTTGTGTCCAGCTGAACGCACAAAACAATGAATCAACATGAAAGGAATAAAACAGCTACAAAGCAATGAGGAACAGGCTATTCGCCACATCAAACTTTAGACAAAAATCATTAAAGAAGGGTTTATTCTTTCTCTTTAACTCCCCTCACAAATAATAACAAGATTACAAAAGCAAAGATTTACACCACTTGAGACCATACGCTTTAAGCTACAGTCGCAAATTGAGAACTATTTTGCAAGCTTTCTTCACTCTACAGTGTAATAATACAACTTCCAGCTCCATACCGGACAGATACACTGTATGGCCAAATGCTTGTGCACACCTGTTCATCCAATGATGTGTCTTCAAAAATCAAGAGTATTAACAAGTAACAGCCTCTACCCTTCTGGGGCGATGTACATCAGATTTTGGAACATTACTGTGTGGATTTGATTGCATTTAGTCGCAAGAGCATCAGGGAGATTGAATGATTAGTTCTGGATCAATCCAGTTCATCCCAAAGGTGTCGGAAAAAGCTCCATCACACCAGAGAACACAGTTCCACTGCTCCTCAGCTTAATACTGGGGGGCTTTACGCTCCCCTGAGACCCTAGGCTCATGTGTGGATGTTCCAGAGCAGCCTATTCTATTGCCAGTGCTTTTTTAAAGGAGGTTGTACAAGCTGTGTATGTATTTGAACTCATGTGCCAGTAGTAGGGGCACTTTTATGCAGCTGAATTATATATATATCGCCGCTGTCCAAAGAAAAACAAGTATGTCTATTTTCACCTTTTTTAACTTTTTTATATTTACATTTACGGAATTTAGCTGACGCTCTTATCCAGAGCGACTTACAAGGTTATTCATATTACAGGTAGGCCAATGTAGTGTTAGGAGTCTTGCCCAAGGACTCTTATTGGTGTAGCATAGCATACTAACTCATGCCAGGAATCAAACCCCCATCTCCCACATGGGGTGTTAGCTCCCCGGTGGGTAGTAGTGTTATCCGCTGAGCTACACCAACCACCACCGACACAAAAAACAGCATAGTTGTTGCATCATTTGAACACGGCAACTGCTGTTTATATTGTCCCCAAAATTCCCTGGAAAGTAGTCTGGTTCCATTGACTTACCTTAGAATTAATTTGATTTTTACCCCCTCCTGTAAAGTTGCCATTTTGGAGGTACTTGTTTTTCATTGGACAGCAGCGATATGCTACAACAGTAACAACGTTGATGTCTGTAAACAGTTGCTATGTGGAGTGCTTGACATCTAAAGATGGGTTATAAATTAAAGGAAACAAAATGATAGGTAGTAAAGTGTTTTAGCAAGGTGTTGGGCTTCCACAAACCTTCAGAACAGCTTCTTAAGATTCTACAGACTCTGGAACTGTACTTGAGCCATGGAACCATTCTTTCAAAAGATGTTTCTGCCATTGTTGTTTTGATGATGAACGTACAGATCCTGGTCCAAAAGCACCCCATAGGTGTTCATCTGGGTTGAGATCTGGTGACTGTGAAGGGCATGGCATGTGATTTACATTATTTTCACACTCATCATGCCGTTCAGTGGTCTTCGTGCCCTGTGGATGGGATCATTATCATCTTGGAAGAGACCACTTTCATCATCATTGTATTGATTGACAGTGACCCATCCCTCTCAGGGGACCCTTGGAGCCCCACCATGCCAGTAAAAAGCCCCTCGCAGCAAAGCAGAGCCACTGGTCCTCCCTACTGTAGGGTTGAATTATTCAGGCCTGTACACATCTCTAGCTGTACAGCACATATGCACCTGCCAACTTGTGGCGAACACAGAATATGACTTATTTGACCATATCACTTTATTCCACAAGTCTGTAGATCAGTGCTGATGGTCCACTGGACTCTCAAATGTGCATTTGTGTTTGTATTGAGCGGTTAATCCACTGTAACTCTGCTACATTATCCTCTCTATGTACCTGTGGATGGTCTAACACATCTTGCTTCGACATTCTCACTCACTCAGGGTACAGTCGTTCTTCTGTTTTTACCTACACATAGCGCTTATGACTGAGCACCACAGTCTTTGATTGTTCAGACTCTTTTTAATGATGTCTTTCCCATAGATCTGAATGCAGATGTCACTTTAGTCACTGTTTCTACTGAAACACTAGTCTAACATCCATGCCCCAGTAATGAACCATCTTTCAAAGTCACTTAGATCTATTCCTCCTGCCATCTTCATCCAAAATAAAAGTCAACCAGACCTGCTCTGCATTTGTATATGTGCAACAGAGCATGGTAGGATGTTAATTGCTTAATTGTATCATGCAGTACACCTGCATCTGCACTTCTTTCTTCGTTCATTTATTCAGGTTTACAATCTCACCAGCTGCTTCATTAAAAACATCTTTAGCCATTGGTGCTTTTGGAAAAGTGTGTGTTATACTATAGACATTCATCAATGGTTGGAAGAACCAAATGACTGCTTTTGACCAGATATTACTTTTTGTCATGGTGTCTTAACCAAGCACTCTTAACAGTGGCCTACATCATAAATGTTGGTCCACCACAGAAGTCATGTGGTCATGGATAAATGAGGTTTAGAAGGGATATATAACTCTGGTCAAAGAAGACCCACTTTGGTGATTTCTCTGCCCTAACACTCCTACTAAACATGATAATTTACAGATAAGTAGAATAACATATGTTTGAGTCGCAGAACTGTGGTGCACAGCAGCCTTTTGGACCTAGAGTATTGCTGGGGTTCATGGCTAACAAACTGAGCATGACAGATGGATACAGTCTACAACTACACAGTTGCATTTGCATATCTCGATTAACTGTATACTTCAAAAAGTGGCAAGTGAGATCAATGGATCATGGAGGTCAAATTCAAAACTTAGCTTCCCATCCACACTTAAGACCTTGGTTTATCCATATGAACATTTGAAGAAGAATGAATCATCATTTGAGGCCCTGTCTCTATTCCCACCACATCCATACATTGCCATTATCTCCACCATAAACCTCTCCCTCTGTACAGCTATTCTCTTCCCTGCATAATCGCTATCCCTTAACGACCCTAATTGGCATTTAACTAACCTAATTAAAACCAGCCGTGGCAGCGTCTCTGGGCCTATGTGGGTATCAACGATTGTAAGGGCATTTAGAATCGTGTCACCATAGCAATGCGGGTTATTATGAGATTCTCAAGGTGCAGGTCAACTCTTGTGAAAGACAAGAACGAGCTAATGCCCTGGATTTAGCACAGATTTTTTCATTCTTTTTCCTTTCCTACTATATATTGTGAAGAATGACAAAGAGAGCTTCCTGTATGGTTCTTAACATAGGCACCACATGATCGACAGTTATAATTTACCCATGCAGCTTCTTATGTTCTTTTAATCAGGGTGAGTTTAGGATTTGGTGTTACACTGTATGAAGGTTAGTCCTGCCTCCCATGGCAAGTCATGTTCTGTGAAAGCTGTGAGCATATGAATTTGCTGGCTGTGTCATGTGAAAATAGAATTGACATTTCCTATTGCAATTCATCTTCTTGTGTTGAGTAAGGAAAACAAGGAGATCAATATGCTACACTACAATGAGGTACACTAGGGACATTGCTGATCATAACTTTTGTTGACTTTTCTTCTGCACTTAGCCTCTGTTTCCTTCTTCACTTAGCCTCAGATTTTGCAGGTCTGAATATCGTCACTGTCCAAAGAAATTGTGACTTTTATGCATCGTTGCAACACAGCAGCTGCTGTTTACATTGTGTGAAAATTTCATGATGAATGAACCAGCAGAAATGGCCCCAAACAGCTTGAAAAAAAGAGGTGGCGGTGTAGTGACACCAAGCCTTTTGGACATGTGACACGTGACAACAAACTATTCATTCAGCTGGTCATCTCCGCCAAGACAAAAGCGGGACTCATCACTGAAGATCCATGACATGGCAAAACACCATTGGAGTCTTTGGTGACGATGACATGGTGTTAAGGACAGTCGTCGCAATGGTCTGCATGCATGCAGTCCTGCGTCGTGCAGCCGTCTGCCAGTGGTGCTCTCACTAACAGGATGACTCATGCAGGGCATCAATGCTCGCTGAATCGTGGCTGTTGGGTCACTCCATGCATGCCAGACAATTAGTTGGTTCCTAGATCCTTCATGTCGCAGGTGTGTGCCTTCTTCTATCCACTGCTTTATGGTAATATCCACATAACTGGTATGGCATGAAATACATCAATAAGACGCTTCCTGGAGCCCTACAATGCGACCCCTCACCAACTCTTCCACCTGCATAAATTGCTTTTGAACTCTTCTCTTACATATTTTGCTTGCAAACGATGCTACCAACACAACAGCATGAGCCCAAATGGAAAGCACGCACAACAGGATGACTTTATATACTCATTGCTGTACAGTGATAAGGCTCGTTCTTGCTTACATCACATGCACAGCCAAGCATGAAACTTGAATCATTTGCATGTCTCGTAACGTCAAACCTTCCCACCAAGTTTCACTCCTGTCAGTTGATTCAAATATTTTTTTGATGATGGGTGTTTTTCTTTGGACAGTGACGATATGTTCTTCTGGATTTGCATTGTTTTAGTAAAAGCTCACACTGAATGTCCTGAAACTCAGAAGGCTGACAAGACTCAGCTGTTAGGAGTTCAAAGCATTGCAATTTGGTGAATTAGATGAGGAAGAAAGAGAGCTGGTTGAACCACAGAGCAAAACTTGTCAGTATGCACACACAGTATATCATCTGCTTCACAAACATAATCCCTCTCTGAGGAGCAATATCTACAAGAATGTCTGAGGTCATCGCTATGGAGAGGCTGAGTCACCTTGGACACATACCGTCAAATGTTAATGGTCCTGACCAGCTTCTGATTGGTTGGGTTTTTTGTGCTCTTGGGACAATTCCGAAATGATTGGCACTCCTCAAGAAACTGGGCAAAACAGATCTACAGTCAAAAAACTGGACCCACTGTCCTCTTATAGGACCGCTAATCACAAAGTGCTTACTTATTCCTTCCAAAAGACAGCACAAAACGTTCTGAACTAAACAGCAGAGAAAGGGACAGTGATACCAACTGCTGGCACTGCTGGCACTATTAGTCAGTAGGTTTATTCATCAGTTACAGCACTAATTCAGATGAGTGTGCATCCACACAGATGACCGCCTGTTGGCCTTATACTGTTGTTCCTGCACATAGCATTGGCTCTACAAGACCTCTGAAGTTGCCCTGGCATGCCTGGAACAAAGATATAAGCTGCATACCCTTCTAAGTCCTTCAGGTAGTGAGGACGAGCCGCCTTGGATCAGGCTTGTTGTTCCAGCACATCCCGCAGATGCTTGATCAAATTGAGATCTGGGGGATTTGGTGGCACAGAACAACACCCTGAACTCTTTATGACGTTCCACAAACCATTCCCAAAACAAAGGGTGAAGTGTGGCAGTGCTATCATGCTGAAAGAGGCCACTGCCATTGGGGAATACCGCTGCCATGAAGGGGTGCACCTGGCTCGCAATGAAACTGTATTTAGATAGGTGGCCTGTGTCAAATTGAGGTCTACGTAAATGCCCAAATTGAGGGTTACTTAGCACAACACTGGCCACAGCATCACACCAGGTTGTTTTCTTCCCACAGTGCATTCTAGTGCCATCACTTCCTCTGGTACTTAGAACACCCATACCCAGCCATTTGTTGCAAAAGAACCTGGGGCTCATCAGACCAGGCAACCTCCTCCCATTGCTCAAAGTTCTAATGCTTGCATGACTATTTTAGGCACTTTCAATTGTGAACAGGGGGAGCACGGGCACTCCGGCCAGTCCACGCAGCCCTATCCACAACAGGGTAGAATGAAAGGTGTGTTGTGACACATTCCTCTCATAGCCATTATTAAGAAATATCTGTGACTTGAGCCACAGTAGCGCTTCTGCTAGTTCAAACTAGATGGGATAGCCATTGTTGCCCTCATGCATCACTGAGCATTGTGCACCCAAAACCCTGTCAACAGTTTGTGGTTTGTCCCTCCTCGGGCCACTTTCAGTAGGTACTCAGGTCTGCTGACCAGAACCACAAACCTCTGACCCAGTCATCACACTTGGCCCCTGTGAAAGTTGCTCAGTTTTTTTTTTTTGCCTGCAAATTTCTAGCATCTAACACAGTGACTGTGAGAACCGGGCAGTGTTTTCCATCTAATATATCTCAGACCTTGACACACACCACTCCTACAGCATAATCAGCGTAATCAGTGTTTAGCCTAAGGGCTGCAGGGATCGCCGCAATGCCACAAGGGTAGCATATAGATCATACTGTTGCCACATCATTGATGCCCTCTTCCCTTCAAGCACAGCTAAGTAAATTATGGATTAACATTTTACTTTGATTGCTTTGAGGCAAATTGCTTTCCAAAGTTTGACCACTTTGTGGGCGTGTCTAAAATGCACTCCATTTACTTTTCCATTAAAGTGGATGCAGAGTTGAAGACTAGACCTGCGTGCTGATGAAACACAAGTGAAAGCAAACTTTTTTTTTTTTACTCAATCAAAGTAATAAGCTCCGACTCGAAGTGTACTGAGGCTTCATGATGAATCTTCTCAACACTGATTTCAGCATGTAGGTTGATCATGCACACTAACAATTTAAGACAAATGCTTATCGACTGTCTTTCTAACTTTGCGATGGCTGAGCCTGGCAGCGGCAGTGTTTAAATTTGCCACTGTAACAACCACAGGTATAACAGCCCCTTCACCCCCTGTACTTCTATAGCACCTCTGTTAAAACTGTGTGGTAAAAATGGAAAGGTAAATGGCAAAATAAAATAAAACAAAATAATTAAAATACATGGATTTAATTTACTACTGTTGGTTTATTTTATGCAGATTTTGCCAAATTTAGTGAGGGGGGTCCAAGCCCACCAAAACTGGGAAAAAGGCCTCATGGGGAAAAAGTTATGCTTGATACCAGCAGAGATAACGACTTCTGAAGCCTTTTTTTAGCCTTCATCTTTAGAGTCTTCATCTATAAAAATGACTAAGGCAGTTAAATAAGCTGTCATGCATGGCTACACATAATTACCACTTCCATCATATTTTACAGGCTTGGAGTGTTAAGATGCAACACATTGATCGAGGCTTGGTTCATATTTGTGCCTCTCGAACACTGTAATCTGGACTGTCTTCTTTGTTCACAACAAACAGACATACCGGTCATTTAAAGCTGTTAAGTACAAAACTATTTATTTTCCCTTTTAGGATATTTCAATCGTTGACTTGCAATTGATTACATTTTCTTTCAGCATCTCAATCGCTCGCTTTTCTCTCACAGACGGTTGTGAAGTCATGCCTGATTTATGCCTAGGAACTACAAAGGTAGGGGGAAAAGGCGGAAAGTTGGTGATGGCAGCGGGTTGCAAGCTTGATGTTGTTCTTGTGTCATAAAGGACCAAAATTCTAGCATACTAATATTAAATATTCCCATTGCTGGTGCTCTTTTAACATAAGTGTGGAAGGCACAGAAAGTGCTATTATTCCTAAACAATAATAAGCATACTCAAACCAACATATTGTATGGAAAGATCAATATTTGTCTTATATTTGCTTTTTCATCCTTAATTAGACATGCATTAGTGTAGGTAACTTGGGGAAGGAAGCTCACCAAGGTAATGTACCCACTTATTTTGAGGCAAACGCCAACAGCATTGTGAACTCTGTCACAAATTATGACTACACATGTGAAAAAGCACAATTTAGGGGAATTTATACTTGGAAATTAATGTAAGATATGTCAGTTTGCTGATAATACTGCAATTGTTCTGAAAGACAGATTTGAGGTTTCAAAAACCATCACTTATACTGAGGAATTCTCTGTAATTTCTGGATTGAGAATGACTATTGGAAAATTGATTTTATTTTCCTCTCAAAGATTGTGATCTCACTAATATATATGGCATTCCAGTTAAGCAGTCTGTTACATAGTCAGACACTGCAGTATGTAAAAATGAAAAACTGAGGCATAAAGTGAACTTTGATCCAATTATGGAAAAAATAAAAATAAGAAATGTAACAAGATTATTAAGGGATCTTTCATTATTTGGGAGGGTTTTACTTTTAATGACAGAAGGTATATCATGCTTCGCATTTGTTTCATTAACATTAGTTATAGAATATGTGGTCTAATGTATATTCATCTGTATATGTATAATAATAAATTAAATAAATAATGTATTAATAATAATTTAAAGAAAAAGTCAGTCAATATATCCAGTGAAACGTGTTTTGGAAGATTTCATGTAGATACTGAGGGTACCTGTATTTTTGTGGATTAGAGAAAGAAACGATTGTTTGCTAGTTTTATTACTGTATTCACACAGGAAGGTATTGGATAGATATATGAAACAGCATTAGGAAAAGTTGTATAATACTGTAAGTTTTGTTATATGTTAAACGTGATCAGTTTAAAGCAAAAAACAAACAAAAAAAATACATCATACAGCTGTTTCTTATATTAGGGAAGTGTCATTTTCATAAAGTACAATGGTCTCTCTCTAAACCTAATTTTATGCACTCTTTGGAAGATATGAAACAAAATCATCCTTATACAATACTTCAGTGCACTTTAATATAATGTGATTTTTTTCTTTTCTTTTTCTTTTTATACCCCTGGAATACATGTATATTTTAGTTCTTACATTCTATGTTGTGTGTACATCTTGCGACTTTGGAGGCAATAAAAGAACTAGGCTTTTAAGTCGTTTATAATGATATAAATACTATATTGTGAAGCTACATTGCTGTTTTACATATGAAACGTTGGTTCCAAGCCCCTAACGTTTAAACAATGTTTTAGCATTCAGTGTTTTAGTTGTCCTCAGTTAACTTTCCTTGTTGTCTTGTTGGTGTTTCCTACAAATGTCACCCAGATTGGAAATAGTTCAGTAAAGATACATAAAAAACTACTTAAATACAGTAACTAATTACAATTACAATGTTAAAGCTTAGCTCATATATTTTAAAAAGCCAGCTTTGACAGCTATGATATGCATAAGATTATTAGGGTCTCCTTTGTTAAGAAGATGTCAAGTGTGTGTGCCAAGTACCATCTGTCTGCTTCTCAGTTCTCCTGATTTGTGTTTACTTGTAATTTCCTTGTTCAGTGTTCCAATAGTTTGAGTTTGACCTCAATCATCCCCATGGCTTTTGAGTAATTAGCGAATGAAAATTGCTGTCCTTAAAAGCATTACATTGTTAGCAGCCGGCAGTAAACAAAAGAAACATTTACCATAGAAAAAATGCATCAAGTAATGACAAATATGTTCTTGTTGATTGTAATTATTCTATTTAAATTATTTATTTCATCTCATTCATTATGTTCACTATGCTGTGCTTCATTTGTAAGGCTCTGACTTTCAAAGACAATGGTGTGGTATTTATTGGAATTGTTACTGTTAGCAATCAAACAGGATTGAACAGCAAATGTAGTGTTAGCTATAAGCTATTGTAATCACACAAATGTAACTTTAGTCCTATTCACCCTACAGGAGACATAAATTGCTATATAGGCTACAAGTAACAGTGTACACCATTAAAGTGGGTTAGTGTAAGTAGAGGATGAAATAGCAGTCTACGCTATATGCTATGCTATCTGGCTACCCACATATTGGACAATGCACAGTACTGTGCGCAAGTCAGGACCACCCTTTCACTTATTTAATTTTCAGTCAAAATGGCCATTAAAAAAACTAAAAAACTATTAAAACTATTTTTAATAGTAAAAACTATTATACGGTATACATCTAACAGAGCATAAATACATCGAGAACTAAATGTTAAATTAAACCTGTCAGTTTGTGCACCCACTACAACTTTAATTCTTTTTAAATTCTTAATTCTTAAAAGCAACTACCCAGCACACATTTAAGTGGATCTAAAATGGCGAAAGGAGATTAGACACATGATGATAAACTTGCATAAGGAAGAGGAGCGTCAAAGAAAAATAATACAGTCTGCAAAACTCAGTAGAAATTTCAGGTAGAAATTGGGACTCCCAATAACCATGCAAGATCTGGCAGACCACCAAAACTGTTCCCTTCAGATAAACAGTACTTTCATCTTCAAGAGAAAGGAGAGAATCAAACTGCACTCTTTCTTGAGATCTGAGAAACTTGCCAGGTTTTTATGTCTATCCTTCCAATGTGAGAGGACAACAAGTATGGTTTTATGGACTGTAGAGTCTAAAACGGGATCTTGCCTATATCTTGGGTGGTCTCTGACTTTTCAACAGTACTGTATCAAACAAATCATGTTTTAATACTATGCAAATAGAACTGAGCTCAAACAGTTCCGTTCGCTTTGAAAGGTGTTCTCAGGATATTTTTGACCAATTGTGTCTCCACTTTTGTCCTCCATTCACATTTGTAATGTTTGAGCAAAATCAGCACAATAAATTGTCCAAATTCAGAAAAACAAACCCTGTTGTTACGCTAATGCATGGCACTGGGCCTTAGTTGCCGATGGCGAGGAAAAGCGTTCTTTGCTGAAATCAATTCGGTGGTGGGGGAAGAGAAATGGCAAGTGCTCCTATGTTATTATAGCACAGAAGAAGAGGTCATCAGTCTTTGGCTGACAGTGTGGAGCTTTTTTCCTTTTTTTTGGAAACACCTGCTTAAACGAAAACTTTCTCATCTCCTACAGGCAGTAAACATTCAGCTCCTTAGGTGTGAAATAGTGTGTGAGTCTCTGTCCTCTCTCTCTCTCTCTTTCTCTCTCTCTTTCTCTGTGGATGTATTATTAAATCATTAATAAAAAGGGCTACTTAGGGTTCCCTGCAAAGGAATGCTTTTAATTCAAGAAACTACATATTGAATTTAACAGCGAGTGATGTGAGAACAGTTATTCCCCTACATGAATGGAATCATCATAATAAATCAATCATACAGCGCAGAAAAGCATAACATGGTTAACAATATTGAACGGAGTTGCTCCAGGGGAAATGCAGGAGGGACAGTGTTACAGTACTTACACTTTTAACTGAATAACTTTCAAACTCAATCCAAGCAAAATTGTCAACTCAAACAGTCTGTCATATCTCCTTTGTATTGATCACGTGCTGGTAAGAAACTTGTAACTATTCAAGGAAATCATTGTAAAAGTGCATGTATCTTTCAGTTCATATTGACTTGATACAGCAAAAAAGAACAGAACTCATAACAATGATCATAATGTAACTTCAAAAAGAAAAGATACTGCCCACAAGAATCTTTAATAATACTATTAAGTGCCATGGATGCCTTTTGGGGGTGTTGGTGGGGCAGAGTTTTGGTAATGATGAGTCATGAATATATACATATTTGCACAAATAGCTGCACACAGAAAGCATAATTTGACAGGAATGGAAGTTGATGGGTAGGTTTGGCATCGTGAAACATGCGAATGATTTAAGTTTCACGCTTGGTCAAGCATTTGACATAAGCAAGGACAGGCCTTATCGCTGGACCTGACTGACCCAACAGCCACGATTGCAGACATTCAGCAAGCAGTGATCCCCTCCATGATCACGTTTACTGTTTCTTTATTGGCTACCTGTCCTCAAAGGATCTAATCATAAGCAGGACCTTCAACATGACTCTAAAGAGGTTAGAATATGTCCGTATTTCGGTGCTACTTCTTTACCCTCTCATGAAGATTGATGGCAGACTTAACGCTACAGTGAGTCACTATTGCCTCTTAAGGTACAGAGTGGAGTTAGAAAACAGGTCAGGCCCAGGCTAGCCGGTTAGCATGATACATTCAGTAGATATCTCTGGAACAATTTAAACTTAAAGACTCACAAATTGCACCAATAAAACTTACATTTTAGTTAATTTGTATATATATATTCCTCTATTTGAAGAAGCATAGTCCAGAATTGGAACAGTACAGAAACTGAACAAGTAAAAACAGCCAATGATCTGGCAATGGCAACCAATTCAAGGTCTTCTTCCATTCTAGTTCTTTGGCAATTTTTTTCCAGGTAAAGCTACATTTAAAAACATCAGTAGCTTTGTGCATTGTTACCCAGAGTTCTGTGCTTGGACCATTTTTTAAAGATACAGGCTTAGACTGATAATGAGACAATTATCTGTCCAGTGGCAGTCAATTAAGTATGTACACAAATGACATACAAATTCAAGTATTGATATATACATATACTTTCTTAGCATAACTATTACAAACCTGAGTGTGAAGGCTGATGCTTTTCTGACCATTCTAGCCATATCAAACCCAGCATAGTTTCACCTGAAAAGCATTTCATGGGGGAAGACTGTTCTCATGTAACTGGAATGTTGAAAAATAAATTCATGTCTGGACTCTTGTAAAGCTCTCCTGGGTGGTCTGCCAACTAACTCCCCAGCATGAACTCCAGCTTCTACAAAATAGTAGAAGCTTTTTGGCTGGAGGTCAAAAACAAAACTGTTTTTAAAAATACGTTTGATGGTTTTAAGGCCTTGTAAGGCCCTTTTAATTTCAAAGACCCTTTGAATTTGGCAGCGTTCTTTCTGCTCACTGAGGTTACGTCAGGTTAGGCATCTCAAATTTCCTTTATGTGCCAAAACATATACAGCATCAGGAAACAAGCTTCTTCTTCTCACTAATGGAATTTTTATGATCTCTTTAAAAACTTCATTGTAAATTTGGCACATTAGCTGTTTTATTTGTACTCACTTACTCACTCACTTTAAAGTAGCTAAGATGCAACTTGTTGAATTCACGCTCCAAACAAATAGGCTGCAATACCTCATCAGAAAGCTGTGGTGTCCACCCCTAACAATAGAAACAAGAGAATTCACAGGTCCTCCTGCCTCTTCACTCACATTGCAGGCTCAGCATCAAATTTCATCTCTTTACTTGCCAAGAGTATCTCTAGTGGTGGAAGGCAATGGCAGTGTTAACTCTTGTTTTGCTTCTATTTATATCCCTTCTTTTGTTTGCTGCCCTTCTTTTATTTCTTACCAAGAGCTTCAGCCATTGTCACAATTACCGTTTCTTTATTGGCTACCTGTCCTCAAAGGATCTAATCATAAGCAGGACCTTCAACAAGACTCTAAAGAGGTTAGAATATGTCCGTATTCCGGTGCTACTTCTTTACCCTCTCATGAAGATCGATGGCAGACTTAACGCTACAGTGAGTCACTATTGCCTCTTAAGGTACAGAGTGGAATTAGAAAACAGGTCAGGCCCAGGCTAGCCGGTTAGCATGATACATTCAGTAGACATTCTCTGGAACATTTTAAAGACTCACAAATTGCACCAATAAAACTCACATTTGGGTCAATTTGTGAATCGGTTTAGCTTATTTTGTAATGGTAAATACTGTAAAGACCATTGTGGAATGGATATTAAGGATAAGTATCATTCAGTTACAGGTGGCTCCTCTATACATTACACACTACTACTGTATTTATATATTGGATATATTGAGTGTATACATTGCTATTTGAATGCTTTCTACACATTTTAGTTATATATTATCTCTGTATATACTATATATACTGTTAGCTTATTTTAGGTTTATTTGATGGAATACATGATTTGCCTTATATTTCATATATATGCTTTTTTATATCTTTTTTTATATACGATATTTTATATCATATTGTTTCATGTGAGCAGGCAGTTATCAAAGCATTTCACTGCTAGGGTTACTGTGAATGACTATGTATGTGAAAAATAAACATTGATTTGATTGATTTGGCAATACATAATTTGATGGCAAATTTAGTTTAGAATTTAGTGACTGTTTGAATGGACAAACCATTTTACTAATACAGCTCTTACAAATATAGCACTAACACAGTGTCACCTCGTAGTGCTTACTAGAGTAATAATTGCTTTATATTATAGATGTCTATGTTTTATATTGCTAAAATGTGAAATAATTAGCTCCACAGAAGGGATGAAGAAAAAAACTGACCTGAAAAGGACCAGACGGGGACACCTCCATCAAAACCCTGACTGGTCAGAAGCTCGGCCGTGACTGGTCAAAGAGCTGTTTATGATCCCAGCCTTAATCTGTCCTGGAGTAATTTAGACATGCAACATAAGATACCATGGTGATCCAACATCAGACAGAAAATTCAGTGTTAGAACGAACTAAGCCTAAAGTTGATTCGCTAAGCTTTAATTCCTGCTTCATGCAACATTTGTCAGCGCTCAGAACACATTTCAGACTTCTAACTGACTTGAACATGAGTTTAAAATTCATTTTATTCCCACTACCATTCATACTTCTTTTATTTAACTAAACAAATGACTGTATATTCCATTTTGTCAGCTTTCACCAAATGTTAAATTCTAATTTAAGCTAATTTTGAGCAGAACTCAAAAACCTAGCCAGTACATGACTGGCAAACACAACTTTGAACAGCAGCACACACAAAAATATTTACGTAACTGCAGTTAATATTGGTTATTTGTAATAAAGTTGTAATAAAGTTTAAAAGAAAATGTTTTAGTCTAATGTTCAAAGAACATTTTAAAGATGTTTATAATTTAATAATGTTTATATAAGGTTACATATTAACTAAGACAATGCTTTAACTGCAATTTTCAGAGGGTGTTTAGAGGATGCTGTCAGGGCCACAGATTATGTTACATGATAACAAAAGAAGAATTCATTCTCAGCGCAACATTCAGAAAATGTTTTATGGATGTAACGGAGACCTGAGAGGACAGAATATTTTATAGAATATTCTCCTACATTCTGGGGAAAAAAATTACATTTTGGTATTTAGCAGACACTCTTATCCAGAGCAACTTTTTTGTCCAGAACAAAAGTGATTAGTGTTCAGTCAGAAAAACATTCATGGAACATTGCATTGCATATTCTCAGAATGTTTTTAGAACAAAGGATTTCTAGCTAGGATGCCTAAAATAAGGCTCTGCCTCTGGACTTAAACTATTTATGTTTTTATGTTTAAGTGTTATTAATTTAAAACGTAGAGCAGAGTAGAGTAGAATAGAGTGAGGGACAGATATATAATGTTCCTTGTGCACTGAATGCTTATGTCTCAAACCAGGCTCTTGTTATGGAGCATCTTCTCTGTCTTCTCCGTAGAGCTCAATCTCTGACAGCCTTATCACTTAGGAAGACACTGGAGCAAGGCAATTTTTAATTCTCTGGCACCGCATTTCATCATCTTCAAAATATTATGCAAAGGACGTGGATGGAGTCAAACACCTCCTGATCTGCATTTGGGCATTCTGCTCATAGCTGTATTTCTCTTCTAGAGCTTAACACTTTCATCATTAAACAGGTCAACAACAGAGCCAGGGCTAATCTTCTGCTTCGTTAGGAATGCTATTTTGCAGTTAAAATGCATGGGCAGTGAATGGACTGTATCGGCCAAAACAACGTGTAAGGACCATAAATGCACTGAAGCATCTTGTAAACACGCAAACACGGGTGGGAGGGTAAGGGTGGGTGCAAGCCTGTTAAAAATGCATTACTGCTGTTTAGTAGTTAAAAGCTCCCTATGTAATATATGTAGCTAAAGGTCAAAACAGTTTAGATTGAGGTCAAATTACTGAAAACTACTGACTGAGTTATAGAAATGAGATGTTAGAAATAAATAAACACATCTGATTTATTTATTTGTCCATTTTGTTTTTCTCCTCTGACAGATTAGCGACAGCTAGACACATTACATCTTCAGTTAGTTCGGATGGGGATAGAGGGGTGATGTAAGTTATTTCAGATCCTTTTATAACAGAGAGAATCTGAGTTGACTTACCCAGAATGCTGTGCTCTCTCCATTAGGAGAATAAATTCTCTGAATTTTAGCAGCTCAAGGACAGATGTGATAAAAACATGAAGTAGTGAAGAAGCAAAAGATTATTTCTCTGGAGAGAGAACGTTTTGGAGAATGTTATGACCAAGATGTCATTTTATCTCCTTATACAATATGCCTTACCAACCACAACAACAACAAAATAGTAATAATAATAATTAATAAATAAATAAATAAATAAATAAATAAATAAATAACATGTAAAAACAATATTTCTACATTTTAAAGCTCTAAGAAAAGATGTTATAATGTAAATTGCACTTGGTGTCACTATAATAGTCATCAGTTGGAAAGATTTCATGCAACAATCACGGTCAAGGTGAGGATGCTTCTTTGAGTTCTTAGGGACAACATTGTTAAACAACAGTCAAATAGCAAAATGCTACTGAGCCACAGCAAAGACCTTAAGGATGACTGGTTCAATAATACTGCAACTGGCCATTCAAGGCTTTCAGGCCATTAAGGAAGGATGGGAGAGAAGCCAGTAGTCACACGAGAACAGCCAGAAAAATCCGGAATATGTATTGAAAGTGTTCTAAACAACAAAATCAAAAGAATTTGAACAGTTGATCTATCATAGTTTGGTGTAATATATTTCCCCCATATACAAGTCAGAGATCATTTAATTTGCATAATTTGTCATTGGTAGGCAAACACATTGTTTCCAATATTCCAATATTCAGTGTGCCCAGCTTTTGCCTTTATTACAGCTTCCATTCTTTAGAAGTCATACATACCACACCTCCAAAGTTCAGTCTTAGAAGTCTTAGAAGCAACTTAGAAGCTTTTCCGCTTCTCACAAGACATGTAACTGCAACTGCAGATTTAGTCTATGAAATTTTATTCCATATTCTGAGAAGGAACTTTGCAGGGCAGTTAAGGTGTGTTTGGGTGGTTGCTTGTGTGAAGCTTGTGTTGGGAGGACACAGCTGTAGCTTGTTGGGTTTTAAGATTGGAAGGGTGATACAACAAGGACTTTAAAAAACACTGCTAGATTCTATATACCTAATGTTGGAGAGTTGTGTTTTATGTGTCCTGATTTTTTTCTGACACTAACAATACTATCTTGTACTTAATAGCCATTTTGAATGGATATGAAATAAATGAAGGGCTGGTTTCTGATTTTTGCACAGTACTTCATCTCTCCATCTATCCATCCATCCATCCAGCCTTGCCATGCTGCCTGGCTGCCTTGTCATTCACTAAATGATCTGGGAACAATGTGCAAGGGAGATAAAATGAAGCTGATGTTCCCTGATGCTGTTTCTGGCTGACACGCAGCCGCCTCTGTCAAATCTGACTCAGACACCATCTCAAAATAGAGGACAACGAGGACAAGCATAACACTTGTGTAATATTTATATTTAGACTGCTTCATCTGACCAGACCCTGAACTAAACAAAATAAAGACTCCCCCTGAATGTGTCAAAAAAGACTCGGAGGCTGGTTTTCCACAGTTAAAATGGCCCTGAGTCATAGAGCTGCGCGTGTTAAAGTCATTAACGACTGCTATTTCGGTGCTTTGGATCTGTGTGTGCTTTGGTCAGGTTTTTTTTTCCTCCCTCTGCACCGAGCCTGGATGACAAATTGAAGCTTTGGTGGAGATTGTTGTGGTTAGAGCCACGTCCCTATAGGGCAACATGACAGCCACACGGAGAAAGACCAGTGTATTCCTCCCTACTCATGCACTCGCACGCGCACGCTGTCACTTCCGCGCTCCCCGAATCCCCCCAGTGAGGGGGAATGTTTTCAGCTCTAATGCCATTTTAAAAGTGTTTAGTGTCACTGTCTGTGTGGACAGCTGGTGTGGAGACACATATGGAAGTGAGAAAGAGTGAGAAAGAGACAGAGAGAGCGAAAGAGAGAGAGAGCGAGAGAGAGAGAGAGAGAGAGGGAGAGAGACCACCATACCCCTTGGAGAATGTATAGTGGACTCACGTCAACACAAAACACAAACACAGCTGAGCTTCAAAACTGACCAAATGAGTGAGTGTCACATTACATTATTCACCAGAAATGATGCTGTTATCAAGCCACATGCTCTGTGCACACAGACTAAATGAGAGTGTAAGTGCTGATCTAGGATCAGATTCTGCCCTCATGCTGCCATTTGATGCTAACACACTATTACAGGCCTAAAACTCTATTACAGACTCTATTGCAAGGGTTAAAGGTCGCAGAAAAAGTTTCCTTTTCATGAGTCAGTCATTCTGAAGGACAAAACATCTTAAGTTGTAATGGAAGTCAAAAAGGACCCTTTCTTTTGGTCTATTCATCATGACATTCTGATGATTCTAAATGGAGATCCAGGGTTCCACAGCAATGATGCTCTGGTCTGGCATTGTTATGAGATCATCAAGAACAATCGCAAAATGGTTCTGAGTACTTCTACTTCATAAGGCCTTTAGAAGCCTTTTTGACCGTATACATTAAACCAGTGGTCACCAATCCTGGTCCTGGGAATCTAACTTCTTGGAGGGTTTAGTTCCAACTACAATCTGCTCCACAAACCTGCTCCAGATCATTACAGAAGTTCTTGATTGGCTGTCTCAGCTGCAGCTGTGTTGGAAATCACTGTAACATGAAAACTGCGATAACACAACAGAAACTTTATATACATGTATTATTGTTTTTTGTTTTCGTGTTTGAAAGTTTGTTTTCGTGTTTGAAAGTGATTAGTTCAATATTCAGTCTGACTTTAATTCCAGATGCTTACAGAAAGGCTATGATGTCTTGTATAGGCACTTAATATATTATAGATTATCAAAATTAAAGTTTATTTAAGAAATAGCGTATCCAAACAATACAAATATATATGCTTTTAAAATTACAAATAAAAAAAATAAATAAAAACAATTTCTTATAAACATTTAAATTACAATAGACGAAATCACCATATATGCCCAAAGGGATATGTGGCCGTTCTAGGGTTATTAGAATAAATTTATTTCATTTATTTCATTTTATTTCCTGTCTTAGTGAGTGCACATATGTATGACAAGCAATATACTACACAGACCAAACAAGCACAAATACTATGTGGTTGTGCCCCGAAACTGGATTGCCTCCCCAGTGGAAACCACTGAGCCGTTGATGTTGAGAAAGGATAGGGAGAGGGGGTTGCTGGGGACTTCCTATCTGTGGACAGACTCATCACCGCTGACCACAGTGGTGTCATCTGCAAACTTCAGGATCTTCATAGCTGGTTCCTTAGAGATGCAGGCAGTGGCGGAGAAACTGAAGAGAAGGGGTGAGACCATACAGCCTTGTGGCACTTTCTTGCTGAGGGCTCAGGGAGGCTCTGACATGTGTTTACCAAGTTACACCTGCTGTCTTCTGTTTGTCAGGAAGTTCACAATACAACAGCACATGGGATCTAGCACAGACAACAGTTTGATCTGCAGCAGCCCTGTCACTACAGTGCTGAATGGTGAGCTGAAGTTCACAAACAGAAACATTACTTACCTGTGACTGAAACGTACCTAATAGCATGTAACACCTCCACAAGTACAAATAACAGCTGTGATTCGATTTGGCACGTACTGGACAAGTTGCTGGATGTAGGCCACATCAATGTTTAGACACTCTTGTATCAAAGAATTGAGCAGTTGGGCCAGATTTGGTGGATGCCTTCCCTGGCACAATTCTGAGGAGAATTTCCTGTAGACTGGGATTTTAGCCACTGCTGGTAGACCCGTATGACCGTATGGTTCTATGCACCTCCAAATTCAGCTACTTCCTTCACACTATGAGCTTTGACACACCCAAATGCAATCACTTCTATTGGCCAAATCATCTGCTTTGCAAACCATTTTCCACACATCGAATGAGACATTCACTGCACTGTACCACTTCTTCTCAATCTATGAATCTCTTAGCAGACCTGCAGGTATTTATACCCTAATCATCATCATGCAATGCCATCTGCAGGAGTCTGAAGTTACTTCCACCTTACACACGCAAGGTGACTATTTTCTTAATTTATAAGCTCACCAGACAAAAAACTAAACGGTACATATGCATCTATGCATCTGTGCATCGGTGCTCACAGAAGCTGATGTATGATGTCCATGTGTTAGTGTATTTGTCTAGTCCATCTGTTCTTTTGGTGGATTTAAAGCCACACTGTAGCTTTTCGATGTCTTCATTGGTCCACCTTTTCACTGTTGCGACAGCTGGCTTGCTGGTGTTAAGCTTTAGCCCATACGTTGGGTTAAGGAGAATGAGACTGTGGTCGGAATGCCCAAGAGCCGCACATGTGATGGGGCAGTACGCATTTTTAACAGTGGTCTAGTGGTGGCTTCAAAATGTTCCTTTCTCTTGTGTCTCAAGCGACAGACTGTCTGTATTTGGTTACTTCTTTTGTTAGATTTACCCTGTTGAAGTCTCCCAGAATGATGAGTACTGAATCCCGATTCTCTAACTCTCTTGGAGAATAGAATGATTTGCAGTTGATAAACAGTGACTTCAGACAGAGTGCATTTTAACAGCACTGTGACACCACCATTTGTTGACATAGAAGCAGATTCCTCCTACCCTGGTTTTGCCAGTAAGTTCTGCATCTCTGTCTGTGTAACCAGAGGCCAGGTAGGCGCAGCGTGTCGTCCAAGGTTAGCTCAGAAAGCCAGGTCTCTGTAAAGCAGAGGTCAGATGAGGTTGAAAAGTCCTTGCTGGTTTCACAGAGCAGAAGTAGTTCTTCCATTTTGTTGCATACAGATTGCAGACTGGCAAGAAATAAAGACAGTAAAGGGGTATCAGTCGGGGGTATAAACACACACCGGCAACCCCGTTGCCCTCTCGCCAAGTTCAGCGCACTAATAAAAATAAATAACAAATCAATAAATAAATAAATAAATAATTATGAACAAATAAGCTCAAACCATATCAGCAGGTGACCAGGGTTCTTTCTGTGTGGAATTTGTTCTCCCCGTGTCTGTGTGGGTAGGTTAGGTGATTTAGGTAACTCCCCCACCCCCCAAACCGCAACTAAGAAGGATGAGCAGCTTAAAAGATGAATGAATGTAAACATTGTTAAAAGTTTGTTCTCCAGTCCATATATAGACATTCAGCTACAGAAACTCCCATTTTTTAATAAACAAAACATGGAAGATGCGAAATGGTTGTACTTAATTGGCTAACTGCCATCTGTTTTGGTTGTTTTACTAGTGTTTTTGAACACAATCAAAACAGAAATCAAAGATGGCTTAATTGTACATGTTTAAATTAATATACTTACATAATATATATATTAATATGATATAACATACAGAATTATTTACATACTTTATGCTGATACACTGTTTGCTTCTTTCCTCCAGTATGATGAAAAAAATATCAATACTCCGAACTTCATCAGCTGACTTTGAAGGATGTTCATCTGAAGCTATCTTGTGCGAAACATGGCATTTGATAAATACATGGCAATTTAAAAGCGGCAATGTATATCTTTTGCAGGTTAACCCTGCCTCTTCATGCTTATAAGGAATGTTTCAACCTAGACTTGAGGAAGATTGCAGAGCATCCAATCAGAACAGAGCTCATTTACATATTCCAGTCTTAATGGTACAGTAACAAACGACAGTCTTTTTTTATGGTGCAGAAATTCACACAAATGGCATGAGTGGATGTCTAGGAGAAAAGTATATATATAGTTGATATATATAAGACATGGTACCTTTAAAGGTATGAATTAGGTAATTTCATCCTCAAGGCCATCTGAGAGCTGTAATTTTGTCGTGGAATTGAAAAGACTGAATGGGATCGGTGACTTTTTCAATGTCAGTGTAAAAAGACGCTTGACTGACAGTAATAAATCTTGTCACACCTCTGTGGTTACTTGAGTGGCTAGTAAAAAATTACTTATAACAATCAGCTTTAAAGAGATTATTTAATTTGACTGATATTTCAAACCTGTATTTTGATTTTTTCTAAAACCATAACTTTCTCATTGTTATTCTTTCTCATTCTTATTTTTCCAGATTGTCCCCAGAATGTCTTGTTTAAATTAGGGATAAATCTAAAAATGAGTAAGTTAATGGAGTTGCTTCACTCTGATAGTTTAGTTCTACCGCTAACACAGATATATTGCTAGCATTAGGAAGTATTCTGTGTTCCAATGTTTGCTCTACTGTTCATTCCTCCAAGTTGCAGCTTTCTCTATAACTGAGGCCAAGCTGTGGCCACCGTACACTCTCACTTTAATAGAAGCACATCTACAACTTTCCGCTCGCTTTGAAGAACTGAAAATTCCATGTTATGCCAAGTTATCTTGAAAGTTATGGAGCTAACTCCATAAGCCAGGAATGAGAAATTGTGGCCTCGACTGTGTTTCATCTTTTAAAAAATGGAGCCAAAAAAAGATGCAAAAAAAAAGATAATAAAAACAAAAACTATTTTCAGTGCAGACAGTTATTTTCATGGTGGGTTATACAACTGTCATCTTGATTTATGAATATATCAAGGACGATTTAACTTGGATGTACTATTCTGGAAAACAACTTCCGAGAGCCAACAAGTCATGTTTTCATAACCGGAATATGTTTACATCTTAACTCTTTGTCTGGATAATACTAGGCCAAGATGGTTACATCTGGCAAGAATATTCTTCTCGTGGAATCTTGGAAACCACTGACTGTCTGGCAATGAAAACTGAGCAGATGTTGCCGTAATAAGCCACAGTTACAGATGCCAAGGTTTTTTTGTGCCTTCGGCAACAGAGAAGGCCACAGAAGGTCAACCCCATGATACTGGAAGAGGCTGCCTTTATAAGCTGATCAGAAACCAGTTTTGCCATTTGCATTTTGGTAGAGAAAGCTAATCCTACATCAGCATGTAAACTGTCCACTCTTGGTAGCTATCATGGAGGGATATTTTAAGGAGGAGCTTGTTGTTAGTCAGGACCCATGTGAGTAAACAGTACCCCGAGGGCACGCTGTAGGTCAGCAGAGAAATGAAAAAGGCACAAATATTCCCTGGGGGGAGGGCATGAGCTCGGCACCTTTTTTATCCTTTCAGACTGCTCTTAGATGTTCTTTTCCTTCTGGTACAGCACCAGGTGCCTTGACACATTTCACTGACAAGTAGATAAACACAAGACAAAACACAATTTGAGAAAACGTAAGAGACTTTTATAAACATACGTGTAATAATAAATATCTTGTTCATGTTTAGATTGTGTGTTTTGGAGTGTTGAGTGTTGTATAGTTGCTGCTAGGTGTTCACAAACAGCCACAGCTAGCTGGAAAAGTGGAAAAGTGACTGACTAGAGAGATGATGTTGACTGATGTTTGATGTTGACTGGTCAGCTGTGATAATGTAGGGTGCTTTTTCATAGTATGGAATGCTAAGATGGTCTACTTGCTGATCTAGCCATACCATCTTCTAAAACACATCATATGCTGGATTTGGTAGTGATCATCCTAATATTTTCCTTTGCTGCTGCCTATCATACTAGCCTCCAAAACACAACATATGCTGGTTTTGCTGTTGACCAGCAATGCTAGTTTATGCTGGTTTTAGCAGGGACTCTATAGGATGTTATTTTTCCATAAACAATTAAAAAACCCATGCTTGAGAGATTTTGGTAAGGTATCATCTGAATGCTTCTTAACTCCATATTACATCTAACTCTGCATCATCTTGATCTGTCATGAAGGTATGCATCCCCACAATATTTCAATGAAGAATCAAATATTGTGACATAATGGAGAATTGCTGTACTCATTTGTCTTCCCAGTTTAGTTGTTGCCAATTCCCACCTGCTAACAGCATACCTGGCACTACACTTTGGGCTACCAAACTGTGAGGATAAATCTAGCACAAGCTTCCTCCAAGATATGTGAATCTAGCCATTACATCTTTTGTTATCTTCTGTTGGCTAGCACCTCGCTGAGCGATGGGGTACAAGGAGGACCAGCTGAACTCATGATCTCCCAACAAGAGGGCCAACGCTGCAAAAGTTCATATCAACTATAATTAATTAGGACCTCTTCCTTATTGGTCTGTTCTACTTCTCTAGCCCGCTGCAGTGTTTCCTGCAGCGCCTACAAACAAATGCATTTATTGGTGACATTTAATTTCTGCACTAAAATTCAACTCATAATTTGATATATAATATTCACCCCTTCCTCCTGCTAGCAACTTGCCTGGTAACCTACAGGTGACAGAAGCCAGGCTTAGCTTGCTAGTTAATGCTAGCTAACATGACAAACTAACATCACAAGGCTGGTGATGTTAGGTAGGTAGCAGGTTTCCATTTTAAATGCCTAGCGACCAGAGCTGGCCTGTGGTGTAGGTGGATGTTAGGGGGCCGTCCATCCATCGGGAAGCTTGGGCGCCTCAATTGAGGGGGAAAAAAATCTTACTTTTACTATTTTTCACTATTTCTAAATACTACAAAAAGGTTACAAAGGTAATGTAATATGATGAGTGAATATCTTATCTGTTGCACAGTGATAGTTACCATCAGATGCTCGGAGCAAAATTAGCTAGCTCGATAATGTTTGCTAATTTAATAAATAGCTAGCTAGCTAGCAAGAGTTAGCGACCACTACTCCCACCCTAAATTTGTTATAAAAAGTTGGAAAGACCATTATTCAGGTGTTTGAGAAATAACCTTCATCATTTTGAGAAGTATACTTTTACTTGTAAGTGTGCTGCATGAACCATCCACATCTTAGTCTAGTAAGCTAGCCAAGGTAGCCCTACTTATAACAGTGAATTCAATATGTTTCCTTATGTCATAAACTGATGTAAGCCTCTGGATTTCCATTTTTAGTTCATGCATTGCATTTGATATGTACAGCAAACTGTATCATATCAGAGAAGTGCTCACTGAATACATGTGTATGAATGTTAGGTGTAATAGATTAGCCAAAACAGCTCTGCTAGTGACTATTCGCTGGTTAGTTTAATGCCTATTACATAGTGCAGGTGATAGCGGGAAGGGGAGTAAGTAACCTGAAAGAATACATTATTGTCAGTGCTTTATCTATCAGGGGCATCCCTGACAGTTTACCGTTAGCATACTGATCAGCTCTTGCCGCCTCCATGTCTGGCAGTAAGTAAGATATTTGCATGGCGTGGTGCGAGCCATCAAATAGTCTTCTTTTAGCCAATCACATGCTAGCATGCCTACATGTCATAGTCTCTGGGAAGCACATCAGAATGATAAAATATGACTTCACTCCAGAGATAATGCAGTTGTCTTCATTCAAATCTTTGTAGGGCCAATTCTGTTCACCCAAACTGGTAGGGACAATTGGTATGGACATGCCCCTACGAACCATATGCAAACCAACAGCCATGTTCAGAAGACTGAACAGAGACCAAGCTGTGAGCTGTCTAATTATGCATGACAGAGTGCTAGTGTTTGGGGTGGGAATAGTGAGAATGATGTCAGCACCTGCCCATTGGCTTCTATTATAAGCATGTTCTGGGTCAATGGGTTTTCTTCTCTTAGAAATTCTTGTCTGTGATAACTGACTATATGCTGCACATGCAGTAGATAGGACAGGTTGAAAAACACCAGGGTATCCTTCCTGCCTACACAAGCCTATTAAATGGAAGGATACAGTAGATGAACACAGAGGGAAGGAATAATAATGTGAAGGAGTAATGCAGAAGTCATCAACAGCAAGAGTTCATTCGTGGTTGAGAGATTCTTAGACCCGAATGCATCGCTTCAGTGAGTCTTCCACCAAAGCGCAAGCCACTCGAATTAATGGCACTGCGCCACTAAGTGAGAATAAGAGAGACTCTTATTAACCATGACAGTGCAAATATCCTAAGGTAATGAACACAAACACTCTAGCACAGATTGCCTTGCGATGGCTGTGACATTCACACCCAACCTTGGAGCAGATGAAGATGAAATAGCTAGTGCAGGCCCTAAATGTAATTCACAATCACGGGATAATTTGATAGTGGTTTATGTTTACAGTACTGACTTTGTAGCGCCTGGAGGACACTGGAGAGTGTCATTTTGCCATGAACCAGTCAGACAGGCAGCTGAAGATTTACAAGCTCACGTACAGTCACCATGCACACATGCACACACATACACACACATAAACAGCCTTGACATTAGTAGATCTATTAAATGTTCATCTCACTTCAAAGCCTTAAAGGGGAATTACACTGATTTCTTTTCTCAGTGTGTGCATAACTCTGTTACAGTGCAATGTAAAGTCATTCGGAGAGATTTGATGTGAAATTCTTTGTTCTAGATGAACTTACTGAGTCAGAGTTGTTCTCAGTGGAGGTGATAGGACCCAGACGTCTGAAGTATTTAATACCTCTGAATGCTCTGAGGGTTCCATAAAAAGCTTTTGCTATTGCGTGAAATGGTTAGGAGTACACAGCCCAGTGCCTGAGACATTGTTTTACGATAGTTGTGTGATAAAGTTTTGGCCTAAAACATCTTGTTAACATATTTCTTTGAATCCATTCTGGATTGATTACTATTTTTTGGATGGTGAATTAGGCATTACTATAAAATGGCTTTGCTTGTGTAGTTGACACAGTCCTATCAACGCCATGGTAAAGAAATGTAAGTCTGTAAGTTTCTCTGCAACAAACCATTTTACTTCAAACCATTCTGAATGACATTGTTTACAACCATTGAATTATGTGGAATTTGAACTAAGTAGAATTTTTGAAAAATTGTAAAAGAGTAAATAAGGAGTTGCCATTTAAAGGGGTCTTATTACGTATTTTTAAAAATTCCTGCATAATTAAATCATTAAGATGTAAATAAAAACATTCAGAATGGTTTGGTATGAAATGCTCCGTTCTCAAGACACATCAGAATTGTTTACAGTGTTTGTGAGAGGAACCAGATTTTTGATGACCAGTGTTTAATGACCCCAAAAGTTCCCTCACAGAAATTCATTGCATGAAATGGTTACACATGAGCTGCCTGGTCCCTAATAAAAAATAATAGATACATTTTGGCCTAGAACATAGTTTAATATATACCTGTATATTCACATCCATGATGTAGATGTAGCCTACATGCAGGTCATTGTAAAGCAAAATACAGTAGGACCCAAAGGGAACTTATTTTTCTCAGAGGTATTACTGTTTTATCATGACCAGCATTACATATAAAAACTCAGATATAGATTTATGAGCCATTTTGGAAGGTAAATAAGCAGATGTAGATTTATGAGCCATTTTGGAAGGTAAATAAGCAGATGTATTTTTGTGGTAGTCATCACAACCCCTGGTTCGTATCACCACATTTGTAAAGAATCTAAAAGTAAAGTTCTCTAGTGCATCGTTTCACATCAAACCTCTCTGAATTACTTTGTTTGCATTTCAGAGGGGTTGTATGGTGCAACTTCTTCCAGAAATTTATAGGCTTAGCTCTAATGAATTAGCGGTTCTCCCTTGCTGCCTGTTAAAGCACAATGTTTCCCGCATCTTCTTCTTTGCTGACGGTCTAACCTGTTTGTCCTAATGTATTAGTGCAATAGTGACTAGAGTGCTGTTTGTCACAAGCTAAACTAACATATTGCGGCATCAGCGCAAGGTAAGTAGTGGAGACTGCCATTCAGCGCTGCTGAACAGCTGGGATACCAGCCAGGTCGTCAGTAGCCACTCACTTCAAAAAGACAGTAGGCGCAAACACTGCACTACCATCCCACTAAACAAGCCTACAGCCCAGCACAGAATGACACAAACAATACCTGTACACATCTTTAACCTACTTCTCCCAACTAATTACATATTTAAGTCACTCCAATCGCTGTTGCAGCAATACTCGTGATAGTTCGCCATTGTGCATGGACATGCATGCGCGTGCCTTCATGAGCGAACAAGCCGGAAGCTGGACACTACAACATGTGTTTTGGAGGCTGGCATGCTGGTCAGGGTTGGATTGTTACTGAAGAAGAATGCAATGTCATGTGTGGGTGTCACAGGGAAAATGCATCTTCGACTCTCATGTCTATCTCCAGTGACTTTATTGAATCCCATTAAATCCCCCATAAACAGTATGCAAAAATCTAAATCTGTGACTTGCCATTGGATCGGCTCTGATCACAAGTAGTGATCACTGAGTATAGCTGATCAACGCCACATTCAAATACTTTCTGTCAAGTATCGGTGGGTCTAAATTACAGCCTCTAGCAATCCCTGATTGTGGCTTAAAGGTTAAGATTTGGATGAGCCTAAATCAGCGTGAAAGGGCGAACATGTTCTGGGCTTCTGCATGGTGTCACAGCCTGACAATCCTGGCAGGGTTATTCTCATCTGGATATTTGAATATTTGAATATTTAAATTCTGTGGAGACAGATTTGAATAATGAATATGGCCTGTTCTGTCTGATTTGACTTCCTGAACCACCTGTCCGAGCTCACCAGCCAATCCGTGCAATCAAAAGAACACATGCTTACCTGTAAGAGCTATTTGAATTTGAGTGAAGTAGTACTGAAGGTCACTTTTTCATAAATTAACGACTAAACAAATGAAACTATGGTCCAAAATGTCACTGCACTGGTATAAAAGGAAAATCAGCGCCACGCTGGAATTGAATGGCAGTACTTAAGAGCAATGTCACAAACATCCATTAGGCTTTATTCAAACTTGTTCAAGGTCTTGTCAGTTAGAAACACGTGAAAAACTGATGTATGAATGCAGACATCACAACACTTCTCACCTGACCTCCAGGTGTAATAGCAGTTGCCATTCAGTCCCAGTAGCTTTTAAAAACGGCAGGACCGTGCCTGCACAAACTCTCGTTGCGGTGTCTACCATCACTCCTGCTTTTAAGGCCTGTTTCTGCCAAGATACAGAAACTTTCCCTCCGTTCCAGGTGAGAGACTTCAAAAGTATTTCAGTTTTCTTCAGGAGAGCTAAATTCATGCATAAAATAACGAACTTCAGAAAGCAGCAATCCAGAGCTAATCAGGTCATTTTAAGTGCCTGCTGTCTGCTGAGAGAGAATGAGAGACAGATGGAGAGAAGTGCAAGGGCTGATGGGTCTGCTATGGCATATTAAGGCCAGACGAGTTGACCTTGATTCATTCTAAAAAAGGCTGAGTTTATCTTTGCTTTTCAAACTTCATTCACACTGAGGGATAAACTATAGAGAGGCTAAAGAGATGTGTATGTCACATCATGATAAAGGGACAATTAGGAAGGGTCCAGTAATACTTACGTTAAAGTTCACAGAGGGTTGCGGGGGGTATTGTATGACACATTTGCTTTAAAAAATGTGATTTATGTCAACTGATGAGGCACATTCCTCGTGGCCAGCTCTCATCAATTTCCCAACGTTACAAGGAAGGTGTAAAATACAAACCAACATTTGGGGGTCCCTGAAAACAAGGTATTAAAATGTTATGCTGTCATTGTTCAGCTGCTTCACCCACAATAAACAAGCTTCTGCTTTTAGTGTTCTTAACTAACTAGAGTTGCAGCACTGGTTTATCTCAGGGTGGTATTCTAACAAATTGGTTCTCCTTGTTGGTCCTTCATTGCTTCACAGCTGTAAATATGCCCAAGATACCTCATACTAACTTTACAATATGCTATATTATACAATATACCACATAACATGTTTGTAAATCTAAAATCTCTTTTCCCAAGAGACTGGTGGAAAGAGTGAACTGTTACTTAAAAGAAAGACAAAAGAGGAGATGAGTAAGATCTCAGTTACTATGTGGACAAGCCCATTACTATATGACGAGTGAGTTAGCAGCCACCCGAAACTGGTATAGCAAGCCAGCATGGGACCTCAAATACCAGGGGCTATATTGCACACTGGGTGTAGGGATCCATCTAATGGACCATTTACATTTTTTTATGGGATTCAAGTCCATGCAAACATCATCACATTCTTTAGAAACTGGTCACTTTTGCGGTGTGTTGAGGTTGCTGTCTGTATTTTGCCAACAGGATTCTCCTATATCAAGCTACATGGCTTTAATGCTGTCTAATGCCTTCATAAAGTGAGCAGAGAGGCAGCCATATACCATGATGCTCCCAGCTTCATACTTTACTACGGTTATGGTGTTCTTGAGGTCATACACTTAACCCCTCCTTTTGACGAGCTGAGTCATTGCCTAACAGTTCTGTTTTTGTTTCGACTGGCCAGATTGGGTCTAAATGCCTGTGTGTAAATTTTAGACATGAGTCCCTCTGCTTTCTTTTTGGCAGAGGTGTTTTGTGAGAGCTGTAGGAACGGAGATGCTTCTTTGAGTGACACAAGGAACAATTTGCCCAAGGATATGTTTTATTTTTGCAGCATCAATATGTAGAAGTTGGTTTATTTATATTTTAACTTTTACACATGAGCATATTTTAATGTAATATATAATATATAGTGTAATATACATTCTTTGTTGACTTAGTTTTAAACATATCTTTGTTTATGCCTATAAATGTACTTTTTATTCATATTTATTAGTACAAAGCCAAAAGACATTGTGTGTGAATGTGAAATGACTATTGCACTGTGAGTATATTAAATGACCAAAACAAAAGGTAATAATTGTTTTCCCTCTTCTGACACTGATTAAATGCAGTAAAAATAATAATCTAAATAAAAAAACTATTTTTCTGCAGTTCACAGGTTAATTAGGGTGATAAAAGCAGCATAAGTACTTAGTTAGTAGGCATTCTGGCAGGAGATTATATTTAGCATATGTAATATTTTCTGTTTGGAAACAAAAAAGGTTCAAAACAAGGTCTGTCCCTCGTCTACTCTACACACACACACATAAACACTTACATGCATGCTCAAACACGGGGTTCTCCTGTCATGTTCATTCATTTTCGGAAGGCAGAAGTTCACTCACGCTGACAGGCAAATGCACATCCCTTTCACCCTGCCACTAAACGTGCAAATGGCTAACGGGTGTACGTGAGGACAACTCAGCAGCACAGTCCCATGTATCTGCATGTGCGTTCATGCACAGTCCGGTCCGTAAGTATGTGGACAATGAACGTTTGGGATTTACCCTCTGCACACCACCACAATGGATTTGAAGCAGTGAAGATGTGATTTAAGTGCATATTACTGACATTAAATGTTGCATTAATCGTTCAGGAATTATGGGCATTTTTACATAGTCCCTCCATGTCCACAGGTTTGAAGGTAATTGGACAGTTGACCGATAGACAATTTTATGGCCCATTCTCTCAATATTTCCTGACAAATTAAGGAGATAAAAGGTCTGGATTAGATTCCAAGTTGTGAATATGCATTTGGTAGCCATTAATGGGAACTCTCAATATGCAGTCCAAAGAGGTGTTGATGCAAGTGAAGGGGACCATTACCGTGGAAAAACAGAACAAAACTATCAAAGATAGCAGTGGTCGAATTAACAGTCTGGTACATTACTAAAAAGAAGTAATATCCTGACGAGCTCAGCAACACCAAAAAGCCTGGAAGACTGTGGAAGACAACTAAAATGGATGATCACAGAATTCCTTCCATATAATACCCTTCACACCATCTAGTCAAGTCAAGGACATTCTAGAAGATGTTTATGCATCACTGTCTAGTCTATAATCAAGAGACGGCTTAACTGAATGTAAATATTGAGGGTTTACACCACTGTACACCACTGATAACAGTGGTTTAGACTAGAAAAGCCTGCCCAGTTCTGAAAGAAGATACTTGTGGTACCAGAACAACAGGAAGAGAAGAGTATGAAGAAGGGAAGGAAGGGCTTTCTGAAGCATATCACATCATCTATGAAAGGTGGAGGCAGGGTTATGGTATGGGCATGATTGCCAATGAAACTGTGTCCCTGACGTTAATTGGTGATGTGACTGCTCACAGATGTAGCAGGATGAATTCTGTAGTGTATAGAGTTGTTCTTTCTGCTCAGACAAACTAATAGGATGGCACAGATAATGACCCAAAACACACTTTAAAAAACACACATTTATACAGCACATATAGCAGACCTAATACCCAAAGGAAAACTGTTCCATGGCCTTGGTGCTGTGACAAGGCACGATCACCCCTCAGTCGAGACAGAGGAACAGCCTTAGAGACAACTTAGAGACTGTGGAGCAGAATATAGGCATTAAGTCTTTAATATATGACCGTGCTTGCCCGTGTAATGCTTTAAAAACAAATAAAAGCACTTTGAAATGGATCCTGTAATAGACAAAAAGCCAATGGAGTGAAGCTACAATCGGAGTGATATAATCCCTGTTCTTAGTGTCAGTCAGCATTCTAGCAGCTGTGTTTTGTACCAGCTGCAATCATGGCAATGAACTCCTATTTATGCCCAGGTAAAGTGAGTTACAATAATCTAGGCAAGTATATATGAAAGCAAGAGTGAAGTAACTTGTTTTCTAAAGATTTCTCTAGGCTCCTCCTAACAACCGAGTTGATTTGCTGATCAAGTCTTTATCAAAGATAACACCAAGAATTTTAAAACTGGGTTTGAAATATTTAGACAGAGCGTCAAGGATTTTAGACAGGTTTCCAACACATTTAGAGAGGCCAAGAAGAAGAATTTCTGGAGGAAATTATTCGCCATCCATAATTTTATATCACTGAGGCCTTGGGATTGCTATGGCTATGTGCTTGGTTTTCTGGCCTCAGGCAGTCAATGACGGCAAAGGATGTGTATTATATTAAAAATAATCACTGTATATATATATATATATATATATATATATATATATATATAATTGTTAGTTCGTCCAATTACTTTTGAGTCTGTGAAAACGAAGGGACTGCATAAAAATGTCTGTAGTAATGCCTAAACCATTAATGTTTCTGTTAAAACTGTAATATCTTTGCCTCTTAAACCACTTGAATTAAAGCTCAAACTCTACAGTTCAATCACATGTTGTCTGCTTCATTTCAAATACACTGTGATGGTTTGACGGTGTACAGAGGGTAAATTACAACAATTGTGTCCCTGTCCAAATACTTACTGACCTGACTGTGTATACAAAAGTCACTGTCTGTCCATCTTTCCATCTTTGTTTTAGTGTCTATCTACCTCTTTGCATTCTGTGTGCACCGGCGAGCTCAGCAACATAAAAAGGACTGGAAGACTCAGGATGACAAGTAAAATGGATGATCACAGAAAAATACCCTTCACAACATCTAGTCAAGTCAAGGACTTTCTAGAGGATGTTTGTGTATCACTGTCTAGTCTACAATGATGAGACGCTTTAACTGAATGTAAATATATAGAGGGTTTACCATACCACTGGTAAATGGGGTTTAGAAAAGCCTGCCCAGTTCTGGAGCAAGAGACTTTGGGCAGAGGAATGTGAGATTAACTTTACCAGGATGACGGGAAAAGTAGAGTATGGAGAAAGAAAGAAAGGACTTATGATCCAAAGCATACCACGCCATCCGTGAAAGGTGGACGCAGTGTGTCACGGCATGGGCTTGTCTGTCTTTCAGATACAAAATTGTCCATCTTCTTTGTTTTACTGTCTATCTATCTCTTTGCGTTCTGTGGGCATATGAGTCCATAAACCATGTTATATCAACAATATCAACCCACAGCAGATAATTTGTCTCTTTTCGCCAATTTTTTCATCTTTTTAGATCCATTTACTTCTTGCGAGTCATTGTCTGAAATAATTGTGTGCTTTCAAACTAATTTCATTATAATTGTCCAATTATAACAAACATTGTAATTGCTGAAGCCTTTTGAGTTGTTTTTTTTTTCCTGTTAGTCAGTTCAGCCCCCCTACAGTGTCCAGACATTACTAAACAATGATTAATCCATTATGTTAAATGCTGTGATGGAAACATGAAGCAAACAAGGAAAAACTAAGTGATGAAAGGAGAATAACCTTGCAACTTATGCTAAGTACACAAGACAATGACCTGGGGGGCACTAAATCAGGTCAACCACGACTGCGAAGCGGATTGGCCATGAGCACAATAAGGCTCCTTCTCCCATTTTTACCTCAATTTCTGTGATTTCCCTGGTGAGGTATACCAGTCATATCATCGTAGATGAGTCAGAGAGAGAGAGAGAGAGAGAAAGAGTGTGATAGAGACAGAGAAATTGCCTTGTCATTGTGATGAGTTGGCCTCCATTTGCACGCAGCGTGGCTCCTGGAGAGCACTGGGAGAGCCATGTTTTGTGGTTTTTTTAGTGGTTTTGTGGCCTCACTCCTAGAGCCACTCGGGGGGCTGCTGAATGCTGTGGTCCCCACCATGTACACTCTTCAGTCATCAGCTATTACTGAGTCACTCCACTCAATGAGACTAAAGCACCGTTTCTCTCTCACACACATACTCGTGAGCTTTTGTATTTATACCTTGTCAGGACATGGGGGCATAATTAATCCCCATATGTATTCTATTACAACCAGTCACTTCATTAAGTACACCTCCTTGTTTCTACACTCTTTGTCCATTTTTTCAGGTGCACTTTGTAGTTCTACAATTACAGACGGTAGTCCATCTTTTTCTCTGCAGACTCCAGCAGCATTGCCTTGTCTGATCTACTCGTACCAGTGCAACACACACAAGCACACTACCGACCAGTCACTGCCATGACATAATATCTGCTCTGTGGTGGTCCTGTTGGGGTGCTGACCCCTGAAGAACAGGGAAAATGGGAGCTAACAAAATATGCAACAGATGAACTGCAGTCTGCAGTTGTAAAACTACAATGATCACGTAAATGGCAAGTGGAGCTGATAATAAGATAAAGAGTGTAGATAGAGGTAGGTGTACTACTGTAAATGAAGAGGCTGATCAGTACACAGTGGTTTTGTATTTTTTATATTTCTGCATATATATGATCTGAAACATAATCCGATTTTCACCCAAGCCTTAAAAGTAGATAATTCGAACCCATTTAAACAAATAAGACCAAACATTAAACTTCATAATCTATTTATTGAGGAAAATGATCCAATATTACATATCACATATTACATATCAAGATCATATAAACCTCTAGGATTAGCAGTTAAGTTCAAGGTGAAATTGAAGTCAGTTGTTTGCAATCAATAGGGTGACAATCAAGTGTGAGTGGCTGCCCCACAGGCATTGATCAAAGTAAGAAAAGAAAGATGCTTAGTTGTTGCTCATTAGGCTGGAAAGCGTTACAAAACTCAAATTTCTAAAGAGTTTGGACTTCACCAATGCATTGTCAGACGGACTCTGCACAAATAGAGAAAATTTAAGACCATTGTTCCCGTACTCAGAAATAGTCAACCAACAAAGATCACTTCAACTGCAAGGCATGAAATAGTCTGCAAGGTCACAAAAGAACTCAGAGTAACTTCTAAGCAATTAATGACCTCTCTCACAGTGGCTCATGTCAATGTTCATCTGTCCACCATCAAGAGAATATTGAACGACAATTATGTGCATGGCAGGGTTGCAAGGTGAAAGTCACTGCTCTCCAAAAAGATCACTGCTGCCCATCTGCAGTTTGCTAAAGATCACATGGACAAGCCAGAAGTTTAGTGGAAAAATGTTTTGTGGATAGATGAGACCAAAATAAAATTTTTTGGTATAGATGAGAAGCGTTATGTTTGGACAAAGGAAAACCTTATTCCATCTGTGAAACATGTTTGTATCATGATTTGGGCCTGTGTTGCTGCATCTGTGCCAGAATGACATGACATCATTAATGGAACAAATAATTCTGAATTTAGGCAGTGAATTCTAAAGGAAAATGTCAGGACGTCTGTCTATGAGTTGAATCTTAAGGGAACGTGTGTCATGCAGCAAGACAACGACCCTAAGCACACAAGCTGTTCTACCGAGGAATGGTAAAAGAACAATAAAGTTCCTGTTTTGTCATGGCCAAGTCAAAGTCCTGACCTTAATCCAACAGAAATGTAGAAGAAAGACCTGAAGTGAGCAGGTCATGTTAGGAAGTCCACCGACATCCCAGAGCTGAAACTGTTTTGTATGGAGGAATTACTTAAAATTCATCCAAGCCGTTCTGCAGGACTAAACGATAGTTAACGGAAGTGTTTAGCTGCAGTTACTGCCGCTCAATGGAGTCACACTAGAAATTCAAAACAAAGATTAACATAATTCTGAATATTGGGTCACTTTAGTGTAACTACCTATAACGATAGCAGGGGAACAAAGAAGCAAACAAAGACAGATACTTATTGTCATTATGCAGTGGTGAACCATGAGTATTAAAGCTAGACCATGAATGTCAAAATTCAGCCAAAAAATTAAACACAAAAGGATAATGCTAATCTCCCCTAGTGCTTTGTTAGCACTAAGCTGAGAGAGGAACACAAGAACTGTTTTTCGGCCATGCCTGACTAAACATAGTTATTCAAAACAAAAAACTTTGCAAACATTTTTTTTATTTTATAAGTATAAACCCTAAACCCAACTCTAATCTTCAAATCGGGAACCAGAAAGAAACAGTTTTCCTCTTTAAGTACTCAACAATTAAACATAAGATATTCAAATAAGCTTTTCAGATTAGCCTATTTCCTTTTAATTTATTTTTTTGTCCTAGGAAAGGCATGAAAACAAACACCATACACACACACTGCCTCCCCTTCTCTCCCTGACAGGTTAACTCCCTCTCACACAGTGCAGGCTGCCAGAGAAATCACTGAAATCTCTTTGCTGTAGCCTCTGACATCAGCAGCCTAACTCTGCAGAATCACAGCGCTGCATGAGTCCAGGGAGAGATGTGGCTCTGCATGCGTCTGTGTGTTTGCGTGCATGTAGATGTGTGCATGTGTGTGTGTGTGTGTGTGTGTGTGTGTGTGTGTGTGTGTGTGTGTGTGTGTGTAAATGTACGTTTAAGTGAGTGTCAAAAAACCAGCGTGGTATATCACTGCCAGCAGACCACAGAGGGAGGACAGCAAGAGATAAAAAAGATTGATTCAGGAGGAAAAAGAAGTTGTGGGTTGGAAGAAGAGTAAAACGGTTTAAACAAAGGAAACAGTGAGAAAGCAAAAGGATGAGTGGCTTACAGAGTGAGAGAAAGAAGATGAAGTAGACAGAGAGACAGAGAGAGAGAGAGAGAGAGAGAGAGAGAGAGAGGAAGACTATATGGATTTATCCCTAACTGAATATTGAATTCTGAGAGCTTTACAAGAACACAAATATGCACCACTCCGTACGTGTTGTACGTGTCACTGTTCTGTACACTGCGCAGGCCGAAGTACACCGTGCTGTCCCAGACACACACACACACACACTGTCTGAGCTACTAATGATGCTTGATGAGTTCTGACTTGCACACCCAGTAAAGCTTCATCTACAGAATCACTCAGCCCTCAATAGTGTTCAAACACTTAGTCTTTATTGAGTCTGTCATCACTGTGCTGTTTCATCTATGGCTCCATTCAATAGATTTTTTGATTGGTGCCTTTTCCCAATGCACTCTTTTATATATTTATAAAATGCTTGTGTGTATATATATATATATATATATATAGACAGTGTATTGCCAAAAATATTGGCTCGTCTGACATCCCATTCTTAACACACAGGATGGTAAATGAATGGTAAATGTTTCTCTTTGCTGTTGAAGCAAAACTTTGACTTTGTCTTTGACTCGCATAGGACAGATATATTATTCAAAGCCTTTTGAATTCTCCCCAGTATGCTCATTCAGTCAGCTGAAGATGGTGATATTCAGTGGTGGAATAATGAAAATATTCTGGTTTAATTCTACCCAGGCTGAAAGATAGAAGGGGAGTTCTTAGCAAGCACGCCGGACTACTTTATGCTTCACCTTCACAATCAAGGTCACCTTTTCAGTGGTTGAGAGAACATTACACAAAAACAGATGGCACGTTGCACTATTGATTTATGAAGGAAGAGTTTACTTTTTAGCAGCTCTGCCTCATCATTTCCATTTGATTATACTGCTTGCTATACCATCAGCTTCCTTTCTATGAACTGCGCCAGGATCATCTTCAGTACTCACCTTTACTGGTAGATATATTGCATTCTGTGTTTTGCTATAAGTAGGCATTTTTCGCTTGTTTTGATAACATCCTTCAAATGAAAGTCTTCTTATAAGCTGTGACAGCACTAAACCTGCTGGGGGTGTGACAGAATGGAAAATGCATACATCTAAGCATATCTTTAATTATTTAATGAATGAAGTACTTCAATTAAGAATCTTTCAGTAATAACAGAGATCATCTTAAAGAAAAGACAAATGTTGTGCTGGTACGTGTGGATCAGATGCAGCAGTGCTGATGGAGTGTTTGAACACTGTGTCCACTCACTGTCACTCTGTTAATTGGTCCACCTTGTAGATGTAAAGTCAGAGATGACGCTGATGGCTGGATAGTTTTGGAGGGGCGACAATTCTCAGTCCAGCAGTGACACTGAGGTGTTTAAACACTCCAGCAGCACTGAAGTTGTATTGAAGTATACATCTTACCTTCAGTGCAAGTTAATGTGAAGTGGTTTACACACAGTATAAAGGACATCCACCATGTTCAAAATGCTATAGACAAATAAAAAAAACAGCGAAACTGGAGAGACTTTTTTGGACAGCAGCGATATTCATTATCCAAATCCTTAGAATCATCCAATGATGAACTGTATGCTGTATTACCCCTCATGTGGTATCTTAAATTGTATCATTCTCCACATGGTATTATACTTTGCTCCACTTAATATTCTACACTGCAGTGGGATCCTTGCACCTAACATTTTGCACTTCTCCTTTGCATTATCTCTGTCATCTACCTCACTCCATACTCCCAGTCATCTATGCTGTTTGGTGTCTTTGCTTTCGTTTACTGTTGCATATTTGTCTAGTATATGCACCACCCTTCTCATATGTGCAAAACCACCTATTTCAGCCTGCGTACTTCTTTTTATCCTTTTATCAGTAGGATTGATACTACAGTGCTGCTGTAATATAAGAATGGCACTGTATTTTTAAGTGTCCTGTACGGTGGCCGAGAGGTGCAAATTAACATTTCAGAAAAGAAAATTACAAAAGTAAAAACAAATTTACAAGACGTGAAACACTTTTACCAGTCCCGACACTTTTACCAGTCCACTACAGCTAGCGTTACAGCCCACTTACTTTCATTAACATTTCCAGCTCTAAGTGTTTTAGACGTCACCTGTTAGTCTCTTACTCCACTCACTCTACCACCGCAAAACAGTTTGATTGACAAGGGTCCGCAACAAGCACTTCCTGTGTGTTAGACCTACCCTTTCCATCGGAATTCGCAGTTTGTAAAAGTGTTTTGGTACCGGTAAAAGTGTTTCACATCTTGTAAAATTGTTTTTGCTTTTGTAATTTTGTTTTCTGAATGTTCATTTGTTTTGCACTTCTCGGCCACCATAGTTCTGCATTCAGAATTCATATGAAGGTTGATTATAAATGGTGCAGGGCTACAGGAACAACATTGTGGTCAGAAGATATACTGGCACACATCATGTTGTTTGCGCAAAACTGTCCACACTAGAGTTTGGTCAAGTTTGGACATAAATTCTTAAATATTTGTTGTGTTGTGTTCAGAAAGCACACCTGTAAATCATCAATAAAAATGTAACCATTTCAGAGCTCATGCAAATCACACTCGCAAATATATATATATATTTTTATTGTGCAGAGAAGGAGGCAAGCTCAGAGTCAGAGAGTCACAGGGCACACCCTAACCCTAATGGGCTTTAGGAAAATATTTTTCGTACAAGTCACATATACGTCTTTTCTACAACCTAGACCTTTGTCTCGAGCACCTATTATCAACAATTCAGCTGAAAATGCCATGAGAGGAAAACTTTCCCCATAGGCGGTGTGTCATTATGACAAACTGAGGGGCTAGTCACAGCCAAACAGTTAACTCTATACAATTCTAAGCTGTTTCACTCAGGTGAGTTTTCCAACCTCAATACATAAAATTATATTAAGCAAAGTAAATAGGATTAGAGCCTGAGCTTATTTTTATGTTATCTTTGACCACAACATAGAACAGCAATTACCCGCACAATAGGAATGAAATATATACTCACTGACAAAAATGTAATGCACCAAGAAGGAGCTGTTGGAATTGAATGAAACTTTATATGTGTGACTGCACAGTTGAAAGTAGACTCTAGTACCCTGTTGGTACTAGATACTACCTACATACAAGATGAGATGTGATTGGGTATGGAGGCATACAGGTTCCGTGCACCTAGGGGTAACCCACTGTCGTATGTGATGTCTCCCCAAACTGGGCTGTGTGTCTTTCCACAGCAAAGACCGGAATGAAGCACTCACCACAAGGCATCCATACTCCAACCTGACCACAGTCGGATCCCCCAACAGAACTGCTTTGCTGCTAAAGACAAAACGGTTTCAGTCTGTAGCAGTCCAGGTTTCTCATACCACACACCACTGCAATTGAAGGAGACAGTGGGTGGCTGTCAACGGCAGGACACGTAATGCGGTGCCGTGACACCAAATTTCCTTCTGGTAGCACCTGGAAATGGTCTGGCCAGAGACAGGGGTGTTTAATGAGGGTGCCATCTGTGTCTGGATGGTGGACAAGGAAGCTGTGGGAGCCGCTTGTGCTTATCAGTGAATCAAACAATCCTCTCTACTGGTGGTCTATCCGGGCTGTCCAGAGCCTGTTTTCCATGTGTGCGTGCCCTTGTGTAACCAAGCCCACCTGTAATCATGTACATATCTGCCTGAGACAAAACTACATACCAAGTTTTGCAGCAACCCAACATGTCTAACTGGGTATGATGAGTGTATTTTATTGACATGATATCTATATGCATGTTTCTGATGAATTTGTGTATAATAGCTTTTACATTATATATTACACATATATCATATGGCTGTATCTCCAAAATGATATACTTACAGGAGAAGGAAAAAACATACTTTACTTTTAATGTAAGTCAGTGTAACCAGACATTTTGGTAATTTTGGGCCAGTTCATCGTAAAAGTTATGCAAAATATGGAGGGTGATGGGTGTGTTCAATTTTTGTCTAAAACTGAAAAACAGAGATGGAGACACAAGGATTTATTCTGGCAGCAGTGATATACTGAATTTATATAAGGGGATGTGGAGGTCTCATATCCTTTAGTTTGAGTAATTTTCATCATGGTGTTTAAACTCTGAAGACTCTACTAATCAACTAGAAACTAATAAAATGATATTTGGATATTAAATATAGGCTATGTGATCTTAAAGTGTCTTTAAAAACTCCTCATTCGGCTTCTACTGGCTGAAAAAAGAGGAATAGTGAACTCAAACAATGGGGATGCAGGCAAAAGCTGCATGACTCGCTTTCATACACATCCATACACCAAGCACACTCCAAAATAAGAGGAAAAATATTTATCTTGCCAATCTCTGCCTGTTTGCAGTCTCCTTTAGCTGTTCCTCCTGTCTTTATTCTTCCTTCCTACTGTTTTTACCTTAAACAGTTTTGGCACTTTAACAAAGAGAGACGAGGAGGCAGGATGCAAGTGCAAGTTACACTGATTTAATAAGGGCCAAAACAACCAGAAACAAAAGCGATCCACAAAAGTAACAAAATAAAAAAAAGAACATGACCAAACTGTGTTACTAGAAATAAAAGAAACAAAAGACTACTGAGAACAAGGAAACCGGAAAACATATAGAGCAACAGCAAAACTGGCATCAAAAAACCAAGCTAACACAAAGGGAACCATTAGGAGTATAAATACACAATAACCAACAAGGAACACCTGGGAAGGGGAGGAGCCATAAACTAGGGACAGGTGTGGGGTGTGGCGAGAGGGGGGAGACAGGAGCTGCTATAAACCAAAACAAACAGAAGCACATGGCACAGGACAACAAAGGGCACATGGAAGTAACGAGAGAAACAGAGACCAAAGAGAAACAGAGGCAGGACTAGACATGATGTTACAGGCACACTGGAGTCACTTGTATTTATATAGTGAGATTCACTGACGTCCTCAAGGTCTGCATGAAAAGGATGCATTATGTAAAGTTTATCCAGAACGACCTTGATCGAGTGGTTCTGTTCGCCTGCCCTCCAGACCAATTTGACCACCATGAACCCACCTGTATGTGTCATTGACCCTCCTGCTGTGCCAGAAAGCCTCAGCTGTGTGTGCCAACTCCTGATGAGAATGAAAGCTTTGGATGGATGTCCTTCATGGAGACTTTAGTACACAGGTCTGTAGTCACCTCTGCTAGGAACAAGAACTTCACCTGGGGTCTGTGAATGGGCTGGTGATGGCTGACCTCTGCTCAGGCCATATTCATTCATATTTATTCATATTTCTTTTTGTAACTGTTGTTGTTTATTCCCAATTTTACACTGAATGCACTGTCCATATGTAAATATCTTAACTATATATATTGAATATTACTGCTCTTTTTTAATTGTTTATTGTTTCTTCTTGGAGTGTGTCGCACTAAATTTTGTTGTATGCAAGTTCTATTCTGTTCTATTCTATTCTATTCTATGCATTGTATGACGCGTAGCCCATGCAAACTGCCTACAAAGTGCAGGCTTAGAGCTCTAGGGTTTAAACTGATATTTGGAAAGCTGGTAAATAGGCTTTCTTAATCCGCGCTATTAGAATTGTGGATCGTCCTATTCCATCTCTGGTCAGTGATATGCAGAGTCAGGTTGGGATTTGGTCAGAATATTGTTGGGCCTGAATTCAAAACTTGATGCTATTATTCAAGTCAGAGTGTTTGTCAATGTTTTGGCCAATATTTGGGCTTGGATTAAAATTTCAGAACTGCTCTGCAAGCTCTACTGTAGAGTCTCAAAACCATTCACAGCCATATGAGAGACAGACAGAGACAGAGGGGCTGAAAGCTGATAGTGGCAGCCAACTTGTTTTACTCTTTTTCTCATACGACTTGCTGACAGTCTAGAACACAGACACAGAGTGAACAAGCAAAAGAAGATGGAAGACGAAGGAGGAAAGAAAATAAGTAAACAAAGACAGAGGACACACAACAAAGTGAGCACAGGGCGAAGATGTCACAGAGAAGCCCTAAATTATGCAGTGTACAGTGAGAGAGAGACAGAGAGAGACATTGAAGGGAAGGATTAAAATTAGGAAAGAAAAGGTGCAGGAGAGTGGTGAAAGAAAGTGATTGAGGGGTAAGGTGACTGAGAACACAGAAAAGAGAGGCAAAAGAAGCAGCAACTGAGGGAGGAGTTCCTTATTAAGGCTGAAACAAATACCTCCTAAGCCCCACTTCCTTTCAGTTGCTCATTTGGGGAGAGGCTCAGATGTAAGCTTCAGAAGATCATAGAGGAGCTGCAGGGCTCCTCCAGGACATTCCACTGAAACTCTGCAAAAAGAGCAGAATGGAAAAAAGCAGGATTTCACATCATTAATCCCAAAATAATTACATCCACTCCGGTTCTGATACCGCTGCCGCTGCCGCCACCGCCGCCGTCACCACCACCGCGAAGTTACATATCCATGCAAACACCTCCAGCAATGATGCAAATGCTGAGCTGTGTGTCCAGCAGCAGCAGTGAGCTCTAATGAGTGATGACCGAGACCAATTTCTGGTTAATTCAACATTGTAGCGTCGGCTCAGAAGGAGATACAGAAAACATTGCACATGCAGGCAAATGCTCTTGTACTTTAAATAGGAACTTTATATTTACAAAACTGTGTAGGATTCCATTTACTGTCATGTTGTGAGGAAAAAAACGGAACAATGTCAAATAAAAACTCATCCCAGATCAAACTTGACTTAACATTCCTCACTGGTGCAGAGCACTTTTAGTTTGAAAGCATCACAACTGACAATACCACCCTTCTCCAGGTCTGCTATAACTGCAGATAGATAATACATGTATGAACACGTTCCAGATGGCAGCTTGCTGTTGTTAAACCGAATTGCACCATGTGAGTGGAGCACACTCACGGTCACAACAGAAACTAATAAAAACATCTATTAAGTGGCTCATCCATTTGTGGTGTGGTTTGAAGCTGAAGCTCAGCACTGATCATGTCAGAGACGGGCCATAAGACCAGTTTAATGGAATCAGATTATGAAATCTCAAATCCAGTCTTATTTCATGGGCTTATCCCAATCACCTCACTCCTCCATGGTGTCACATCTGCACACATGGGGCATGAATAGGGTTTTTCAGATCATTAAACATGACACAGACCATTGAAAAATCTAATTTGCACAGTTTTATAGACTAGGAAACCCCCCTTTTCCGATGATGGTGGGAGGTGGCAGGACCTACTGAAAAACTACAAAATTACTTCTCCACAATCTCCACAGGCTGCCTGTAGTCCACTAGAGGGGCATTTGAGAGTGATGAAGCTTGTAGAACCTGAGCCAACCCACCAATGAATACAATACCAAGGAATACCAGGATAGGCCAGCACATGTCATGTGGTGTTTTGTATGCTGGCATATTAGTCAACCAGCATGGCTACGCTGGATGATCAGTTAAATCAGTACCAGACCATAAACCATCGTAAACCAGAATAAAACAGCTTAGACCACTATTGAATTCATGCTGGGCTTTGCTGGTTTATCAGTATGTAAAAGAGGCAAAACAACTTGGTTGTTTGGTTAGCATGTAGTTGGGATTGCAAGTACAGTATTCTACCTAGCACATTAGCTAATCTATCTTACGTTTTAGCATGTTACAATCTAAATTCCTTAAACAAACTAAACTTCATGTGTATCATGTAGCTAGCACATCTGATATAGAAACTGCAGACTAACCAGTGGTTCCATAATGTTTAGCTAGACACATTACATTTACTGCATGTAGCGCTTTAGTTCTGTCCTTAAGAGCTATGGTTTTTCAGTAAGGCTTGTTTTTCCCAAAGCCATGTTGAACTGGACAGGTTTTTAATAGGGTCTTACTTTTGCACCTGCAGCAAATAACAAAGCTAAATAATTATTCTCTATTAAAGACTTGAGACTTGCACTTGCACCTGTAAACTAAAGACTCACAACTCTTCTCAGACTGGCATGAAGTGAGCTTGTGAACATCAAAGCAACTTGTGTTTGTGAGGGAAGTATGGTGAAAATGGTGATTTAGGCATTAAGCTAACTGCAAATCTATTTCCATTACTTGTTATATTCAGTAGCAATTCTAGAGTCTAGGCCTAGTCAAATATTTTCAGGAGGCCCCTCCAACCGATGTTCATCACCATTAGGCAATAAATAATCATATATAAATAACAATAATAATAATATTTCAAAACTTCACATCAGTATCATGTTTAAAATATGAACGACATAAAATATAAACAACATAAAAACTTGTAAAAACATTCAAATATATCCTTGGGGGCTCCTCACTGGCCTGGGGCCCCAAGCAGTTGCTTGCCTTGCCTTGTGGCAAGCAGCACCTCTGGTTATATTAGCCCCATAGCTCCCATGTAAAACTCCACATGCAAAACAAACAAGTCTTGGCTGACTGACTGCATTTGGAGTGAGGGGAAAACTCTGTACATCATTGTGTTTTTTGCCAAACTTTCACTTTAGCGTTGGCATATGTCCAGTCCATTGATGTCTTTTGTCCAGCCTGTAGGGAGTCCATTTTTGCATCCTATTACCCAGTTTGTGTCATTAATATGCATCATTGTGAGAACCTGCAGACAGATCCCCTTAAACCGCCTAGCAGGATGATGTGCTTGACAATTTAAGGGGGGGTGGAAAAAAACACGTCCAACTGTGAAACTATTTTTCAACTTTATTTATGTCTGGGGGGAAAAAAAACGAAAGAATTTGGGAGCTTGAGCTGTCTGCAACCTCTTATCATCAACAGTGGGAACAGTTCGACTGTGGGAGTCCTCTCCGTTCATTCCATTGCCAAATGGAGGTGCAGAAAGCACTCCAGCCACGGGAAACGACTCATTATGGCTGAGCCTGACTCGCTCTGTGTCAGTCAAATCAGCCAGCGGCTCTGAAGGACGGCAGCCAGCAATCTCAGTCAATAACTCTCATCTCCAAGCCCCAGGCCGCACCTCAAACGGCTCAAATGAAAGCGCTGTCCTCACCGCTGATAAGCCACTGCAGACCAGAGGAGCAATTAAAGCCCTGATGTAATTTTGCGCTCTGCCTTTGTGTCTGATGAGATGGGAGGAAACTGAGAAGTCGCCAAATGGATTTCGTGTTGCTTATCAGGGGGCGGAGGGGGGGACAAAGCACAATGGACGCTGGGAAATTGATCATCGAGTGCCTGTGTCTGAAGCACCGCTGCTTTCGGCTATTAAACTACTCAGCTGCAAAGGAGACACGTACTTGGTTCAGGGGCTGCCGGGGTGGCCAAAGTCTTTTAGCCCAGCTCATCTTTTCCAAATGAAATAATTTCACATTGCAAGAGTGGTTTGCCATACACAAACTCAGGCTGTTCAAGTATGGAAGATTTGCACTTCCTGTATGCCTGATTAGGCAAGTTGGGGGATTCCAGTTATTAATGTGGTATTTTCTGGGAGGCTCTATATCTGAATAACTTATTTATAAAGCTCGGTGAAAGCATTGGCAGGTTTTCAAAACACACAATGGTATTTAGGCCTATGAAGATAGATCACACCTAAGATGAAGGCTGGTTTATACTTCTGAGAAAGCACATAAACCTACACACATCAAGATGTGGGGAAGGTGTTTGTGGGTAAGCATAGTTCACAGAGGCCAACAGAGGTCTTGACATGCACACCTCAAAAATCCCAACAATGCATGCATTGTGTGAATCTGTAGAGCTGTACATAGTGGTAGGGGTGGGATGGCACCCAAACAATACTCAACCTGGACCTGAACTAATACTGCCACAAATAATTCTCAATTACTAAAATTATTCAATTAAAAACTAAATTATTCTTCATTACATTTGATGTTTTGCTTCTTCTATCATTCAGTACAATGCAGCGTGGGACTTCCGTCTCGTCTTTTCTGGACACTGCTCCATAGTGCACAAGTTTGTGAGTATATCTGTAGACACCTATGCAAATAAATTCAATTCAGTTTTCCAAATAAATAAATAATAAATAAAAGGAATAAAATAAATGTAAAAACTCTTCTAAAAGAGAAAAGGCTTTATTGGAACATGTCTATAATTGACCACTGAACGGATTTGCCCACAAATGCACTTCTTCCTAGTGACAGCTTACTCAGACAAGCTTTATAGACCAACAGAACGAATGAGATTTTCAGGTTTCGTCAGAAAACAAAAGTTATTTCCATGAGTCAACTGCAATATTAATTTTGAGTGGCTGTTTTCCAGTTTAATCATATATATATATATATATAGTATATTATAGATGTTTTACAGGTGGCCAATACATATTTTGTATGTATTGTATTTTATTATGATGTTAACTTACATTCTAAATAATTGCAGTTTTATTAATTGTTAATTAATTGCGTAAACATTGACTTATATGTGTAATATACATGTAAGCTGGATTTGTTTTTTTCTTGTTTTTAGAAAAGAAATCAGTTTACAATATGGTACTTTTTATGGCAGATTAGATTTTATGGTACTTTCCATGAGTGAGCATTGTTGCCATATGGTAAACACAGTTGACCATAGTTGACTGTAGTTGACCATAGTTTTTGATTATTAATTATTAATAAGTGATTTTGATTATTAAAGACATTCAAGCATTTTATCACATTTAATTACTAATTTGTGCAATACCGGGTTACAATGCTGAGTAACCAGTCTGGATAAGTTTGGATAGTATGATACACATACACCAATCCATCCATCAGCTTTGTTGTGGATTGTGCGCTGAGTGGAGGGATAATTCAGCCGCTCATGCTGTGTAATTGATGTTAACTGCGCTGGGCGGGCAGCCAGCATTGTCCACCCAGGGACCCATAGGTGATTGGTCAGTGGGAGCTGATGGCCCAGTGCTAACCAATGAGATTCTGGGAATGACCTGAATGACCTTGGCAGATGGCTGCTGTCAAATCCATCTGAGATGCCTCTGGTGACTTTCAACATGCCCTTGATCTTCATGATCCTACTTACTCTGTCATGTTTGCGTTTCTTCTGTCTGAACGATATGGTGTTCCACACCCCCAGCCCTCGGTGTATGACTGTTCTTGCATGTGTGTGTGTCTATATTTGTAGTACAGTATACATACAACTCTGATGATTTGTAGTCATAAAACTCTGTTTTTGTAGTCAGAACATGCTCAAAGGAAAGCTTGCACCATGTGATGAACAAAATGTTTCAGAATTGCTATGCTGTCGATTTATGTGGGGTATATTTGTGGTTTTGACACGTAAGAGTTATGTACAAATAATTCATTTTTCAGGAGGTATTTCTGATGAGAGATTCCCTAATAACAGATATGCAAAACCTGTTAGACCATCAAAACTGTCAGAGAACTAGCTTTCATTTAAGACAATAGAGAAAATCAAGCTCCACTCTTGCTTTAGATCTAAAACAATCCACAGGTGTTTTTATCTATCCTCCCACCATGCAAAAAAACAACCAACACTAGGGGCCAAGAAGCTATTACTGGGAAAAGAAAATAGACAAAAGAGAACGTTTGCTAATCAAGCAAAAAAGCTGCTGGTGTTCTCGGACCCATGGACTGACCAGCCCAGACCTCTGAATGTGTTTGGAATTGCTTGGACTGTGAGAGGCAAAAATGCAACCAACTTCTAAGACTGAACTTTGCTGGTGTAGAAGAACATTCCTGCAGATTCCTTTGAAAAACTGAAAGCATACACTTCTCGTCAAAGCATAGTTGCACCCAGAAGGAAGTGTCGGACTGCAGTGCTATTGGGAAGGGAGGATAAACGTTACCAGGAACAATAAATGATGATAAATTTAGACTGATATTTACTGAGCTACACATACAGAAGTAGTGTCTCTCAGTATGGTGTCGGGCTGCCATGTCTGCTAACACAACATGCCAGATGTTTTGATAATCCGTCCCATGCAGCTTGAATATTTTCACGCAGTTCCTGCAGATTTTGCAGAAGGGGTGGAGGTCGAGTGACACCAGAACTTCTGGACGTGTGACATGTGACAACAAACGGTTCATCTTGGTGCTGAACATGTTGCCTCCACACACGGATTCGTTGGTCGCCTCCACCAAGACAAAACAGGGACTCATCACAGAAGATGACCCGCTGCCATTCTGAGTCATTCCATGACAGTCTGGCACGACACCATTGGAGTCTTTGGCGATGTCGACATGGTGTTAAGGGCAGTCGTTGTAACGGTCTGCGTTTATGTTGTCCTGGGTGCTGGCACTAACCGGATGATTCATGAAGGGCATCACTGCTTGCTGAATGTCCGCAGTCGTGGCTGTTGGGTCAATCAGGCTCATCAGCGATAAAGCCCATCCTTGCTTACATCACATGCACTGCAGAGCCAGAAACTTGAATCATTTGCATGTCTCACGATGTCAAACCTACCCACCAAGTTTCAGTAATGTCGGATGATACCTTCTGGGTGCAACTATTTTTTGGTGATGAGTGTGTTTATTGTTATCTGACTGTGATGGACTGGCAGCCTGTCCAGGGTGTTTCCTGCCTTTTGGCCACTGAGTGCTGGGATAGGCTCCAGCGCCCCGCGCGACCCAGAAAGATAAGCGGCTAAGAAGGTGAATGAATAAATAAATGAATGAATATATTATCCGTTTTTACAAACACAGCCCAGAGCTCATCTGGATGCTAATGGCAAACTACAAAATGATGACACATTATCTCTGGTGACTCATGCAATTGTCTCTGGATCAGTAAAATGAAATCTGTTGCATTAGACAAAGTATGCACGCCCCTGTTCCAACTGTGAACGTCATCAGTGTAGTGGCAGAGTGGTTTTAATGCGTTCACCCACCACTACCACCACACTTTTTTTTTTTCTTTTCAAAATCCCAGTGACACCTACATCTACAGTACGGGGTATGGTAAAAGCCCAGCTCAACAAAAACAGCAGCTTTTTGTCAACAACAGAGAAAGAGAGAGAGAGAGAGAGAGAGAGAGAGAGTGAGAGTGAGAG
>CM067482.1:8871098-8885823 GCA_034552555.1 Semaprochilodus insignis
CGAGAGAGAGAGAGAGAGAGAGAGTGAGAGTGAGAGAGAGAGAGAGAGAGAGAGAGAGAGATTACCAAAATGAAACTGCAGGGGATAGTTTAAAAAACAGTAGGTTTCATACTCATCTCATCACATACTGTAAATGATTAAAAAGTCAATGGACTGAATCTTATCGAGCACCAAACATTAAACACTTTCTATTCCCCCATGAATACAGTGTATTATTATAGGCTACCTTTAAAAGTTTGAAATCATTATTTAAAGTTTTAAAATATTCAATATTCTCAATAGCAGATTGCAGAACAAGGTATAAAATGGCACTATTAAGCTAGGTTACTGTACAACTCCAGATGGATTTTTAACTGGATATGGGTTAAAAGTAGAGCTGCAAATAATGATTAGTTTTATCATCAATTCATTTATTGACTGTTTTTTTTTCAGCTACCCAACTAATCTAATGCTTATGTTCCTTATGCTCCTCAGTGTTCAGTAAATATAAATAATAGCACAATAAAGCTGAATTTGGAAATGTCATCATCCCAAATAAAGACCTTTTCCGATGGGTTTCAATTTACATGGGGTCCCAGGTATTTTCTACTATGGGAAACACCCCCCATGTGACTGACCATGGAAGTACCAAGGGCACCATTTGTGGAAGTTGGCTGACAGACTACTCACAGCTGTGATAAGGTAGCAGATGCCTCTCCATTCTTATTTCCTGTTCTTCTTCAAAGCGTTTTTCCACTGAACAATTCATTGACGTACTTGTCATGAGCACGGATCTTCGCTTTGTGTATATTGGCATGTCATGATTCTGTGCATACCTGCATGGTGGCTTGTGGTGCCTAGGTCACTGCACAGGATACTTACCGACTCTGCATTGCGTGTATGGGCATCCTCCATACCCATGAAGCCCTTCTGCTGCCGGGAGTCTGTATCAATTGCCTTCCAACATGCTGGAGAGGCGGCTTCACCTTGCAGTTACCACCATCAACCCTCTTCTTCTGCTAATGGAGATCCCATCTGACCCTCCTCGCAAGTCCACCAGGGCCATGACTCCCTCTTGAGGGGAGATCATGGACATGGAGTACCCCATCCCTTCTCCTCCCCCTCCTGGTGCCGAAAGAGGAAACCTGGAAGAGGATGACAATGATGCACAGTCCCTCGCATCTCCTCCTCTTCCATGAACCTGAGGAAGAAGGATGCACCATCTTTGTCCAAGCATGTGTCTAGACCAGCAGACTCAACCAGGACTACCCCTTTGGATGTCTTCGACCTTATCGAGACCTGCAGACGGGCTGCTGACAGGCTCCACATTTTGGCCTGCTGCCAAAGGGACCCAACGGGCAGCATGTTTTTTTTGATGGGAAGAGACTACCCCCTCATTCAACCCCTGCCAGGCAGTCTCTCCCCATTATCCCTGCATGCATTGAGGAGCTGAACCGTTTCTGGGATAAACCTTTTTCTCCATCACGTTCTGGTGCCCATTTTTATCAAACTGGATATTGACAGCATGGGCAAGCTGGGTCTCTCTCAGCCACCTACGGTGGAATCCTCAGTAGCCCATCATCTTTACCTGGATAGCACAGCGGCCCCATCATCCAATCCTCCTTTCGCGACAAGACAGAACGCTTTTCTGTCCATTTTTCAGAAGATTTACAAGTCCTCTGCACTAGTGGCTAGAGCGCTCAACACCTCGTCACTCCTCTGTGCCTACCAGGTTGAGCTGCTGGAGGAGCTGGGGCCTTAACTAGACTCCAAGCATGCCTAGCTATGCGAGGAGATCTCTGTGGTTTTAAACCTCATGTTTCGCACCTCTGGTAGTGCTATCCAGAATTCGGGCAGTGTGATGGGACATGCGTGGTGAGCGAGAGAGCTCTCAAATAACACTCCGCATTGGCTGCCTTGAGATGTGATGCTCAGGCACAGAAGCGGACAATTATCTCACTTCTCATATCTTATGCTTCCTCTGTGTTCAAGTCATGGCCAGCCCACCATTCTGACTCTAATAAGAGACAGGGGACTTAGAGTCCACCACCCCTGAACATCTTCCCACCTCTGTTGCACTGGATGAGGACATGTTCGCCCAGTCATCCATGCTGTGTCTTGCCCATTTTGGATGTGCCATTATACAATTCAGTCCCCACCATGGACACAGCTACCCTCTCTCAGCCTCCTTTCGTGTCCACAGCAAGGGTTTTGGTGAAAGCATACACAACAATAACACCACAATCTGCGTACCAGGTACTATTTCACTCACCAAGGACATAAAACGGGCCCCAGGCACACACAAAAACCCTTCAATAAACCTGTTATTCTCGCTCCAGCGGTGGGCAGGCCCCCTTCTGCTAAGCATGTGCTTCCTCTCCCCCAGCTGGTGCCGAAGCCTGGCGCACATGCACAGTTCATCCCGGGGTCCTTTCAACCATTTTAAAAAAGGGTACAGACAGGGCAGTTTCCAAGACGGGCACCTACTTTCAATAGTATTATCGTGTTGCCAGAAATTCTCTCTCTTGCGCAAGCCCGCGATTCGAGTGGTACCAACATAGAGCCTAAATGGTTTTTACTCCCGGTACTTCCTCATTCCCATTTTGTCCCATTTTGAATATACATGTGCTCAACAAACACCTGAGACAGTACACATTCAAAATATGAACTCCACAACGTGCATAGCATAGATCGTTGTGCACAAACATACATTGCCCTCTGTTCTCCTCACTGACAGACTGCAATGCATCTTTGGGAGTAGGCACACTCATCCATGCTTGTGGCCAAAAGATCTATGCTATGCATTTCCAACTTTTACAACCAAGTCTACAACCAACTACTCTAGCCAGACTACAAGAACATGGTTTATCTCTCCTCCTGGTTGCCCCACATTGACCGGGGCAACCTTGGTTAGCAGAGATTATTCAGCTCCTGTCACAGTAGCCTTGGCCAATCCCTTTACACAGACACTTGCTGTCTCAAGTGCAGGGAAAATGTTTTCCCCCACATCCCAAAGACTGGATCTGCAGGTTTGGCCTGTGAGAGTATGAATCTGAGAACTATGGATCTGCCTCTTGAAGTGACCACTGCTATCCAGTGCACTATAGCTTTATCCACATGCTCTCTCTGTGACTCTAAGTGGTATGTGTTTGAGTCCTGGTGCGAGTGTAAAGGCATTATTTTCTTTTTATGCTTGGTGTTGGACATGCTCTGCTTTTTGCAGGATCTGTTTGATCAAAGCAGAGCCTTCTCCACCATTAAGGTGTATTTGGCCACTATCTCAGCATGCCACATGGGTTTTGACAATGCCAGTGTGGGCAAAGACCCATTAGCCTGCCATTTCACAAAAGGTGTGCACTGACAGCGCCAATCTCCAAGCCTTTAGTTCCTTCATGGGACCTATCTTTAGTCTTAGATGCATTCTCCCAGCCGCATTTTGAGCCAGTGAAGAGTGCAGAACTCTCTCTATAAAGCATTCTCTCTATAAAGACTCTATAAAAAGCTTGCGCTGGCATTTGACAATCAAGTTAGTTAATTATGTGCATTTTCTGTGCGTTCAACTTGTATGCACTTTGATGTGGTAGGATCTAAAGTCATTTTACACCCTAATCCAGCCATCATGTCCAAGGTTAGTGATACTGTTCATGCTTGTTCGGCTTCCTCCCTTCTCTTCTTACAAGACCCCGAGGCTGCACTGTATTTGCCCCGTGCACGCTTTACGTGTGTATATAAAACGCACTAGGAGCTTTAGAAAAGCGAATCACCTCCTTGTTTTTTGGGCACTCTTGCACAAAGATCACTGGTCTCACTGGATGGTAGAAGCTATTAATTTAGCTTACACTACCATGGGCCTACAACCCCCTAGAAGTCTCTGAGCTCATTCCACTTCTTGGGCTCATTTTAAAGGGGTTTCGGAAGAAGTTATATGTGCTGCAGCAAGCTGGTCTTCTCTGCACGTTTATCAGATAGATGTTACTGAGCCTTCTCTGGCACATACAGTTCTCAGTGTAGGCTCCTCTTAATTCATAGGATTTCTCTCTCCCTTTATCTCATATATTCAGGCAGTTCTGGGAACAGTATGTTCTAATGGGATGGGTTGGGGGCAGGGGCTTCCAGTGCCTCTTGCCTTCTTTACCTTATCCTCTCTATTCTTTTGTAATTTGTAGCCAAGGCTCTCTTATAGTCATACTTGGACCATTTCATTCTCTCTACCCTGGCTTTTTCTGCACCATGTCTGACTGCGTCTGACTTCACGTCTGACCAGTTGGGAAAACATGCAATTCAGAAGGTGCCTACATCTTTCCTATACTGAGATGCATAACAAATTCTAAAAGCTAGGTTAGTAAGGTTACTTGCGTAACCCTGGGTCTCTGATTTAAGAGTGAGGTATCTCACCACACTGCCCTCCTTGCACTTCACAGGGGAAGAGCATGCTCCAATAATGATGAATTTGGGAGGTGCACCTGTTTATATAGGGGGCAGGTGCTCCCTTATCACTGCTATAATTGGTCTGTCAGCCAGCTACCACATGTGGTGCCATTAGCACTCATATGCTCGGTCATACAGGGGGTGCTTCTGATAGTGAGATACCTCACTCCTGATTTAGAGAACTGTGGTTATGCAAGTAAACAAGAGTTTTCTACCTCTTCCTCTGGAAAAATTGCAGACTAATCTGCATTGCTCTGATTGTTAAACTTCATCCAGATACACATTTCTGTTTGTTAAACACATGCATATATGTATCTAGCACATATTTGCTGCATCTGTTTCTCATTTTTAGCACTGGTTATATGATTTGGAGTGGGACATGTCTACTGTGATGGCAGCTGACGCATTACTGGATAGAGGTTTTTGCATTTACCACTAATATGCTTTCGTCAAGTCTCCTGAATAAAATTGCTCATGTGTGCAACTACACTTTCATCTCTCTTGTTTACATCTCATGTCTTCCTTTTAGTGTAATGCAATTTCTCTAAAGGATTCTAAGAGAAGCACCATTAAATCTCTTGAGCCATTAAATATCAACATGTAAGCAATGCAATTTTCCTCTCATTGCTGCCTTTCTGAGATTATCTCCCTTTGCTGCTCCCAATCATTCTGACAGTGCCACAAACAATTTCTTTCTTCTAATGCAACAAAATGCTTTATTTCCAGCCAATGGATAGTGTGTTGTTATCTGTCAGAACTAATATACATATATCAGTGTGGTCAACTTTGTTGGCTAGTCACTGAAGCCCTTGTCACAACCAGGATTAGGGCTAAAATTGGGTTTTGGATTGAAGTTAAGGATAGGTATAGTGAGAATTAGGGTGAATTTAATAATTAGGTCTAATTAATCTAAGGTTATCTAAGGTTAATTAAGTGCAAGTTAAGCACTTACAAAGGATCTACAATGGGCTAGCCCAATGAACTGGTCCTAATCATCACATAGTACTCTTTATCGTTTATTACCTTCTTTGTTTTCCCAAAATACTTGATATGTTGAATAAAGTATCTCAGCCTTGCCTTTTATACTGTCTCAACAGACCACACAAACTTACAGATGCCAAGAGAACACTACATACCTGAATGCATAGTGCCAACAGTAAAGTTTGTTGGAGGAAGGATACTGATCTCAGGCTGTTGTTCAGGGTTTGGGCTAGATCCCCAGTGTTCCAGTGAAAGTAAATCTACAGGATGCAAAGTCATTTTAGACAGATATGCTTCCAATTTCGTGGCAACAGTTTGGGGAAGACCCTTTCCAGCATCACTATGATGAGTTTTGTGCGAAGGAACTCCACTGACCTGCACAAAGCTGTGACCTAAACCCCCACAGAACACCCTAGGAGTCAAATGTGTTCTCATTCAACATCACTGCCTGACTTCATGAATGCTCTTTGACTTTTCCCCAAACTCAAAAATCTTGTAGACAGCCTTTCTAAAAGACTGTAGGCTTTTATAGCCATATTAAAGCTCATGGTTTTGGAATGGGTTGTCAAGCTCATATAGGTGTCATGGTCAGGTGTCGACATACTTTTAGCCATATAGTCTAAGTCTAACTAAACATTTATGAAGGCTTATTCCAAAAGGCCTCAGTTGTCAAAAAACTGCTTTTGTCAATTTTGAGGTAATACCACCTCAGCAAGTTTTATGCTAACTGCGCTTGCTGAAAGAAGCCTTTATAAATGTTTATGTTAGGTCCTTTACCAATCTTTGGTACACCAATACCACTAACACTATAAATCAGCATTGCTGTATGACACCAAAATGTATACACCTCTCAGATGACATATCCCCAGCACTGCTTGAGTCATTATTTCACTGAAGGAATAATAACTTTTATGTGAGTCTGTATTTAGGCTGTTCTACCCACCTCTGCACACCAGTGTCTAAATATTCCATATGCCCTTTAAACAGCATTATCCTGCCGCAACATCTTGTTGAGCCACCGCTTCCGGCACATTCCCGAACACTTTTAATTAGTCAGCCCTGCACTTTGCTTATAGGGACAGGACCCCTGGGAAAGACAAACTGTAAAGCCATCTGGGTAGAGGGGGACCACATAAGTCAGAGAAAGAGATAAACTTATCAGCGTACTGAACTAAACACTTAATTGAGTGCGTAAGCGGATGACTGACAGCATGTCTGTGTGTGTGGGTAAATGTGCACAAGTGTGTCCTGCCTGAGGGTTTACCATTTGTCCTTCACGCTAGCAAAAGGACAGCCATCAGGGAGCATTGAACTGCACCACTCGCACGTCACAAGTGGTCAGCAAGAGAGCACCCAGCCCAGACATGCCGATTCCAGAGAGCCAGCTTTGACACAGACAGATCCTGACATGGCACAGAAGTTCTGACTGCTCTGACACTTGACTTTGATGGCTGAAGGCTTCAGCTTCTGGACACTGTTATGTGTATTCTATATTCATATAATATATAATATGCAATAATTCATCCCATGCAGCTTGAAACTGCAAATTTTGCCGTAGGGGTGGAGGTGGAGTGAAACCAGGACGTGCTCATTTTGACACTGATCACAGTGACTTCACACACAGATTCATTGGTCATCTCATCAAAATCAAAAGCAGGACTCTGGCACGACACCATTGCAATCTTTGGCGATGTTGACATGGTGTTAAGGGCAATCGTTGTAATGTTGTCTGCATGCATGTAGTCCTCAATTGTGACTGTTGGGTCAGTCAACTACAGCGAAAGGGCCCGTCCTTGCTTTCATCACATGCGCGCTAACTTGAATCATTCACATGTTTCACAATGTCAAACCTACCCACCAATGATATGCCCCACATGTCCTGCATTATCCTAAATACATAAGGATGTCGAAGTAGCCTTAACTTTAGTGACCAAAATTAAATTAGAATCATTTTGCTAGAAGAATATTTTGCTCTGGTTTTCCTGCAATTATTGTTCTGAAAATGTACAAAAATAAACACAATGCACACACACACACACACACATACACACCCACACACACGCACACACACACACACACACACACACACAAGCACTAAAACAAACACACTTCAACAGCTGAATGCTGATAGGCCAAGCTTTGGACTGTGTACCACATACACACACTCGCGCACACATATACACACACAGACACACACTTGGGTGGCACTACACTGCCAAGCCATGGCTGCTGTCCCCTAAATGACGGCTTAATCAATTAGTCTGTCATTTTCAGTGAGCCTGTGGACCGAGGGAGCAGCAAGGGAGGCAATTAGATGTGGGTGGGACTGTCAAACAGCCGTCCAAGTTAGACTCCGAGTGTGTGAAGAGTATCAAATATATGCACAGAAACACATGCATGCACACACACACACACACAGTTGCAAAAAAAGAATACTAATAGCTGAAAACTTGCTATAAAGTTAACTGTGTGGAGACTTTTAAGGCCAAATTTTCACAAAATTTCACTAATGAGGAGGACACTGAAAATACAAACCGAGGCTACTAACAATGAGAACAGGGAAATACATGCCAAAAGAGCACAAAATGTTTCCCCCTGAGAAGACTGAAGTTCAACCCTTGACATTTTCCAGCACACCTACAATGCCTCTGCTTCCCCTTCAGTCTGTCCTTCCGAACTATAATTAAACAAAAATGAAGCCTCCACCTCAGTGCTCCTTCAGTACAGCCCCAGCACTGCACGGTTTGGTCTTTACACACTGTACTATAAAATACAGCCAGCCATTCTGTCGAAGAAAGAGACTGTTATTCAAGCAACAGTGATAAGCAGTAGGCTGCTGCAAGGCAACCTCACTCATTTCCGGCATGAAGCAGAGGAATAGAGACTAACTGGAAAACACAGGGATAACAGACTGACTACCCAACCTGCTAGAAAAAACTGCACAGCCATGCTGGTCATCGGTAAGGCCAGCATTACATCAGGAGCAGCATAAACCAGCATTGACTAGTTTAGACCAGCACAGAATCACAAACAGTCACTGAGTCCATGTAAATTCAACATTAAAGTCTGAACTTCATGGAATCGGCGTTCTAATCATATGCTGATTCTTAATCACTTTTGCACCCTGAATTAATATTGAAGCAATATTGAAAGTTTAATAAAACTTTAACAGAGCATCAACAGAACATCAACAGAACATCAGCAGAACAGTAAGTTGCAACCCCAACCATTTCTTAACCTGGCTGAAAACAATCAACAAAGCTCTTAAGAAAACACTTTCAAATCAAATACATTTCACCAGTGAAAAAATTATCACATAGTCAAAAATTTCAAATCATGACATCTACTTCACAAGATCTCTGGGATTTTCCTTTGGAGCTCTGAAAAGTAAATGCAAGCTATGTTTTTAAATAGCAATTGGACAAGAAGCACAGAAGTGAGAATGTTTCTCTTTCTCTTGCGATAATTGCAAATGTAGACAGTCGCATTTCTCAGCTGGATACCTAAATTGTTAAGATTGATTTTCCTTAGTTAGTTAGCATAACTAATATGAAGATTTTGGCATGAAACATAACAGAAATTCAGGAAAGGCGTTAAAGGGAATAATATTTAGTTTAAGACTGTTCACACTTAATAATCCAGCAATCAGATTCAAATCAGAAAAATCTGATTCCGTCAGTAATCCATTCACCACACTTATAAATAAGTCAGACAATAATCTACTGCTTTACAACCAGCCAGTAAACTCACAGAATAAGACGTGATGTAAACATAACGTAGAACTCATATGTCATGCTGTGGCTTTTTAAAAAACCCTGAATCACTTTACCCGAAAATATGAATCGGAAATCATCTAGAAGAATATTTCAATCCTTCATTTCATCAAGCATGTATTTGGTTTCACTTCAGAAGTGTTTTGTTGTCATCTAACAGTCTAAGTGTGTTAAATGCTGCTTAATAGTGGTTCTGTGTTCTGTTGTCACACATACGCAGACTAAGGAATCCGAAAGAAATCTGAGCAAGAGTGTACATGCACTGAGAAGCCTGATTACTGAGCTAAGATCTAAATCTCTTTATCAGATTTCTAGGCTGTAATCTGACCTAAGAAATCAAAGTATACTGTTTACATTACCTCTTGAATCATCTGATAACTGGAGAAAATGATTGGCTTTTTAAGTGCAGGTAAACACAATCAATGTCGTATTGTCACTCAAACATCAAACAAACAAATTATGCTAGGAATTACAATATTCCCTTGGCTGTAAGGAGAACCTAAGGAGCAGGAGACAAAGGAGTGTTCTCATGTGCATGTCTGTCACGTGTTCTTGCAGTCTAATCACTGTCAGCAGCACAAGCTGATGATTTTCATCTCCACGTACAACTGGTTTTCCATTATAGGGAAGATTCATTTGACCGTGCAAAAAACCACAGTTATGTGTTCAAATGGCTCTTTGAGTGTCTTTACTAAAGAAGACTTGGCATAAGAAGAAGAAAAGTGACATAAGAAGAAACTTTGCCAGACTCTTCTGTTTACATGTCTGATAAATAGCATATCTGAACAGTGGTTCTGAAAGTCTTAACCTCACTGGGGCATTCATTGTGAAAAGGGATAGGGAAAAACTACATATAAAATCAAATTAATGTCCAGGGTTGGTGTAATTATTGTGTTTTCAGTAATTATGTAAACAAAATGTGTCGGTGTGAAGAACGTGTTTAACGATTAAAGACCTCCACATGAAGTTAGGGTTCTATGCCAACTAAAGATTTTCCATACAGTCAAGTCAAACCAATTAGGAGCTATTTAAGAATGTAATCAAACCATCTCAGCTCAACAGCTAATTAGCCTTTCAGGTTTACAGTACCAGTCAAAAGTTTAGACATGGCTACTCATAGAAGGTTCTCCTTATTTTCATCTTAATGCTTTACTTTAGAATAGAAATGAAGACATCAAACTATAAAATACCACTCATGGAATTATACAGCCACCTTAAAACCTCCAAAATGGAACTTTACAGGAGGATAAAATAGCTTTCTTGACTTGCAATGGAGGTTGATATAATTCCATCGATCTGTCCATCATGAATATTCACAAAAAGGGTAACTAGAGGTTTTAAATTGTGCAAAAAAAGAAAAATAAAATTTTGCACAACAAAGGCTCATGAAGGAAGTCTTTCTGATTGTCCTCCCTGGGGTGGATGGGATCTTCCAGCAAGACAATGCAACATGTCACACAGCTAGAAATGTCCAACACTGGTTGGAAGAGCATGACCAAGACTTTCAAGGACTACCCTGACCCCCTAATTCCCCAGATTTGAACCCAACTGAGCAGAGGTTACTCTGGATATTAGCTGGTCGTAATAATGTGACTTGACTGTGTATATCTGAGGTGGGCAATATGGCAAAAATGTAATACTGTGATACATCAAGAGTATATGTGGTATATCAGGATATGTATTGTTTCAGACATCTCATCAGTAGGAACCGTTAAGGGTAAGCCTGTAGAGTCTTTAAGATAACCACAAATATCCATTCAGTTGGATGAGTCTAAAGATTTGACGTGTAACCTACAATTTGGAAAATAGCAGCCATGTCCCAGTCTGAACACATTTGAAAATTGTATTTGACCTTTTTGACCCCAGGGCTCCGAGTATATACCTTAATAGTCCTACCTGACCATGAATAACATGCAGAATGGGAGGATAAAAATAACAGAGCGTGGAGGTGTGTGGAGGGGGTGCTCATTATGCATTCCGTTACCTCGTTTTTCATCTGGAGAGAAATAAGAGGCTTGCATCTTGTGCTCAAGACCTCATTTAAATCTACACGCACCACTTAATGCTGCACTTAATTACCCGCCTTTGTCAGAGTGCTTATATCTCTTCATCTTCCCGCGCCTGGTATTCAAATATAGCCTAATTACAACGGAATTCTGAGAAACCCTGGGCACACTGCATACGTGCCAGGCTTTAATAGTGCACAACCAAACGCCCGACATGCAACAATCACACAGTAATTGGTTTAAATGCTGGAAACCAGCAGATATTTAGTCTCTTTTCTCATTTTCATTGCAGGTTTTTGTCTTTCACTGAAGTGATCGGCAATGGCTGTCATTGAAGTGATCCCAGGCTGCTTCACTCTCTCTCCTGAGCTATTGCCATTACACGCACACACACTCGCTGTGACACTCGGGGAAGATTAATAAGGAGAAGCAAGACGACTGTTCACATATTGACAGTGCAGAGAGATCGCAGGCTGAAGGCATCACAACATGCCAGTGAGCCTCCAGGAGAAACTCGAGGAATTTGGTAATTGGACACTCAGAAGTGTGCAGGAGAAATGAGTTTCATGCTAATGAATTCCGCAGCATTGCAAAGCTGACAATGTCACTGTGCAGCGTGAGGCAACATTAGCATGGAAACGCAGGCGCAGAGTGAGAACAAGCCCAGTAAACCTCTTTTAGCATTTATCAGCGTATGCAACAAGATGCTCGTTTTTTAAATAATGTTATGTTATGAACTGACTTATCTATGCCTTGCCTAAGTGTATTTTGTTGTAGAAACTGTTGTGACGTTGGACAAGCTGTTCAGAATGTCCTTGACAATATCCTTGACTCAATGAATTTAGGCAGGAGTACTGTGTAAAAGTCAGACACCACTCTTCTTTCATTTAAATGCTGATCAAAAATGGACATTAAGAACAAGTTATCCATTTAGGGGTTATTTTGGAGGAGATTAGAGATAAAATAATCCACTAATATATACTGAAGGAGAAACACAAGGGAACTCTGCAGTTTCCAAAACTGGAGAAACTGGGACTCCTAACAACCACGCAAGACTTGGTAGACCAACAGAACTGTCACCATCAGAAAAAAATAGCAGATTGGAAATGCGAGAAAGTCAAGCTCCACTCTTGCTTCAAATTTGAAACAATCCACATATGTTTCTGCCCATCCTTCCACTGTGAATTAAACAACAGCAAAAACGCAGGTTCCCAAAAAATATATATACATAAGCTCACTGGAAGAAAAACTAGTCACCTTGTGTGTTTAAGGTGATAGTAACTTCAGGCTTCTGCTGATGGCATTGCGCAAGGATGATCAGACTATAAATACCCGTGGGGTGAGTGACGGGATTCATAGATTGAGAAGGGGTGGTACAGTGCAGCGAATGTCTCATTCCATGTGTGGAAAATGGGTCTCAAAGCAAATGTTAATGATTGCATTTGGGCATGCCAAAGACCATAGTATGAAGGAAGTAGCTGAATTTCCAAGCGTACGGTCATACAGGCATACCAGCAGTGGCAAAGAAACTATATATTAGAGTATTATGTTGGATTATGTTGTAGTTAATGAGCTAATGGAAGCTATACAGCTATCCAATTTGCCAATATCATGCTCAGTTACGGTACAATTATTACAAAAAAACATACATAACATTATGACCTCTACTATTATGATCTCTAAGCACCTCACTATTTCGATTTATTCAATTTAGGGTACCAGGATGCAATCATGTAGTGATTTACAGGGCATTTTAATGTGCTCACTGAACTGATGCAGTGTCCCTTCCTGCTCTAAAATGCAGGGGTGTTGCTAAAATAAAGCGCCGCCAATAGAGTAAATGTCAATAACAATGAACCTTATTATACTGTGGGTAATTTGGTATAACGATCCATGTAAGTGTTTTATGAATTCATTTAGAACCTTTGAAGAGAGAACTGCAATCAATTAATTGAAAATGTGAGTTATGTGCTACAGCTCCTCATCATATGAATGGCATTTTTGCCAACCTACTAAAGCCAACTTACATACAATTTGGCCAACCGCAAAGGAGTTAGTTTTGGAGGAATGCTTTTGTGGAGGCAGCATGGATTACTTGACTGCAAATAAGCTGAATGCAGTTTTCAACGTGTAAATGAAAAAGATCAACAATAACAGTTTAACAGTTTCCCTGTTCTACCATTACAGAGTCAAGTGGGCTAATTACAAAGACATTTCGGAATTGGGTGCGACAGATCAGTAGGCAGTGACATGTCTTAGTTGTAGAGTTGTCTGCGCTGGCTACTAATACATTAGTCATCAGCCCAGCCCAATGCAGCTCTGCTCTGGGGTGAGGAGTCTGTGGAGGAGGGAATGAATAAAAGTGGTGGAAGGAGATAGCATATGCAATTCTAATGTGGCACACAAAGTCAGCACCTCTTGGCAAATCTGACTTCTCATGGCCATCTTGGCTTAAATCCCTCTATCCCGGGATCCCTGAAATGATCACATGACCGTGTCCCAGCTCAGCTGAGCTTTACCGACGATTGCAAGTGGATACAGCTGAATTTCAAAAATGACCATGAGATGAAAACTCAGCGATTAGATCAGACCAACAGCTACTAGGGGAAGCTTTCAATTCCTCAGTGATCCCACAGTTTCTTTGCGCGCAAATACCTCTTTACCCTGTTCTTGTAGGCTGTGACTGATATCCCAACAGCAGATGAGTGGAGCAGAAATCCATATGTTTTGAGCTATTCTCCACATGCTGCTTCAGGGACCAGGATGTACCACAGCAGGCACACCAGGCCATATCGGCAGGCCATTGGCAGCAAGAACATCAAATCGAGGCCATTAGGGCTACATTACAGCCTGCGCCGACAGCAAAATGGCCAGAGCAGGAAACTCATTTTAGCGTTTGGGGCTATCAAATTCACCAGAAGCCCGCCCCCAGTTGAGAATAACATTAGCAACAAAACAAGCTTTGGATTACCACCAAATCAAGTTCTACTGGAAAGAGACAAGCTGACAGGAGGGAATCTAATCCACCGGGACCTTCCTGAACACAGGGATCAGAAATGCAAGAGGTGGTGCAAAGGAATGGGGACTTGATGTCTCGATGTCTCTCCACTCCCTTGAGGATACAAACAGAATAAGAGGCATATCGTTAGTAGGATGGCCATTTTAAACTTGATGCTATGTGATGAAGGATAACATGCAAGAAACAGGCTAGAGCTCTGAAAAACTTAACACAGGGTGAAATTCAATGGATATTTTATGTTGTTAACCAGGTTCAAACAGGACATGCCATCTGCATGTAATTTTATAGCAATCTCATCTGGGAATTTGGACAGCAACCTGACAGACATTTACTCTGAAGCAGTGATGTGTCGTTCACGAATGAGTTCAAATCAAATCAAATCACTTTTATTGTCACGTCACATTTTCACAGGTGTGAAGGTGAGTGAAAAACTTAGGTGCGATGCCCCTTACAGTACTTAGATACAAAAAATATACATTAGACAATAAATATATACAATACTAAGCACAAAATCTCTGTTATCCTAATATACGTTATAA
>CM067482.1:8893122-8980120 GCA_034552555.1 Semaprochilodus insignis
GGGGGGGGGGGGGTGAGGGGAAGGATGAAATGCAGGGTGACAACACTGTTCCAAGAGGAGGTAAAGTTACACAAGCGTGTAGTCTGAAAATGGAATCAACCTAAAACTGCAGAGTTCTTCATTTTAATTATGCTAGGTTTTATAAATGAAAACAATGCTGTGGTTGTTGTTTTTTTTTTTTAAAGGTGAGTCTCTGTGGAACCCGATCCAGTCCACAGGTTCATTTGGAAGTGGAATCAATTCAAAGTGTGTGGGACTTTTTGAGAATTTCTAATTGGAAACTCAAAGAAAAAACTTTTTAAAACAGGCAAATTTAAAAACGGTCAAACTTAAAAACAATTAAAAATCCATTGAAACAAAGAGAAATGTTTAACAATCTAGAAATGGAATCAATTCAATTGCACAGGGCTTTTTTTAAAATTGCTAACACTTTACTTGAATTCTGCTACAAAGCAGTGACATAACAATGCCATAAACATGTCATAGCAGATGTCATATGTCAACAAAAAGATTTTGTGTAGGAATATAACAGCACCATGTACTTGTCACAAGTCAGTATACCACAAACTAATGCTAGCTAAGGAAGTTAAGATCAGCATCTCTCATGCCCACCTGCTTGGATATGTCCTCGTCCACCTTAAGTACTGCATCACAAGGTGGAACATGAAATATGAGAATATGAAGCTAACTTCAACTTCATCTCATCTCAGATACACTTGGATGTATCATGGTGTAGTTTGTCTGAGTGTTCCCGTCCTTCCATGTGTGAATTTATACATCAGCTGACAGCTATCACCCTAAAAGGCTTTTGGCCCACTGGGAATTCTCCCAACTCTCTGTACTCTGGCACTGAGTGTTAACCACAAGTTTAGAGTGGAACTCAAAGTATTAAAGAAACTAGAAAAATGAAAATAATTACACTGGAAATCTTGAAATATGAAAACATAATCAGCTTCTAACACACAGGAAACTGAAAACATAATCTCCTATCCTGTGTCATATAAACCTCTGAAGTCTTGTGTCATTCTATAGTCAGCTTCATGACAGTGGGGTACTCTATTAGAAATGAATGTAACACTTTGCATTAAGTATCAACTAACTAATATAAAGTAATACATTAGTTAACATGAAGTACATGATTAACTGATGTTTACTTAACATGTAAACACATGTAAGATGTAACATGTAAAGACAGTTGTTACAAGTTCACTTAATATTAGTTAAGCATTGTGTCCATTGTTAATGGATTCCTTCATGTTAGTGAGTCAACACTTAATGTAAACTGTTACCTATGGCATTTTGGAAGATCATCACTGTCACGTCCTGTGGCAAACTGAACTGACGACTTTTTTTATGTAGCGTTATTTCAGTGTGCAGGATCATTAGCATGTATGTTGCATTATTTATATTTTGACTGCTGAACGACCTTGTAAAGCGGAGAGGATCCAGTGTCACTTGGGGGAGTGATGTCCACAGGCCAAAACTGGCTTTAGGGTATTTTTATGTACTCTAGGATGTTTCCAAAACGCCATTCACATCTGTCAAACCAGCTTAGATCTAGAGTTCCTAATGTGGGCAATATGCCAACTACAAAGCAATGCATGACTTCAGAGGTCTATTGTCAGTGTGGAGGATAGAACACCCACCCCAGCACAGCCATGTTTTACAAATAGTAAGGCTACCGCTGGCCTAAGCTGGCATGTGTGGCATAACTGAATGTGAAAATGCCCACTCATGCTGACACTTCCTGTGTGTACTGTGGTCGGAGCATACAGGCAGCATACAAATAAAGACCATGCAGAGAGTAGGCTTACGATAAGAGTTGCATCATTTATGTACTTCATATCAGGGATTTGGACAAAGTCACACAATAAACCAACAAAAGCTACTGTCTGTCAGCGCTTACGGGATGATTTAGGAAAAGTTAGACTGTGTGGAAAAGTGATTTGGTTGTCATCATGAATAAAAAGAGGGACAGATCCCTCTCTTGGCACCCTGGTGAGGGTTTGGCCCACCGTTAGTCAGCCTGTCTGTGCCTAAGGCACGGCCTGAAGGCAATGTCTCAGCCCAGTCTCGGTCATACATGCACACCGACCACACACGCACAAACATAGGCATTGTGGGTAGAGTACTGTTCATGTTATTACAGAAGTAGCTGAGTTAAATAAAGCTAATGTTGCTAACAATAAATGAAAACAAACAGCCATCAGTTATCATTATGCAAATTATGTCATGCTAATTGGGGGGCTCCTAGCTGCCAGTCACTGTTAGCATGTTCAGTTTTGCTGATAGGCACAATAACCTGCACAGTGTATGTTTGTGTTTGTGAGTGTACAAGAGAAAGAGAGAAAGGTGAGGGGGGTGGGATGGAGAGAGAGAGGGAGGGAGAGAGAGAGAGAGCTCAGTAGGAGAAAACCAATACTGAAAAAAATCTTTCTTCAATGTCGGTACTCACCGCTAAAAGCACATTGTTCTCTCAAAGCGATTTCATCCACTTTTGCCACAAACATCTTCTGACCAAATTGCTATAGTTTACAGCCAAAAAAATTGAAGCCCCAGCAAAATTTATGACAAAAACACCTAAACACTACAAAGTACAGCTGAATCAGTTGGCATTTCAGCCATAATATTAATTAATATAACAGGGCATCGATCAATAAATTGCCGGACATGTTAACAAATGATAATCCTGCAGAAATTTGCATATAAGTTGTTGTTAGATGGTTTTAAAAGTTTATGTTAAAATTGTCATCATTCATTTTCACATGACCATTTTCTAACTTCTCTTTATCTTTTAGAATTCAAAAAGGCTGTATTTGTCTTTAATACTGATATACACTCATCATCGAATAAATGTCATGTTGCATTAGGAAACATGTTGGCCCGATGCCATACTGAGAGACACTACTTCTGTATGTGTAGCTCAATAAATATTCTCCATATCAGTCTAAATTTATCACCATTTATTGTTCCTGGTAACCTTTATCTTCCTTCCCAATCACATTGCAATCCAACACTTCCTTCTAGGTGCAACTATTCTTTTCATGATGAGTGTATGTAAATAACCTCTATTTTGATTGGTTGCCCTGGTTGTTGGGGCATTCAAAAAGCAGCCCTTCTGAAATCTGCCTTTTTACTTCAGAGTATACGTGTGGAACTACAATTCTGTAATCTGAAGAGGTGGATGTTACTTTGATTTTGTCACAAAAAAGGGCCTTTTAGTGTCTAAAGATAAAATCACAGTAACGCACAGCATTACAGCATGAAGCCATGCAAGCTTCAGCGTTAATGGAGATAATGTACAATTATCAGAGGAGGGCTTTAGCATTGCTCTGCATGGCAACATTTGGGAAAACTGCACTCTTGATGGAGTGTTCTGCTCACCACTGCAGTCTGTGGAATGCTTGTGATTTGTGATTCCATTATGATTTGCCGTTGTTTGTTTTCCACAAACAAGTGAATGCAGCATCTGTTTCCATAGAGTATATGGACTGGGGAGTGAATTGTACGAATTGGAATTATAGCAGCGTTTAACTGCATCAAACCCTTTTCTTTAAAAAAGGTGAGGAACATTTCCTTTTCCAAGATATGTTTAGAATACCTGTCAAATGTTACCTGAGGAACACCTGCACAAAGAAACTACAAATACTTTCAATACTTAGTCTCAGCACTTCCAGATGTTTGCTGTTGTAGCACAAATGCATCAATGTTTTAAGGCAATTAACAACTTTTAATAGAAATGGTTTTGTAGATGATAAGGCCTGTTATTCTATGTATTGGGGATTAAGCCATGCAGTTCATTAGTTGTATATACTTTTTTAAAAGCTGACAAATTCATGATAAACCAGCCCAAATTTTGTTCATCCTTCCACCAATTCAATCAAAATACGTCACAACTTGTCAGAAAACTTGCCAATCTGGCAACACTGCACACACCCTCCATTTCACCAGATCACAAGCCAGCACTCATCTCACCAAACATCAGAACAATAAACTGCCTTTCTGAACCTCCCCCACACGCATCCTTTACATGCAACCATTAGAGATTCGCCTTGTCTTTACCCCCGGGACCCCAACACAAACACTTCTGCAGCCCATCCGCACCTGGCTCCTAAAATCAGCTCTGACCACACCATATCTGCAACAGCTCTGACAGCGCCCTATTGTTCTCTGTGAGAGTGAAAGTTTTCATCTTTCACATCCATCACAGCTATGAATGTCCGGTTCATTGTTAATTTATAACAATTAAACTGAAAATGTTTTTCTATTATTTTCTATCACAGATGCGGTCATCACTTCCAACAGCAATAATAATGGGCAAGAAGGACCCATTTTTGCTGTCGGAGAGCATTAAATCTTCTAAAATAATACTCACTGGGCTGTCATCATTGTTTGACCATTTTTTTATCCCTTAGAACAGCTTTCAGGAATAATAATACGCTTCTGCACCAACCATTAGCGCTGAGCCTTCAGGCCATATTGATTGTTGCTGGTGGAAAGACTGTGAAGTAAGACATGCGCACAGTCAATTAGAGAGAGAAAGAGAGAAAGAGTGAATATAATTGTGAAGTGAACTGAATACAAACAGACTCATATACAGTCATGTGAAAAACAAAGTGCACCCTCTTTGAATTCTATGGAATAATGATTTAGAAAAATGAACATCTGTTCCTTAGAAGGTCTTACAATTAAGTAAATACAACCTCAGATGAACAACAACACATGACCGTGTCATTATTTAGTTAACAAAAACTAGGCCAAAATGCAGAAGCAGTGTGTGAAAAATGAAGTACATCTATACTGCTTCCATAGGAATGAAGAATGTAAGTAGCAGCTAGGTGCAGGTGGAAAATCATCAGCAATGATCTTAGAGAAGCAATTGCTCATCGATCTGGACAGGGTTATAAGGCTTTTTCCAAACAATTTGAAGTCCATCATTCTACAGTGGGAAAGATTATTCACAAGTGAAACACATTTAAGACAGTTGCCAATCTTCCCAGGAGTGGGCATCCCAGCAAATTCACCCAAAAAGCAGTCTGTACCATGCTTACAGAAAATGTAAAAACCCAATAGCTACATCCCAGACTTTACAGGCCTTAGTTAGCATGTTAAAATTTTAAGTTCATGAAAGTACAATTAGAAAAAGACTGAACAGGTATGGCTTGTTTGGAAAGGTTGACTGAAGAAAGCCTCTTCTTTTGCAAAGTTGCACCTGAACAAACCACATAACCTATGGAACAGTGCCCTTTGGACGGACGAAACCAAAGTGGAGATTGGTTTGGTTATTATGCACAGCGCCATGTTTGGCAAAATCCAAACAGCATATCAGCACAAACACCTCATACCAACTGTTAAATACAGTGGTGGAGGGATGGTGGTTTGGGCTTGTTTTGCAGCCACAGGACCTGGAAACCTTGCAGCCATTGAGTTGACCCTGAACCTCCTCTGTATACCAAAGTACTCAAATGTGAGGTAATTTATCCAACAGCTAAAGCTCAGCTGAAATTGGGTCATGCAACAGAACACTGATACAAAACACACCAGCAAATCTACAACAGAGTGACTGAAAAAGAATCAAAGTCTTGCAAACCAAACCTACAAACCAAAAATGTTGTAAAGAAGGCTGGGCCAAAATTCATCCTGAACGATGTGAGAGATGGATAAAGTCAAACAGAAAACAAATACTTCAATTTATTGATGCTAAATATGGTTCTACAGGCTATTGATTCATGGGATGTATTTAGTTTTTCACACATGGTTTTTCCATTTTGGCTTCCTTTATGTTAAACTACTAATGACACGGTGGAACTTGATGTGTGTTGCTTTGCCCATGTTTACATATTAACAATAACATATATATATATATATATACATATATATATTGATATATATTTGATCCAAGATGGCGGCGCGTGCACATTCTGAGTAACACAATTTCAATCCTGTATGTCTTGTACATATAGAAGTATTGACAATAAAACTACTTGACCTGACTAATAGTGACACACACACAGGCTTCAAACACATTATGCAAAAATTAAATCACATAAGTAAATTAAGTTGCTTGCGGTTGGCGAGCTGGCTCTGGGCCAGGGCCTTGCTTGCAGTTAGAGTGTTAGCTTATGTTTATCGCATTAGCATGGTTAGTACGACAGTTCAAAGTTGGCTTCTCCGTAAGACAGTGGAACTAGATTAGGGGTCACCAGAAAGCGGATAATGATGGACTTGACTGACCAAAGGCCAAATCAAATTGGCTTTGGTTTCTGTATTTGTTAATCTCTGATGTTATAGATGACATAATACATAACATGAGATGGCATCTTCCATAATCAGTTCTGCTCTATCTATTTGTTTCCTTTATTCACAAGCCACCGAGCAAGGCTGTATTCAGAATACAGTTATCTTATACATATTTAATAGAGTACTTTCAGGATACTTACTCACCACATGTAAAAATATACCATCTTTAAAAGAAGCACCATCCATGCTTGTTTAGTAACTCATTTATAACCAGTGCACGGCAAAGGCATAGTCTAAGGAACAGGTGTGGGTTTAGTGATTCTGGAGCTCTAGGCAAAAGACAGGAATGGGGCCTCACAGTTTAGTAATGGCTCTGGGCCTTTTCTAAATAATGGTTGAGGTTTTGGACTCCCAAGTGCCACATTCATCTACACTGCAAAAAAATGTCTTAAAATAATCTTACATCTACTTAAACTATTTAATATTTGGAGACTGTTGTAAGAATGTTATAAGATTATTTTAGTACTTCCAGACATTTTCTCTACTTGTTTTAAATAACTTTATTAACTGAAATGATCTCACTCTACACCCACTGAGCGTTTCATTAGGTAGACAACGCTTTGACCATTTTATCAGCTCTACTTACCATATAAGAGCATTTTGTAGCTCTACAATTACAGACTGTAGTCCATCTGTTTTTCTGCATACTTTGTTATCCCCATCACCTTTTTTCAATGGTCAGGTGACCCACATGACCACCACAAAGCAGGTATTATTTGGGTGGTGTGTTAGTGTGTGTTGTGTTGGTGTGAGTGGAACAGACACTGCAGTTGTAAAGTCAGAGATGATATCTCATCTGCTGCTGCACAGTTTGTGTTGGCCATCCTCTAGTCCTTCATCAGTGGTCACAGGACGCTGCCCACAGGACGCTGCCCACAGGAAGCTGCCCACAGGACGCTGCCCACAGGACGCTGCCCAAAGGATGCTGTTGGATGGATAGTTTTGGTTGGTGGACTATTCTCAGTCCAGCAGAGACACTGAGGTGTTTAAACACTCCAGCAGCACTGCTGTGTCTGATCCACTCACACCAGCACAACACACACTAACACACCACCAACACAACAGTGTCATTGCATTGCTGAGAATGATCCACCACCCACATAATACCTGCTCTGTGGAACAGGGTAAAGGTGATATAACAAAGTATGCAAAGAAACAGATCATCTACAGTCTGTAATTGTAGAACTATGAACTACAATCTGTAATTGTGGACAAAAGAGTGTAGACAGAAGGCAGCTTTACCCAGTAAAGTGCTTGGTGAGTGTATAGGCAGGAAGTTTTGCTTGTTTAAAGACATATGCTGTATCTGGCAATATAGTGAGATAATTAGATGCAGAAAAGTTTAGGGGTAAAGTAATGAGTAGCGAGATGTTTCTGCTTTTTTCAACATGTAATAAGCAATGCAGCCTCATTACAGTTTGACAGTAGTGATTAGTAGTTTGCAACAGATTACTGAATAATTACCGCAAGACTGGAGCCTGTGCAGCACTCCCTTCTGAAAGTTAACTCTGGGAGTGAAGTATCAAACTTTTCTGTGTTTCTCTGCTGCACTAAATGACTGCATTAGTATTTTTAAAAATCAAAACTTCTCTCCAAAATGTAGATATTGTTCATAGCAGTGTTCCTTTACGCAGTTGTGTCATCACATACTAACATGGAAAAACCCAGACTGAGGGGTGGGGTTGCATTGAAAATACTGAAATAATCTCTATATTCATAAATTACAACTTTTCATAATGTACATATATTTTGGAATAGGATATTTAACATCGACATGTGCAGTATATAATTTGTATTTTCATAGGGCTCTTGGCCCCTGCTTAGGTAATCACTGAGGTTCCTGTTAAAGCCTGAATCGGCAAACACAACAATACGAGGAGTCAATTATTAATCTCAGTTACCAGTGTGGAAAGCGGGCCGGCACTTCTACATATCACTCTGTGGCATACCGTCACTTGTCTTTGCGTACTGGCACTTCTCACAAGCTAGCAGTCCAATTTATTTTACAATCCCTTTCGCAAATCAGGTCCGTTGGTGTTTAGTTCTAATGCTAAATTTGTAATTCACAACAGACAGCAAAGCCGAGAAGCGCTGGAGCTACAGCAAGCAAAAACATTTAAAGCAGGTTGCACGGACGCGTGATTCACCGTATCTGCACCAAACAGCATAAACAGCATTTATCAGCATGATTGTTCACTGCTTGCTCTGATTAAAAATAATACATTTCACAAAATCTCGATTATGCCTTGTTTATTTTGTGTTTATCGCCAAAAATAAATAAATAAGCACAACTGCTTTCTGATTAAGAGTAAATATTGAAAGACAACATATTGTACATGCAGGGGCGGCACAATGAATTCTTAGTTTGTTTACATCTGAATGCAGCAGAGACAGCCAACTTAAAAAGAGACACCGAGAAGTATAAAAACAGTACAGACTCCAGAATGCACAATTTGTTTCATGTCCTTTCTGTCAAACAATTCATTCAATTCATTCAATTTTTCACTCGACCCCTTCTCCCTCTCAGTCTATTTATGCAAGCCTCTATGTGAGTTCATAGCTCAGTCATTATGTATGAACATACAATCAACAATATTTATGCTCTTTTAACAAATTATCAAATTTTAATTTGCATTACTACTGAGGTCTTCAAATGTGTGTGTCCACAATGATCACTGCTAAACAGAGTGAGTCTTTTCATGCAAAGCATACCTTCTCAACTGTGAAGCATGGGGGTGGCAGCATCATGCTGTGGAGTTGTTTTGTTGTTTGCAAAAGGGACCACTGCACTTCAGAAAATAGACAGCATCTTTAGGAAGTATGAAATACATATAGGAATACTGAAGAAACACCTCAGACATCATCCAGAAAGCTAAAACTTGGTCAGCAGGACAGTGATCCTTAGTACTTCTCCAATGTTGAGACAAAATGGCTTAAAGACAATGAACTGAAAGTATTGGCGTGGTCATCACAAAGTCCTGACATGATTCCCAATGAAATTCAGTTTACCAGTTTAAAAAAGCATGTCTGAACAAGGAGGCCCACAAACCTGACTGAATTCCATTAGTTCTGTCAGAAGGAATGAGCAAAGTATTGAGAAACTACCCTGAACAGTTTTGAGTCATTTCTTTTGGTCCATTCATCATTAAATTTTCACTCATTGTAAACAGCAGCTGCTGTGTTCAAATGATGCATAAAAGTGAAAATCAACAAACTTGGACATATATGTTTTTCATTGGACAGCGAGGATATTTGTTTCACAGTTTGAGCATGAAGTTATTTAGGTGGCTGTGTTAAGCAAAGGACATCAAGGCAAATGTAGTAGTAACATCTTAGTTGTTTAAGAGAGGGAAAAAGACGGTGTTGGATTGCTATCAGCAGATATTAAAGGTTGAAGTATCAGTATCAGTATCTGTATCAGTATCGGTACTGTACATGAAAAAGTGGTATTGAGCCACCCCTGCTTTTAACTGCTATTTTGAAATGACCTTTTATGGAAATAAAGTACTCACTCTACTGTATAATAACATGAAAAAAGAGTTAAAAATGATTAAAATGTCTAGCTTAGGTGTTAAATTTCTGGCCTCAACACACACTTGTAGATGATTTGAATGCCCACTGAGTCGGTTTTATCCTTAAAATTGAGAAATGTTACTCAAGGGTAATAACTATTTTATTTCTGACCATGCTGTTCCCTCATTGAGAGTCCTTCCCCCAGAGCACTGCTGCACTGGACCGGTCTGATGACTAATACATCAGGAGTAAGGGTGTCTCCCTCTCTCTGCCTGTGTATCTCCTACTTTCTCTCCATGTTGCTGATGTAGATGGAGTAAATGATGGCCAAACAGCTCTAATAAAGAGAAATGCAGCACCATCACACCAAAGAACCATGTTTTTTGTAGTTTCTGACACTGTATGCATACTGTTCTCTATTAAAATGAGAGTCATGTAGCTTAAAACCTAGTATTAGCCACCAGTGAGGCTGGATTTCGTTTCTGTATTTGTGTCAGAAAATACAGAAAGAGAACAGTAGAGAGAGAAACAGAGAGACAGAGCGAGGGATATGAAGGTATAATAATCTAGTGGTGCAATGAATCAAGTGAAAGCTGTTCAGAGAATCACTGTGCTCAAAGTTTGGAGGAGTCTTTTATTGGTAAAAAATAAGACGGCCTTGGTAAAAATGACCATTCTAAAGCATTCTAAAGGACTCCAGACTGTTTTAAATTGGAGCGGGCTGCTTGAATACGTTGGATAGAAATCGCTCATAAATGGTTCTCTTTTTCCAAGAGTGAAAGTCTGACAGAAAATGACGAGGGCCCAGACCGGCGAGAGAAATACGGACAGAGAAAATGATGGGTAATAAGCGTGGATAAGAAGGTGGGATGGAAGGTCAGCTAGGTGAGAAAAACTGAACAAAGTGAAAGCAGTCATGTTAAGCTGCTCCTCGTGGTGTTCATAAGAGTCAAATGAGACCTGTGGGAGCTGCACTTGAAGGGGAACATCAGAAATGTTAGACATAAAGTTATAGAAATAGCAAAAAATCTGTCTGGTTTATGAAGTTTGCTTCCTGGTTTTGCACTGCGGCAAGGCCAATGTAAACTGGATTTGTCCAGTTTTTTTTTCTGCATTTCTTTCTGTATTTCTAATAAAAAGCAGCTTATTTACTCTCTTATGTGGACCCAAAGCTGTCTGAGGACGCTCAGCTTTACCACTTTACGTAGAATATCATGTAAAGATATAGACAAACAGGGCAAATCTATCTAATCTGCATACAGTTACATAGTTAAGGAAACGCTAACACTATTTTTCACAACACTGTAGTACTGTTTCTCAATCACAGCATGAGCCGAGCAGCACAGTTACTGCATTTACACCTGTTATTGAGATTACAAAGACTGCAGTAACTGAATAAATATAAATAATAAACATTACAGGATTAATTAGTTATTGAAACACAAACAACATCAGAATCGCAAAACATGTAAAATACTTTCAAAAGTATCTTTGAATTAAAATGTTAAAGGGGATTTATTATGGTTTTTAGTGTTCATGTTTTTATTTTTAAGTTCTACTAGAATAGATTTACATGCTTTATTCACCCTCTGTCTGAAATCCTCTGTTAAAGCTTCTGTCTTTAAGCCCCGCCTACAGATGAGTCTAGTGTGCTCTGATTTGTCAGCTCGCCAATTCTGTTCTGTTTGGTCAACTGCCAGAGCTATAGTTCTGCCCTCACCCCACTGTGGTTATTCCTACAATGGTATCAGTTCTGCCGTTTGACTTCAGTTTGAGTCATGTTCTGAAAGTCAGGTAAAACCTGATCCACCTTCACAAGCTAAACCTTTATACTTTTATACGGTTTTAGCTTCCTGCGTGTTGTGTGAGTGCGTGCTAAGCTTGCCAGGAGGCGGATAATAAAGATTGTGTTACAAGATTACATCACCTTGTAACAGAGAAAAGGGCTGGTATTCCAACGAGGCGTTTCAGGTAGCTAAGAAAAGAGGTTTCTGTGGGAGTTTCTCTATGTGGCTATGTACTTTGGGCTTCATAACTCTCCAGACTGTTTACATGCACAAAAATTATAATGCACAATAAAGGATAGGGGAAAACCAGAACAGCATAACCGGTTCCCTTTAAAACACAAAAACCCCTGTGAGATAAACTGTGGATGAAAAATAAAAGCAAATGAGCACAAAACAAAAGATTGCTGAGGAAGCTGCACTATGACTACAATATTCAAAGACAGGCTGCTCAAGATTGCTCAAAGCGCCGGCCATTCAGAATTCCATATGCTTTGCAAATAATAAGTAATTACTCTGAAATCCTACATTTCATCATCTTTGACAACATGATAGTCCTCTTTCTTCCATGGACTATCGTGGATTTACATCAACTGTTTACAGTTTGGAATAAAAGTAAGATTAGTTTTAACTTATTCTGAATGGCATTCCAAGTTGCTGGTGCACAAAAAACTACAGCATTTTCCAATATTAGTAAAAGCAAGTGGGTCCCGCAGTGTTATCCAGTCGCCAGAGTGAGTATGATAAGGACCATTATTAAGTCAACACAGATGTGATGTATGGTGGCAAGTGTATGTTAAGATCTTTATAAATAAATAAAATCCAGTGTCTATCATCCCTCACAGAGAGAGAGAGAGAGGGTCATCCAACTTTAGCATAAATCTCACAATGAGTGTTATAAATCTCACCAGAATTCAAGGGCTAGAAACCAAAACATGCATGTTCAAAATATCGCCATGCCATAAACAAGGAGTGAAAGAAATTTCCCTCAATCAGCATCTTTCTACTATGCAAACAGAATTGTTCCTATAACAGAGACCAGTTTTTTGGCTGACATTCTTTTACATATTTGTTGAGATATTTAGGGTGTTTTTCCACTGCTCAAAGTACTAGAACAACTTTTTTTTCACTGATCACTGGCTCGAATACTAAATGTTTCAGTTAAATGTTTGCTACCTGCTTAAGATTTATACCACCAGGGCTTAATGGCACTTGTAACACTGCAGCTTAAATCAGCAACCATTTATCAAATCAAAAAGCATAAAGTCTCCAAGCACTATAGCATGACCAATATTTGCACCAGAATCTAAACTAGGATATAATATCACTGGACAAAAAATTTGTCACCTGTGACTAAAACGTACCTAATAGTGTATAATACGTCCACGAGCATGAATAACAGCTACAATTCAAATTGGCATGAACTGGACAAGTTTCTGGATGTAGGCCACATCAATGTTCAGCTACTCTTGCATCAAAGAATTGTGCAGTTGGGGCAGATTTGGTGGATGCCTTCCCTGGCACAATTCTGAGGAGAATTTCCTGTAGACTGGGATTTTTGCCACTGCTGGTAGACCCGTATGACCGTACGCTTCCATACACCTGCAAACTCAGCTACTTCCTTCACACTATGGTCTCTGGCATGCCCAAATGCAATCATTCCTTTTAGCCAATCATTAATATCTGCTTTGAGACCCATTTTTCACACATGGAATGAGACATTGACTGCACTGTACCACCTCTTCTCAATCTATGAATCCCATCACTCACACCCCGCTGGTATTTAACATGCTCCCTTAAGCATGCAAGGTGACTAATCAATTGTCCGGTGAGCTTATGTTGACATGTTGACTGCTGTTTTTAGAGTTAGTACTTTGTAAAGAGTTTGCTAAGTAAGATAGACCAAAGAAGCCAAAACTAATGTTATTAGAACTGATGCTCCCCTCCAACAAGTGTTTTAGTTCATGTTGTCACACTTGGCTGAGAAAAATATAAGCTGTGCGTAATTCTGCAGGTAATTCTAAATATAGACATTCATGTGAGTGTATGGGTGCACTGTGCAGCACACTGTTTCAGAGACTAAGTTAATAAGTAGCAATCAAGGTAGATAATTAGCAAAATTACATGCTTTAGAGTGGCATAAAAAGACCAAAAACACAATTAAAACATCATTTGTGATTACTATGATGGTTCCAGTAGTCTCTCAAGCATGTGGAAATGATCTAGAACTAGAACATTGTTTTTAAATGTGCAACAAAAAGACATCAATGAAGGCTGTTTAATAGAGCTGCCTATGTGGTTTCAGACACTGCGTTGCATACTGTTGTAGGGACAAATGGACAGAAGCCAAAAAAGCATTTCATAATACAGTCTTCATAATGGCCACTATAATTGCTGTTAGTTATGTGATGTACTTTTGTCCATTTTGCTAATCGGTTTATATATAATTGGCTTAGAAGTGTCCATTATTTGTTACGAGCATAGGCCCTATAGTATATCACCACCTACTCACAGTCCGGAACTAAAGAAGCAAACTTCAGACACCAAAATGTCTTGGCCGAGTGTGTGAATTTAATTTAAATGTAATTGCTTAAAAAAGAAAGATGCTTCTCTAGCCCTAAAGCATATGTGAGAGGAATGGTGAAGCTGCAGGTGCTGTGGGACTTTCTGGAATGGCAGAATAGGGGAAACACATTTTCAAACCTGAGCAAATATCAACATTTCCAGCTCAGTGACAGTGAAAGACAAGCAAACATGTCCCATCCTCCCTGACAGGGACTGTCTGCTGTCTTTCCCCTTCTACATCTCCATGCAAGCCAGTGGCATGTTCTTTCTGCTGTCTGCCCCTTTCATGTGTCCCGTGCAGACAGGCCCACTGAAATAAGTGCTGATTCAAAGTGACCAGCTCTGGTCATCTAGAATGCATTTAGCATTGGTAAACCAACGTTAGCTTTGTTGTTAAACTTAACATTGGTAGGGACAAAACAACCTACCACCTAACCCCCACAGCCACACCTCCCAGGGCTATATACATAACAAAAGTTCCAGCTTTTATGTTCCAGCTGCTTCTTCCTCAACCTGCTGCACAGCATCTTTATTTGATTTGTGAGTGTCTTATGTGTAATAAAATGGTGTGTCGATGAATAAGATATTTACAGTACATACATATGATTAATCCTGGAGTCCCATTTATTTTTAGGGCAATTTAATTTAATTAAATATGACTGAATAGGATATTATGAAACCAGCTTGTAACTGGCAATGCCAAACATCAGTTGGCATTATTATTAACACTGGAAAGGCTGGATATGTTACGTAGCTAGCAGTTTCTCATTTTAAATCAATGTGTCAACAAGCTAGTTAGTTTAAGACCTATTACTTACACTCTGGGTGGTGAAAAAGCTCTCATCTTTTTTGGTGGCATGATATCTATAAAGTACAAAGCATGCTGGCATGGACAGAATTATTATATGTGTGCTCTGCAGTGCAGGAAATAGTCATATGGATAATAGGGAGCAAGTCATATGAAAGACTAAATTTTCGCTAAAGCTTGAGGTATGTGGACTGACACACCAGATGACTTTAGCACACTGATCAGCTTTTGCCTCCTATGTGTCTTTTTATGAGTACAATATTCCTATGTTGTGGCTCCCTTTCAGCCAATCTGATGCTAGCATGCCTTAATTGGTCAACTGGTCATTGGTAGGGACATTTTCCTAAAATCCATATACAAATCTACACCAATGTAATATCCACTCTTCCTACATATATCAGTGCTATAATAGATCACATAACCTCCCAGCACAAGGCCTCTCAGATAAGGTAATGAGTTTCCTAATGAAAATTTAATGAATGCAAAGACCAGAAAGGGTTGGTGTGGCATATGTGTGTGTGTGTGTATGAGAGAGAGAGAGAGAGAGAGAGAGAGAGAGAGAGAGTATGTGTGTGTAGTGGAGTTAGGGGGTAAAAAGTGTCTGTTATGGTGAACCACAGAGTGTGTCAACGCATTAAGAAAAAGTGAGGAAAGAGATAGAAGCAGTCAGTGAGGTGTCAGAGCAGAAATTAATGACTTCCTTGCAAATGTTGAGTGATGTTTTAGGAAATTCAATAATGGTATCCCACCAGGGGCCTGTTAGATTGCTGTAAGTGTATGAGTGTTGTGTGCTTGCTCTCATACATTTTGAGGAAATGTCCTGGCCGGAAAATTAGCAAATAAAAAAAGGCAGAATGTGTGCAGAATGGGGTTTAGATTTGCTTTGTGTCCCTGGAAAAGACAAAGCCAAAATTTCTATGCACTTAATGCTGCCATCACAGAAGCGTTGGCTATCTTTGTCAAGGGCACTGACACACTGACCCATACCATGACAGACCCTGGCAGTCTTAAGGGTTCATTTTGTCTTTGGTCTGAAGCACACAGCATCCATGTACTCCACAAACGACCTGGAATACTGATTCTTCCGACCACAATACATATTTACACTGTGTGGTAGGTACATCCCAGATGGCTCTGTGCCCATAAAGTAAGGCTTTACTTTAGCTCAGTGAAGTTTTAACTGGCATGTGTGGATGTAGATACGTATTTATGTATTATAGTGCTGAAGGCTTGTCAAAGTAACCCTGAGCCCATGTGGTTATACCGTTTGTGGATGAATGAAGGTTCTTGGCACAGTGCCGTCTGAGTGATCATATAGCACAGTTATTCAAGTACTGAAATTCCTCTAGATTCCTTGAATCTTTGAAACGTTACACACTGTAGATGGTGAAATATCCAAATTCCTCCCTGTTTTTCTTTGTGAAACATTTCAACATTTTAATCATTTTCTCTTTGGACCTAAAGGGCTAGGCCTTTCCTGCATGCTACCAAATCATGACTACAGTCATCACCTGTATCAAATTACTCACTCATCTTCTAAACCGCTTTATCCTTCTGGGTCGTAGTTGGATGCTGGAGCCTATCCCAACGTTCAGTGGGCGGAGAGACAGGAAACACTTTAGCAAGTCCAACTCACCTGAGTGCATGTGTTTGGACTGTGGGAGGAAACCACAGCACTCAGAGGAAACCCATGCAGACACAGATAAGACACATTCCAAACTCCACAGAGAAAGGACCCCGGTCGCCTGGTGGGGAATCGGACCTAGGCACTTCTTGCTGTGAGGTGACAGTGCTACCCACTGCACTGTACCGTGCCGCCCCTGTTTCAAATCTCATTATTATTTAATTATTTTACCTTATTACTAGCACTAAATTGCCCATTTTTGTGGAATGTGCTACAGGCCTGAATTGCAAGAGACGGATGCATCTTTACAGATGAAACAAAGACGACCAGACACAACATGAACTATCCTGTGTTCACACTGTCTGCAGTGAAATACAATTCAACAGAAGAAATCACTGCTTTGTTCTGTTTCTGATTTGCGGTTGTAGGAAACATGTGGCACGTTCATAGTCCGTGTCCTGACACTGTATATAAACAAATCAGTGTGTGTGTGTGTGTGTGTGTGTGTGTGTGTGTATGTGTGTGTGTATCTGTGAGTGTGTGGAGAGAGGTCCTTAACTAAGGAACCCATACACCCCGCTCACACTCTCACACACCATTTGGCTTCTCTGTGATTTTGGCCAGGCAATGAGGCTTGCTGTTGTTAACTCTCATCGTCCCTCCAGAATGCCTCAGGACAACTCTGTGTGTGGCAGAAGCAAACCCCCCCACCCCCCCAAACCACCTCTGTCCCATCTCTGTGGAGCCCCAACGCTACGCTGCTCTGTTCCTCCGCAGTACATCCATTAACAATTAACGCATTGTTTACTTGTCATTTGGCCACCCACTCTCAAAAAGGAGGGGCTGGATGGGGGGGAGCTGATTAACAGTGCAGGCTGCACACACCGCCATCTGCCAAACTAATCACGTCCGCACGAGTGCCAGCGCAGAAAACGCTCGTTGAAATGAGCAATGAGCTGCACTCCCTGCAAATGTTGTAAGTGCCTTATACTTATTCAGAAATGCCTTGCTTTAAGAACACATAGAAAACATCAGTAAAGATGAATACAGGCAGTTAAAGAGGAGAACCCTTCGTAAGTGTAATGTATTAAGATCTCATAACCTGTGACCTGTCCCTCAGCAGACGGTTGACTGATCTGCAATTCTGGAATAAAAACATGCATGACCAAATGTGGAAGGGCAACATCAACACAGAGCCAGTGGTGGACAGTGTTGGGGTAGTTACTCCAAAAATAAATCCATTACAAAATACTAATTACTCCTTTCAAATTGTAATGGCATTATATTACTTATACACTAGATTACTTCATATTGTAACGTAGTGGAAATATTAATGTCAGTGCTCATTACATTTCTCTCTAAAACTACCGGAAAGCACAGTGGTAATTCCATAAGGCCTTTCCGTACTTCATTTAAAAAGACCAATCACTGTAACATGTCACTGTAATTGCTTTTATTTAAATTATGAATAACTAACACTGAAAATCAAGAAACTAGCAACTAGAAACAGTAGACACAGTTCATAAGCAGTTACCATAAAATAAGATATTTATGAACAACGTTCAAACCTTACAGAGCTGTTTCTAAATGACAGTCTAGTGTGTTCAGGTGATGTTGAGGTTCTCAGTTCTTCAGCACAGGCTTCTTTATCTATTGGTTTCATATTAGCACAGTTAGACGCTTCGACAGACTAATCATGGAGTTGGCAGATCTTCCCACGCTTGAGCTGCTATATGTTCACGATCATTGTTGCACAGCCACCTGAAGCATTTACTATACAATATGCACAAGATGCATGAATGAGTGTTCATGATATCAGTGAAGGCATCATTTTCTAGAAGGCCTGCTACATCAATAGAGCGACAACGCAACCACATTAGGCTAGACTGCTAGTCTGTATACAGTAGGTAGAGGAACTTAAATGATCATCAACAGGGTTTCTCACTTATAACGTAGATCTAAAAGTAAATCCTGGAAATTAGACTAATATCTCTGCTTATCTCTTTTCAAGATCTTTTTGGTCTAAACTAAAATGTTAAATTGCAAATGTGAGAAGTGTGATCACAAGTAGAGCAGAACAGGATGAAATGACAGAAGAAAGGCAATTAAGAATGAAATGGCAATGACTAAAGTGGAAGTGAGGGAAAGGGAGAGCCTTCAGTACTTCCGTATAAGTATTATCATCTGAAAATACTTAGAAAAGTACAAATCCATCTAAATTAGAAGCGCATGGAACAAAGTAAATGTAACTACTTACTTCAACAACCAAGCATCAGGTGCAGGCGCCAATGCTGCAATTAAAATGACCAGAGCAGATGGCCCACTATAATCAGAAATAACTGGCACTGCAGCCTATCAATAATCAGAACTACTGGCATGTCCTAAATCTCATGTAAATTGTCTACATGTCAAGCTCACTTATTTTGGCTGCATTTTCCGTGCCTTCCATTCAGTAAACTCATCTATCATTTCATTCATGTCCAGCTCATTTGGGGCGCTGTTGAGACCCAACACAACGTAAGTCATGATGATGGTGCAGCAGCCCATATGGTATCAGTGTAATGACCACATGTTAGCTTGAAATGAACTTCAATCCATCTCCTGATTTACTGAAACTGGGATTGTCAATTAGACAGATAACTACAGCCAAAATGTAATAATGATACGTAAAATCTGTATAGCAGCTCAGTGATTTAGACTGTGGCATTAATGTTGGGCTGTTTTGAGAATTCTATAACAGCTGACCTCCAGGGATTTTCACATATAGCAGTTTCTGAGTTTACGAGGATGGTCCAGTGAATGGCAGTTCTAGGGGGTGGAAACGTCTTACTGATGAGAGCGGGTAACTGAGAATGGCCAGACTGAGCTGACGGAAGGCTATAGTAACTCAGATACCCCCCTGTACAATTGTGTTTGTGCATCTCAGAATTGAACAACACATTGAATCTTCAGGTGGATGGGCTACAACAGCAGAGGACGATGTCAGGTTGTACTTTTGTGAGCCAGGAACAGAAAGCTGAGGCTGCAGTGGGCACATGCTCACCAAAACTAGATAGTTGAAGACTAGAAAAACGTAGTCTGGTCTGATGAGTTTTGATTCCTGCTTAAGAACACAGACGATGTGGGGAATGTCTTGGCACATTTTGAGCCTGTTCAATCATCACAGCAATCATCACTTGAATACCACAACCTACTTGAGTATTTGTGCTGACCAAGTGCATCTGTTCATTACCACAATGTACCTGTGTTGTAATGACTACTTCCAGCATGCCACAAAGCAAAAGTTGTTTACTGAACATGGCAATGAGTTTAATGCTCTTCAGTGACCTTTGCAGTCACTGGCTCTGAACCCAAAAGCACATTGTCGGGATGTAGTAGAATGGGAGATTTACAACATGAAAGTACACCTGCAGAAAATGAATACTCATGTCAAACATAATCTGAAAGGAATGTTTCCAAAGACCGAAGAATCCATGAAGAACTGAGGTTGTTTTGAGAGCAACCATTATTGCTATATTGTTTCTAATATAGCCACACATGAACGTAAAGTTACTATGCCCAGTGTCAAGTGTCAGCTAGAGGGGTATAACGTAGTGAAACTGCGTTCTCTGGAATGATGGCGTTCCATCTGATACCTTTAGGACGGTTTGAAGTGTTTGTTATCCAGAACTAATCATCCAACATCAGTACCTAACCTCAACTAATGCATTGTAGCGGAATGTAATCAAACTAAATTGCAATAAAGTATTCAATAAAATGTAATAAATTTGCTAAATTGTTAGAAAACAGAACAACAATTCAAATTGGGTTTATGAATACACTCGCTTCCAGACATTGGTTCGTTTATGAAACTAAGCGCTAAGTGGTTCACTAGTTGTGTGCAGTATCAGTGCATCTAAAGAGAGCAGCTGTCAAGGCTCTGCTCCTAACTGCTTGACTTAGAGATCTAACTTGAGGCGATAATGTTATTTTTAATCATCCTATGCCATCAAAATGCTTTTCTTACTGCTTCAGATTGCTAGTTGGCCTGATCTCCAGTGCATTATTTCCAAGAACAAACGATAGGCAAACGATGCAAGAGAGCTATACGTCCGGAGTCGTCAAGACCAATAAGGCTGAATTTACCATATGCTCAAGTATAAAGTGTTTTTGAGCAGCTTAAAAAGCTCAGTCATTTGGGAATCTAAAACCTGGCCTGTCTTTCGCTCGCTGACAAGAGCTCACCAAAAACTGATTAAAAAGATGATGCTGCCTCTGCTCTCCTGTATCGCTCGCCAATGGCACACACAAACAGTAATATCAGCCTGGTCAGGGTTGCCAGATTGAACAAGAAAAAAAAGCAATTGCATTTTATACTATGACAATACCTGTTTATTGGCAACATTTGTACTATTACTTTGTAGTATTTCAGTGTTGATTATAAATAAATAAACAAATAAATAAATAATAACAAACGTTTAAAAAACATTTTTGATTTAATCATTAAAGTAAAACATATAATTTGAGATTTGCTTATTCTTATAGAATCTTCAATACAATATTTGAAATAAAAATATTGAGTAGTTACATACCTAAATGTAATCTTCAAAATCTGTAACTGTAGGAAAGGGGGAAGCTTCTTATTAATAGCGTTGATTTCAGAACAAATATTCCATGATGGTTTATGTTGACATCCAGCTTTAGAGGCTATTGTACATAAAATCCCAGAGGATCAGCAGTTCTTGAAATGCTCAGAGCAGCCCATTTGGCACCAACAACCAACAAGTTACTTAACTTTACATTAACTGAAGGCCAGTGAATGTGTGTGTGTATGTGAAATACACTCATCATCAACATTTTGACTACGAGCAGTGCTGCCCTCCATGAGTCATCCTGTTAGTACCAGCACCACTGGCAGACAGTTGCACGACGCCGGACTACATGCACACAGACCGTTGCAACAATTGCCCCTAACATCATGTCAACGTCACTGAAGACTGCGATGGTGTTGTGCCAGACTGGCACAGAGTGACTCCGAATGGCAGCGGGTATCTTTTGTCTTGGTGGAGACGACCAACGAATCCATGTCTAGAAGCGCTGTGGTGAGTACCAAGATGAACATCCAGAAGGCCTGGTGGCACTCCGCAAAATCTGAGACGTCTGGCATGTTGAGAGACACTACTTCTGTATGTGTAGCTCAGTAAATATTCTCCATATCAGTCTAAATTTATCATTATTTATTGTTCCTGGTAACCTCTATCTTCCTTCCCAATAGCATTGCATATATTGCATATATTAACTGAATAAATTAAATCTTTTTTTCATAAATACACCCCAAAAACACCTCTCTCACCCTTCACATTCAGGTTTCGTTAAGGTCACGCCCATTGATCATTCATTTCGCTTGAAAGGGCACTGGAAGATCATGAATTGTGATTAGTTGGCACATATTTAAATTTGCAACTGTGAGCAATATGATGTTGTGATCAATATGCATAAGCACATTTAGATATTTAGTTTTAAATATTCCAAAATGAAGTAAAATTATCAGCACAATGTGAGAAAACAGCAGTTTTACGGTATCTCAATGATGTCTATGCATCATGTTGCACAGATATCTATTGAAGTTAGCTTGCTAATCAGCTAGCCCCATCCTGTCCTGTCCTGCCACTTTGTACCTCATGAGGTGATTGAGTCAGTGTAGCACTGCGCTGAATCAATATGAGAGGATGATGAAGTAGGCCTGCTCGGTTGACGTTTTGTAACCTTTTGTATTGGCCACTGTGTGTTGCTCTCCACTGCTAGAGACACTCTTGACGAGTAAAGGGATAAAGTTTGATACTGAACATGCCACGATTCTTCAGACTGGTAGGTAAAAGAGGGGAGGAATGAGGAGGGAGGAGGGACTGTGTGAAGTATGAATTCAACAGATTACCTCATCTTACATACTGCTCTATTAATCTCTACCAATATTAAACAAGCACTTTTTTAGATATGCCCAAAGCAGATTTAATAAATTCACAAAATGAAAACGTTCTGAAGTGGCTGTCTGCACCGTTTCGCTACAAAGTGAACGTTATATCTCACAGTAAGTCATACTCTGACAAGTCTGCCAGAGGTTAATGAAGACCTCAGTGTGGTTCCAATGTGTTGAGAAAAGTTTTGGGGATGTATTTAAGGAAAGGATTTTGGTGACTATTGACTTCTAGTGTTTATTAGCAGCGCTAGTATTGTTGCTCCAGCGCTAACTAGCAAACATCTCTCAGCTGATTAACTGGGATAAGTGGAAAATTGTTCCAATTTGATTTTGCACCAAACTATTAATGTAATATTTAAGTGTTTGAGTATTACTCAGTCACTACTATCAATTGTTCTGTAACCGTTATGTGTGTTATGAGAGTGAATTAAGGAGTGAACTCACTTGCCAACACAGGATTCAACGGGTTATTTAACTTCTGGTGATACACCTCAGCTTTATCTTTGACTCTGCTTTAAATGAAGTGTGTCGCTTAGTGTCCCGTGTTCAAAGATTACTAACCTTGGCAGACACAGGCCAGCGAAGCGCTGCATCTCCTACTAAGACCAACATCATTGTTTCTCTGCCCCATCGCATGGACACATTTCCTCAAGGTCAACCTGCATAGGATCCTCCATGTGAACAGTGAATATGCAGAGAGTGAGAGAAAGAGACATGCTAGATGGAGTGGATGTAATGTACATATAGTACATCCCTCACCATTATGGTGGTGTGTAAAAGGATTATTGTTGCTTCCACAACAAAGCACATCAAGGTCATTCAAGCAGATGTGTGGCATGCGCTCACCGGTGTTTACCATACAGCATAGATCCATTAGCAGAAAAAAACTGTACAAGATTACTAGTCTTTAAAATGTCCTTAGCTCCTTCTAGATGTCTCATCTCTTAAAGGGAAGAACATGCATTATACACCAGGACTGGTCTTTCATCGCTTGCTGAAGAGGATGCGTTATCAGTCACATGTAGGTAATGGTTAGCTTGGCTCATCAAGCAATTAGCCATATAAAAGTGTACCCTCTGTGTGTCACTTCTCACTGCGGTTTCCTCTTTGGCTTTCTGCTTAAAACCGCAAAACAATATGCGTTAATTATAAGGATGATGATTATAGTTATGATTTGTCCCCAAAAGGAACGCTCAAGTAAATAATAGGAAAATGATTTGTGCGCTGTGCCTGTTTTAGCCGAGATAAGGATGAGAAAATGTTTACGTGGCGGAAACTGGCGAGGCATAGGAAAACTATCAATTTTAATGCAAGAGGCCAAACAGCTGGAGGACGCGTGCTGTTAAAATAATAATTACAATTAGACTTTATTTGCAAGACCTGAAATGGATCTGTGGAGCCAGTGTGGGCAAACGTGCTTTCCTCCATGTATTAAGATGATAATCTTATGGAACAAACCAGGACCCCATTTCACAAAGCACATTCAACAAGACTCCTGATTAAGTTTCAACCTAACAAAATCAAACAAAAGCAGCAAAGGTTAACTTGTTTCCCGACAGCGATAAACAGCGCAGGCTACAATTAAACAATAACACACTGCAAAGAAATGGGGTCTTGTCAAGTGAAATGATCTTAAATCTAGTCAGTCTGTCATATTTCTCATTTTAAAGCGTATTATAAGATTATGTAACTTATTTCTAAACTTTCCTTAAACTGGTTTGGAGCTTTTAGTAAGTCAGATTATCTCACTATACTTGTACTCGCTGTAAGAAAAAAGCCAAATAACTTGCCAATATAGTGCAGGTCTAGAATAAGCTTACAACAATATTAGACTGACTAGATAACCAGCTGCTATCATTATTTGCAGTACACACTATGTTAACCTGTAGAAAGTAAAGCACTTAGAACATAAAAAATCGTTCTGCCTTTAACACCACATCAACATTGCCAAACACTGCAATGGTGTCGTGCCAGACTGTCATGGAGTGACTCAGAATGGCAGTGGGTTATCTTCAGAGATGAGTCCCGCTTTTGTCTTGGTGGAGACGACCAACAAATCCATGTGTGGAGGCCCCGTCGCCAGCGCCAAGGTGAACAGTTTGTTGTCACGTGTTGCATGTCAAGTGGTGTGAGGTGCAATTTCATAGGATGCCAGATCATCTTTGGGCTCCATTAAAGGCAATTTGACAGCTCAGTGTTACATTACTGAGATCCTGCAACCAGTGACCCAACCTTTTCTGCACACTCCAACATGAATGCACTATTCCAACAGGACAACACACGTCCGGCTACTGCTGCTGTCTCAAAAGCCTGACTTGAACACACAAATACTATGCCATGGCCAGCCGCATTACCAGACCTATCCCCAATTGAAAATGTGAGGGATGCTATCAACACTCCACCCCTACCGCAAAATCTGCAGGAACTGTGTGAGAATATTCAAGCTGCATAGGATGGATTAGTGTCCTGCGATACAACTCCATACCGAGACGTCTGGCATGTTGCATTAGCAAACATGGTGGACCGACACCATACTGAGAGACACTACTTCTGTATGTGTAGCTCAGTAAATATTGCCCATATCAGTCTAAATGTATCATCGCTTACTGTTCCAGGTAACCTTTATCTTTCTTCCCAATAGCACCGCAATCCGACACTTCCTTCTGGATGCAGCTGTTCTTTTTGACAATGAGTGTATATACACATGTAATTGACAAAGAAACTTCACAAAGAATCCGAAGGATATGACCCAAAAAAAGGAAAGAAGGAGACCATGATTGGTCAAAAGTTTGCCCTGACTGGGACCAGAGCTGTTTAAACAAGATAGTTAGCTGGCTAAGACAGAAATCCTGATTTATGAGAAAGGCCCATCCCCCCATTGAGTCAGCATTATGCATATATCATTCTCATATGTCCCCTATTTCTGCTTCACCTAGCCAGGTTAGCCACTACTTAACACGTCTCATTATTGGATCTGAAGGCTGAACACAGCAACTCAGCAGTCTGCAACCCAGGCAGGTCATACTGGGGCACAGCCCCGAGTCTTAGCTATGCTGCATAAATAACAGAGGGTTGCAGAGTTTTTGCCCAAAACTCTTACCAGCAAAAAATGTCTTTTTATTCAGCTTCTCTTCTCACTCCTGCGTCTACCCTGCCTGCTCTCTCCCCTCAAGAATGTTTATTTATTTTGTATTAAGGTATCTTAATTGGATCATTTCACACATATGCAAGTCCTCACTGTCCAAACAAAGACATGTATCTCCAAAATAACAGCTTTTCAGAAGAGGACTAAAACATTAACTTCCTTTGTGATTTAAAGGAGCAATTTGTAATCTGTAATTTATGGCCCAACGCCATAATCCAATCAAAAGGGAACAACACATCAGAAAATCTCCTCTACCCTCATTAGTTCTTATCAGTCTAGAAGAAGCATTGCTAGTTCTGCATCAAACTTCATCCCTTTACTCTCCAAGAGTGTCTCCAGCTCTAAGAAGCAGCACCAATGATCACTTTTGTTTTCTGCTGAGTGTGGATTATTTTTAGTAGTAGGCGGCAAAGTTTGATATAATGGTTACGTTTACTTTTCCTTTCATTGGCTACCAGAAACAGATCTAACCAGAAACAGAACTTATGATTGACCAGAGGTTTGAAGAGTGAGCTAAAATGTTGCACACTGCTCCTTTAATGTAAAGAGTTTCTATTCTCAGTGATTTTGGAGCTCTGCCCTGTGATGACCTGCCGGCCTGTCCAGGGTGTTTCCCGCCTTCCACCCAATGAGTGCTGGGATAGGCTCCAGCACCCCTCCAGACCCAGCTAAGTGGCTTTGAAGATTAATGAATTCATTCATTTTTCCTTTAAAAAAAAAAAATAATAAAATAAACCAAATTAAATTAATAACAGTTGGCAATTCAAATGCTAGACAAAATGTTTAAAAAAAGGAACAAAAGGATATAGGCCTATTTTTTCCTTATTTCACAAGTTAGAGTTATTCTGCTAGCATGGACAGATGATGCACAAACAGTACTGTACCACTGGCACAAAGTTTCCCCCTCAAATATAGACTGCACATGTATTCACTACACAAGAACAGGTGATATCTAATGCCTAAACAGAACCAGGGGAACCAAGCTGAACTCCCAGCACACACACACTAGAGCATCATAATTGTATGGATTAAAGTAGAGGCTGTGAGCTCTGATGGAAATTAGAAAATCAGCACTCTCTTTCCGAGCTTACTGATCTACAGCCTGCATCCCCAGCCCTAATCCCGAGCTTAGGTACTGTTAAGAATCACCAGACTGACCTCTGAGCACACAGACAAAATACCCAGAGCCTTGGGAGTAAAGATGTTGTCTGTGTTTGTTGGCTGTAATGGATTGGATCAGCCTGTAAGTGCTCCCAGCAATCCTGAGCCACATAATCAAGCTGTAGACTGCTGATTACCTGGACATAAGCAGGGGAACAGAATAAAAACGTGGCCAGCGTTTACACATCCAAGCTAAACCTCCGTCAAATTGAGTACTAAGGTTATAGCATCAGTGTTTTCCATCGAGTCTATGTATGTGACAGCTGTTTGAGGGATTCTGATGAATTTGTCTGGCAGTACACCAAAAAACAATGGCTGATTAAAGGGCTTAAATATTTGCAACCATTTCATTAAAAAACAGTGAAGTACACATTAAAAGAACTATACTCAAGTTGAAGAGATCTTTGTGCGATCTTAAGTATGGGCAAGGACGGAATGCAGTGACAGGTCAAAGGGCCAAAAACTTCATTTGCAAACAGGCTGCCCTCTTGTGGTCAATTCCTGGAACTGCATCCGAGGAACAGTTAAGCACATTGAAAGCTTTTCTGGAAATTCTGAAAGCAGACCAACCACCATAAACTTAAAAACATTAATATTTTTAATCAAATTCCACCAATTAAAAAAACAGCATGTATACAGCTTTGCAAATATACATCCAACACACACAACATGGTTGGTACAATACTGAAGGAAAAACATAACTAATATTTACAGACATTAGGTACATCTGGTTTAATAACATGGTTGAATATTCAATTTAAGAACATTATTTAAAGTCTTCTTAAACAACTCTGGAGAAGTTCCTGTAACATGTATTTTAATCACAGTGAGGTCAAACTTTTCTTTTTTTGGTTCAAAACTTCTCTAAAAACTCAATTTACAATACTTTGCACAAAACCTTAAAACATGCTCGTTTTGTAACAGAAAAGATTTTTATTTTAAAACAGGAGCGATATACAATATTAAATACAAATATTTACATGCTTCATAGATTATAGATCATGTCCTCTTCGGCTCACTTCAGAAACATCTCCAGCTTCTCCAGGCTCACGGGAGGTATCAGAGCGACTTCAAAGAAAACCCTGTCAGAAAAACAAATTGGATAATTAAAAACAAGACAGAACGATCCAAATTGACATGTCAGCAGTCATCTGGGGCACTGAAATATGAATGAACTGCTTCACTAGTCAAAGAGCTGAAAAATACCAAACATCTGCAAGGGGGCAGAGAAAATTAATTATGAATGAATTCATAGACATCAAAACGTGGTCACAGCTTTGTGAACTCATCTTAAGATTTAAGATGTTAAACACACAAGTTCAGAAGTCACTATCGCAGGTACATGATCATTAAAACCTCAAACTCTGTTGGAACAGACACTGTCTGAATGTACTTCTGGACGCAACACCTAAGGAACCAAACCAGCGTAAACATCAAGCCCTTAATCTAATGACAAACTCGCAGGAACACTGAAAACATTCAGACTGTAACATTCACTGTATTCTTTATTCTCTTTGTTTGACCTGGTGCTTATGTGAGTCTGTAACTGAGTATTGGTAGGAACCCTAATCTAATCTAATCTCATGTAATCAAATCGAACAGATAACCATCATGCTGCCACTCACATTTACCTTTGTTTTGCTAGTTACTGCAGCACTACTGCAATACCATTTTATGGTATTTGTATGTGCACAATAGAACAGCAATTTAAATTTTTCTTGGCTTTTTTGCTGGACCACCTAGTGGGTCAGCGTAGAAGAGGCGATTTTGATGACTGACTGACTAACTAACTTTGCTGAAACACACATGTGCAAGTTCTGGCTCCTACCCTGATTGATAAGACTAGGATTAGACTTGGCACCAGTATAGTGTACATGTCTAACACCTTTTCTGTGCCACAATTTCACATAACAAAAACCACATGTGAAGAAAGACATTAATATGAAGCACCAAAGCTAGGTCATGTGAGTGAAAAATATTCAGTTATGAATTATAGGCTTGCCTAGTCTTTTTTGAATTACCATATTATAGCATGTTTAACATGAAGATGTAAGAATTTGACTGACTGACCCTATTTCTAGCAGACGTAGTCGGCCTCACACATGCACTTTTACACAGGAGATGTTGATAATAAAGGAAAGCTTTACGTGTGAGCACAAGCTGGAGTCAAAATCCTGGCAAGACTGATATCCTGGCAACTTGCCTGCATGAGACCTCTTACAAACCCTGCAAAATTACTGCAAGGGCCCACACATTACTGGGGAAGATGAGGGCTTCTTGATTATGGCTGGTGAAACATCTTGTATCTGTGATGCTTGTCACAAATGTTACAATTTAGATTCCAGGTTTCATAAGTAAATAAAATATGGCGGTGTATTTCATGTATGATTTAAGAGGCATGCCATTCGAGCAAAAATCTGCCCCTTAAGCATTCATGGCTGATGCTGCGCACAGCATGGCCAGCAAAGTGAAGCGTTTCTGTTGATTTTGTATTTGATTTTTTTTTCAGGTTTTGCATGCGAAAAAACTTGCCAGACGTCTTTTGTATATGATTCTGAATCAAAAGAAGCTGTTGGGCATTCACACCGACAGCAACACATCCTGTTAAAGGATGCTAAAGTGAACGTGTGCATCGTGGCAAAATACCGTTTTTGCCAAGGGCTAAATGATGCAAATTATAACGGTACCAGGATGCTGGATGTAGCAGGTTTACAGTGTGAATGTCAAACTCACACAGCTCAGCAGAGTTTTGTGATCAACCGAATTTAATACAAGGCATGCACTGATAAGAGAAACATCTGATATTTTTCATATACACATTGGCTCAAATTGAACTGTAGATACCGGAGCTACATCTACCTGGATAAGCATTAGTGAGAAATATGTCATTGACTTGTATTGGATTACAAAAGCAGTATGAATAAATTGCAAACAGTAGCCTAGCACAATTAATAAATCATATCTGATTGATGTATCAGTCTGAATTCTCAGTCAAAGCTGCCCTGATGCTAATTCATCCCTATTAAACAGACCTGATTCAACCTATCAGCTAAATATCAAGGCCTTATAGAGAAGAAGTCTCAGTGTTAGACGAGGGAAAACACTTATCTGTTAAGTTGTGGTCCTCCAGAAACCAAGCTCGACACCCCTGTTCTTTACTTGCATTAGCCACAACCATGAACCTTAAAACTGCAAAACAGACTTGTCCTGCTGGGTTTAGGCTGCACCATTTCTGATAGCTTTGTTGCATTTTAAGTTTTTACTACAGATTATATTAACAGCTCGGCAACTTACAGATGTACTTTACTGCAACTGCATTTAGACATACTTTGGCTCAAACATGGTGGTGAGCTGCATCAGATATGCATAGGCACATTTCCACCTTACTTCAGCACATTGTAGAAAATTACCCAACGATTGCCCAAAGCATAACTCAAACCAACATCAGCATCAGCATAGCATTCATCAACATTCTACTGTAAGCCGTGTGACAGATGAGAAGCATAAAGGAAAAAAGTGTAGGCTAACACAGTAGGCTAACCAGGGAATGTTTAATAATCAGACTAAGTTAACTAAGGGTTACATTAAAGACCACATACACAGAATAGACTAGAATAGAAAGTTGACTCACTGCAAACAAGTCAAGAACAGAACACTCAACGGTTATGTAGAAACCTGCAGTGTTCTCCGCTATCCCATTTCTCTCTTACAAGATACTTGAGGGATGAGAGGACTGTTTACATTAGGCGTTCTCTCTTACAAGCTGTGTGTTTATGAACTGATGACAAAAGACGTAGCGTAAGCTGTAAAAGAAAACAAAACCCACGGACAGGTTTACAGTGGGTTTATAAGCAAAGCCTGGCTCGCAGGTGTTCCATTTAATTACTTACACATGAGGGAGTCATTTAAAGAGTTTAGGGTCATGTAGACGGTATTTATATAGTCTGAAGTGTTAACTAGTTGACACATACTATTTTAATAGCTTCATGCCCTGATGGCCTACGAATTGCCTCCAACTGGCCAAGACACCGCAGAATGAGAGAGAGTGTGGAAGATTGATTTCAGAAAGAAACTAAATCTTCACTTACAGATGTGCTATTATTTGTGTCTTACAGTGAAGAACAGAACACATGGTAATATTTTACAGTTTTGTGGTCATGTGTTTGAAGGTTTGGTGGAGAGGATATATTCGCTATGATCTTTTGTATGATCTATGAAGAACTTTGTGACACATTTATTCTTAAAAACAAATTGAACTTTGTATGAAGCTTAAAAATAAGAAATAATCTTTTAGCCTATATGATACAAATAGCATCAACACAGCATTTCTTTACTGTGTCTTCCTAGAAACTGCTAGCATGCTGCATGCCACATGCAAGACCACTTTTAAACCCAAAACTCTCACTTTGACACCACAGTTGTGTTCCAAGTAGTGGTGCATTCGGTTAACCAAAAAACAAAGCCAATCAATACACTGTCTTTTTGCACAATATTACCAGATCACAACACAATCAGGGTAAACTGGTGTCTTGATGCGAACAGGCTAAAAAGTTAAAAGAGTAGAAGCTCACAGAGATGCACATCTGAAAGTCTGCCTTTGCCTTTCAAAAACAGCCAATGGAAATCCGACACTGCCGGAGTCACAGAGGCAGCCTTGAATGAGATAAAGAGCTAAATGAACTACGACTAACATGTAGGGTTGTGACAATAACTGCATTACCACAATACCACTGTTATGTGATGCCTACCGCAGTGTGGAGCTCATTGCAGTCATCAGGGCATTTTTTATTTTTATTAAATTATTTTGCTGGTGAAAGTTGATTCGCCATCATTAGTCATGTTTGGCATCACTTTACTACTTTACTGACATTTCTCTATTAGTAAGCTGAGGAACACCAGACTGCAATGTTAGCTGAGATCTGTTTATCTAAAAGACTACCGTGGTGCCAGTAACTTACCAGCAGTCAAACAGCATGGTTATGTTGCTCCATGAATAGCATCATAGCCTTATCAACATGTCTTTTACATAATGAACACTCAAACAACCGTTCCAGTAACAAAACACTGGCACCTCAAATGATCAGAGTACTCGATTACCCGAGTGCACATCCCTAGTTAAAACACTGAAACTTATTTGTTTAAAAAAAAAAAACGCACGCGCACAACATGAGAATGAAGAATCTTTAATTCAATTTTCACTTTTGATCTTTTACTCCAATCAACTAATTAACTAGCCGACACCTCAACTGCCATTCACTAGTTAAATATGTAAGGTTATATCATTCAGTGTACAGACAATCTCTCTCTACTAACTGATGTTTAAATCCTACTTAATATTTAAACGGTAAGTGTTGCTAAAACACAACCATGCACAGTTTTACAAGCAGCCCAATCCGAATGATGAAGCTACTTTGGGACATATAGCTAATGAAAACACTCTGGATGAGTCAGGATATTTATTTCAAATAGCTCAAGATAAATAAATTACAGAAAGTCTTTCTGTACACCCCAAAAGAAAATGCCTAAGTGAGAGTGCTTACTTGTGGGAGTATTTGCTCCGTACGGTGGCAAGCTTGCTGTCAGGGGTGCTGCTCAGCATCTGCTGGAGTTTTCGGGCCACAGGCGCCAGATCTTCTGCACAGTAGCCTGAATGGAACTGCAAGCATGGGTTCTGAAATGAACAAGGGCAAGTTTGTGTTAGCACAAAAAACTGTTTTCAGTCTTTGTGATTTTGCTACACATTACTTAAGCTTTGTCCAGTAATACTGAGGATGCAGTGATCATATCCAATTCCTATGTCTTCACAACCAAATTGGGTGATTAAAAAAAAAAGAAAAAGAAAAAAATATGTATGGGCCATTTAACGTTCTTAACTGCCTTTTTGCAGGCTAAATGAATACAATGATATGAAAATTATACATGAATATTTATGCTTCCCTGAACACTTTGTCTGAAATGCATGTACATTTGAAATTAGCATTTTGCTCGCAGTTAAAAAGACTGCTTAAAAAGATAAAATTTCCGCATGGAATTCTGCCATTTAAATATATTAAAAACATACGGAAAGGAAATAAATAAATAAAACCCTCATGAACATGCTGGAAAATCCCACACCTTTGTGAGAGATGACTGCATGGGGGGGGGGGGGCCTAAGGACTGTTATCTATAAATGGTGCTTGGCATGAATTACACAATATAATATAAAGTAACTTCTTGTTAGGATAGTTGAGTACTATATGTTTAAAATGTGAAGATTGTACAACAACAAATCCCGTTAAAATATCATCTTTAATTCTAAGTTATTAAAAAGCACAGTACAGGTCGCTACAAATAATCAAAACAAACTGGCTGAATGCTGACTGCGCGTTAGGAACTAAAATCTACTGATTCCCACCCTTAAAAATATCTTAAAGGAAAAAGGAGTGCTCATGTATGTATAAGCTAATAAAAAGGTGGGTGTCTCCAACTCTATTTCAAATCCGAAAGCTCACAGAACCATCAATTAACAAAATTAAAGAAGAAAAAGAAAAAAAAAGAAAAAGGAAAAGAAGAAGCTAATCAGTCATTGACCGTGTGCCCTGCATGTGTGCCGCAGTACTAGAGTCTGAAATTTCCATACATCAAAGCTTCACAACTGTTATACTATAATAAACTATAAATGACTTTTCATTAGGGTCAGACTAATTCAGTTCTACATCAGCACATACTGCCCTCCCAATAGACTGCAGCAATACAACAGCAGCATAAACAGTCTGTATAGAGTTTTGAGTTATAGAGCATGTTTTGAAAAAAGGAACATAGACGTGATTGAGATGAGCGAGATGAGTTTGTGTAAGAGAAGGTGCAGAAGGAACATACACTCACCCATCCCCCCAGGTCCTTGGTAACCAGAGCTATGAGCAAGCAAGCAGAGGCCAGCAGAGATGCTCGGACAGGGACGAACTCCATCTCCAGCAGACTGAGTTCACAGACGAACCGGGCCAGGGTCAAAGTGTCCATGCCGGCGTTTACACACTGCACACGAGAGAATCACATACACCATTCCATCACACAAAACTTAATTTCCAACAGCTGCATGAAAGTCAGTTTATGGTTCCAGAAGAAGACTTCTAAGATGACATCTTAAATAAATTAGCCAACACAGCCAATGCTTCCAAGATGTGTTACCTCTTTGCTTTAAACACCTAATTAACCGCATGCATCGCTTCATTCTGTCCATCAGAATGAAGAATTTTCCAGAATGAAAAGCTTATTATTTTAAACCATGGTTCTGTTGCTGCTGTGGGCAGATGGCATTGCAGTAATGACTGTGTATGACTATAGCAAAATTGGCAGGCACACAAGTACGGTTTTACTCGTTTATCGTATTAAATGTTGACGCTCCTAATATAATCAGTCTTGTTACTGATTTTTCCTCTGGCTGAAATTTCACAAGTCGAGTCACATCACAATTAAGGGTGTGTGAGAGCCTGTCAAAAACTCCTCCAATCCATCATCCCTCAGTAGCAGGTCTCCAAGAGCTTCACAAGTACAGTTCTACTCTGCTTTGCTTATTCTGACACCGTAGTTTGCATCATTCTCTCAAACAGCTGTTCTGAGAGGCAAGAATGAAGCCCTGCTTTTCTGAATGGAAGTCATCTGCAAAAAAAACCCTGCTCTATGTGAAGACATTTGCTTTTCATATTACCATTCACAAATGAGTAATGCAACATGTAAAAGCCGGGAAAAGCCTGTATTCAGTCGGAAAAACTCTTATTCATTCACTAAAGTCATTACCCATTCACTTGCATATCATCAATGAGGAAGCTGTTGAATCTCATTTCATTAAGAGGATGTGACTTTGTTTAGGTTTTAGCATACGCCTACATGAACTACATAGCTGCGCTCTGATGCAAAGACCCAAATTCGACTCCCAATTTAATGCCATAGTCGTCTGTGGGTGGGAGGTTGTGAGAGTACAGCTGGCTGTACTGTTATTGTGTGGGAAGAATGACGTTGCTCCACTCTTGCTGTTAATACATGGCACTGTTTGTTAATTAGTGGTGTCTGTTAGGTAAAATACAGCAATGTGTTTAGCTTTTCTCCATCTGATTACCTACATATGTTAAATAGTCACAGCCTACACGTGTCATCGAGAAAGCATGCCAGCCCTTGACTTCACAGGAGAGTGGGCTAAAAATTTAGAGGAAATTTTTAGGGAGAAAAAAAAAAAAAAAAAGAAAGAAAGAAAGAAAGAAAAAAAATGAACTGAAAAAATGTCCAGTGAATAAACCAGTGCTGGAACTGCAGCCATGCAGTGTTGAGCAGTGTTCACTCTATTCTGGGTAAAAAAGCCATTCACTTGAATGGAGACATTTTGTTTCAGAATGCATCAACCACACAGCGCACAAACCACACAAGAAAAAGGTGAACTTTTTAAAGCGTTGATTTTGCTGTGTGCTGACCTTGAAAAACCACCACTTATGGCTTTTTTCACAGCCTGTCGCCATTTCAAATTAAAGCTTATTAAAAAAAATGTAATCTGTATATCAGGTTTTCGTGAAATATACACTAATTAATTAAAACATTTCAGAACCACACGGCATTTGGGACGTACACTCATGTTCACTCCACCTTGTATCTGCATTCATTGTTCACTAGTTCAACTTGCCATATAGGTCCACATTTATAGTTCTAATATGACATACTGCAGTCCGTCTGTTTCTCCATCTGCATTACTTGTGAGCCCACATCTATCTAGTAGTATTGGGGTAGTCAAACAGGGACATGTGGAGTGTAGACACAAAGCAGGGGTACTAATGAAACTGGCCAAATTTAGGATTGAGTCTCTGATAGGTGGCTCATCATGTTACTTTCATCAAGTCCTGGAGTGGTTCAATCTTGCCTCTGTACAGTGTAAGTGGCCTGTAACGTTTCTGCAACAAAGCGAAGGCTTATTTACAGGTTTGCATCTTCAAACCTTCCAGCTCCAGAGACTTCACAAAATAGACCCAACAATCACAATCTCACAATCCAGTTGACACATACAATGTGCTGCATGCTAACGACAACATACCAATCCAGCAGTGCATTGTACAAGGCTGTGCATGCTCTCCCATTCATTTCTGGGTGTGTTCGCTCACCTTGGCGTAGCGGCGCAGAAATCGATAAGCAACAGGAATGTTGATTTCAAAGTTCAGTGCCTGCAGAATGTTTGCTTCCATAGCGATGATCTGTGACCGCTTGTATGCATCATCACAGATGTAGAGGAAGTCGTCCACACAAGGTGGGAGTCGCTCCTGAAAAAAAAAAAGTCCAAATCCAAATTTAATGCCCACCAAACACTTTCATATTCCCTAATGGGTTAGTTCACTTCAGAAGATGAAGATGAGAGTCCAGTCCAGTAACCAAAATGAGCCTTAATATCTCAGAGGAATCATTCAGGTTGAATCTTTTTACTTGAAAAAAGAAATTATACATTCAAAAATATTTCATCACCCATCAGACCACTGTGCAGGTGAGCAACAAAGTTAATCACAGATGATGCTTGCATGGGCACACCTTTCTAATATTTAACATGTTTCAAAAACTCTTGCGACCAAAATATTTTAGCACTTCCATTACTAGTATCCAGTATGTGCTGCTCCACAGATACTCAATTTAGGCTGATTTTTGTTGTTTCAAGATAGACTTATGAAAAAAAAAATGCTGCAGTAAAACCATTTAGCACATATATGTATCATAGTTTGTGTGATATATTCCAAACTAGTAATTTATTTTTATGATTCTGTTTTGCTTTTACTGGACTATTTAATTCCAATAACTATTTAATAATGTTGTGACTAGGACTTCCCATTGCTCAGACATGTTCAGTAGTCATCTTCTTTCTCTCTTAGCTTTGAACTTGATGTTAGTGTTAACTGGATGTTTTAACCAGAAGCTGTTTATGCGTCTCCCTGTTTAGACACAAGACTGCTAGACTGAACACAGCAAAACACTGGCTATGTGGAAAAGCTTTTATTTTCCATCTTATAATAATTCCTCAATGTGGATACTTAGACCACATCACTAACCCCTGAACATGGGCCTTACTACTGCAAGATATGGGTGAAGTCAGTTATGGTATTATAGTGACTAAAGTTGAGAAGAAGGGAGAAGGGAAAAAAAAAAAGAAAAAAAAATGGATGCTGATCCTCTAGACTCTGAATGCTATACAAAAGCAAACTCCTACTGGATATTGTGCAGGTATCAGTGATGTGCTGTAGAATGGGAAACGCATGAATGGGCGCATCTCATTTAAACAGAACATGAATGAAGCAAAGGGGTGGGGGGGTGTATTTATGCATTTCTCACCTCAAACTTGCAGGCAATTAGCATGGCCGTGGAACCGATGAGCTGTAAGGATTCTCTGCTGGCCTGAACCACAGCCAGGTAATGATCTGTCATCTTCACTGCCAGGTAAAGCGTCTCATGATTCAACTCAAAATTCTCCTGCAGAAAAAGGAGGAAAAAAAAAAAGACAGAAAGAATGACAGATATTAGCTTGATATCTATTCAACATATCTCAAATATTAGGTGAATTTATGAAATGAAAGTAAAAGAAATTTTAAATTAATCAGTGTCTTGCTTATTGTGCACAGTCTATATGTCTTCACAAGGGATTCAAACTGTTATTAGCTTTCGTTAGAGCAGTTTTGACAGTCCTCTGTCAACTCATAGGTGTAGCCCCAATAGTTTGGAGATGCCAGGCAGAGCGGACAGGAGGACCTTTAATGAGGGCTGGGAATGTCACTGCAGCAAACAGTTCTGATAGTATGCAGAGCCAAATATGTGAATTTCACGGCCCTTTCGAAAAATCAGCCATCACGTTTTCTGCCTTTCTCTTTTATTGTTAAACCAACTTTTTCACCTCTCCTAAAATAATGTTTGTTTCTATTTTCTAGCTTTTTTGAGCATTTCTGAATTCATAAAAATAGGTGGATAGAAAAACCACACTTAAAGTTAGATCACAGAATTGTTTTTTTAAAAATGTAACTTTCAGTCTGCATTCCTCACTAACATGCTACAGTATGTTGGTCAGAATGTATATTTTTAGCCGTTTAACACCCAACATAGCATTAACCCACACTACAATAGAACAACACTATACCAACACGTCACAACATCCATCACTAACCTGCACTTCTACAAGCCAGTCCACTAGGATGGCCCTCATGCTCTGGTTCAGGCTCGTCTGACTCTCCATGTAGTCATGCAATACAAACTTCTCCTGGAAAACACAATTATAGGTTCAGTCTCGGGAATGCAATATGGCAATATAATGCAGTAAAATGAGAATTTCACATAAAACTTTGTGCACAAATGCTTGTTATTTGTCAGCTGATTCCACAGCATAGTCCCTGCATGTAACAGTAACTATAACAGTACTGACCACAGTATCAGCAGTTAACTGCTCAGAGGAAATCTGACATAAGTAGAAATAAGAAAACAAAACGAATACAAAAAAAAAAAAAAAAAAATCCTCACCTCTCTTTTCTTCAGGTAGTCAAAAATGTCTTTGGCATATTCTGGTGTCTGTGTGCAGTCAGTTGAAGGATCAGAGTCAATGTCAAACTCTGCAGGTATCTGGGGGGAACGGGTAAATATTCAAATCTCTTACTTAAATCTACAGTTTGTGATCCCTCTGAATTTCTCAGACAATTACAAAAGGTCCTTTAAACTGCATTTTTCTTTGCCTTACCTGTGGAGGTAGCAGGTGTGGGGGAAGGGGGGCTTTGGGAAGGGGCTCCTCCGGTTCCTCTGCCGGGGAGGCCTCCTTCTGCACCTTCTCAGACTGATCCTCAGAAGTGACCGTGGCCAACCTGGAGACAAAGCGAAATATCAGGTGCCAGATTCACTGGGAAGAACACAGCAAATCACTGCTATGCAGAAGGAAGAGAGGGAACAAAAACAGTTCATAAGTAGTTTAACAATATACTAAAAAAATGATAAGTACTTCTTCAGGTTGGCTTCATTCTTGACAGCCACTGAGGTCTTCTTCTGTGCCTTCTTGACTGGACCTTTCTTCTTGATAGGATTGCTGAGCTCAATCTTGTGAGCCTAAAATGCAAGGCCAACTGTCTGTGTTAGGGTGTTTACATTAACACTGTAGTTTTACAGAAGCCAAGTTGATTATAACCAAGACCCTTACACAAAACACCAATAGGTAGTAGTACACAAAGATGACAATAGCAAACATCAGGCATAACATGTTCAAGTTGTGTTAGACCACAGTTAATGGGCCCATCAGGATAATTAACACATGAATGCACATCTCCAGGAAACCCAGGTTCACCAGGATCCACCTCAAGACAGTGATTATGTACAGACAATAGGTGTGCTTTTCTTCCCAGTGATTACAAGAAAAGGGAAAACCAATACCAAACCTGCAAGCAGGGCTGAACGATTTGGGGGTAAAACACCTAACTGCGATTTTTATGACCAGAATTGTGACTGAGATTTAAGTTGTGATTGTTTTCTATAAACTAAGGTATTGACATAGTCCACGTTTTCCAGCTTGAGGCTTAACCTTGGATGTCAGCATGCCAAACTGCCAGTAAGTTATGGCTGTAATGTCACAACATATGGAGGTTTACTTGCCTTTATAAGCAGCTCTGTGTAATTAGGTGAAATTTCAGCTTAAAAACAGCATTGATAATGTAGAGTATCATTTTAAAAAGTTGCAGAGCTTGCAATTGGAACGCTACACTCTCTTAAATGGCAATTTAGATATAAAACGATTCATCTTTCAGCCCTACCCACAAGTAGAGATATTTTGCTTGTACCTGCTGAAACCGCTGTGTTATTGCATATGAGCATTGTATACCTTCTTCAAATTTCATAGTCCACCACTATAAAAACGTTAACACGTAGACAAGCATTTGAAGAGGTCTGAAAGTCTGCCCAACTCAAAGACACCCTTGCCTTCATACAAACAAGTGTTTCAGTGAACTGGCATACAGTTGGCACTTACTCTCCTCACAGTGTCCTCATGAGGATCAAACTGAAGAGTCAAAACACACTGAGACACAGCCTGGTCAAGCAGATGAAGACAAATGAATCACGTGCACACTGGAAAAACACTTCCTGCTGGAGTATCTTACTTACATTAGTGATGTCAATAAACGCGGTCCTTTTCCTGGGAGCTCCTTGAGGAGGAGATGTTGAACGCTTGACCTGAGGGCCGTCATCCTGGAACACAGACAGGTTTTAGGATTGCTTAAAAGGGGGAAACGGACGATTTTTCAAAAACATAAGATGTAAACAAAGCCGTGCAGAGTGGCGTGACAGCCTCCATTCTAGAAAAACCTGCCAAGTTAGCGCTCTTCACAGAGGTGGTGATGGGAACCAGATGCCTGAAGTGTTTAAATACATACATATATATGATACATAGACAACACCCCGCCCCCGTATAATACACTGTTTTAGCACAGTTATGTGACAACTTTGGGGCTTTTTGTGTTTAAATCAATTTGTCATAATTAATTTGTGGTCGAGGGGTACATGCAAAGTGTTATAAGGCAAAACAGTCCTCAAAGTAAACCAGATTTATATATATAACATAATGTATATCATTTATATATATTTACAATCATCAACATTACAATATAAAACTCGGAAGACACATGTAGCTTCAATGGTGGTTTTGGATAGTATATAAAACAGCTCTACATCAGGACCCCGGTAATCGTCACCACCACTGTAAAGAAAATCAGAGCCAGTAAGCGCAGTGAGCCATTTCAAATCAAACCCCTCCAAACGACTCTACACCCACACCTAAACCATTTTGAAATATTACATTATTGGGAGATTCCCCCATCAAATGTGCACTGCCATCACTGAGAAATGAGGACGATTCCACTGCAGTAATGAAGCATGCTTGCTTACCTGATTCTCTGAGCTCTTAAACTGTAGCTTTGGGATCTTGCTGACCGTTGGTTTCTTTCCTCTGGGAAATGGCATCTTCTGTCCTTACTTCTTTCCCCTGGTAGTGAAATGACAGACATTAGTTCACAAGGAACTTGATTTGATACTGATTTCACTGAATTCAAAATGAATGCATCTTAATTTAAGGTTAGCATATCTGCAGCTGCTGACATGTTGGCAAGTCACACTGGCACCAGCCAAACGCCAACATAAACAAATCTGAGCAAAATTCTGTGTCATATATACTATAACTATGCAATACCTGACTCATCTCATCCTAATCCATGCTGAATAATGTTTAACCACGTAGGTAAAGAGTAAGACTTTGCTTTCAGTGATCAGTGCAGGAAGAGATATCATGATCTTGCTAAATGTGTATGCTCCCATTGTCTCCTAAAGGGGGATTTAAGAGATAAAACAATCAGAAGTCTCTGTCCCTTCTATAACGCAGCCCTGATACACGCGTAAACGTTATACCTTCTAAGACAAAGAGAAGCTGATCTTACAGCAGGCATGTCTCACTATCTGTCTGTAAGCCTGCCTGAGTTAAACCACACAGCCTGCCCACACTTCCTCAAGCAAAGCCACTCACAACATGCGTCTCAAAACAAACGCTGCTAGCTAGCTAAATTAGCCAATTCCAACAATACGATACAAATGAGCTCAGAGCTGAAGTTAGACTGCACTAAACGGCACATACAAACGAAAAACAAAGACTTAAATCAGTGCAGACTAGCTGAGCAACGTTAGCCTGGCTAACAGAGACTAGCCGAGTTACACTACGGAGGGAGGAAGGAAGAAAGTTTAGCTTTGTTGTGAACGGAAATGCTAATATAGCACAGAGAGTCGAATTCTTACCTCCGTCCAGTGAATCCACAGTCAATGACTTCTCAGCTTATAAAGAGTCTTAAGAGGTAAATATGAACATAGATTCAGACTAACTGTTTATATTTGCAGAACTGCGTTAAAAGCTGCTTCACTGGTGCGCCACTGCTCACTCACCAGCGTGCGTCCAAAAACTGCACACACGCGCTGATTGGACGAGAGCTGGAGCCAGTCCACCAATCAATGGCAGGCTGGGATGCCGTTGCTAGGGGCGGGGCTAATGGAATTTTCAAAAACCTTAGCAACCAATAGAAAACAAGCGTCGTGTTCATCACGTGTACAGGGTGTTTTTTTTATTATAATTTTTTAAAGCGTGTTTAAATGTGATTTATTAAACGATTCATTTATAGTTTGTGTTAAAACAAAAGAAATTACATTTTAAAATAAGGTAAAATACATTTAAAGGCCATATGCATGTTTCAGATAAATGACTGAAAACATTACAAACTCTTACAAACAGTATTTTTGTTTGTCCCGTTCACTGTACCTACAATATATCTATAAATGCAATCATATATATTGCATAAAAATATATTACAACATGTCTTTATTTTAGATGATATTATGATGTTGACTGATGGTCACTTTTAAAAGTACAATCCTGTTATCCAAATTACAGACTAAAAATAAATTACCCATTTAAAAAAAATGCAAGTAATTCATCAGACTGTCTTTAATGCCATACTACCATTAGCATGGATGCTAGTTAACCAGATTTTGTGTTTTTGGTCATTTCCTGCTAGACTCAACACTCAACCTATTGCTCAGGACTTGTCAGTCGAACAAATCTTGCGATTGAGAACCACTCAAACATAAAACCTGCAGTCCTGACATAATTCAAGCCTCTAACACTACAAGTTTTACTAGGTAGATTACTGTAAATAAGACAGGAAAGCATTATGAGATTCAATGATATTTGGGCATTTGAGCAACAGAGGTCAATCAGTGACGCACAATCAAATAAAAGATAAATGTAGAAAATCAGAAATGCATAGAAAAGAGAGGATGGGTGTTTTTAAAACAAACACAAATAAAAATGTGCAACAGAAAAACACATCACACAAAAAGAGCAATATAACATAATGCTTACTTGCACAGCTGTACACATTCTGTAAATAACAGCCTTACATGTCTACTGTACGGAATATCCACATACAAATAAGTACAGATATTCATACATCTCTTTGGCACCTTTCCAGCTCTTTATTATTTGTATTCTTTTTCATTATTCTATTCATTGTATCTTACTGTACTTTTCCATTAGTGTAATACATGCTAACATGTTATTTTTGGTATGAAATTGGCTCTATTCATATCCAGACAGTGTTCTAACATTATTTCTAGATTAGCTGGTTTACGGTAACACTTGGGATATTTTAAAACTGTATGTAAATTTAGCCTTTTTAATGCCCTTTTAATGAAAAGCCAGAATTCCCCAAGTTGCCACTTACCAAAAATCATAAATATCATACTGCAACAGTGAACTTGTTTTACCTCTGGGAATCAGACTTTCTGGACAGGGTATTTAATGAGTGACTCATAGTATTATGGTCTGGATAGAAAGTTACTCAGTTTGTGTTTACTGATCAAGCGCTGTGTAAATCTATATAACATGGTGATATAAGGAGACCACCTGGAAGATTCCATCGACTGGGAACTTTTAAAGGGAGTTTGGGAATGCTGTGCTAAAATAATGCTAATACTTGGTCACATTTAGACCTTCTCTGACATCGTCCTATCATCACTTTACGAAAAACATTCATCCACAACGTAATGTAATCATTCATTCCTTTCTTTCTATCTCTGTCCTCAGTCTCTCTCTCTCTTTCTCTCTCCCCATCTTTCTCTCTCCCCCCTTTCTTTTTCTCCCCCCCTCTCTGCTTATCCCTCTCATTCTCACTCTCTTTCTCACTGTTTCTCTGCCTCTCTTACTCCCCCCGTCTCTCTGACCTTCTCTCTCTTTCTATTTCTGTCTCTCTCCTCATCTCAATCTTTCAGTCCCCAAGTCATACCCCCTTTTCTCCCCCTCCTCTCTATCTCTCACTCCTTCTCTCTCTCTCTCTCTCTCTCTCTCATATTTCTTTATTCTTTTGTGCCCTGAAGCCTGAGCTCAGTTATTCTCTGTTGGACTGAAACACTCATAAAGCAATTGAGAGAAATTCAGCTTCCTTGGTTTCTGTTTTCATTGTAGATCCTTACATTGTAGACTCATCTTCTCTCGCCGTCTCTCACTGTCTGTTTACATATGAACAGAGCATGCACTGAAACACACACACACACACACACACACACACACACACACACACAGGAAGTAAATTCTAGCTCATAAACCCACTGTAGCCCCATCATTTTCACTTCCGCTCAGCCTTACTGCAGCATCAAACTCAACTACACGGACTCGGTTGAAGGTATGAGGCAGCTTTATTACTCGTCTTTTTCTTTCACTCCTTCTATACACTCTTTCTACAAATCAGCTTTCTTAATCATCACTCCCAACTTCTGTCTGTCTTCCTTCTCTTTTTCACTGCTAAGCGTCTGAGCTGCAGTAGGCCCAGACTCTCGGTATTCAGTCACGAAAGTGAGGGAGGAACCCTGGTTCACATCTCAAACTGTCTTCTAAAACTCTAAACCTCATTATGTGAGTGGATTAGATCAGACAGCGCGCATTCAAAGCCAGTTTTCGTGACGTTTCACAAATCCTTTGGGGAACGTTCACACGTCAAACGTCCCTCCTCCTCCCCCTTCCACGGCCATTTAGATCAGTAATCTGTGCATCTTTATTACACAATATCCTTCAAGCTGTCCTTGTGATATCTCTTTACTGAGGAAGAAATCTCTCTGTTCCACTCCATCTCTTCTTTCTCCCAGTCATTTTTCTTTATTTTGACACAAGAGGAAAGGGCGGATACGATTCCAGTATTATGCCCCCACCCTTATTAACTTTATATGTGTGCCTCGAGACAGCGTCAGTGTTGAAGAACAAAGAAAAAGAGAGAGAAGAGGCAACTCAAGAGTGCACCGCCACGTCCATGATATCATCATTTTTGTGGCGGTCAGGGGCGTTATATTGCTTTGGAAAAACACACACATGTGCATTTTGTTACTCCTTGGAACGTCTCAATCGTGCAAGGCCTTGTGTGGGATCTTTTTCAGATTTTTCATGCCGCCTCCGCCAAATAAATCAACCCACAATAATCTGTACAAGCAAACAACTGAATATCCGACCCACACGTTTTCTGGACGAAGCAGGCCTCTGCTGTCCGTCAGAACCTGTTAAGCCGTAGCGCTTCATACCAGATTTCAAAATGAGGTCACGTCAGCTGTCAGGTCCATCTGAGCGTATGTTCCACAGATTGGAAGAAAAGAAAACTTCAATCCAGGACCTCTATTGGAGACCACACAACCAGGCCATGCAGCAGTTGCAGTACACATTAATGTTCTTCTGGTTTATTCAGTGCTGGAGAGTAAGGAATACATGTAACTGGTTATTGTACTTTCCCAGCCAGAAATGATTTGTTCTAAAATAGTTCTGGGAATATTACCATGCAGTGTTCCATTAATGCTTTCAGGGGGAGGTTTTCTTTTGCTTCCCAGAATGTTCTTTCTAAAGGTAGGAGAACATTCTCTAATAACATTCTGTCCTCTTCAGGTCTCTGTAACACCCGTAAACCATTTTCTGAATGTTGCGCTGAGAATTTTCTTCTTTTGTTATCATGTTACATAATCTGTGGTCCTCCAAACATCCTCTGAATGTTGCAGTTAAAAAGTTATGCCTTAGTTAACATGTAACCTTACAGGGACATAATTAAATTATAAACATCTTTAAAATGTTCTTTGAAGATTATACTGAAACACTGTCTTCAAAATTTTATTAGAACTTGGAGGTAATGTTAGCCAAAGTATCTGAAGTGTTTCCATTCTAGGGGACTTTTTACTTTAACTCCACCACATTTCAGAGTCTAATGTCTTGTCTTTCACTCCTCTACATTATGGCCAAATCAAAATCCTTTTGGCTTATGTGTACATAAAAACATAACATGTTAAAATGAAAGAAGCGTGATGTGACCCCACCAATCAGGGTACAGCGGTCACTTTGTTTTGAGCTTTATTTGACCTGTTGGACAGAGCTGGGTTCTAGCTAATGGAAACTGTTCTCCTTTAGTGTTTTGTGCTTATGATGATCTGAATAGACATCAGTGTCAGACTAATTAATGACCTTCTATTAAAGACTGGTGGACTGAGAGACACTAGAGTCTCTTCACCTGAACTGAGCTGATTAAGAGTCTTGTTCCAGAAATGATAATAGGACATTAGAGTCATAATAAATCATGCTACTTTTACTCTCCATACTTAAGTACATTTGAAGGTAAATACTTTAGTACTTTTACTCCAGTGGAGGTCTAAAGGGAGGAACGTCTACTTTTACTGGAAGAATATTTTACCTTGGGTATTTCTACTTTGGTTTGTGTACTTCGCCCACCACGGGGTTTACTGAACTTTCCATTCACCTCCTTCACCTCCCACCAAGTTTATCTGTAACAGACACACATTAACACCTTGAACAGTGTGACACACACACAACGTTTACATGTTGTATTTGAATGTCAAACTTTGTCATCAGGCTCCATTTTAAACCAGCTTCCCCTTCACAATCCTTATTAAAAGAAAGCTAGTTTACACGACCTCAACTCAGCAAGAAAAGGAAACGTCTGTCGCCATCAAAACCCACTTTCTTTCCTGTCAGTCACATGACCAGGTTCCTGCAACTACGCCAACCCATCTGCTAATCAATTGTGGTTTCGGGTGCTGCTAATACTTTCTCTGCTTTGCACAGAATTAAAGACTAATTGTGATTAATCATTAATTATGGCTCTTTTTCACTTGATTCTGAGTGACACAATGTAGTATACTGTGGGAAATTTCTAGGCAACCAAGAAAATTATTGAAAAATATTTATCTTGGCAGTGAACATGTTTTTGCCAGTAAAACACAATATAATGTAAAAAAATTATAAATACACTGCTTGCTTCTTTCTTTCTTTCTTTCTTTCTTTTTAAAATTGTAGTTATTATTAGCTATACAAATCATAAAAACATTTTAAAAATCATAAAAATCATATTTTCATATATATCAAATCATAATTAAAAACAAAAACATACAGGGTGCTTTGATGTTAAATGTGCACAGTGGCGGTGATAGTTGCCACACATCTAAGGCATTTAATGCCTCTAAAAGCTCAGAACACTATTTCACCAAACAAATATTACAAATACACAATGTCTAAAACTTTGTTTTACAATAGCTTTAAAACAAGCTTTTGATCTAAAGCTGATTTTTAAAGAATCCAGAGTGGAGAGGTACATGCAGGCTCAGTTCTTATTTCACTCAGCATTGTATAACTGATCAACATTCTGGTTGTTTTGGACAGTCAGTAAAATGCCTGTATTAGTGTTGTAGATATAATGACCCCTATAGATCCTACCACTACCATAAAAAGATGATGCATTTCACACCAAACTACTATAATAACAATTGAATTATGCAGAAATTAAACATTGGATGGTATTTGTAAATGCTGGATGGGCTTGAGAAGAAGCTGCATTACAATGCATTGTTTATTTGTTTATGTGTATTTGTTTATTCATGCTTTTTCTAATGTTAGTGTTGTTTTGAACTGCTAAGTATATACATTGCTTTACATATCATGGCATTAGTTAAAATATCACACATTAGACACAAATATCAGACACAGTTTTCATGGTGTTTGTATATTTTTGGGGGTTTTGTATTTATTTATACAGGATGAAAAACAAACACATTTTTCATTAATAGTAATGGTAATAATAATTAAACTATATCTTTAATAATAATAATCATTCAAAAGTCAATCAAATATTTCTATATTGTTCCCTTGGATGTGAGTTCATTTGTAGGTTTATTCAAAATTCTATTAATTGGAACATATTTTACCCTGTAATATTATTCTGACAGATGGCTGATGAGTGGTTGATCAGCAGAGTGAAACTATGTCAGCTGACCCCTGACCCAAAGACATCTATTGTAGGGGTAAGCGTCACGATTTTTAATTACTGAATAACCAGCACACTACATGAGAAAACATTCAAGACTATACAGTCATAAGCAAAAGTCTGGGCACCCCTGCCAAATGTTTTGTTGTTCTTCTAATGCACAATTACTGCTGAATTTAACAAAATGGGAAAATGACCTGTTTAAAAGTTATGGGCCAATTAATATTTTATTATTATTGCTTTTGAATTTCATTTTAAAATGTAATAAAAACGTATAAAACTTAATAAAAACATGTTCAAATGGAGATTTTCTTTTGCATATGACTGTATATTGTATATTGCCAGAGCAAACCTTTTGTGTATTTGGTGTTTTATTTGGTGTTTAAAAGTCTCAGCTTATTGGAACATAAAATCTTGTTACATTAACTCACATAAAAGTTAAGAACACGCTGTCTTCTGATGATAAAAGTGTTATCCCAACAGAAACCAGCATGATTTTTTTAGTAGCTCCTTTTGTTAATCTGAAGCTCATACCATGTGGGCTAAAAGAACACACAAAACAGTCTAGCATGTTTATAGTACTTTCTGTTAGCCTCCTAAGTTTCAATATAAATAACATGATTTGCTCTGTATTTGGATAAACTGGTATATTAGATTTGCAAATGAAAAATCAGTTGCTGAATTCAATAACCTGAATACATAAAGTGTTAAACTGAAACTACACAGCAACTGGTTATTTAGCACAGTGAGTCATGCACAATAATAGCAATGACTTTTCAGCAGTCCAGGTACATTTTTCAGCAGGTACACTTCCCTGCCTCATGTTATATTACATCATATGAAACATAAGTACCAGTCGTTATTGGATCATGCCCTTTTTGAAACCAACTGAATCATTTATCAATTAACAAGCATCTCATTCTTTCAGGGTCCAGCGGAAGTGGTGCTTAACGCCCAGTCATTCCCTCTACCCGATTATGACCAGTCATCTATTTTCTTCACACTTGAGGCATATAGTAGTGTCTTGGATGAGGTGCGGGGTGGGAGATCTGACCTGAAGATGGAATCCAGCAGTCAGAATCTAGAATCCAAGCCAGTACAGGCTGTGCAGGCAGACATTATTCACCAGTTTGCTGAGATGTTATCAGGAGACATACTGGATACAGCTGTGAGGAGAAGAGGCACCCGTTCCAATAATGATGGAACCCAACCTGATGAAGTGTGTAACATCAGTGACCACTCTGAAGTGAAGAAGTGGACAATTAGCAGTCAGGAAAAGCTAGTTGGGAGGTTAGCATCTGAGATCTATAGGAGTGCATTGGAAGAGGTAACCAAGCATAGCTGCCTCACAGGTGGCAAGTTTGAGGAATCATCAAATGTTCTTTCAGAAAAGATGGATGAAAAAGATGGCATTAGTGATCTCCACAGTGAACCATGTTCTTCCATGCACTGCTGTGACCAGGAACAGCCTGATATGGAAGTAGATCCGAAGCCAGAGGCAAATGAAAGCAGACATAACCATGATAGACCCTTCAGTGATCCATGTTCTCCAGTCAAGCAGTCTAATTTTACTACATACTCTAACACGTTGAATGATATGGCCAATATGGGATCCTTGGATTATCCTGATGCTCCTCCAAGCACTCCATTACTCCCCGAGATGATGAAGAGTCGCGCTAGCTTCTCCAGGAAGCTGAAAGGAGGTCTAGCAAAGGAATTCCTGCCCTCACCCCCTCCTCCAACCCCTAAAGATCAACAGACCCTATCAGAGGACAAAATGACAGAAACTGCTGCCGACAAATCAGAGTTTATGGTTCGACTCATGCGTTCCCTGTCACTAGCATGCTCGCAGCATGGAGACTTGGACGAGGAACAGGATGGAATTGGAACAGAAGATGAAAGCTTGTTTCAAAATGGGATTACCACATTGTCAGACTATGCGACCTGGCTGTCTGCAGATATCATCAACTGCATGGCCATGGCCCAGGCAAGCACCAGCATAACTAGAGAAACACCTGTCAGAGACGTGCAGCACCTAGCCAACCATTTGGCTGAGGAGATCATTATAATGTCCGTAGCAGAGGTGATGGGGAGCAAAAGATTGGGCAGGGGAGGCGCGCAAAACAGTCACCTGTCATGCTCAGTTGAGGAAATGCCATCATGTTTGGAGACCAGCACAGAGAAGACAACCCAAGCGTTAGGTGACACTTTATTGCCAAGGTCAAGCCCAGATGTCTCTGATATGGAGGCGCTGAGAGCCTTGGCTGGCAGGCTAATTGCAAGCACTCTGGTTCAGGCTTTCTCTGAGCTGGGAAGAGGTGCATTCCAACATGCCACAAGTCAACAGTTTCTGGGTGAAATGCTGGAGCCAAAGCCATCTGAAGGAGGAAAAGTTCAGGACCATAATTTGCATCTGGACAACACAAAGTCTAAACAAACCACATCCGTTGAAAGCTGTAATGGGGAATCATTGCGTGACTGCATCATGCTTGATTCCAGAACTGAGACGTCAAGAGTTGAATGCTGTTTAGCTCGGAAGATTGCACACGAAGTGATCGAGTGCTCCATAAAAGAAGCCTCCAACTCTCTCTTAAGCTGCAGTCAATTGACTGTTGACTCAGATAGGCTCAATTCATCAGTAGCTCCTCTGGGAGGTACAGAACACGCTGTTCTGAGGGGCTTAATTTCTGATAAATTGTGCCAAGATATGAAGGAGTTACAGTGTGTCCTGATATGGGCTGCAGCATCCCGTGCTGGAACCTCGGTGTTACAGCTTGATGTGCCTGATGACCATGTTCGACAACAGGTACAGACGATTTCAGCTTCCATCTAGGCCTTTTAAACTACACCCTAAAATTCATGTGCCAAAAAGGGGGTAATGTCACAGAAGAATCACTGTTAGTTCCCCAAAGATCCTTTCACTGGATGATTCTCTAATGAGATATGAGTGTGAGAGCCTTGTTGTAAAGCACATCCACATGAAGGTTCTAGTGTTTCTCCTCTGAGCTTTTGCATCCAAGCTAAGAACCATTTAGGAGTGTGTGGTTATTATGCAGTAACTTTAATTATTCTGTGAGTTAAATGAGACTATCTAAGAGGGGGGCACATATACTCACCCTTAGAGTATAAAGGAAACCATGACTGTTAGACAAATAGGCCCCAATATAGGGTACATATACCCAATACCATTAAAATACCGTCGCTGTCCAATGAAAAACACGTATCAGCAAAACGGAAACTTTACAGGAGAGGGCAAAAATGTAATTTGAATGTAAGTCAAGGGAACCAGATGTTTTTCCAAGCAATTTTGGGCCATTTCTGTTGGTCCATTCATCATGAAATTTTCATACAATGTAAGTAGCATGTTTAAATGTTGCATAAAAGTAAAAATCGACAAAAATGCAGAAACATATTTTTCTTTGGACAGTGGTGATATGCTGTATAAACCAGATACTTTATTCATTAAAAATAGGTGAAATCCTTTTATTAGGATGACATTTTTGTTGCTGCATCAGATGGTTGCCCTCTCTCTCTATTCCACTAACTGAGGATCATTTAAGTCTAATATCATTCAGCCTTTCTAGCTTTAGTAAGAGCGACACTGCTCAGGACAAACACTTTTTCATGGTACTTAAAAACCAAAACATTCCCATTTGCTTAATATGTCATATAATAGTTAATAGTATTGGGCATGTACACTGTTTTAAGGCATTCATGTTTTAACAGTCAGGGTTCCCTTTAAGAATAGGGATGCACCGATGTGGGAATTCTGGGCTGATGCTGGAATCTGATATTTTCATGTATTTATAAAATGCTGAAATAAGGACTACATCCACCTGGATTACCATTGCAGAGAAATGTAACATTTGCTTCAAAAGTATTAGTCATATTTGTATGTATTAATATATGGATTAATATTATGTTTTAATATTAATACAGTACTCATCTAAAGATATTAACGGTACTTATGTTTCATCTCAGCTTGCCAGTCTCTCTCTGAAAGCTCAGTTTCAAAGCTGGACGGTGGGTGACCTGATGACATCTCTCCTCCAGTACTGTGAAGATCTGCAGACTGCCAGCAGAGGGCACCGTAAGAGCGACAGGTCTCTCCTGGGGCACTTACTGCTCTGAGTGGGCTAACTTGAGCTTCCTACAGCCAGACTTCTGGACTACAACATGAAGTGTGGAACAGCCAGCCATTGTATTTTATAGTAGAATTTTCTCCAGAGCAAGAAGAGATGATCAGAACATCACTCACAAATGCTTACAGATGGACATCAGATGTCAGATGCTTACAGTTGAACGTCATTCATGGTTGTGATGGTTATGGATTATTGCGTGATGTTGTAAGTGAGATGGCTGACACCTAGGCCGGCTAATACGCATCTGGAATCTGCACTTGAGACCTTATATTTATAATGCCAAACAGTGCTCTTTGGAACAATGCCATGGAGAACCACTTTAGGTTTCCTATAGAATCTGTTAATGGACGCTTTTCTGTTAAATTAGGCAGGTATGAAAACACCCACATGATGCAGATGTTCTACACCAATTAAAGTTTGTTTTCTCCCAAGAACCATCAACTAACCATTCTTTGCAACTGAATCAATCAATCAGCATGTTTGTTGGTGGAGAATGAGATCCAGAAACATTCTTCCTAACCAGACTATAACTTTGACCATTATAACAAGACAGTTGCAGAGCAACAGCTTAGGGCAACACCCATCTGGACACAACTGGGAGGAAACACAAGTCAAGCGCCAACAACATGATGAACATCTGCTCAAAAAGTGTGGCCGCCCACGTAACCCTCACCTTACATTAATAGAGAGTGACAGAACGAGGATGCAATGCAGACGGCTGTTCAGCTTCGACTGATTTGACCTTCACATATTTACTATGGATATTGAGGACACAAGAGGAAGTAGTCTGAATGTTTAAGCCTCTTCCAAACCAACTATGATGGTGACCAGAACAAACGAAACCGATCTCTGATCACAGTGTAAAGGGTATTCTCATGCAACACCTCACTGACACATACTTGGATATAAAGGCTTTGTGTTATTGTGAGCAAACAGTGTTTCATACCTCAGCAATAATGAAGAAATAAAGGAGGCAATGCTGAAATCTAGCATGACGCCATCATGTTCGCCGTCGTGATTGAAAGGGCTGTTATGAGGAGCAGCACTTTGGAGACTGTAAAAGCAGACTTTTTACAGCATCCCATTAATACTCCCAGAGCACAGATACCTAACATGGCAGGAATGTGCTTTAGTGAACTCTTGCCTCCCACTCGCTCCCACTCTTGGCGACCACGGCCTAAACGTAACTGCAACTACACACACACATACTCAGGGGTGCTGACATCGCAGCTGCGGTCCAGAGAAGACACAATGGGTTTCAGTCCAACCCTGTTACAGCATCTGGAGAAGTATTTGTTTCCAGGGTCTAAGGGAGTTCCATTGCCACGAAAGAGAGAGGGAGCAGAAAACGAGCAAGAAACAAGGGCTGCAATAAGGCCGCAGAGGGACAGAAGGAGAGGAGGAGTGCGGGAGAGAGGGATTGGGTGATTACAACAGAGCTAAGACGTATGGAGCTGAATGGATCGCAGGGGTTCTGGAAAATCTCCCAGCTCCGATCCCTCTGCGTCTCCCCAGGGCTACAACACATTCATTTATTTTTCTCATGCAAGAGCCAGAAATATGCACAGAGTTCCCTCCACCGGTGCAGGCCTCGTGGCACGGGCCTTCATATAATGCATACCTTCACTCACAGCCACGATTAATCAGGCCTTGTAGTACACTGGTGCACTTCATTGGGGTCAGTGATGATGGAGAACAAGCTATTGTGTTTATGTGATCGTACAGGTGCTGGAAAGGAGCCTGAATGAACGTATAAGGTGAAAATAAATATTAGCAAATGAGAGAAAATGTTTTCAGTATGTGCACCGGTGATTATGGGGGGTGCTGTATGTTGGTCTACTTTAAGATGTGAAGCACCTCCTAGGCCTGACGTCATGTCAAGAAGTAAGTACACCCCTTGAAAGGTTAAGAGTTTTACAACATAGATGCAGAGAGATGTAGGTATCAGACTTCATTTAGATACATAATCTACATAATTTAAATAAATAGTAATGCAAGTGTATTATGTGGGAAAAGTAGGTGCATCCCTATCATTACTTCATTACGTGTCAAACTGAAATAATAGGCAACCAATCAGGTGCTAATGGTCTGGTTTGCTTTTTTTCATTGGATTGTGTGGTATCGTTAAGCCTAGTGAAAAAAAGAACTCTCCAGAAAGAAAGTAGAAGCCTGTGAGTCTGGGAACGGGGTTAAGAAGATATCCCAAATATCGGAAATCAATCATTTCGCTGCTGGGAGGATCAGCTACAAGTAGATAAGATTAAAACCCGTGCCAGCTTGTCCAGGCAAGGCTGCCTCAGCAAATTTAACTCGAGAGCAGATCACACAATGCTAAAAGAACTTCATACCAACTGTAAAGCACAGTGGTTGAAAAGTGGAAATGGCTGCATTGCTGCCCCAAACTTGCCAGACCAACTTGCAGTGCTAGAATTAACTATGAATTCTCTTTCTTAACCTAGTGACTGTGAGACCATCTGTAGAAACATTGAAGCTAAAGATGTGGACCTAGGCCAAACATACACATAAATTCACCAAGATCGGCATGAAAAGGAGGTAATGGAGGGTCATGGAATGGTCTAGTCAAAGCCAAGATCTGAATCCACTGAAATTCTGCATGTACGAAAGGGCAAAATATCTCCACATATGTAAAGCAAAAAAAAAAAAAAAAAAATTAGAAACATTTCATTGAGTTTACTTACATCCAGACTGTAGCTTATAACACAGTCATTCATCCTCAGGGTGGTGCTACTGACACTCTCTATTAGCTTGACTCTATTAGTATTGGTGCTTTGCATCAATAACACTGTGTATTTGTGTATTCTTCTAATTATTCATTAGAACTAGAATATTCATTGCAATGAATCACACCAGACTGGTGCTGTGTTTTATCTATTCAGGTGATCCGAGGTATCCAAATCCCTGATATAAACATATGAGTTATATACTATGCGCTGTTTTCTTGTCAAGTAACTTTATTGCTTGCTTTAAGGCTCCAAAGGCTTGGAAATCATTGCTTACTCATACTTGAAACAATGGGTCTGCAAACAGAGCCAGAAGCTTTATCAAGCAAGCCACTCCTACTGTAATCCCATTGTGATAAGATATAGTCATAGAACTGTATTTTTACTTTCATGAATGTCTGTTGTATACACATACTTGTATGAAGCATTTTTATGCAGTCATGTGCTTTTTATTAGTATTAGTAGTATTGTTCATATGTAAAGCATTTGATGTTGACTTGACAGTTGTACAAAGTATCAAACATATGAGTAATCTAACTTTTGGTACTCTCAATTCTTTATTTATCTAATTCATTCTGAATAATAAAGGTTCTTAAAGCTGTAATGTGTAAGATTTGCTTTGGTAAAATTACATAGAAGTAGATTTGGAGTCAGGATCTTTTTTTTTTTTTTTAGGCTCACACTATATTTAATCAAGAGTCGATTTTGGTTTGCATCACACGTCTAACACACGGGTCTAAAAACAGGTCCAGCTCAATGTTCTCCATGTTTTGGTTTCAAATGCAAAATCAGCGTTGTACTGATGATGACATGATGACAATAATAGATACCATATCACTCATAATACTCCTTCAGTGTACTTATAATCATCAGATTTACATGCTCAGGAAAGAGGTTCAACACAATCAATGTTACGAACCGCTCTTCCACATGGCGCGTGCAGTAACACAATTCAAATTATTAAATTGTGGACAGACAGACTGCGTGCGCTGGTGAAGCACCTTACTCCACCACAAGAAATCAGTGTAAGATATAAACCCAATTTGTATTTGCTTGTGTAGTAAATGTTAGAATATGCTGTACAGTGTTCATCCTCTCTGCACATTAAAAAATCATATTACGTTTATTTATTTGTTTGTATATTTTTCCTGTTAGTCAGAGCTGTCCATTGGTCTGGTCCAGGGAAGGTTGAGAGGGTGTTACCAATCCCTTTCAGCCTGTATGACCCAACATCTGTCTCCCATCTCCACCAAACCCGTCTAAGACAAACGCCCACACTCACTCGCTCGGCTCGCCCATCATGCTCCTCTCCAGCTGTTTACCTCAGAAGGCAGACACTGTGAGATATTGAGAGGGCTTTATCCGCTTCATTTAGTGGACACACTGTATCTCAAGTGCGGCAGGATGTCTACTCTTTAGGTTAACCTATTATTAGGCTGCTGAGACGGAAGCTTGCACAAGTTAAAACTCATATGTTCCAGTCGTTATTATTATTTTTATTTTCTTTTTCTTCTTCTGCTTCTTCTACTTGGCAAACACAGCCAACTACCAATCATTTCATCACATAACTGACTCCATATTTCTCCCAAACAAGGGGAAGGAAAAGTGTTCTTCAAATTAGTCATGAAATCTATCCTGCATGACTAAATATGAGTCTAGTATTGTCACTAATTGTTCTTTCAGAAGGTTCTTGCAAGAAGTATGAATATGTATATAATTGATCACTTGTTTGAAGATTCCTTTCTATTGTGGAAAGAATAGCATCATTACTTAATAGATTGAATCATTTAAAGTTTTCAAACTCCAAGTTCATAACATACGTCTGTAACGTCCTCATTCCAAACATCTGATACATTTCTGTCCAGGTATTGTAGCTCTACAGAAGCAACCACATCACCACCCTCACTTTTATGTGTTTCTAAAGATCTCACAATCTCTACTCTCAGCTTTATTGGTTGGTCAATTAATAGAATGTTTTCTTTCTTATCTTGGTGTAAACAAAAACAAGCACGGCAGCTTTCAAGGTGGATGCTCTCCACCTCCAAGGCCAAATCAAACATGTTTTGTATAAATGTCCTTCTAGAAGGTCCCTCTTGTAAAATGTAAAGAAATAACAGATATTTATTTATTTCATACACTAATTTTAAGATAACGTTTGATGTTCAGTAATCTGGAAGTTTGTAGTAAACATGCTGTGATTGGTATAATAGAATATAATAGACATCCAAGAGATGAGTCAGTTTTGTTAATAGTAGAATTTACTGTGTATTCAGGAGGAACAGTAGATGCTGATTTTTTAGATTTCTGTGCATTTCCCTGCCCAATATATTGGATATTGGAATAAAGCTAATGAATTTTCGAAACATGAACATATTTATAATCATCAGGTTAACAGACCCAAACAAAACACTAAACACTATTTCAGAAAAGCTACTTCTGAAACAAAGAAATGTTACTTCTCTTCACTGGGGCTGTTTCTAACACGTAGGTAGTATGTGTACCATGTATAATATTACACATAAATCTATGCAATATGTAATATAGCTTATTTAACCTCTTTTTTTTTTATCAGTGACCTCATTGTTTTTACCATTTGTTAGTTTTAGATCTAGTAAATCAGTGTATATGCTTTGTGTTAAAAAGCTCATTATTTATTATTATTATTATTATTATTATTATTATTATTATTATTATTATTTAAAACTTGATATGAAAATGATTTAATATTTTATGAGCCATTCATGCAAAGGTCCAGGTATTTATTCCGTTGAGGATAAGAAATATATTGATTTATTCAAAAACTCTCATAAACTCTGCGCCCAAGTCCAAATATCCAGCAACACTGAAATTTATGTTTCCCACTGAGAAAAATAATATTATTATAATTATAATTCATGTATTATATTGCAATATATTTTTTAAAAGCTTGTTTTTAAAGTGACTGAGGAGGTTAAAGAATTTGAGCAGCATCTGAAGCTTATGAGTTCCTCTGACAATAAAAAAAGATGTTCAAAAGTTTGGAAGTGTTTTATCCGACTTGCAGTTTTCTGGCTCATTATTTATTTAATTTTTTTTTTTTATTTACATACTCCATCATTCATCATTCTTATTCCTCCTGACTTTTCCTTCCTTTTTTCTCTCTCTCATCATCTCTTCTATTCTTCTATCTACTTCATACTGTGTATCCTGTGTTATGTCCTGGTTAATGTTCAGTAAAAACCTCCTTATCTCTCCCACTGTAATGGAATTTATGAATAGACTTCCTTTTTTCTCCTTCTACTCCCCTAAAACGTTGTCTCTGTGAAAGCCTTTAAAACAGCGTGTAACAGCGGGCAGCGAGGGTCAGCACATCCCCATCACTTATGTCTCCTGCGGGAGCCAGCTTCATTCCCCACCCGTATTCATGAAAGCCCCGCCCTCCTGTGCTCTGATTGGCTAGTAGTTCATAAGCGGTCCGGGCAGCTTGTTGGCGAACTAATGCCTACGAAAGCCAATCACAGCACAGGAAGGCGGGGCTTGTCTGAAAACGGGTGGAAAGCACCCAGCCCTACGCCTGCCTGTTGCTCTTCCAAACTTCTCTCCTCCCACGCCACGCCACGGTCAATGAGACACGGAGTTTACTCACACTCCCTGATTTCACTTCTCGGTTCCCGCTTCGCCGTTGTTTTGGTCTTCGTGTGAGGTGTGTTTTTTCCTGTTCCACTCACGACCTAGGAATGCCATGGCCACTCAGAACAACCAGGATTACTTCAGGTCGGTTAGCAGCGAGTCCACCACTTACATGATGGTGCCGGCGAACACCCGAAAAGAGTCTCCGTCCAAACTGTGGATTGCCATGGTAGTGATCGTGGTGGTGGTCCTGCAGATAGCCTCCACCACAGGACTCTTCGTCTACCTGAACATGTCCTTATCGCACGTGAGTTGTGTCTGTTTTTCAGTCTGATTAGTCTTTAGAGTTCCTCATGCAGGGCTTAGACTGAACTAAGCCGAGCACACAGCAGCAGGGACAGGCACTGATTCCTCTTCATGCAAAAGATGCAATCATTTTTCACTGATATCTTAGTCATGTTGTGATCAGTGATCCTGATGCCATTTTAACAGATTCTTCACTCATTTTTACAAGTCAGGGCTCATTAATACCCGGATTAAGTCTGATTTCCTTCTGTCTGTAATAAATTAAAAAAAAAAACTTTTCATATATATTTTCTAAAATGACTGAAATTTGTAATATTGATTCATATATTACAGATATTGTTGAACTGTATGTAAATGTTGACCTGTCTTGTCACTGTTACAGATATTTACTTTGCATAAATTTTAATATATTGGCATATATTTGCATAAATTGGCATATCTTTACATATGTATATTTAAACAGTATTAACAGTGCATTAACAGTGTATATGCACTATATATATTACTATATACTATATATATATTTACACACATACACATCACAGTATATGTTTCATTAGTATAAAGTATATAAAATATATATATATATATATATATATATAGATAGATAGATAGATAGATAGATAGAGAGGAGAAGACTTGATGTAACCCGACTTATTTCCAAGTAATTTTGGGCTATTTGTTTTTGCGCATAATATAAAGGACCACATGCATGTCAGAAACAGAAACACGAGAAAAATAGAGATACGGCGGTTTGTGCTGATAACAGGAACTGTCGTGTCATCAACACGAGTGAAAACAAAAGTAAGCGCGTCGGAGAGAGAAGTTTTTATGGTATCTTTTCCTCATGGTGCCCCGTTCAGAGCAGGTAACCTGTTCGGAGAGAGATTAAGTTGACGTCTGTTCCACTCAGATACATTTCCTGCAAACCTGTTGTGACTTATCTGACACAATTAGGTCACGTCAGTACGCTCCTGTATACCTGCCACTCCAGTTAAGATGTAGTTTTGTCCAGCAAAACAGATAAAAAGAAATCAAGGCTTCTGTTTTGTGTGCACCCGCCAAGGCAGTTTCAGTATAATCCCTCGAGAAGCGTTATAAATGTCTCAGTTGGAGGGATTCCAGCAGACGTAGGCCCACAAGCATCTATGTCACGTTTGACCTTTATGGAGGCTCTGACCTGTAACTTGTTTGCCCATCCACTGTAGCAAATGCACGGGTGTTGTTCCAGCTCAGCTCTGGATTCAGCTATGTTTGAATGTTTGAAAGGGGCTTTTCCCATTTGTGAGGAGGTAGCCATAATTAGGTCTGAAATAGACATTGTGGTTAGGGTTAGGGAGTCAACTGCTGTAAGCCACTGAGGGTAGGCCAAGGACAGTTTGGGTTTGTACCACTGAGTGGTGTGTAATGTGTCATCGTTGTCCTCATTGTTTTGCGATGAGCTAAAGTACTTTAGACACATTGTTACCTGCGTCGTCATCCTTTGCCTTTGTCAGCACTTTATTCAATTAGGGAAACTTCCAGTCGGATTGCTGAGTATTGTGAAGTAAGAAAACCTCATATCATATACCTTCATCCTTAAAGGGCCCATTGCTCACACTTCTTTCCGGATATTTACATGGTTTTCTAAACCAAGTATGGTTGTAATTCATTTGTGAATTTTTTTTTTGCTGTGCTTTTAAGACTGATATATGTAAATGAGCTCTGTTCTTATTGGCTGCCTGGTATTGTATCAGCCAAAAAGCAGTCCAGGCTGAAAGACTTGCTCTAACTTCAGTGTGAATGTGTAGAACTAAATGGCTAGCCAGTATGTCTTTGTGACATCAGAAAAACAACAGATTCAAAACTGCTTAAATCAAAAGCTTAGTTCTACGTATGTACTAGATCAAACTGTTATCCTACAGAAGCAAGGAAAATTTAACTTCCCGTGATACGGGTGCTTTCATTAATTGGAAGTGAAGGTAATGAGCGTCCAGCAATTCTGGCTGTTTCTATTGGCCCATTTGCAAGGAAATGTTCACATGATTTACAAGACAGCTTTTGTGAAATGGTGTAAAAATGTGAAAAGGGGGAAAAATCTGAGGTTTTGATGTGAAAGTGATGATATTCTGTATCTTCTTTTCGCATTTACCGCAATTCCAGTTATTTTAGGAATTTAAAAAAGCCATCAGGGAAGTTCTCAGAAACAACCACCAAGATAGTATCTCACAATCAGAAGAACTTCTGCTCTTTAGCCCAAATAATCAGTGCATCGTTCAAAGCGTTCATGCCCAGTAAACCCCTGAGGAGACGGAAAATAAGTTCAGTTCTTGGTCACACCAAGAAACTTTCAAAAGCGGAGAAAGGCCACAGGGAGAGATGCTCACGTAAAGGGTATGGTACTGATATTGTGTTGGCGTTGAGATTGACCTATTTCTGTCTAGCTACGGCTGTCAGAAGCTAAGGCGGTTGCCAGACTTGAATCAGCCGGTATTTATTTTAGGTCAGGTCATTAGATTGTAGACCTGTGACTAAGCCATTCTGGGGCTGAGTCTTAGCGAGGCGGCTTTTTCGCTGCTCGTTGCTCGTGCCCGCTCGAGGCGCTCCATCTCCCTCTCCACCCCGCTCAACTCCGCGGGGTCCTCTGAAGAGGCCTTCATCAACAATAACAAAATTTGGTGTAAAGTTATACCCTGCAAGCAAATGTTTGGCTTTCTCTCTCCAACTCCCTCATGTAAACCTCCTGTGACGTTTTCGTTTGCCAAGATCCACAGAAAAAAAAACCTTACCAGTGCACCCTCCCCTTTCTCAACCTCCCTGTCTCTTTCTTTTGTTCTTTCTTTCCTTATTTCTCTCCCTCCTTCTTCCTTTCCTACGTTCTGTCGTTTAGGTTTTATGCAGAGCAGCCTTCATGCAGCTAAATTTGGCTGCCTTTCCGCGTGGATTCATGTTCGCTAGCCCCAAGGAGGGCATGGATCTTTTCCAATGGGACACAAACCATTTTACAAGGTTTAAGCGTAAACGCAGCGCTGGCTTGCGCACAAAGATATGGATGAGTGTGTTTGACTCAGATTGACACGGAGCTATTTAGCCTCTTTTTATTGCCCCCCGAGCAGACAGAGCACACATTAGAATCGATATAAAGACACACAGAGGCTCATTTCTAGTTAACACTGCCAACATCCTTCATAGGCACAATCCGTCAATTCATCCTCCTGCAACGGTCTTGTGAAATACTTGGTTTCTTGATGAAACTGATAAAAAAAAAAAAAACTCCTTCTGGATTGTTTGAAGGCTCTGCTGGTGATAAAGTTTCTATTATGCGCACAGTAAACAGTCAGAAGAAAATGTTTTCGGAGATTAAACGCTGGCAGTTTATTTGGAGAGAATATAAAGTGCACTCGTTTACCAAAGGGAGAGCCATCAATTACAAAACAGCACTGAGAAAAAAGAGAGCGGAGACTTGTGATAGACCGTGCTTGAAAGGCTTGCACACACAGCTGCGGCCTAATGAAGGTTCTTCAGGGCTAACGTAAATATCCCACGCTCAAGCACAGCGTAGCGGCCAGATGGGACAGACTTGCAGCAGTGATGTCCTACAGGCATGTAAACATCCCCGTTCAGGCCCACGTTATCAGGGATTGCAAGAGCAATATTGCTATAATAACGAAACACGGCTGTAAACTGGGGCCCCAGTTTCCTCCACCAGTATGGGCAATAAAAAGACGCTATCTCTCCATTAAGGCCCATTAGTGAGCTCTGTCACACAGGAACATAGCGCAGCAGGTTCTTCAGGCTCCTCAGGCTCTGCCTTGTCCTGGAAATGATACTTCAGGAAGAGAGCGTTATAATCAGCTGCGTTTTTTGCCAGCAGATCGGTTGTGCTTTCTTGTTTTAATTTAATCAAAAACAACTGCAGGAAGGTTGGACGGGCTCCATTCTTCCAGACCCATCAAGCGTCCCCGAGTTTTAAACGTGTTCGCTAATTAGTCCAAGCTGTCTGTGTCAAGTCTGATTTTTGTATTAATTAAAAAAGCCAAAAGAGGAATTCCTGTCTCTGGAGAGAGCTCCACTGCCTTAATAGGAATTTTCGGCGGTTTTGGCTGCAGGAGATCGGCCCGATTCCACTGTCAAGCCCATAGTTAGTATGCTAGAAGCGCTCTGTTTGGTGAGTCAGAGCCCAAGCCAAGCAGAACAGAAGGGAGCAGGACCGAGTGCTGTTGGAGTGACCACAGCTCCTTTGAAAATGCCTCACAATGTCTTCTCAATGGGGCCCGTCTCCACTGGTCATTTGCGAAAGATTTACGAGCCAGTGTGGATAGCCAAAACAAAGGAGATTATGAGTGAAAAGACGCTTTCCCGTAGCAACTTGGAGTAGGTGATTTTTGTCACTGGAATCCTCTGATCCCGTGATTGCCTTTGTGTTTGTGTGTTCAGGTGTGAGATCCTGGGTTATTGAACTGCTGAGTTTGCAACGGGAATTTCTTGCGAGGAACTGGAAACTCAACTCATACAGCAAAGTGAAACTGTAACTCTTGGTACACCTGTAAGCTTTATCATCCACCCCACACGGAGTTTCACTGATTTCTCAGAAAGGTGGGGATGGAAGGAAAAATGTCCTCATGGTGAAACTTCCCTGCCTTTCTTTGAAGTAAAGCGGCTATGTCCTACTTTTCCCCATTCCTGAATGTCTACTCATAACATTAGTGAGGTTTTCTGACCCAAATCAACTTTACAGGAGAGGGCACAAACCTGAATTAACTTTAATGTAAGTCAACGGAACCAGACTGTTTTCCAAGTAATTTTGGGCCATTTCTGTTGATCCATCCATCATGAAACTTTCACACAGTGTAAATGGCAGCTGCTGTGTTCAAATGATGCATAAAAGTAAAAATCGACAAAATGGAGACATATGTTTTCCTTGGACATCAACAGTTTACAAGACCAGTCTTCAGATATGATGTTTTATCTGCTGTGCTTTTAGGGCTGATATATGTAACTCAGCTCTGTTCTGATCATCGGCTGCCCTGTAAAAACTGTCTGGGCCCAGCACACTCTTTATAATCTCAGCATGAACTGCTGTAGGCTGAACGGGCGGATGTATGCATGCGTTGATTTTTATGACTTCACAAAAAACTGGCGCCGGTTGTTGCATCTCAGTTGCCAAACATGGACTATAAGGACTGTGGACTAAATAGCATGTTGTGAAAGTGTTCACTTACTGCATCAAACTCTCTATCATTAAAAAAACATGAATTCCCAAAACTTCCCAGTAGATTCCCACTGCGTGAGAGAGCACACACCTTGACAAAGGAAAGGAAAGTATGATTTCCTCTTTTTAAGCAGTTGTCCTCTAAGGCTTGTCCAGACAACCTGCCCCTCAGGGGCTCCGTTTCTCAATACTGAAGCTGAAGAGCAGCGCAAAAGACATCCCACATAAACAGCTCGGAGCGCTGATGAACCTTACTCTGTTTTCCTTGCTTTGACACCATGGGGGAATTAGGAAAAACAAAAAATCACAGCGGGGGGAGGTGGGGTGGCAGACAGAAGGAGATGAGGAGGAGAAGACTGAGTGAGAGATAGAGAGGGAGAGGAGAACATAGAATGAGAGAGAGAGAGAGAGAGAGAAACGGAGCCAGGCAGTGGGGGAGAGCTCCTGGCATGGATTTGAGTTACACGCCTGGTTTCTCTTTTTAATCCTTCCTCCAAAAAAGCAGCGAATGTTGAGTGAAGCAGAAAGTTCAGCAGTGGCGGCTCTGCTCCACTCTTCCCCCTGGCTCCAGAAAGCTTGGGGTAACACTAGAGCATTGTTCCCCATTTCCTGCTACCCTCTCTGGGATCAGAAAACCCTCTCTCACCCTTTCTGGACCCCACACTTGCATCCCTACCACCAGCGAGTTAATGCGGCGCTTTGTGTCGATTTTATGTTACTTTGCTGTATATTTTATTGCGAAGCCGTGTTATACGTTACATGCAGCTGGGGGGCCTACTGCAGGGGTTTCTAGTGGAGGTACAGTTTACATGCCTGAGTGTTGATGTTATGGCTTGTTCGCGTATAGTACCATAGCATCAAGTAATTGTGTCAGGCACATGGTTTAAGAGCATTGGCGTGTAAGCAACTGCTGGCACACTGCAGTAAAGCCCATAATGGAAGGTGCTGTCAAAGGCGAGTCAACATGCAACAATCCAGCCGTGCCGTCTAGCTGCTTCTTCTCATTTTCTCTGGTTTGATCTTAAGCAAGTACAAACGAGTACAAGGTGGGATTCAGTAGAAGGGGTGTTAGCTCCAATACACACCTCCAGGACACGCCTACCAGTCATTAACAACTGCAACGAAAACCACAAATCCGAACCTTAAGAAAACCACAAAGCTGAACTCTTAAAACTTGGACACCATCATGCTTTCCAGATGTTATGTTTTCGTGCTAGTTTAAATTCTCCAAGTCATATCCTTAACCACCACACAAGTGTCTGCAAAGGTCGGAATTAGACAAGCGCCTCGTTTCCCGTGACTGTGCCTTGCGTGATGCAGGGCTCCAGTGCTATGTTAAAGGTCAGCCACCCTCTTCCAAGTACAAACCACCATGACAGAACCCATAAAACTGTGCCTGGGTCAGTCTGGCTTGCTTTGTGTATGTGTGCCCCGCATGTCGAAGGGGAAAAGCCCCTCATTAACTGCCTGATTCGTGCTGCACACGTTAACATTATGGAGCGTAAAGGAAAGAACCTACACCCTGCATGCCCTCTCCGTCATGCTCTAGAGGCAACTGTTAAAGACTCATTAAAAGCAAACACCAACCGTGACGCTAAGCAATTTCTGACTCAAGGCTTTAAATTGCATGCAGAGCTCCTTAACTCAAGACCTAGATCGTTTGCAAAGATTCAGGATTAGCGAACGTTGGTCTGAGAGGAATAGTGGGTAGAGAGGCGACGAGTGGGGGGGGGGATGTGGAGGAGGCCTTTCCTCACAGCAGGGTCACTTAAACGTGCCCCATGAGAATGCATTTCTCCAGCTGGCTCAGACAACTCTGATCTGAACATGTCCTGGCTGGACTTGCTACAGCAAGCCCCGCAGCAAATGTCCTTATCCAAACCCCTTTGAAAGAGTTGAGGATGACCTGTGTCCTGGTTTTGACGTTTGGCCTCAAGTGGATGGTTTCCTCATTAACCACCCCTCTGGTCTCGCTCCCGATTGTTATTTGGGATTTCCCCATTGTTCTTGAGGATTAATCAGTTCAGGAAGTTCGACAAAACAATGGGATCGGCAAATAGTTTGCCTTTGTAGTACCTCTATTTCTACAGCCACTAATAGAGTCAGAGAGTACAGACCCACCTAATAACACTTGTAAGTGAAGAGCTAGGCATTCAGGGAGGGCAGTAAGCCAATATGTTATTGTCTTATTATATGATATTATGATCATTATAGTCTAAGCTACCCTTTCCGTCAGAATTTGCAGTTTGTAAAACTGTTTCGGTGCTGGTAAAAGTGTTTCACATCTTGAAAAATTGTTTTTGCTTTTGTAATTTTGTTTTCTTGAATGTAATTTTATCATTTGTAAATTTTTTATTTTTGTACTTTTGTTATCTGAAATGTTCATTTGTTTTGCACTTCCCGGCCACCATAGTTGTTACAACCATTGTTACAAAGTGTTATTCTGCATGTCGCATGAAATTGCACTTTTCCACCAGACAGATCTCGGAATCCTCAAACCTTCCATAGTGCAGCTTTAAAGAACACTCAACAGTGATGTTTCATTAAAAAGAGATTTAGACAGACTCCCCAGTGGCATAGCCCTCTAAGGTTTCACCCCTATTGAAAGGAGATCAGAGTTCAAATCTCAATGAAGTACTAAGCGAGACTATTTGTTCCTGTTTAACTGAATGTAGTAACGATGTAGTTACAAACAGTCCAAGAAACTTTGAATGAACATAGTAAAACTGTATTCACAGATTTTGATAGCACCGTAGCTTGAGTATGCTCCAACTTATCAGACCTACAAAGAAGTGCTTTCATGTGGTACATATTGCATATCGTGCTAATATAAGTATTGTGAAATTGTATTTTTGCTTTAATTCACACCTCTAGGCAGCATAGTCATTTAATCTAACTGTTGTTGGCCCATTCGTAGGTGAAGAACCAGGGAGTAACAGAGGAACTGCGATGCCTGGGATTGCTCAATGCCTTGGACAAAAACAGGGACATCCCCGAGGATCTGGCCCAGCTGTTTGGAGAACCCTGCATTAAACTGGCTGAAGGCATCAAGGCCTACATCTCAAAGGTGAGTCTACATTGTGGAAATACTGTAGTGTACTTCATGAGGCGGCCTATCTACTGATGTGTAAAATGTCTGAATCATAGCTTTTAAAGAGTTGCTGTTACGCTCCACTCTCAGACAAAATCAGCAGACAGTTTCTAATGAAGTATCCCATTGCATGAGATAGCTTGTTGTTAGCAGTCATGTGTTCAGGCATGCCATACAGATCTCCTAGCTCTGGAAAAGTGGCCGGGTGACTCATGAGGCGCTTTAAGGCATATCATGCCTGAGTCTGCGCTACTCAGCACTATACTGCGTGAGTCACCTGCTCGTCCTACTTGAGAACCACTCGAGCAGTCCTAAGCTGGAACTTTCAGGAAGCCGATCGGACCACCCCTGCCACATCTGGTTAGCCGTATGTCTCCAGCTGTTAGTTCCACATAAATGAATAAACTTTACGCTCCTGCTCGGGTATGTGTTTTCTTATGTGAACGGAGCTCATTAATTGGCTTTGCTGAAAGGCCCAGGCCCTCAGTATTACTATAAATATTTTTTTGTGTGGTTTGGGCTGTTTTTCACTGTTGGCATCACGGGTCACAAAGTGGCAGAAAAAAGTTCTCAACAAAGCTTTTTTCCTCATTTTAGCTCTTAAATGGCCAAGATACCCGTCCAATCATCAATCATTTATTACCCACTTATATATATATATATATGTGTGCACATGCATGTCTTTTTTTTTTTTTACTGTCCTTGTACAGAAAATCCTGAGCTGTTTCACGTGCACGTCATAGGTACTGAGTATTACAGGAGAATGATTTGCGTGGCACCCTGGTGTTTACTTCGGGCCAACAGCTCCATTTCAGCATACTTGGAGAGTCTAGAAGCATGTCACCCCTCCCGATCTGCTTTTCGCTGATATACGCAAGCGGCCGCGCAGAGCGTCAAATCTTTCACTACTAATTGAGTGAGGCTGCAAACAATTTATTGGTACTGGGAGTCAGAGGCATTTGGCTGTTAATTCAAAACACATGTGCCACTTCTGAGAGACATGGATGCAATTATGGTCCCCTTAGGAATGCCCGGATCGAGTTAGGGGTCAGTCATGGAAAAAAAACAGAAAATTCTATGAGGACACAGATCTGTCGTTGTCCCAGGATGGAAAACTAGGAGAGAGAGAGGGCGAGAGAAAGAGACAGAGGGAGGGATGGGTTGGATCGTAAGCAGGTTAAATGCACAGTTCATAGTGGAGATGTGATAAAACTGATAAGACAGATGAAATTTGTGCTGTGCTCACGTGCCTGCGAGAGCCCGATAGAGAAAAACAGATATACTGCACCGTACACGTGAAGGGAGAAACAGGTCCAACCAGCAGGAGGAATGAGAGCGAGAGCGAGAACAACGAGAGGGTGAGGGAGTGCAAGTGAGGAAGGAGATTAGTGAAGGAGAAAAGTAAAGAGAGAGAGGAAACAATGAGAGTGACAAAGGAGAGAAAGAGTGAGAGAAGAAGTATAGGAGAGAGAGAGACAAAATAGAATATGTGTGTGATAGAGAAAGAGAAGAGAGAGAATGGAGTGGAGAGAGAAGGAGAACAAATGGGGGAAATAGAATATTGAAGAGTGAGAGAAATAAGTGAGAGAATGTGAATAAATAAGGGACAAAGAGAGAAAGAAAGAGAAAGAAGTTAGGGAGAGAAACAAACAGGCAGAGAGAGAACACAAGTGAGAGAGGGAGAGAGACAGAAAGAGAGGAAGAGAGACAAAAGATTGAAAGAGAAAAAAACAAAGGACAAAGAGGAAGAGAGTGAGAGAGAGAGGGAGAGTGCAGGTAAGAGAGAAAAAACAGTGACAGTTACAGGGACAAAAGGGAGATGGTGAGAGAGAGGCAGAGAAACAGGCAGAGAGAGCGCAAGTGAGGGAGAGAGAAAGGGAGAGAGAAAAAAATGAAAAAGAAAAAAGATGAAGAGGGATAAACAGGAAGAGGGAGGGAGAGTGCAGGTAAGAGAGAAAAAAAGAGTGACAGTGAGAAGGACAAAGAGGGAGATGGTGAGAGAGAAATGAGTGAGGGACAGAAAAAGTGAGAATCAAGTGAGGGACAGAAGGAGAGAGAGAGAAAGAAAAAAGTGAGGAACAGATAGAGAAGGAAAAAAGTGAGGGACAGAGAGAGAGAGAAAATGAGGGATAGAGAGAGCATGTGAGAAAAAAGAGTGAAAGGGAGAAATCAAGTAAGGGACAAAGAGGTAGACGGTGAGGGGGGGAGAAGGAGTGAAGAAAATAAGTGAGGGACAGAGAGAAAGAAACACAAGTGAGGCACAAAGAATGAACAAAAGTGAGAAAAACAAGTGAGAGACAAGAAGAGAAAGAGACAAAGCAAGAGACAGAGTGAGAATAAGAGAGAGAATGAAAGAGAGAGAGACAATGAAAGAGAGAGAGAGAATGAGAGAGAGAGGTTTATTAAGTGTAGCCGTTCAGAATGCTGAGAATGCCAGTACACCTGGTAGTTATTACTGAAGAGTGGAAAAAGCAGGGAAAGCTTTTCTCGCTCTTCCATATTACTAACTATAGCTGGCTGAAGACTGTACAGGGGTCTGGGGGCAGCGGCGAGGTGTTGTTCTAACATCCCTCAGACCCAGCACACACAAGCACACAGACACACAAACACCGGGCTCTGGTCCGTTGTTACTCTCTTGCTTACCATGGCCTTCGGTGCGCTTTGATGTAAGGCCAAGGCTGAGAGAGAGAGATCAGATCTGGTCAGCCAAAGTCGCATCCAGAGAGAGTTTGGTTCACAGTTTATTCGTTTAACAGACACCTCTGTCTGTGGAGACTTACACAAGCAGGGGCAGCGATAGGGCCAGTGGAAGTGAGCGGCTGTACAGACAGTAGAGCTGGGAGCGAGGCGAATTGCAGCGCGGCTGGAGCCGAGATAACATCAGCATTCCTGCGCCAGTAAATATCATACGCAATAACCTGAGAGAGGGAGAGAGAGAGAGAGAGCAGGGGCAGAGGAGGAGCTGCCAAAGCCCTCCGAAAATCCCTAAATCCAGGCTCAATTTCCCTCCCCACTCAATGGGACTTTTTGTCCCCCCATCGCAGTCCCACGTCCATCTCAGATTCACCTAATGACTCATTAAATCAGAGAGCAAGCATTCCGTCCTCAGGAGCAACCACCTCAGACGCAGCACTGCAGCACCACCAGAGATATAAAAGCCAAAGTATCTATGGTGTATGTAAGACTGGGGGATGTAGAAAAAGTAAATATTCATGAGGCTTACAGATGGTATCATGATATATAGTTTTTATGAGGCTTGTGAGTACAATGAACTTATTTAAATTGAGCAAATCTGTAACGAAACTGATGTTATTTACAGGTTCTGTGTAATTGGTGTAAATGTTGTTTATATGATACATGCATTACTGTATCATAATGGTTATAAAGCACTGATACACAAACTGAAGTCATTCAATAAAATTAACAGCAGTTTTTCTATCCAAAACTATTATAATGATTAGGTGAACAGTTAAATACTACAGTGCACATTACAGATCCACACTCCTCCTATTTATCTTGAATTACATGAACATGTATAATCTATATCCAGGATATTTTTCTCTTTTTTCTGTTCTTCTTCTATTGCACTTCATATTTATCCTGGCAATAGTATCACACAACACCCCATCCTCTGTACTTCATATCTCAGACTGGTGCTTCATCTTGTACTCTGCTTTTATAAGCCTTAACATAATCTGGCTGTACATCCTGAGTGCTGCACTCAGCTCTTTAATATAAATATACAACTCTGTACAGTGTAAGGTTTACAGGTATGTAGGTATGGTGTGTGTGTGTGTGTGTGTGTGTGTGTGTGATAGGAATGTGTGTTTTTGTACTGTGTGAAGTGCTGTCACGCTCTGAACACTGTAAGCTTATGTAACCAAAAACAAGTTCCATGTATATATGAACAAACGTGGCCAATAAAGCTTGATTCTGATTCTGCTGTAGCCGATACCTTAAGTAAACCATATGAAATGTGCATTAACATGAAAGGTGGCACCATGTGAGGGATTTATTATTATTTACATTTTATTGTTCATTTATAATGTACACACAGCTTAATATTACTACCTCCTTGCTGATAAGCTGGTTTAGCCTTAAAAATTGAAATATCCTAATTACTGTTTAATTGCTGGTGCGTTATATATTGAGTTTTTACCAGGTGACTTGAACATCAATATTTAGAACACGGTATTCATTGTTAAATGGTTGGGGTGAAAATAAAAATAATAAACAGCTGAGAAATGAGTTTTTTAACCCACTTGTGAGTGTGAACCATCTTTTGTGGAACTCTGTAATTAGTTTCAGTGCACCAAACACAAAACCAGGGGAGCACTGTGACTACTTTTCTCTGTGTATCTAAGAAGCCTTAAAATCAGAGTCAATGAACCATGCAAGCTTTTCTATTGTATCAGCAAAAAAAGTTGTAGTATGACGTTTCATTTAATTTGTCTTACTAGACATTGCATGTCCTGTAATGTGAGTACTGCACATGCGCACATTGTGATGACGATGCTGAAACGATATATTTGGCAGCTGTAGTTTTAATTCTAACTCATTTTCAAAATGGTAGATGGTACTAGCCATTAGGGAATTTTACCATGGATGACTGTAAAACCACACCATTCAGCACTAATCATGAGTAATGTTTGTTTATTATGAGCTCCATCTGTTTTTGTCCTTAGTCGGAAGCATCTAATTGTCAGGCAGGTGGCTAAAAAAGCTAATCAGCCAGTTTGGCCATTTTAGGCTTGCTCTTGGATACAGTGTGTGCATACATGCATCAAGTGAACAAATAAGACAGGTCATTTGTCATTGCTGTCATTTATGCAGTGATGACTGTGACAGACCTAGCATTACTACTGGACAGCACCCATGAAGTAGCATGTCATCATATCGTCACCTTTAGATGTGAGTAATGCTCATAAATAGCTGCAAAATTCCAGCACAAACGCATATTTCTGTGTGTGCTCCTACCATTACTCTTTGTGTTTCTGCACCCCACAGGCTGCTGTGTTCGAACGATGTGGTGGGGCAGAAAACATGCATTTCTTATAAAGAGCGAGGCAGAGGGATATATTTTCCTTCCTTTGTTTCAAAAGATGAAGGGAAAGAAATGAGCTCACAGTGAGGGAGAATGTGCATGAGGCCTGGTAACATGTAAACAAAAGAGACGCTTGAGAGGAGGAGAACGGGGGGGCAGGGTGGTGGGGGTAAACTTTGGAACTAGGGAGGAAAAAAAGGGGGAAAAAGAGCAGGAGCTAATAAAATGATGGAGCCTCGGCCGGCTGGCGTTCTCGTGTTGCTCCTTTGCGGAGTGTGCGATGGCTCGTCTCCTGCCAAAAAATGTGCAGAGCGCTCGGAGCTGGTATTACTTAGAGTCAGATTTCACCAGCCCACTACAGTGACCTTCTGAGAGAGGGAGAGATTTAAGGCAGTTCTAAAGACTTAGAAGCCACCATACAATTTTCTGTACTGCCAAGACTGAAGGCAAACTCACATCTTTAACGCTCCTCATTAACTGCTGAAAAGTCAAGTAACCGCATGTTAAAGGGGAACGACTGAACGAGTAACAGACGAGGGGATTTATAGATACGCCATACCCAAGTAATAATAACAGCTCGTATCCCGACACTGATATTGTTATTCAAAAGACACAATACGTTATTTTGACGTTGATGACTTACATTCGTTTTTTGGTGTGATAATTATTATTATTATAATATCAGTTTCAGGACCGTATATAGTCAGATACTGCCCTAGTTACATTAGTGAGACCGAGAGATGACATGATACCACTGTTTCTTTTCAGATATAGATACTGATATAAAACCCTGAGGATTGTCCAATCTCAATATGTGTTCCTAAATATGATCTGATATTTATTTTTTCAGATATAATGAAGCAGTTTTCCCTTAAAAGTCCTTAAAGTTACCACTGAGGGGAAATTCCACCACTTTTTTCATTTTTCAGTAATTGAGGTGTAAATAAACGTAGTGTGTTGATGTGATAAAGTGTATTATTTAGAACTGTGCAGTATTGGTACCAGGATCCAGGGATCTCAGTGTCCACAACACCAAAACATGCCATTGTATTTACTATCCAAAACAACCAGTGAACCTACACATCTTCTGGTTTTTGTGTGTGTGATGCTGATGTTGGAAAATGAACATACATCTGAAAGAATACATTTTGCTTGGCAGCAATTTTTCCCCCACAGTGCAGAAGTATAAGCATTATTACAGCAGCAGCAGTATATAGTGACATAAAATAAATAAAGCAATGAAGCCTGCACTGACTGTGATGTCTATGAGGAACAAAAGAAGAGAGAGCGGAAGAAGAAGGGGTCCAGCCATGATTCCCCACTTTTTCTCAGTATCAGCTTTAACGAAACCTCAGAATCCTATTGCTCCTCAGGCTGTGTTTAATGAGGAGAGCGCTGCACGCTGTGCTCTTTAACTCTGAATGTAGTTTGGAAGGATATTTGAAACAGCATGGACGATACCCAGCGTCCACCGTGAGAGCAGCACCGGACTGCCTCTGCTGAAGTGAAACAGAGCAGGACGGAGGAATGGGCCTCAGCTTGCAGCCAAGATTGCCAGGAAACTGTATCGACCCAAACGCATACAAGCATGCGTGTGTGAGAAAGAAGGATGTGGAGTACGAGCTGCTTTAATCTCTGTTTGTATTTGTTCTGTATTAATGCGTGTATATGTGTGCAGCTCACGTGCCTTAGTGTGTGTGCATGTGCACGCGTGTTTGCATTATCTCTCTTAAATCTGCAAGTGTGTTGGTTCATCCCCGGGTGCAAAGTCTGTCCGTTTTATCACTGACTTTTTGAATGTCTTCTTAAAGCACAACAGCAGTTACTTATTAATGCCCCTCTTAGAGGCATGAAACACTGTGCAGAGGGTTCAGTACAACAGAAGAAACTCTGGCTCCAACCCCCAACCACACTCTCATATTAAAGTATTGGATTGCTGTATCTGCTGGCCTCAGTCAGGGTAGAGGCTAATAGTTTTCTCAATGCTCTGTGTGTGTGTGTGTGTGTGTGTGTGTGTTTGGTTTTTGTACATTTGCAGGATAAAAATGTAGGAATACAGACATAAGTTATGATGTCAAAACCAAAACATGAAGTGCTTTTGGTTACTAAGGTTAAGATTAGGGTTAGGTTCGGAGTTATTCATACTTCTTATAACGCAATAATCCTTATTACATTTTTATACACATACAATATACAACACATATGGGAGATATTAGTACATTTAAGTACTTCTGCACATTCACAACATAAAGCACATACAGGTACTTGCATACAGACCTGTGCAAAAGCCAGAGACCATCCTATTTCATTTTCAGTCAAGCTGGACATTAAGCCATTTTTCAGTTTCTGGGAACTAAATATAATCTAAACGTTCAGTATTTATTGTGTCCGCTCTTTTTTTTATTAGTTTCCATACTTTTCAGGACAGGTATCTTTAGGGCTAAGAAATCTGCAGGGATAATAATTTTCCACACCTCCAAAGTTCAGTTTTAGAAGTTGGTTGCATTTTCTTTATCCACGTCATCCCATAGGTCATCCCAAACACAGTTTAGGGTGGTCAGTTCATTGTTCTGAGAACACCAAGAGTTTGATTTGCTGATTTTCCTCTTTGCTTGTGTTGATAGCAGCTTCTTGAACAGGTACACATCCTTTCAGACCTATAATGTTGAATTGAGCTTTCTCACAGTGGAGGGATGGACAGAAACACCTGTGGATCTTTTCAGATCTGAAGCAGGGAGGGGAGCTTGATTCTCTTCTCTCTCTCTCTCTCAGAGTTGAAAGCTTTTAGTACTGTTTATCTGATGGAGATAGTTTTTGAGGTCTAGCAGGTCTTTTTTTTTAGCAGTCACATTTTCCTTATTACTTTTTAATCCCTTTATGAACTCCAGTTTTGGAAGCTCTTGTTTTTCCACTTGCCTTCTGTTGTGCTTCCTCTTCCTCATCCAAGTGGATTATCTTATATCTAATGATCTCAGAAATCTCTTGAAAAATGAGTAGGCCTAACTTAATGGGCGTTTTGACTGGAAGTCAAATGAATGAAGAGTGGTCTCTGGCTTTTACACTGTACTGTATGTAATGCCTATGGTATATGCATAACCCCAAGTCATGACAACGTATAAATGCAAGCGTTGTGTGTGTGTGTGTGTGTGTGTGTGTGTGTATGTGTGCTTGTCTACTCCCTGTAATGAAGAAGGAATGCTTCCTATGTATGTATGTATGTCTCTCTCTCTCTCTCTCTCTCTCTCTCTCTCTCTCTCTCCCTCTCTCCCCCTCTCCCCTTTGCTCTCTCTTACTTCGGGGTGAAAGGTTTAATGCTGTGTTTGTTTACTGTTATTGTTAAGGTACATTTATAGTCCTGACTACGGCCCTCATCCTCTGGAGCCCCAGTGTCTATACAATAGTAAGGGCTGTTTCCTCCTACAAACACACAGATTTAGCCTGTTTCTAGACCAAAAAAAATGGAGGAATTGGTGAATCCCTGTTGTCTGTGTAATTTCCTCTAAGGCTGGGCTAAATCCAGCTCCGCAAAACCTGAACTAAGAGGTACTTAAGAAAGTCAGATGAGTCTAAACCGAGGCCATACAGATATATAGCACAGAGAGCCGTGCCATTCGGAAAAGCTGGGAGTATTTAGACATAGAGAAAGGAACGATTATTCAATGCACTGGGTGATTCATGATGTAATATAGTATCATAAAACACTGTAATTTAGGAAGCTGTCCAAGAGACTGAACCTTGAACATTTATGTCATGTTTAAATAGAAAGTTAATAACAACAGACAATACAGCCCCATAAACACACCCTATCTCTTTATCTCTCTCACATGTGTTGTCATATACGCCCACACGTGATGTACAACAGTGGCACAAATGAAACCACGTCATACAGTGATTAGCTGCAGTATAATAATAGAATTTATTTTTTAATAATTTACATTCATTTACATTTATATAACCGTCTTTATCAGTCTTATTGTGAAAGTAGTGTTGAGTCAGCAGGAGAGACAGCCCAGCTTTATCAATAGTGACAGAGTCCAGCACTGCTTGGTGAGTTCCCAGCATTTTTCCTGAGTAATCTCCCTCAGCTGTATCCATATCCTCCTGTCGAATATTCCTACGGACAGTAATGTGGACTTGTTTATTTGCACGTGAGGCTTAAAACATTTTGATTCAGAACTCACTTATAAATGATCTTTGTGGTTAGATATAATGACTGCATATAATGTATGAGGCTGTTTCAGATGATACGATACACATCTCCGTACAGTTTATACCACTGAATACTTGATTGAATTCTGATGCGTTACGATTTGGTTTGGTTGGTCGATATGACATGCATTGATGTGCCTTAGTTTTGACTCCGTAACAACCTAAGGTTTTTTGATATGGCAAAAAATCCTATTGATATTTAAAGCCATTTTGGTGATATGTATCACTATATTTTGACACAGACACAATGCACTAGGAGTGTCATTTAAAACGAAGCATTTACACCCCATTCCATACAATGCATATATAGAAAACAACCTATTTTAACCCCTTAAATGACCAGTGTTACTACACACTTGTAAAACCTACAGCAGTAGCAATAAAATATCATCATATAGTCCAACTCTAATTCTTTCAGGTTATCAGTCAGGACAATCTCTCATGTGCTGTTATGTACAAGTTACACACAACATCCACCCATGGATTTTTGAAGCTACTCACTCAGCACCTGACACAGGCTGGATCTGAATAGCTAGTGAATCTTTTCAGGTCTGCTTTTCATTTATTTTGCTTGATTTGTAGCACAGGACTTTAGCAGAGCTGACCAGCATGTGGATCCAGTTGGCTGCTGGAACAGACCAATACAAGGTCTTGCAGTCGATCCCTGAATTTGTTCCTTAAATTTAAACCCACTTGTACAATTGATACAGCATTTTGATAGACTGATATTCTGATCTGAATCATTTTTACCTCAGACCCCTGAGAATGTAAATGTATCTGGCTTGTTGGACTCTTCTTCTTCTTCTTCTTCTTCAGCTCCTTCTTTCACAGGTCAAAATTTTCAAGCTAGAACCATGAAACTTTGCAGGATCATATAGCCTGTACTGAAATAGTGCACTTGTGCTTTTGGGACTGATCAGGCTAACAAGTCTTGAGGAGAGACAGAAGTGAGAGAACGTCTTATCAAAGCTTTTCTTAAGAGCCTTTATCCAACTTTGGAACACTGGAGCGATGGAGAACAAACATATTCCGGTTACATTCCCCGAGGTTTTCTGATATCTGTTTGCGATCAGGTAGGAGGCTGTGAAAATTCCGGACACAGTACTACACTGGTAACAAATTGCTACAAATTCTTCCCTCTGGAAAACTATTCCCAGTTTGAAAGAACAAATGATGCAGATTTACAGCTCAGTTTGCAAATAACTTTAACTGAAAAGTGCAAAATGTTCTACAAAAATATGTGTTTCCAATAAACGCTTGTAAAGCACGTGGCGATGCATCAAACTTGTTTCCCATGGTAACCGAATGTATGGCATAGTTGTAGCAGATGGACTAGGTTGAGAAGTGCTGGAATATTCCTTAAATGTAGGGACGGTCCCAACAGAAAGGCAAGCATGGGTCAGTCCTCCGTCTGTCCTGTTGTCTCCGAGAGATTATGTCACATTAGAGAGTGTGTGGGCGCTCACAAGTCTGATGAATGGAGAGGCCGTGAAGCGCCAATATCAACAGAGTCTCCATAGCTGACTCACACAGTGGGCTGAAGGCTAGACAGAGGAAAGGAGGAAAAGATGGAGAGGGGGGTGGGGGGGTCCTGCATGTGGAAGAGAGAATATAAACAGATAAGAAAAGGACGAAGCCATAAAGAAGGACTGATATTAAACTTTGCTTAAGGGAAGTTTAATCAAACTCAGTTAGAAACAGAACAGGATAAGGAGTGTTTACATTAAGCCTGTCCACTTGCTTTCTATATATCCAGCCGAAACCTCATCTACAGTAGTGAACCGATCCTCCGTAAGTCAAAAACATTACTTCAGAGCATCTGAAAATCACTCTATAGCGTACAGCCTGATAATAATCACCATAAACTGGTGCATTCTTCCAAAGCACAGAGAGCTAAAATACTGCTGCAGCCCTGGAAATATTTATAGCAGGGAGCTGGAGTTGTACAGAACGGGAAACTACAGTCTCAGTACTGTGATTTAGGTCTACCACTGTATGAGCTTGCAGTTTGTTGAGGAACTGCCACTATTGATCATATTAGAAAATGGGAAATCTGCGGGTGAACTTGATGATTAGTGGCCAACTAATAAAACTGATTTTAACTGAACAAGAGCACATCATGCACACTCTTCTAAAGATTCCAGAAAACGCTGCAAAAGAGAATAAATCCACAAATCCAGCTTCATATATCTCACACTCGCACTGCGTCATGTCATGTTGTTAGCTGCAGTGCTGTGCAAAAGCCAAAAGCTCTGAGGAGACTCTGTAGAGGACAGTATAAATATATAATAAAGATGGAGAAAACAGGAGTTTCAAATCAAGGATTAAAATATGTAGAGAGTATTTGACTCTTATTAACCACGCAAGGCCTGGCTGACCACCAAAACTATATATAAACAGTACATACAGCTTTCATCTTTGAGAGGGATGAGAAAATCAAGCTCCACTCTTGCTTCAGATCTAAACTACTCAATCCATCCTTTCACTGTACAAATAAGCTAAAACAAAGAAACTGCTAGTGTTCTCAGAACGATGGACTGACCACCCCGGAGTCCAGACCTCAGCATCACTCAGTGTGTTTAGGATGTATTGGATCATGAGAAGCAGAAAATGCAACCAACTTCTAAGACTAAAAAAACATTGATGTTCTACAATTCTGATATATTTAGTTGTTGAGGCTTCTGTTTTGTGTTGGAGTAGTTTGAGAATATATATACTAATCAGCCATAACATTAAAAATACCTCCTCCTCTTACCATATAGGTGCACTTTGTAGTTCTACCCTTGTTCTTCAGTGGTCAGGACCCTCACAGGACCGCCACAGAGCAGGTATTATTTGGATGGTGGGTCATTTATAGCACCTATATGGTAATCGGAGCTGATATAATGGAGAAAGTGTCGAAGTGTAGAAACAAGGAGTTGGTTTTATTGTTATGGCTGATCAGAGTATATTTATATATATGTACTGTGTGTGTATATATATATAAAGTAGGATATACATGCGTGTTTACCAGGACCTGTTACTTAGTGTGAGACAGATCAGTAGGACATGTGAATTATCATTGTGCGAACTGCCTAATAATGATGGATAATTGATCAGGAATGTACAATTTAATCATTTAAAGTTGATGAAGTTATAGTGAGAGCTCTAGCCTGCCTCTGCAATTGTGCTTCATCTTGTGGACTGAAAGGAGAAGAAAAGCAGTTTGTAATCCAGCTCGGAGGAGTTGCCTCACTAAACTATGTCAAGCTACTTAGTAACTTCTTGAAATGCGATAGGCTCTGAAGAATTTCTTCAGCTCTTGTGTAGTGTTTTTGAATGTTGCTTTTCTAGTCGCACTCCTCTTTTGTTTTCCCACCATTGTGTGCGTGGTCAGGACTGGACATCCGACACCGCCACACTGAGATTCATGTTGGTTTCAGAAACACATGTTCCACAGCATTACGTCATACATTAAGGTTGGCATTTCTCCAAACAGCTTATTTCTGGACAACTGCAAAAAAATTTACTCACGTGTTTTTTTTTTCGGGTTAGTTTTCCCTACAGTTGACCGGACGTGGACATTTATGTTTAAATATAATGTAAAATTTTCCATTTAACTACATTTAAAAAGTCATTAAGCAATTCTGATTGCTTTAATCTGCTGTTTCAGTGCGGGGTGAGAACAAAGTTAAGCCTGGGGTTGGGACAGACCTCGAGGCACTGGAGGAAGCCCATTATGCAGAAGGTTGCTGGTTCAAATCCTGGTCAGTGTGACAGGGACAAATGAAGTGGATACCGGAGGCCGACTGCTTTAAATATGGCAGTCACAGGTTGCTGCAAATTTGCCCTCAAGCAAGGCAGGCCCCCAAAACTATTTCCAGCTATTCCAAACTACCTCAGACCTCAGCTTCCCCAGGCCAGCTACCAAGAGCCCGTCCTAATAATGTGGGGTCTTATGGATAAGCACTGTTTAAAGGGCCATGTCAGAAAGAACCTCACTTCTTTTAAATAAAATAGCTTGGTGTAATACGTAAAACTAGTTTTTCACTCTGTACAGTCCATAAATGGAAACCATGTTCAGCCTATTAAAGTTTAGCCCTGGCTATTTACACTATTTACACTGAAATCATAAGAAGTGTTCCAACCAGGACTGCTTACTGAATGAAGCACTATGCAGGACAGCCAAACAAAGCAAAGCTAATTTACATATATCAGTTTTAAAAGCATGGTAACGTAATGAAAATAGTTTGTTTAGTTATAAGGGATAAAGAGAGGCTGGAAAATGGTCATGTAAAAAATGAACTACGGCTAAAACAAAGAAAACACGAGGGAAAAAATGTATGATGGGGCCTTTTAAGGGGTTGAGAAAAAGGGGGTCCTATTTCTGCTGTCTAATGGACACTTAAATGGAGCCTTACTGTTGGAGAACTCGAGATAAAGCACAAGTATATGCACTAATGGAGCATGTGTGAGAGACATGAGGCAGAACGTGAGGGAGGGTGAAAAAGACATGCAGGAAATTGAAACATATTGTGTTGGGTTACATAATGCCATCTGTTAGAGTGGAAACTCAATGAGAGCAGATAAAATGTCATCAGAGGGTTTATGATTACCAAGAATCCGATGAGTCATTTGGTACTAAATGGGATATTTTTATGTCTGTCACAGGTTACAGAGAATATCATCTCCAAACACACGTTACAAGGTGAGTTCCAGACTGCTGCATGTGATCATAAGGGTTGGAATCACTAGAGAGCTCATGATAGGACTCTACTGGCATTTTTAAATATTTGTGATATGCTGAATATTGTGATGGTAAATGATGGCTCTCCAAAAAAAGTTAGTATTTATTTTTTGTGTTGTTTATCTCACTGAAGCGAAACCACATTGGGAAGGAGACAAAGCAACATTGAGGAAACATCCTCCATATATTTACGTATTTAGCAGATGTTCTTGTTCAGAGCAGTTTTGGCCAAGGACTCTTAATTGACATATTATAGTGTTGGGAATGGAACCATATGTGGAGTGATGGTGTTATCCACTGCATTATCCAACCATTGTTACCAGTGACAGTAGCCTTGGCCTTCTGTCGACACCCATGTAAACTTCACACGCATCATCTTGTAGACTTTAGCCCTGTTCTAGCTGGATTAGTTGTACCTGGAGAGAAACTGTACTTTGACAGACACGTTTTGTGTTTTCAGTCCAGTATGAATCTACAGTTTCCATAGTTTTTTCCAAGTCGACCGAGTCATAACTGTGGACTATATTACCAGAGCTCCCTCTGTGTAGAAAGGCCAGTCAAATCACACACAATTTACATCACTGGGCCTTTTCTGGTAAAACTAATTAAGCACAAAGAAACCATGGAGCCTAAGAAACCATGATGTCCTATTAGTTCACTAGTGGGCTTAATATTAATTAAAGGTATTAATAATAAAATAATTAAATAAATGAAATGAAATTAAATAATGAAATCTTGAAAGTTAGGCCTTGTATTGATCAACTTACTGTACCTAAAATATTGTGATATATTGTGTCCAACCCCAAGTTGTTCTCCCAACCCCTGTGATCATGCTTGTTCAGTATATCCTTTTGGTCTTGACTGGTGTGTTTGAATTCTGCACTGATTTTACTCTGATTTGTCCCCCCAGAAGCAAGAACCTTACCTCGCACTTACAACACAACAGGGTCAAAATTTGTGACACAGAGGCCTTCGGCCCACCTTACGCTCAGCAGCTTACAAGGTGAGCTTTACGTGTTTCTCGGTTTATTATGTTGTGACTGTGTTTGTATTCTATGTATTCATAAGCTGCGCGATATGGATGAAACACTATTATTTTGACAAATATTGTGATTTCGATATGCCCTGCAAAGCTAAAAAAAACTTTTGGTAAATCAGTAATGTGATGTGGTTACAGATTAGCCTGCATTCATTAGACCAAAGTAGTTAACTTTCCAAGTTCAACTTTTACAAGAATACCTTGAGCCACAGAGCAGGATTTGTACTTGGTCAACATATTCACAGCACATAGTAAAAACATTGTGATGAGTCATCAGGCTCATTCGTGTCTGGCAGCCTTTTTTGATATCAGTATTACCCAGATCAGTATCATGGTAGGTATTAAAAGGGAATTGTAGACATTGAGTTTTACATTTCTGCATGATTCAGTCTTTGAGATTTGAACAAAGTCATTCAGAGTGGTGCATTGTTGAGAAACATGTTGGCTCACTTTTCATAATAATGATGCTGATTGGAACGCAACCCAACTCAAATATTATCCAGTACAACCACTAAATCTACATATATTTCCCCTATGACTCCTTGCTTGTACCTCTGTGCCTAGTGCATCTGAAAACATGCATTTTAAGCCAAAACCCTGATCTTGAAACCATTGTAGAACAATGTCTCAGGTTTCAGGCAACATACTTGGAACCATTTCATGCAATAACTTTCTATGATCTTGCTTTCCTTTTTGAGATCTTAATTCCCATCACCACCACTCTCAATGTTTCTGAGTACTCTTGAGTATTTCAGATCAAACCACTCAAAATGCTTTTGTTTATACTTTAATGATTTAATTATGCATGAATGTGGAAAAACCAGCAGAATTCCACTTTAACAAACAACAGACCGTATCATGCAACCCTAATTCTGTGGGCCTTAGTGAAGAGAAACAAGCAAGCAGTTTGTGGGTTGTATCACTTTGCAAATAAGTGTTCCCTAAAAGTGTTAAATGAACATAAACTAAAAGTATAATATGTAGATTATGTAGTTCTGGTTGAGGGTCAAGTTGCAGTCAGATCCTTTATTTATAAGAAGGATGTAATAGGTGACCTATGTAACCAGGAAAACCATAAAGAAAAAAAGGACATGCCAAACTGGCTTTGTTTTTACAGTGTGAGTCATAAGTGTGATCATTAAACTAGAAAGCAGTTCACAGCACGCTGCAGTTTCTTTCTCCCGCAGAGCTTTCCTGTTTGATTCTGAACAGATGCACCATAACTCAAAAACACTGACTACAGGCATCAGCAGATTACTGTATACCATACAGCATAATAATGGATCACTCATAGACGTCATAAACCGCTGTGTTCTGCCAAAGTACAAAGAGCTAAAAAGGCTGCAGTGCTGAAAACGTTTATATCGCCGAACTGGGCTGTTCTCGACATCTGCTGCTCATCTGTGGCCTTCTCTTTGTGGCCCTGTCAGCTTAGAGGAAAGATACATTAGGATTTAGGAATATGAATCAAAGGCCAGCTCTTATCTAATCTATTGATCGTCTTTGAGGAATGTGACTCTTTGTGTTTGTACAACCTTCCACAAGCCCCTCCTCCTCTGACCCCCCGCCCCCCCCAATCTATTCCACTCGTTTTGTGCCGGACATTCGTCTTTCCTCTCCTATATATCCATACCTTCCACTAGCTATTCATCATTAATACCTGTCGCTTCCTTTTGCTCATCCCTCTTCTGTCCTCCTTATCTCCCTGATGTGCGTCTGTTTTTCCACTTTACTCTGCACATGCTTTTCTTCTCCGCAACGTAGGCTTCTTTAGTATGGCATTGGAGCTATGATGCTAATGTAGCTAATGGAGATTTTGCCTCATTAGTTAGCATTGTGCAAACGGCATGCTTCAGTCAGATGATAAATAAGCTTAAATAGATTTGCTTACATGGTAACTGATATCGTATATATCATCTTTAAAAGTGGAGCAACATACTTCACATAGCTAATAATGAGAACCAGTCCAGGACCCCTGAATAAACCTCTCTTAGGCCCCCTGAAAGTCAGGGGCTTCCTGAAAATGAATTTAGGATGTTATGCTGTTCTTATTTAGCTGCTTCACCCGCAATCAGCGAGCTTCTGTCTGATTCACACAGCTTGTCCTTCATAGCCTCGCAACTGTACTTATGCCCGGGAAAAACTTTAGAATATACCGTAGCATGTTTGAAAATCTGAATTTTCCCAATAGATTGGTGGAAAGAATGAATTATTGGTCATTTCTCGAACCAAAGACAAAAGTAGAGATGTGTAAGATCCCAATTAATGTTTGGAAGAACGTGTATCAAACTAGAAAAGAGCATTTCCGGAAGAAGAATTGTTAGACCAAACATTTTGTTGCCATTGATTCGCCATTACGAGGAGTGAGTAGCCAACCAGTGTTGGATTTGCGAGACAACATTGCACCCCCAGAATATCAGAGGGCACTTCACACAAGTTCTGTGATGTCCGGGGTCATCAAGGTAAAAGGTGGAACAAAAGCTGGAACCAAACTTTGTTCTTCAAGCTAGCACTCAACTAGCACAGTACCATGCATCTTTCTCACAGTTCTGCTTGTTCCATAAATCAGTTTTTTTTTTGTTAAACATATCTTTCTCTCTCTGTTCTCTCCCACCCACCCCACACCCCTTAGGTGTAACCCCTCTGTATCCCAACCCCCAGCCAGACCTTCACCAGTCATGCCGGCATCCTGTGCGCTCCTGGGCTAACCAGAGCTTTGGAGCGCACCTCCACAACATGACGCTGGCCAACGGTCGTCTTCGCGTGCCCCAAGATGGACGCTACTACCTGTATGCCCAGGTATACTTCCGCTACCCATCGCCCAGTGAGGGCGAGCAGCACAGCACCAGCCACCAGCTGGTCCAGTGCATCTACAAGAAGACCTCCTACCTGAGGCCCATCCAGCTGCTGAAGGGTGTGGGCACTAAATGCTGGGCTCCGGATGCTGAGTACGCCCTGCACTCGGTGTACCAGGGGGGCCTGTTTGAGCTCCGCGCCGGGGACGAGGTATTCGTGTCAGTTTCCTCTCCATCCATGGTGCACGGGGAGGACTCCTCCAGCTACTTCGGAGCTTTCCGTCTGGACCTGTGAGGGGTAGATTACAAAAAGACTATGGCAAGACTACATTACCCACAAGGCACTGGGAGGATCCTAAAAAAAAAAAAAAAGAAAAAAAAGAAAAAAAAAAAAAAAGCTGACCCTGGGAGATGGATTGCTTTGTTTATTTTGCCTTTGATCAACCAAGAATTCTTTATCTATTATATATGTGAAGGAAGTGGTTTGGAAGACTTTTGGACTCCGTTTATTCTTTTTTTTTTTTTTTTTTTTAAAGGCGGAAGAATGTATGTATATTTCTAGAACCACATCAAAGATGTGGATCTTGGAAACGGTAGCAAAAACAAAAAAAAAAGGACGGCAAGCATGGCCAGGACTTTTGCAAGGCTGCATCTGTGCCAATCGTGTACACGTCAGATGTTCAGAGGTGAAAACTGAACTTTTTTTTTTCCCTCTTCACCCAGAGCATGGCATCTGGGTACATCGGATTTAACACATTTTTAAAAAGAATAGAGATGTGAGAGGAGAGGGGATGACAGGCGGAATGTGGAGGAAAGAGGAGAGCAGACGAGAGGCATGCAACATTACCGGCCACGCGTGGCTCTGGCAGCCTGCTACAGCGGAGGAATTCACCCTGGCCAGTCCAACCAGTGGAGCAGCATGCAATCGCCTAAGAATAGAACCCAACAACAAATACCACCAACAGAGATATATATACACACATACACATGTCATGCAAAAAGCCCGCACTGCAAAAAAAGATATATTGACAAGTGCAAGCAAGGGGAATTTTTCAAAAACAGTTCAAGCATTGAAATGCAAACAGTCATTTAGAGTGGTCTAATGTGAAATGCTCCTTTCTAAAGAAACTTGGTTTTCTCTTTCTGTCTTAGTGGTGGTAGGAATGTCTACAATGCAAATACAACCATTTAACTTGCTATTCAGAATGACCAATGAACCTGTAGGTGTCTTTGTATCTTTATGTGTGTTGAGGACTTTTATATATAATGTTGATAACTGTAAAGTAATGGTAGATCTAAAACATCAAGTTCTGCCATGAATGTATTTTTTGAAAAAAATGTTTGAAGCCAAAAGCTTAATTTCAAAATTAGGATAATGATGTCTTGAGCTTCAGGCAGCATATTCATAACCATTTTGTATACAAACTTTCTGGGAAGGAGGTTTTATACTCCTAAACTCTGTAGACGTCTGATTCCTTACCGTAAACATTGTGAACTGATAATAGTCAATATGTCTAATATTCCTCATTATAAGCCTGGTCATTTTATTAACTCATTTTAAGTAGGCCTGTCACTGTTATTGCCTAGTTGCCTGATCGTAATTATCTGATGACCACAGTTATTTTCCACAGTTGGTTTTTGTTTACATTGCAACAAACAGAATGTTAATTGGGTGGTTTTTCATCTGTTGGTTCTGTTGGCAGGCCTAATTCTTATTTGACTTATTTTAGGCAGTTTTATTAAGTTCAGTGATCTCATTCCATATCTTATCTAAAATTTGTCATTGTGAGAATCAACAGGAACCATTTTAAATATATTCACTACGTGTAAGATGCTTCAGCATGCCAAGATATCCCTTTTTGCAGTGCTTGCATGATACCCTAAGGCAGAGGTGCAGGTGCATGCTGGGATATGTTGATCCTTCCATTAAGTCCTCCCAGCCTCCTCTATAAATCAAATGCACCAACATATTTACATTCACACTCCCACACAAATCATGTACTCCCACTCCAGGCCTTCTTTCTGAAAGCAGACACGCCTCACTCGCACAAACAGAGGCTCGTGCCCTCACACGACCAGCTCTCAGCCTTCGGTGATAAATATCTTTTAAAAATGCTCCTCGCTCTTTGGTCCGCATGGTCAAAGTTGCATGAAAGGTTAAACAAACAGGGTGCCGCACTGTTTGAATGTCACACTCCCGCCGTCTTTTAATGCTTTGTTTTTCTCTTAAGCTGTGCACGAGCGCACGGGTGTAGAAACACACATTGTCAGTGGAGTGACGTGGATGTTAGTTCTTTCTTTCCTTCTTTCTTTCTCTGTCTGTTTGGTTGTACCTGTGTGTGTGTGTGTGTGTGTGTGTGTGTGTGTGTGTGTGTGTGTGTGTGTGTGTGT
>CM067482.1:8991601-9045087 GCA_034552555.1 Semaprochilodus insignis
CTAAAATACAGAGAGAAAGGCAAAAAGAGGAAAAATAAAGAACTGCAAAAAGAAGAAAAATGGGGGAAAAGGGAAAAAAGACAGCAACCTAAACATTTGAGAAATAGAGATATAAAAGACAAAGTACAAGAAAAAGTAGAGAGAGTGACAAATAAGCAAGAGAGCGAGACACTGAAGAAAAAGAGAGAGGGAGAGGGAGCAGAAAAAGGAGAAAGAGCAAGATAGAGAGAGAAGAAATAGAAAGCGTATGGGGGAGTGAGTCCGTGGGTGTCTGTATAAAAACAGAGAGGAGAGGAGAGAGAAAGAAACAGAGACCTCTAGTGGTCAAACTCATGAAGGACAGTCTGCAGGTCCAGTAGGAGACAGAGGGTAAAACACTGCAGGAGCAGAAAGATACGGTCATACAGAGCACTGCAATCTGAGAGCACACTGACAAACACAGAGCCTCTGGAGTCATTACTCAAGGAATGGAGGTGAATTCTAACAATCTCCACAAGCTCCTTATGGAGCTGGTAAATTAGCTACAGTGGATTCAATCGTGGCTTCGAACACAGACACCTTCAACATTTAGAGCTGCGGCTGAAGGACAATTCAAGTCAAGCTCACACACGAGCAGTCAGAAACAAGACAGCAACACTTCAGACTTGAATTACACAAGGTATCTGAGCTCTGGCTCAAGTCTGGGCAGGGCTGCGACAGGACAGCGGCAGCGAGGTCTTTCAGCAAAGCTGAGAGGGTGATTGAGTGTGAGCGAGCGCAAGACAAAGTGTGTGACTTTTAAACATGATACACCCTCGTCTCATCTCTCGCCCACTTCCCACAGCGATTGTCTGACCCAGGCGAGTTCAGACACGTCACCTCAAGCACAAACACAGACCACTGTACAACTTTCCCAGAATTCCTCACCTCACCTGCCACTGCATCCTACTGAGATCACACAGAAACCTTAAAGGGAAATTCCACAGATCAAAATTATTGCATAATTAAACCATTACGATGTAAGCAAAGGTAAGATGATACGAAATGATCTGTTCTAGAGAAACTTAAAGACCTGTGAAGAACTGTTCACGGTGGTGGTGACAGGAACCAGACATCTGAAGAGCTTAATGCTTCTGAAAGCCCACCCACAGAAAGATTCTAGATGAATATGCTGCACATATCACGTCAGAGACATTAAGCGAGTGTACATTCATTTAATAACCTGTTATCTGCAGATAATCAGATTTGGTCACAAATCCATTCACTGCGTTTACATGCATTTGGGAAATTCCTGAGTCTACATGAGTCAGACAGTAACTGTCTTTCTGCTTTGCAAACAGCAAATAAACTTACAGAACAAGACGTGATGTATATGTAGCATAAAACACAAACTTATATTTTAAAACACGTATTTTTTAGTGGCAAATTAGCTATTTGAGCTGTAAACATCTCAAAACCCCTGGTTCTCATCATCACCACTGTGAAAAACAGAGTCCGTAAATTTCTCTACAATCAGTCATTTCATATTACATTCACTCTGAATAACGAATGACTGAATTATGCAGAAAGTCTGCTAAAATTGGGGCAATGTCCTTTAAATAAGTACAGAAGAAACTAAATGCTTAACACAGAACTTCCAGATCCCTGAACATATCATCGCTGCTATAACAAAACTTATTATAATTTTGGACCATTTTTTATTGGTCCATGTACAATCATATTTCCACACAACATAAAGGGTAGCTGGTAAAAAAAAATAATAAAGAAACGATAGTTGTTTTGATATATTGATACATATACCGATATCTTTGATACTGATCCAGCAATAATGCTCCCATCCCGTCATACCCTCTTTTTAAAAAACAAACCAGAAGTGGGTGTGGCTTAATCCATAAATGAATTTGAAGAGCTATAAGTGGTAAGTCAGATTCACTGACCACAACAGTATCATTGAGACAGCCAATCAGCAGTCTGGATTTTATACCTAGCTTGATTATTGGCTCACGGAAAATGACTAGACTGACTGCTTAGATGATAAAAGCCATGTGATTTTCAGTACTCTGTAGTGTTGAAGTAATTTGTTTGGCAGCATAAAAGTGTTCCGTCAGTACTTAAAGAACACTGAACAACTGCATATATCATTACAAAGAGATCTAAATGAGTCCTGTTTAAATGGCTTTAGCGCAGCTCAGTATGTGCAATGTTCAATAAAGAGATGATTGTGTTGTACTGCTGCGTTCTGTCTGTGCCAACATATTAGAAAAACTAAACATCATGATACATACAATGTACTGTAAAAATATCTTCAAGTATTGCGATACTGTATTATTTTGCCATATTGCCCAACCTTAGTTAACAAGGTTTTGATACGACTGCGATGAGCGATCTGCGTGTGTGTGTATAGGTATGGGAATGTATTATAACAGGCTTTGGTCTAAACAGGTAAGTGTTGTGACATTACAGTGTACAGGGAGAACTCTGGATTAACAGTGGTGTGTGTGCCACTCAGCTACTCCAGTGGGTGGATGTGGATGTAAGTGTTTATGCACACATCAGAAAAGTCTTTGGTCTAGACAGGCATTTTTGGTGATTTGACAGGTTTTAGAGAGAGATTTGCATCAGCAGTGGCTTTTCCTCAGATTGGTGCGAGTGTGTGTATTAGCACAGAGAATACAGCAGTCAATGGCAGGTTGTGTTTAATGTCAACAGCAGTGTTTATGCCTTTCATATCCTTTCCCATCGATGCCCTCCAGCTTCAAGCTAAGCTAGAGAAGAAATGACGCCTCCAGTAGCAGGACTTCGTGTCCAGACATGCCCCGCTCTGCTGGTATAAAAGCAGCCTGGAGCCAAGCTCATACTGTATCAGTAACACAAACCCCACAATACCTCCCACACAGTGACACAGTGAGGCGGTGACTGGACGACCCTATCCAGTCTCAGATGAGTGTTCATGTGAAGGAAACAGGGCTTCTGTATGGGTCTAGCCTACCAATGTCCAGAAAACAATCCTCCTCAGTTAAACAGGATAGAGTCAGGATCTCTGTTGGCCATCTGAGCCATGTGCTTCAAGATATCCTTCTTAGTGATGATCCCCAACAGACGCCTACAAAAAGAGAGAGAGTGAGACCAAAAGAGAGTGAGAGAGAGTGAGAGAGAGAGATATTGATGAGTTTCAGTTGAGCAGCAACAATAACAATTACCCTGACAGTTAAACACAAATACAAGAAAACAAGACAGAAGGTTTTCATTAGTAACTCCAGAGCAAGAAATATGTGCGTGCACTTATACATGTGGTCTTGAATATTCATACGTGTTTGTCTGTGTGTGCGGATGTACATGCATGCAAACGTGTGTGTGTGTGTTCTAAACAGTTTCTCATCTCTCAATCACTCACAGATGTCATTTCCATTTGTTGTGCTGGTAATAAGTCTGGCAAAGAAAGAAACAGCCTGCTCATCTTTCACTTGTGTGGGGCGTGCACACACACACACACACACACACACACACACACACACACACACACACACACACACACACACACACACACACATGCATATACATCCACACAAACACCTTAATCCTGTTACGTTAAAGGCTAAACATCAGAGTCTGCCGCAAAAAACAATAAGCAGTTCACTGGGCAAAGCTACAATTAGTATGTTTACAGTGCCCAGTCGCATACAAAGTGAGCCAAAATTCCAAACTGCCCCAACAGCATTACTATGTTTAATGATAGACTGATCTCACCACTGCAAATTGGAACAGGGGTGCCCAACAAGTTTTATCAGGTCAACTTTGGCCCTCAGGCAACATGGTGGGCAGCCCAGCACACACTGAATGCATTTATTTAGCTGGACCTGAACTGATATGAAAATCGTAGTATAAATATAGTACAAATGACACCAATAATATCACATATGATGTGCGATATTAGCATTTAAATTTACATTTTACTACACTGTATATATTGTATATAGTGTGTGTATATCCTGAGTTCTCTCACTACAATACCTAAAATGCATTATGCAAACACCTTACACAACCATTGGGAATCCCTGTGGTGTCAGTCAATTCTGACAGCTAATGTAGCTACTGATCTCTAAAAACATTAGAAATGCAACTAAGCTAGCATCAGTGTAACTCTTACCCACATTAAAAAAAAAATGTAGTTGCAGTTTTTTTTAAAGGTCACCCTCCTATACAGAAACATCATCAGAAGGGTGATTTCCCCTTTCAATTAGTCTTTAAACCCTAAAATCTGACTCTAGAATCCACTAAAGCATCATTCCCCACTGCAAGTAAGCATGTTTACAACAGAGAGATGGCTATATTTTTAACTGGCCAGAGTGTCATTTTAAACTGAGATGAACAGCCTTAAGTAATATTAATTCTGTAGCACTGAGAATGAAGCCTGCCAGCATTGGCTGATATTACTATTTGGGCTCCATCATTCAGATATAGATAGAAATAACATTTCAAAGCAATCAGAAAAGACAAAAAGAAAACCAAAGACTAAACTAAAAATCTAAACTAATCTAAAAATCTGAAATGTGTTATCGCCTTGCAAGTGTAACTCTTAAGTCAATAAGAAGCTTGTCAGGTTTCTGACACAAACTGATTCCCTTGAGCTAAATAATCTAAATAATCTAAATATGCAGTATCCAAACATTAGCACACAAATACTCACCCATTCTGTGTGACAAGGCATTGGCGGAGCCCAAGCTTGCGGAAGATGTCCACAGTGATTTCCATGGGTGTGTGGTCAGTAATGGCCAGTGGACTGAGATCCAGGATACTGCGCAAGTTGAGTGGAGGAGGACCACCCTGTGGCTGTGAGGGAGTGTGCTCAGTGAAGAGTACACACGATGCTCCTACGATGCCGTCCTGGCAACGACGTGCATTATCTGGTGGACAGGAAATAAGGATGGGGCTGTTTTAGGAACCTTGTACCATCTCAGTAAACACAGTAAATAAACACCTGTCTCGCAGCATAAGCTTAGCAGTGGAACTGTGCACTCTGGAGTAATAACCTACTCTATGCCTTTGGGATGAGCTGAAGTGGTGTTTGTGACTCAGAAGTAATCTTTTAACATCAGTATCTGACCTGCATGTTCCAACATCTAATGTAAAGACTTCTCAACTAGAGTAGAAACTGTTATTGCAGCCAAGAGGTGTCTACAAATATCTGGACATTAAGTCTACCTACTCATGCTCAGGGGAACTCTAATAAGTCAGTTTATACACTGTACACCTCAGTTTATTACTAATAAAAATCCCTGATAAAAAGTAGTTTGATTCACTGTCTCACTTTGTTCAACTAGAATGGCAGGAAAGGTGGCCATGTTTCATGATAAAGTGGCTTTGGCCATTCCTTGGCTTTGCCACGCTTTGAAACAAATAAAGAACCAAATATACACTCAAGGCCTGCTCACCTATCGATATCACCAGGTCCCTGCGCAGCACGAAGCCCACAAGTCTATGAGACTCATGTGAGACCACCACAGGGAAGCCGCTGTATGATGTATCAGATATCATCGCTTCCACCTCCTCCACGGTCATTCCATCCTGCGTTAGGACTGACAGTGGAGGGTCGCTCCTCCTTGGTCGCATCACATCCATGGCCAGCGTCTTGTGCTCAAACTCCTCTTTGGGCTCCAGGAAGGGGTAACCGTTTAGGCGGATGTGTGCCTCGTAGATTCCCTCTCGACCTAGAGCGTCCGCCACCCACTTACTGGTCATGGTGGCCGCCATCAGAGGCACAATGTATTCCAGTCCACCGGTCAGCTCGAACATTATGACCACCAGAGAGACAGTCATTCGTGTAACGCCACCTTGACGGAGGTAAACGTATGGTGAGAACAGAAAGATTGAGCTGGTTTTATGTTTTTAATGTTGATGTGAACCAAAATAACACCATTTTACGTGGCACAGGGAAAAAGAACCTTAATAGCTGTCACCGCTTTGCAGTAACAAGATAAAACAGAAACAGATTATCTTTTGCTAAATATATATTCACATACTATAATAATTATTATTGAAATGCTTAGGCCAACCACAGTATGCAAAATGCAGCAAAAACCATATATCGTCACTGTCCAATGAAAAACACGTATCTCCACTTTTGTCCATTTTTACTTTTATGCATCATTTGAACATATCAGCTGCTGTTTACAATGAGTGAGAATCTCACGATGAATGAGATACAGAAATAGCCCAAAACTGTTTGGAAAGACGTCTGGTTCCATTGACTTACATTAAAGTTAAAAGAGGTTTTTGGCCTCTCCTGTAAAGTTGCAATTTTGGAGATACTTGTTTTTCTTTGGACAGCGACCAAATCCTGCTTGCAGTAATGAGAATCTGGAGAGAAAACTGAAAAATTGAAAATTGTGTTTAAATTGAATTCTTATGGTTACTTTTGTTTATTTGTTTGTTTGCATATACACTCATCATCAAAAGAATAGTTGTACCCAGAAGGAAGTGATGGATTGCAATGTGATTGGGAAGGAAGATAAAGGTTACCAGGAACAATAAATGGTGATAAATTTAGACTGATATGGACAATATTTATTGAGCTACACATACAGCAGTAGAGTCTCTCAGTATGGTGTCGGGCTGCCATGTTTGCTAACGCAACATGCCAGACATCTCAGCATGGAGTTGTAGAGGTTCCTAATGGTGTCCTGTGATGTTCCATCCCGTGAGCTTTCCTGCAGATTTTGCGGTAGGGGTGGATGTGCACCACAAACACCACACACACAGATTTGTTGGTCGTCTAGATGACCTGCTGCTATTCTGAGTCACTCCATGACAATCTGGCACAACACCACTGCGGTCTCTGACAAGGGTGACATGATGTTTGGGGTAGTAGTTGTAACGGTCTGCGTGCATGTAGTCCTGCATCGTGCAGCCATCTGCCAGTGGTGCTGGCACTAACAGGATGACTCATAGGGGACATTATTGCTCGCTGAATGTCTGCAATCGTGGCTGTCGGGTCAGTCTGATACAGTGATAACGTCCTTGTTTGTGTCACATGTACACCCGAGCGTGAAGCACGTCTCAACGTCAAACCTACCCACCAAGTTTCATTCCTTAGTTAGTCGATTCCTTCTGGGCACAACTATTTGAGTAACTATTCTGTTGATGATGAGTTTATTTATTTAATATATTTGTATTATTTATTTGTAACCAAGTACAGTCCCATTATTTGCCAGGTTCATGAGAACAACCCCAAATAAGGAAAAAAGAATAAGAATAAAAAAAAATAAAAAATAAAAAATCAACTGAGTAGAGGAAAAAACAGAGGAGAGAAGACTGAAGGAAAGTCATTTATACAGAGATAGACAGATGAAAATTAAGGAAGAGGGGATGGTGAACAGAGAAGGAAGGACTGAAAGAATTAAGGGTGAAGAAAAAAAAAGAGATGGACAGATGGAAGAGATGTGGCAGGATAGAAAGAAAGAAAAACTGCGGGATGATGAAAGGAGAAGGAAAAAAAAAAAAAAAAAAAAAAAACAATAATATTAGGTAGAAAATACAGAAAATATCAGGTGAATGCACAGGGAAAAGAAAGGAGAGGAAGAGAAATTAGTAGAGAATGAGGGATAAATTCAGACAAAAAAGGAGAGGAGAAAGAGAGGGAGAGGAATAAATGCATAGAGTAGAGCAATAAAACATTGTTGAAGAAAGCATTCAAGCATGGTGAATAGAGAAGGAGGGGCAGAAACGCTGTTAAAACCAGCAAGATGGAAAGAAAGGAGGGTGAAAGGAGGAACAGAAATCGGAATAAAGAATAAAGAAACAGGTGAAAAAATAGATGGCAAAAAAAGAGGCAAATGTGCAGAGAAGCCACAGAAAGGAGAAAGAAACCTTAAAAAAAAACGACCGAGGGGAGATAAAGAGAAAATGTGGAAGAAAAATAGAAAGGGAGTGGAATAAAGGGATAGAGAGGAAGAAAGTTTTGACGACGAGCAAAGGCAGCCAAGCGCTCTCACGAAATGGCTTTGCACACAAGCATTTTTTCATTCATGCAAAATTAACAAGGCAGCCACAGCCAGGATCTGAAAAAGCTTAACATATGCAGGAATGTTTGTTCCTGCACTGTCACGGAAGACCGGTGCTGAGAATTTCGTTGAGATTGTAGATCAAAGATCACAGCTCCACAATAATGACAACAAACCATTTGGAAAATCCAAACAGCCGAATACACATTTTCCCAATCAGATGGGATTCCACAGCTCAGCGATCTCCATTTAACACCCCTCAACCCAGCCAGGCTCGTCTTCAGCATGGCTTGTAGTGCACATGTACATGCCAGCTTAAAGCTTTATGAGCTGTGAAACTTCTGGGCTACAAACGGGCAACACCGTTTGACACTGAGGATCAAGGCTTTAGTTAAACAAATGCTGCTAATTAAAAGTATGAGCAAGCACATTCTTCCTGGCGGAAAGTAGATGGACGGTCTGCTTTAACCCCAAGATGTATGTATGAGTGTGGTGTTTGAAGGTTTGTGAATATGTATATATGTGTGTGCTTTTAAGTTCTCTTATTGTGAACTGGAAGCAACTAGGAGCAACAAAAGCCCAGTCATGATACAGTAGATCACGAAAACTCAGAGCTGGGCTGCTGAGTGCACAGCATGCTAAAATCGCCCATCCTCTGTTGTATAACTCATTACAGAGTTCCAAACTCTGTAAGCAACATCAGTATAAGACCTATCAGAACCTTAACGAAATAGCTTTCCATGTAGCAGCTGCACCTAAGCCAAAGATCACTAAGCGCAATGCAAAAGTGTTGGCTGGAGTGATGTAAAACACGCAGTATCTTGGCGGTGGAGCAGTGGAAATGTGTTCTCTGGAGTGATGAATCACGCTTCACTAGTCTGATGGACAAATCTGTATTCAATGGATGCCAGGAGAACACTTCCTACCAGAATGCATAGTGTCAACAGTAAAGTTTGGTGGAGGAGGGATCACAGTCAGGGGCTGTGTTTCAGGGTTTGGGCAATTAAGAAGCAATGAGGTTTCTACTTACAAAAAGGGGGATTAATGAAAAGTTTAAAATGAATTCATCTTTCAACAGAAATGCCTGCTTTTACTTCAAGCACATCAGAATTAGAACAAAGCAATAAAAGGTGTTGCAAGTAATTTAAGCCTAAACTAACGATTTTCATTCCAAACAAGCCAGAGCACACCAAATTCCACTCATATAACTGGTTAGTCTCAGTGTCCAATCCCTGATCTTGTGTGCTTCTGTTTGTCTGCAAAGAAAACCTGCAGCCACGCCAGCCTTTTGCAGATCAGATAGGAACCTGTTGACTTAAGGCATCTTACCCAGACACGCTGCTGCTCCGAGCATGGCATAAAGTCCTGGAGTAATGCAGTTGGCTCTGGGAGAGCACCAGCCTTTAAATATGGGCCAGTCATGGTGGTAATAGGCTAGCTGTTCCATGCCAATGCCCAGCAGCCTGCCGGCAATCGCCCCCACTGCCATGCTGGGGATGAATAGACCAGAGGGCACCTGGGGCAAAGAAGAGAGAAAGAAAGGTGAGAAAAAAAGAAATGAACAAAAGGAGCAGCACAAACTCACTAACTGATTAATATAACAATCAACCCATCATGTTGGCAAACTTTACTTTTACTTTAAACTTTATATACCATAAAATTTCATAATGCAGTACAAATTATATTCATATTATAAGCTGTCTGCAAACATCTCAAGTTTCACCTACATTCTTTGTAAAATAAACTTGATTTTGTAAAACTGCTGATGCACATTACGATTCAAACATGTAAAATCACTTCATACTAACAGTTTATATGTTATGTATACAATTATAGTAAAGGTGCCATGGAGTATTAAATCTATTTGTTAAAAGCTGCACTTTAAAATAAATTTGTAAAATTAATTATTTAGTGAATTATTTCAATAATTTGTAATAATCTCATTAATGGTTCAATTATATCCTGTTATTAATTTACATTAATTTTTGACATGGTATCTGTCTCAAGATTATATTTCAGAATATTCATTTTATTTCATGTTTCTCAATCATTTTAGCACCATCTACAACTCTGTCATTCCGGACACATACAAAGTCTACATTTTGATCTGAAACCTGTGAAGGTGCATTAGAATAATACTTGTATATAATTATTTTATTTAATCTGTAACCAGGTTGGATTTCTGGATTGTTAAAAATACTGATACCAATCTTCTGAATTGTTGTTCCAAACATTTTTACAACTATCCAAACCTTGCCCAAACTAACCCAAGAACTTACATTGAAAACATTTAGTTCAGGGATGCACAGAAATAGGAATTGGGGCCCAGTGCCGATATCCAACCATTTTTATGTATGTATCAGCCAATACATTAACATTTATAAACTGTAGACATTATAACTACATGGTCCTGGAATTGCATTATGAAGAAACGTTTTTCACGTCATCATTTATACTTGATCAAACTCACTTGCAGAAGATTACAAACGCAGTAAAACACGGACGAGAGCGACAAATAGAATAATACAAGATACCAGTCAAATGAAAAACTACTTATTATTTTAAGCTAATATTTGCATATACCAATATGATTCTAATATCACTGTGCTTATCACTGTGCTTAATATCACTAATTCAGTCAAAACACAAATTATGTATTTATGTCCATCTACTATCAGAACTATCAGCGTAGAGGCACGGAACTGACACCAGCTGCAATACCTTCATGCCAAAGGTTACCACGGTGATGAACATTTTAAAGACCAGTGCAAGCGCAAGCTGCCAGATGGCGGTGTAGACCCCTGATCCTGCTGCCCGGTCTCCTAGCCCATCGGTGCTAAAGTTCGCCGTTCTTTCTCCGCCTTTGCCCACAAAGGTATAGTCACACAGCTTTGAGGAGTCCAGCAGGCTGCAGTCATTAAAAAGCTCGGAGATCAGCTCGCTGCTGCTCATGCGGGTATATTCGTTGGGGAAGGCCAAGAGGGCTGTGACCAGAGCCACCACCACAACCTCCAGCACAGGGTAGTGGCCTAGGCGGGTGGTCTTCCGCCACCGGCACCAAGCTATATTCGCCCGGATGAAGAGTGCCCCCCACACACCACCGAAGATACCTAAGAGGACGAAGGGGAAAAGCTCCAGGAAGTGCCACGGAGTGTGGAACTCCACATAGAACAGAACCAAGCGACTGTTCCCAAATGGGTTGATGGAGCGCAGGGTGAAAGCTGCCACCAGAGCAGCAAAGAAAGAGCGCCACAGTGTCTTCAGAGGGAAGTAGTAGCTGACCTGAACAAACAAAGTAGCACAAACAAGTTGAGAGCTGGACTATAACAGAACTGAAACATTTAGACATAAATGTCTGACAACATATCAATATAACTTTACACTGTAATGCTAAATCACAACATACACTGCTCCTGGTGACATGCTGCAATCTTTTTATTTTGTTTCATTACTTTATTTACTGAGCAATTTTCAGGAATAAATGAATGAATGAATGAATGAATGAATGAATAAATAAATAAATAAATAAATAAATAAATAAATACATACATACTAGGGGTGCACTGAAATTTCACCAATTTTGAGTAAAAGAATCCAACACACAACAATAATTCTGAATGTCAGTTAGAAATGTGATTAACATGCTGTTTGTTCCCTGCTTTTTTGCCATCGTAGACAAAGTCAAACCAGTTTGAGTTGCAGCAGATCAACGGTCTGTATCTTGTGCTTTTTAGCAATAACTGATTTAATGAAAGTCTTCACTGGAAAACACATAAATAAGACTCAGCACCTCAATGTCTTCTGGTAATACACACTTTTACCTCTCAATTTGGAAGTTAAGAAGATAATTATTGGTTTAAGGCGATTTCTATAGGACGCACACTTAAGCTAACTACATGATAACACCACCCCCTGCTGGACAAGCTCCATACTGCTAGGTGGGAGATTTGTCACTCTGGAACTTTGTTTTGGATTCTGTCCTTAAATGAGGAAGTCTTACATTTTCATGAATTTACAACTTTTAATATTTAATATTAACTAGCAAGCTGTTTAAACTTTTATATACACACTAGTCTTCTAGTTCTCAGTTCTCCTTAACAACAGGCCATAATTACCTTTGAAGCATCATCAGCATTATAACATAATTAAAAGGAATAAATAAAACATAGTGTATGTATATATATATATATATATAAAAGAAACTTTTCTTTCAGCTTTCATCTTAGAGTGTCCTGACCTTTGGTTGACCTGCAGGATGTGTGTGTGGGGACTCCTGCATTGAACACAGATGTGATTCGCTTGTCTGTTCGCACTAACAATTCTAGCCGATGCCACCAGCCACAATCACTAAGCTCCTGTGGATGGCTCTACAGTGCTGCCCACTGTGGGTAATAATGCCTTCTATGATGTATTCCTGGTACACATTACAGTGCAGATCGAGGAAGGTTAAATCTCTGTACAACTTGGGAAACGGAATGTCCCATCTATCTGGCACCCACTAGTTGTTCAAACTCACAATAACTCAAGTCACTTTGCCGTGACATTCATTAAAAAACACACTCAACAATAATTCTGAATGTCAGTTAAAAATGTGATTAACATGCTGTTTGTTCCCTGCTTTTTTGCCATCATAGACAAAGTCAAAAAGTTTGAGTTGCAGCAGATCAACAGTAAAACATAAATACGATCCTCTGCTGCTACGCTCTACACAGTATTATGCTTTTTTTTTTATAGCAATAACTGATTTAATGAAAGTCTTCACTGGAAAACACATAAATAAGTACCTCAATGTCATATCACAATTAATATAAAATATTACAAAAATAATAATAATAATAATAATAATAATAATAATAATAATAAAAAAAGCCTGATGCCCATTTACTACTTGGAAAAACAGTCTAGTTTATTGACTCACATTAAAAGCAAAGTACCCTTTTTGCCTTTTTCTGGAAAGTTGTTTTTGGAGGCAAGAGGTTTTGTTCTTACAGCAGTGATATGCTGAATACCTTTAGGTGGTGAAGCGTTTGAAGGCTGATGAGTGCTGGTAAATTTGTAGGGTTTGTCCTTTGTTTTTTGTTTTTGAAGAAATACGCCAATATCTAAACAGCTGACCAACATGCTTATTTGTATGTAAACCATTTTGAAAGATTAGGTGTTGCATATATTTATTTTGTCTCTGTTTTTCTGCCTCATCTCTGTAACTGGGTTCATCATATGTTTGTTGTCAGTGTGTCTATGTTTACTGTTCTACTTCATACCTCCTCCAGACTGAAAAGCACTCCTCCTATAGGAGCTCCAAAAGCTACCGACACACCAACAGCAGACGCTGCAGACAGGACCTGAAACAACACGACAAAACAGTCTGAAATAAACATACAAACAAGGGGTAGGAAATTTTTTTTTTTTAAAAATCACAGAAACAATTATCACATATACAATTGTATGCAAAGGTTTGAACGCCATCTGTGAACTTCCATATCTTATTCATTTTCAATAAAATGTCAAAACAGTCAAAACATTGTCTACAGTGTACAAACTAGAATACTGCAATTTTACAACACACAAATGTGTGGAACTGTGCAGTCTGCAGGATGCTAACTGATGGGGTACAAGTTTCTATTACTTAATAGCTTAGTAACTTCAGTAGAAGCAGATTTCAGACGCAAAACATGTCTTGGCTACAAAACATGGCTACATTGAGGGAAAATAGAAATCTCTTGAGTTTTTGGTTGAACAGTCCCTTTAATATCAGCTCCAGCTCAACAGACTCCGTTTTCACAGCGAATCTAGAGCATGGCTGTGTGCCTGCTGACCAATCTGTCCAGCGTGATTAACTTGGCTGTGGTAGGTAGGAGGCAAATCTTTACATATTATATTACTGTTCTTTAGCCCACAACACAAAGAAACCTCTCTTCTTTGTTCCTCCCCATCCGCTTCAAAATCTCTCCCAATCCTCTTTTCCCTTATCTTTTTGTACATTACTACCCTTCTTTCTTATCTCCCCATCACTTCTCCTACATTTCCCACTCTCCCTCTGTTTCTTTACTGCTCCTTTATTTCATGTATCCTACCTCCCTCCTCTTGGCCTCGTTCTTGCGGTACTTGGTAAAAAGGTGGCAGAGGATGTTTGCACAGCAACAGGCCACGTGCACCAGCGGACCCTCTTTTCCCAGACTGAGGCCCGATGACACGGCCAGTACCAGAGTGATGGTCTTTATCACCAACGTCCACTTCCCGAGGTAACCTCTGATTATAAACCCACTGAGTATGGTCTTAATCTGAAAGAGAGAGAGAGAGAGGGAGAGAGGGAGAGAGGGAGAGAGAAACAAACAAAGAGAGAGAGAGAGAGAGAGAGAGACAGAGAGAGACACAGAGAGACAGAGGAAAGACAAAACAAAGCGAAGATGAATTAAAGAAAAAGAAAAATTAGTAAAAGAATAAAGAGCAAAGAAGGAAAGAAAAACATCAATGAAAAGAAGGAAAGACAAAAAGAACGAGAGATACAAAATTGTGAGAAAAAGAAACAAAGGAAGAAAGAAAGAAAGAAAGAAGGAAAGAAGGAAAGAAACATGACACAAGGGAAACACATGACAAGAGGGAAAGACAAAAAGAAGGAGACAGGAATAAAAAATAAATTAGTGTGAAAGAAAAAAGAAAGACGGAAAAAAGAAGAGAAGATCAAAAGACAGAGTATGTGTGTTAAGAACAACTTCAAAGTCTTAAGTAGGAGAGACTAATGAAGAAACGTCTTGAGAGACACATTATCATCGGTAACTCTTCACTCATTAATCCACTCAGGATGTCTGCGTCGGAGGGAGGTAGAGTGAAACTGCAGCATTCCCCGGATTATCATTTGTGTGATAGTGTCTTGTTCTTGGCAGGAACCCACCACTTAAAGGCCCTCTGAGCAAATGGATCATTTTCACTCATTTGGATCCTTTTGCTGAGAGATGTCTTAAGGCTTAAGGAATTAAAGCTCTAACAGTTTCTTTTGTCTTAGGGCTTTCTAATCTGACAGAGCCATTTATGAGGAAGGTGCTGCTCTGCCCTTTTAATACACAAAATTTTACACAAATAACTGAGCTTTAACATCTGCAGACAGTTCAATCACTTTCTGAGGGCTTAACTAGAGTGGCGGAGGGGATAAATCATGCACAAACGAGTGGCTTTGCTCTCCCACGCTGGAGAAACAAGCCACAGCTGCCTTAGTCAAGGAGAGCTTTGCAAACTCTCAGTTCCACTTTTAGGACAGTTTCATTGAGGAGCTGCTGCAAAGTATAAGTGTGTGGCATACTGTTTTCCCCTCCACTCTGTAAAATTTCATTGTGAGGGTCAAGTGATGGCTGCCATAAAAACTGCAAGGCTCAGCTGCAAGAGCAGTCAGATATCAATAATTATATAGTGTTCAATTATTCACATAGATTCCAAAACTCTAATTAGATCCTAAATAGACTGCAGATAGCTGTTTGTTACGGATAGTATTGGGATGAAAGAGAACAGTCAGGATTACTTGTATAGATTTTCAGTGACTTGAGGTGACAAGTGGACTCTGTACTCTCACTGTAGGGGTCAATCATTCAGGCATTCAACTTTATACTGATGGGTTTATGCACTGCAACCCTACAATGCCCCTATTCAGATCCCATTTTTGGCATATCCAGACTGTACCCACGTTAATTTTTGATTTCTTAGTCTGTACAGCAAAAACACATGAAATCTGATTTGTGCTTATCAGACCCAAACCATATTTGGTGGCGGTTTGAAACACCATTCCAAATGGATTTTGCAGATGCATCCATTTTTTTTATTAATTAGTTGTTCATTTGTTCTTTACATTGTCCTGTATATTGTACTCTATATTGTCCAGCTACATAAGTACCCATCTTACCAAGACAAACTACTTGGCCAATACACTGATTGTAGTCCTTAAAAAACGAGATTTAAAGAGAGGATAGAAAATGTGTGCTTGTGTGGACATGTACACACACGTATTTTACCTCTGGGATTCCTGAACCACAGGCATACGGGGCGAAGGCTCTGACCAGGATGACAGCCAGGAACGAGAAGATCAGAGCCCAGCTCACATACATCAGATAGTTCACCACGTACGCACTCGGCCCCTAGTGTACACAGACAGAACAACACCATCAGCAGCACATCATCATTCCTTTATGTGCATGTGTGTAAAGCTTATGCTGCATGCTATACTATAAGTACAACATGCTTTAAAAATCCATATTTCAAAAATAATAAAGGAAAAAGTTTGTCTGGAAAACGTTAATCTGCCTTAAATAACAGTACAGAGCGAAAGAGTCCAGACTCACCTGACCTATATTACATAATATGTGAAACTGAAGACATGGTATTTGGCATGGTGAACGATAAACAGTAACAGTGCTTAAGCTCAGACGCTTGAGACCCAAAATGGCTTTAGACAAACAAGCTTACAAAGCTTTTCTGGTTTCAAAACTTGCAGTTGCAACTTCCTGTTGCGGTTTAAAACTCTCAGCCACTAGATGGAGTCGTTACCACTATACATCCTGAGCCACAGCGGAAGAGTGAATCAGCCACTAACCATCCACAGCAAAAAAAACAACTAAACATCTACTATCTTGGGTTTGGATGACCTTTCAATTTTCATATGAAACAACTATCTGAAATGGGAAAAATGTTAGGTCAGATTCAGATCCTATCAGAGCTCACCATGTTTCATGTAAGAACTGGAAACAAGCCCTTTTATGGACAAAATAAACATTGGAGTATGTGAGAAGCAGAAAAAAATTTGTGTGCACATGTGTATGTGTACTGGAACCCACCTCACTGACTCCCACCATAAGCTCAGCCCAGCTCTTCCACTGGGGGCATTTATCTCTCTCCTGGAAGGTGGTTTCATTGGAGTTCCAGCAGCAGTGTTCATGATTAAACCAGAAACCATTCAGACAAACACCCTCCTTCAGATCTGTCAGCCAGTGAGCCGCAATGTCTATACCACCAGCTAAGGCTCCTGCAGAGAAGACGGTAGATAGTTTTTAAATGATAAATTATAATTAAAAATCATCCTGAACTGAGCTGAAGGAGAAAGCAAGAGGGAGACAAAGACAGTGACAAGAGAGAGAAATGAGAGAGAGAGTGGTATAAAGTGATAAAGAGAAGAGAAAACAAAACAAAAAGAAGAAGGAAATAAAAAGAGGATGAAGGCAAAGAATTACAGTATCAAATCATGTATAATAAACCATATGCAGGATCACAAAATACTGGGACATCTCGGCAAAGAAGGAGACACGAGAAACAAAGTAAGTCCATCAACGCTACCATGTCAGTGCCACGGTTGTGCTGAGACTGGTTGTGCTGAGATAGTATCTGATCAGCTAGTGTGTGGTAAACTGTGCAGCCACAGATGGACTACAGTCAGTCACTGTAATCCAAAAAGTGCACCTACTACATGGTGTTCAAATGACTATGACCATTTCATGCAGTGTTTCTGCTATTTTGTACACCCCCTGCATATGCAGGGAGAAAGAGGAAAAATGAGAACGAGAGAAAGCAAGAGAGATATTGATGAAGTGGTCTTCAGAGAGATATTATTACTTAGATCGTTTTTTTTCCCCTCTTTATAGCATATATCCTCCTCCTGTAACTCCTGTAACTCAATTAATCAACAACATCTCTGTGGAGATTTCCCCACTTTTGCTTCAACATTAGCCAGCTCACTTAAAAAAAAAAAAAAGCATCCACCCAAAAGTGCTTGTAGTTTTTCAAAAGCACCTCCCACTTTCAAGATGCATCATCCAGAGCAGGGCTTTCCTGGTCTTTAAACCACTTACAAACCGCTCACTTTATAGACTACTGCAAATTACAACAGAGGTAGCAACAGTCACATTTAGGGATGCTCTCATACCACATTTTCCCTTCTGACAAGATACCAACACCTGATCCATAAGCATGTAACCTACTTTACCCGTAAACACATAAATATCAAGTCTTCTTTGTTTTTAATAATTTATCTTGGTAAAATCTATGTTCTGTATCACAAACGAAACATACTCAGCATGACGTGTTATATACATTAGATGCATAAGGAAATATTAGATGCTGTTTTTGTTTATTTACTATATACACATTTATTTGGTATTTTCTCTTGTATCATTTGTAATAAGAACCATGTTTTACAAATTAAGCAAAAGAAAAACATATAGAGAAACCTGTGGTGTGTACATTAACTCAATTTTTTTTTTTTTTTTTTTTTTTTTTTTTTTTTTTTTTTTTNTAGATGCTGTTTTTGTTTATTTACTATATACACATTTATTTGGTATTTTCTCTTGTATCATTTGTAATAAGAACCATGTTTTACAAATTAAGCAAAAGAAAAACATATAGAGAAACCTGTGGTGTGTACATTAACTCAGTAGTTTTTCTGGCTCGACAAAAATGGAACTCAAATGTTGTTTCACTTCCGAATTTCGTCATTCGGCTCATATGTGCACCTCATTCATTCGCACTTGCATCTCTGCGCCTTTCAGCATTTTATTCGGGTTGGTTAAAGTGACGCTCCGCAGCTGAGTGATACCGCTGACCACTGTAGGTGCACCTCAGGCAGTACTAGTTGACACTTAGTGGGTTGCAATGCTAGCCAAAGATGAAGTCAAGGTTAATGGCTAGACCAGTGTTTCTCAACCCTGGTCCTGAAGGCACCCTGCCCTGCACATTTTAGTGCTGTTCCAGCCCCCAAACACCTGATTCAACTTATCAGCTCATTAACAAGCACTTTCAGTTGCAGGAGGTGTGTGGGGGTCCACTAAAATTTGCAGAGCAGGGAGCCTCCACGACCAGGGTTGAGAAACACAAGGCTAGACAACAGGAACACAGCGGCAAATGAGTGATTACTGAAAGAAGCCTGGCTCAGCTATTCAGTTGGGGGGCTTCTGTTAGCGTGTTTTTACCACAAAATACTGCTGTTACAGATTTTGCCACAAGCAATTATTACTGCTATTTTAGTGCTAGTCATCCTACACCGCTGATGTGGTATAAAGTTCGGTTTACTTGCACACATGCGCACGTCATCAAGTCAGAAATTGCCATGTGGTGTTGTGCCAATGCTGATGCGGTGTTTAAGTGGCAGTATCACCACCAATACAGTATTGATATCAGTGCAGCACTAATGTTTTGCCACTATGGACTGTCATAATAGGTCAGAATTTGGCAGTGCAAAAATCTAAAACAGCCTTGCATACAGCAAATTTCACTCAATAACCTTGCAATTATTTACCACTGCAACATAAACATTCTCTGTTGCTTAATATATCATTAGTCAAACCGCATGTTTGAGTATATACTACATTCACATACCTTCCAGTCACAAAATGAAGATGTTGTGTGACAGAGTAAACAGGAAATAAAAATGTAAACAAGAAACAAACAGATGTGTGGTACTGGTGAAAGGTCACTGACCTGACTTCAGTCCAATGAGGAGCATGAGGAGCCAGCCAGAGAAAGCATCACTCAAACTGAAAAGAAGAGCCAGCACAGACTGCTTCTTCTTTCTGTTGATCTGGGAGACAGACAGAAAAGGAACGGTTGCCCTAAACCCACCAAAAGTTACACCTAGCCTGCTTTAACACAAAATAGCAATGTTTTTGTTTGGCTGTTTTTGCAAGAACCTATAGGCATATTAAAGGCTGATCATGTTTAATCTTGGTGTAAAAAGTAAAAATAAATATATATAATAAATATAATAAATATATATATATATATAAAAAGTATAAATATTTGTGACAGTGCTACATTGGGAATAATACCAAACCCACATATTTTATCCCCTTTGTTGTGGTATCAGCCCTCAAACTTTCAGCTGTTTAAGGCCACCTTTGGGCCAAAAGGTTCAAGCTTTTAACAACAGTTTGGAAAACGGTCATACTATTATTTAGGCTAAATCTGTTCTTTATTTCTTTACCAAAGAAGATTTAAATTAGATGCACACAGCGCTGAGTGTTGCAAAACATACACAGAGCATAATTTAATAAGTGTTTTGTCACAACATTTGCTGGCTTTTTACCAATTTAACTCTCTAAAGCTTACAAAAAGCAGTAATTTCTACATGTTAATCTTCCCTTCACCTTTAATAACATGCTTTCACAGAGATGTCTTTTGATATGTACGTGGTCTTCTACAGCTGAGTTTTTCCATTCTGCCACAAATTACTTTTTGCTTCATGCTAATGCAACATTTAAACACATGCTAATCTAGTTTACTGGCCCCAAAGTGGATATTCAATCATCACCATTATCATCATCATCATCATCATCATAAAAAGTTGCATCCAGAAGGAAGTGCAATGCTATTGGGAAGGAAGATAAAGGTTAAAAATTTAGACTGATATGGGCAATATTTATTGAGCTACACATACAAAAGTAATATCTCTTAGTACGGTGTTCAGCCACCATGTTTGCTAAGGCAACATGCCAGATGTCTCAGTATGTAGTTGTAGAGGCTCCTAATGGTGTCCTGCGATAAACCATTCCATGCTGCTTGAATATACTCTCAAGCAGTTCACACAGATTTTGCAGTAGAGGGGGAGGCAACACCAGGTCTTCTGGACACGTGATGTGTGTCCGTTTGTCTTGGTGCCGACCACAGTGCCTCTACACATGGATTCGTCTCCACCACGACAAAAGCGGGACTTGTCACTTCAGATGGGCACTCCATGACAGTCTGGTACGACACCACTGCAGTCTTTGTTGACGTTGGTGTGGTGTTAAGGGCAGTCGTCGTAACAGTCTGCATGCATGTAGTCCTGCATCGTGCAGCTGTCCGTCAATGGTGCTGGCACTAACAGGATGACTGAAGAAGAGCATCACTGCTCACTTGAATGTCTGCAATCATGGCTGTTGGGTCAGTCAGGTACAGCAATAAGGCCCGTCCTTGCTTATGTCAGATGCACGGCTGACCGTGAAACTTAAATTATTTGCATGTCTCATGATGTCACACCTACCCACCAGGTGTCATTCCTGTTGGATGATTCCTTCTGGGTGCAACTATTTGTGCAACTATTTTTTTTGATGATGAGCATAAATGCTTGATAACATATCTGGCATGAAACAAAGTGAGACGCATCACCAAAAAGAAACAAAATTCAAATTTCAGAAGAAGTCTTATTACCTCTGGAAAAGCATGGAAAGCATATGTGCTCTGTTGTACCTGCTGACCCAGGCTATGACATGCTGCCTCACCTCTCTGTGGCGGTCCCGGTCCTTTGACTTCTCCCTCACCCAGTCAATGGTGTTGAAGTCTTCATAGGTGCCCACTCCAGGAACTCCTTCATCCAGCAGATCTAGCAGGCCGGCACTGCCAACCTGCCCCCAGCTGCTATTACCGTAACCTGCAAAGAAGTTTTTAATACAAAATTAGATGCCACCACACTATTTGGAAAGATGTGTTATCCTTGGCAGAAAACATCACCTAATGCTTGGTGGACATTTCTGCAACCAGTTTCTATTGTCAGATAAGACAAAAAAAGCCTTTGTCAACAAACACTCAAAGCGGGTGTGGTGCAAAAAAGAAGGATGATTACACAGCACTCCACCTTCACAGTTAAGTATATTGGAGGATCTGCGATGTTTGGGGCATATGCCTCTAAAGGACTCGTTATAATAAGATTTAATACTTGAGATTTAAACAAAGTACACTAATGTACCAAAAGTCATGGGATAGCAGTATGCAAATTGATGATGTGGCGTTACCTCAGGGGACGCTTGGGAACACCCACACCTGTATTACTTGTGGGGTGTTATCTTGTGAGTGAGGTTAAACTCTGGCCAGTGTGCTCATGGCAAGGCAGTGTAAAGTTCGAACTTGGCGCAATAGTGGGTGCCAGACAGATGGGGCATTTAATTTCCCAAGTTGTACAGGCATTTAACATTGGTCCATCCACAATTTCACATGTGTTCCAGAAATAAGTAATAGAAAGTATTACCACCCACAGTGGACAGCCCAGTGGCAGCCCACGGGTGCTTATGAACACGATGATCATAACCGGTGGCATCTGGCTAGAACTGTCTATGCAGACAGACAGGCGACTTTGTCAGAAATCACATCCATGTGCAACGCAGGAGGCCCCGCACACATCATGCAGGTCAGTGCAGCCTTTTTTAGCTTTTATGGGATACGAGAGCAGAAGACCAGCCAGAATGCCTCTGTTAACCACGACACGTTACCAATTGATTCGGGCTGATAGTAGGGTTTTATGTGGCACAGACCACATGAACTCATGGACCCCCTTTGTCAACAAGGCACTGTGCAGGCTGGTGGTGGGTCCATACTGATGTTGCATAGGTTAGGACCACTGGTCCGTCTAAACACGTCATCGACCTTTGTGCACTACGTTCCACTGCTTGCAGCCCTTCATGGACTTCATGTACCCTCACAATGATGGGATATTCCAGTAGTATAACCATGCCATTGGCCCAAGCTGTCCAGAACTGGTTCAAGGAGCATTCTGGAAAGTTCTGACAAGTGGCGTGGCCCGCACATTTGTCCGACGTGAGCCCAAATGAGGCTTTCAACTACCATGCCTTTTTCAAACTCCGATATTTCACCTTGCCTTGCCATGAGCACACTGGCCAGTGTTCAACCTTACTCACAAGATAACACCTCACAACTTACACAGGTGAGGGCGTTTCCAATGGTAATCAATGTACATACTGCTATCTCATGACTTAGGCCATATCAAGTGTAATTATGTCCAAAAAACCTTCTCACAACTATTTCAGATATTGGACAGCATATCACCACCTTTGTGAAGAGTTCTGACTTAAGTTAATCCAAAATGGTTCATTTCACATCAAATCTTTTGTTTATACATTAACAATTTTATTATGTAGAAATACATCTAAAACTTGGTCATGATTGGATCACCCAGCAGGACAATAATCCAAAAATCCTTTTAACTCAACACAAAAATGGTTCAATGACCACAGAATCAAGCTTTTGCCATGGGCACGCCAGCCCCCTGACCTGAACCCCATTGAAAACATGTGGGGTGAGCTGAGGAGGAGATTACAAAATTACAAAATCCATGAATAATAAATGCTGTGAGAAACACGAGCCTGCTGAATGTACACTATAGTCACGCAGGCCATACATAACAATGCACAATAACAGTGATAGCATTAAATTGTGACAGCAAGACAAAGGAGAAAGCTTTTATATCAGAGAGGAAAACCTGGTATTGCTGCTTTACAGAGAAGTTACAGATAACATCACATTTTCATTTGTTCATGATTCCATTGTGATATGTGAATATTAGCACGCCCAACATCACTGCCACACTGCAGTATTCACTAAAAGCCTGAAACAAAGGAACTGAGCTTGTACAGGCTACAATAGCACAATCAATAACATGAGACAAAGCCCAAGTCCACCCTCATGGCAACTATAGCTGCATATGCTATGGGAAGTCCCAACTTTAATCAAGCCCCAAAATATACCTTAAATGTAGGTGGGTGATGACAACGATTCAGTTGCAGACAATAAACCGCAGAGTTTGAAAAAGACAAAGGGTGATATGAACAGCATTACTCTCTTGGTACAAATTTATACCAAGAATGGAAAGGTGGGGGTGGGAGGGGGGGGGTAAAAAAAATACACATCTATACCACAGCAGTAAAGAGTAAAAACACAGCAGATTAAACTCTGCACTATAATCATCCATGAAAGGCAGAAAACAGATAAGCAGTTGCTAGGGCTGCAATCTTATCTGTCACTATGTTAACGCAATACGCAAAATGAAAAGAATACAGCACAGACATACGTGTCCTTATTGACAGACAGCTTTAAAAGGTTGCCAACAAGTAGAGCAGGCTTCACAGACAGGAAGAACCACTGCATGGGCGTGAAAATGTGCTGCAGAAAATTTTAAACATGCAATATAATAATGCATTGCACCTCACCTGAAACACACCTGTGTGTGCTCACAAATTGAGTTCAGTCAATAAGTACAGCTTTGCAGACACATCTATATATAGCTGCAAACTGGCCTGTCTAAAGAGATTTAAGGCACACTGTAAAGTTCACACTTTAACTGGAAAGAGTTACTAAAGCATTCCAAACAGCTTAAAGCTAGATCACAGACTGGTACAGACATTATACATTATAATTGGCCAATGCTGACAAGCTGTAGCTCTATCAGTGTCAATAACAGGCACCAATTACTGGTTACCGAGTCACAGAGCCTCTTGATGAGAGTGTTACAACAGACAGTGTGTGTGTGTATTTATGTGCATGTATGTATGTATGTATGTATGTATGTATGTATGTATATCAATCACATCTGTCAGTAAAACACTAAAACGAGCATAAAATTAAAATCTAAAATATAATTATATTATATTAACTGGTATTATCATCAGCCTTCCTTAAAATTTGCATCAGTCACAAAATTTTCAAAAGGACAGGTGCTAATCTTTGGTATCTGAAGTTTACTTGTTTGCTATTTCACTGAAGTTACATGGCTAACGTAGCTAACAAGAAATGGAAGCTTCTATTTACTCCCTTTCAATTACTGTATGACTGCAAGACATATAGAATGGAAAACTGTATTTACACACACACAGAACAGACATACCTGGAACCTCAAACACTGTTGTCTCCTCCTTCAAATACAAATCCCACGGTCAAACAAGGGCAGTAAATGGTAACTGGTGACATAGCAATTTACACATGACGGAGTAGTAGGAATGAAAATGCTGGACATACGTTTTGTGTTCCATGCTGTAAACATGGGATGTTGGCACTTTTCATATCCTGTCAGTGGGTATGGTTGACGTTCAACCTTAAAAGAGGTGAGCAGTGGCTTCCTATTTCCTATTTTCTTAATTGAATGTTCCATTCCGCCTTAAATTCTACAGCATGTACATGCACCAGAATGTAACTGTGGCACCATTTAAGGTGGAAAGGAAAATATGCCAAACAAGCTGCGATGCTTTATGGTGGCTACTACTATTGTTTTTAGTTATTAAACATACACTTGTCCAACTACACAACAATTTTATTGACATGGGTAAATTGTGGCCTTCTTTGCTATTCCTTTTACTGCAAATGCAGTGGTACATCTTCTGCATCACAAACAAGACATCCTCTGCAGCACAGTGCTAGCACCTCAAAGAATCTTTAAGCTTAACCTATGATCATCATAAAACTGGACTTCTTTTATTGGAAGGTTTCATTGAGACTACTCTAGCCTACACATTTCATTCAATATACAGGTTCAAATGACGTCAGGTAAAATAAACTAAAAAGCCGCACAATCCATGACTGTTTTTTTTTTCCTTAAGTGTTATTTTTAACCAAAAGCAGCTCACAGTGCAATGGTAACAATTTAGACTTTGACCAAGCCCTTATTTTGAAATACACATGGTCTGTGGAGTTAAACCACAAGCAAAGGTGTTTACAACGGCCTGGGAGGTTTAAAAGTAACCATCTGTCTACAAAGCACTACACTCTAGCACACAGCAAAGCTCTACAAATAAGGGAGTAATTTAGGGCTTTGTTGATTGTATGCATGTTTGGGATATGACTTTGTGTGATCTCATCAATTAATATAATACAAAGCAATATCACTCCAGTTAATACAAGGAACCCTGCCACATATTTCCTAATTCCAACTTAATATCTCATAGTCATTTAGGTGGGTAATGACCAAAGGTCATGCAATAGTATCTGTAAAGTAACTAAAGATATAGAGTCTCTCATTATTATGATAAATTAAGTCACAGTTCTGACAATTATTATTCACTCATTATTATAAGATGGTAGTTTATGAGATAAGTTGCAATTATGAAATTGTGAGTCAAAACAAAGAGACAGCATTTAATTTGTATGGCAAACTTTCTCATTTTTACGAGGTACTCAGTAGAAGTGTAACGGTGACAAAGGGAACTGTGGGGAGTGTGTAATGTTACACCCCTGATTTTAGAAAACAATATGAAAAGTTCTTGAACTGCTTTTTCTCCACATATACGTCCAAGTGCTGGAGTAGAAGAGGAAAAGTATAGAAAAATGAACTGCATATAAAAGGAGTGACTCTGATGCACGGACTCTCCTCCATCTGTTTCCTCCAGGCTTGCAGTCTTGCACAACTCTAAAACATTCACTTATTCCTGGAAGCATAAACACACACGCACGTACAGAGTCCGGGGGGCATTGGAACTAGCTCTGTTGGTTAAAAACCTTTCTTACGAGACTTGTATTAGTATTACGAGACTTGTATTTTGATGTTGCCTGGCTCCTCACATTCAGTGATCTCCTGTGAGAGTTGTGCTGACAGTTTGTGTCAGAGAGAGAGAGAGAGAGAGAGAGAGAGAGAGAGAGAGAGAGAGAGAGAGTTTGTGAAGAGTTGGTGGGTGTGTGATTCACCAAGTGATCCAGTCATGGCTATGATACGGAGAGAATAATGACTGGAGGTTCTTCCTGAAACTGAGTTGTGTAAATTCTGTCAAAGCTCTGGTCCTGTGCTGAACACAGTTTACACATATGAACAATTTTAACCTCGAAACTGACAAGCACTGTCAATTGTGCTAATCTGATAACAAACAGCACATTCAAAATAAACCCCCATCCCAACGCTGAGAAGACTAGTCCAGGTTATGGTATCGTGATCCCATCTGTCTCTCTAGTAAGACAGGTTACTAGGGGTTTCACAGGGCCTGCCCTATAATAATAGCAATTTTATGAATCTAAGCAAAAGGACTTTGACTTGGGTGGAAACTGTGTCAAAGACCTTTTCTGCAAGTCAGCATTTCCTCCTTTTACTTCAGTCTATACAAGTCAGGCCAGCTGTCTGCCTTACTATCTCGCCACTAACAATCAATAAATCAATATTTCCACTACAGCCCCCTCTATTCTTCTTTCAGCCAACTCACTGCTACAGGCATGTAATAACCACAGACATAAGGATAATTTGGGGATTTAGACATTTTTCCTGGCAGATAATATCAGTAAGCCTATTAGTAAGCCTACAGCAAAACTGTATAAAGAAGTGTTTCCGCCACACATTCCTCTCCTACACTATTCTTGTATTAAATATTTTCCCTTGAGGTTCGTTTATGATGTTTGTGTGGTTTTATGTACCTGAAACAGTACTAAGACATTTTTACATGACCATTTTCAGTCTAAGCCTGTTTTGACTTTGAGACTATATGTAAATGACTGCTGCATTTATGTCCTCCCTGCCATGGGGACTGGACAGTATGCTTTAAAACTTTAACAATCTTAACACACCAATTTCTAGTCTATTTTACTAAAAACGTGAGGAAAACATGGTTGTCCAAGATATGGCCCCTTTAAGGGAGGTGATATGTCTTAAACATTAATTGAGACATTTTTACACTACACGTTTTAGAACATTTAGAGCAGACAAAAAGCTGCAGTACAACAAAAGCGTCACATTTAAAAAGGTCACACGCTCAGTCAGATAGTATGTAGTTTATTTGGTTTCTGGTTATCGATATTTACATGCTTTCTAATCTAGTCTTTTTACAACACGAACATTTGATACCCTAACAATCTCCTTGATATACTCAGAAAAGTGTACTGTGACTGTTTACAAGACTGATAACATATAGTGCTCACGCATATCACGATACACTTCTCTTCATCACTTTCTTCTTATTTCTTGGTATAGTAGTCATGACGTGGCGCTTTGAACACTGAAGAAGAACAAAGAGGCACACTGTGCAAGTCTTCATTACTAGACATGGGGTATTGGTATCCCTGGGTGTCAGCATCAGGCCATTATCAGTAGGCTATTGGATGGAAAGATTAATTAATCTGATCAACAGATGTTGTCACAAAGCAGCTTTAAAGAGAATCCGGGTCCAAGCCCCAGTGAGCAATTCAAGAGTGACGGGCAAGGAAAAACTCCCTCAGAGCAAGAGGAAGAAACCCTGAGAGGAACCAAGATCAAAAGGAGAACCCATCCTCCTCTGGTCGACACCAGGATAGCAAGACAAGCACAAAAAGCATAATAATTTACAATTATAGGCAATATTGAAGAGAATAACCGATAACTAATAAGCTTATACAGTATATAGAGTTTATAACCATAGTTTATCATGAACATTAACTGCTGCCAGAAGCCTACAGTGATGATGTATTAGAAGGAATAACAGAAGCGTTCAGTGTTTTGTGAGGCAGAAAAAGAAATGTCTGATTAGTCTGTGATTAAACAGCATGGTCATTAGATGGGTCAGCGAGATGCAGGCGAAGCTTCCACACAATATAGGACAACAAGAAGCTACATGGAAGATAAAACTGGTCAGAAATGCCAGCACCTATTCAAGGCAGAGAAGAAGTGATATTGTTCTGTTTTCTCGCAATTGCCATGACACAAAAATGTTTTCCTGCATGTTATATCTTTGTTTTGGCCTTCTCTCTCCTGTTCTTCGTTAAAAAGATAAAAGCTGTCTAGATGAGATAAGTTAAGATGAGTGCAGCATATGAACAAGGGTCTGAACCCAGGTTGCTCCGAGTTAAATAGGACACTCACCCTTAAAGTTTCCAGATTGTGAGGAACTGAACTTCTCGTTCTTTCTTTCTATTCAAAACTCTGATGTCGTATGTAAGCACATGAATTCTACACTCCCAAGCCGTTAATAGACTATTTAATCCCAAGAACAAAATAGTCATATAACAAAGAAAGTCATGTAACAATAAGTGAACCTCAATAAAAACAATAAAACGCATGAAAAATGTAGGAGCCCTTTCATTTCTCTTCATCCCTCTGAAATACACAAACGCACACGTATGCAGACAGTGGCATGCAAATCTGTCTATGTGAAACTGAAACCCATCATTGCGTGTCACACCTTGTATGCCTGAAGCACTACACCGGTTTCTCTAGACAGAACACTGTAATGACATTAAGGAGCTTAAAGGGCTGAAACCTCAAAAACTGTAAGTAATCATCAAATAAAGAAGAAGAAGAAGTGAAAACTGTGGCACAGTTCAAGGAACTTCCAGCGCCACTAATGGCCTACTTCCTTCATTGGAATGCGTCAGTGTCTGACATTATCAAAACGTCACCAAAACGTCACCAGTATCTAAGAAGCATCAGCATGAAGAGAGAGAGAGAGGACATACTGTCTGAACCAGACGTGTTCATACAAACACCACCAAGCAATTCGACACATCAAAGTTACAGGTGGCCAGAAAACACAAGTACACTTGTTAACAGCATTATGGATGTACAGCTGTAATAAGGATACTCATACTGATCGACACTAACTGTAAGATACTAATAATCTTTATTAGTTACTGATAGGCCACTGGGCTTATTTTCTTTGACCCTGTCAGACAAAAAGAACCAGTCTTCATCAGAAAACAGCACAATGCACACTTTTCTACAGACAGTGAGCCCTGAATTTGGCTGGTATCAGTGCTCAGATATATTGAATGCTGAGACATTAACCCATTAATGACTATATATAAAAGTTTCAGTTTTGGTCCATCTCTGAGCTCACCTGAGCACAAACCTGTGGAAACCATAATCAGTCAAACTACATTGCTAAAAGCAGGTTTTTATAATTCTATTGTCTTTTGGTCACATGGGACTACTACATTTAAACTTCAAACAAGTTAACCGAAGGTAATACACTTTTTATAGGACTTGAGGGCAGAGCCAGTCCATGGCTAGGGGCATCGTTCATCCATAGGGCCACCCGGGCCATCCAAATGAGGAAAAAAATTGCTTACAAAAAAAAAAAAAAAAAACACCACAATATCAGAACTTCATAGTCTAATAAAATAAACCCTAATATTTTAGGGCTCCCCAACTGCATTTAATATGCACAACAAACAGCATGCTTGACGTAAGAGAAGTGCTCACTGAGTACACGTTCTGAATGCTAGGTGTAATATACTCCTGTTTGTGTTTAGAATGTTACAGGCTACAATGTGGTTTAGCTGCTATAATTACTTGGGTTTCACTGTCCAAGGCTAGGGCATCACATTGACCAGGACTGGCTCTGCTTGAATAGGTTAATAATCAAAGTCTCAGTTTGTCTGATTGCTATGCCACTGTACATATATTCTTTCATCAGGACAAAAACTGGCCAGTCTTTAACCGTCTTTAATCAGGAAACAGCTGAGTGAAGGCAATTCCTTCCCCACTTCTCTTCTTTCCCTATTAATTTTTACTGCTCAGCTTCTGAGACTCCACTCATTCTCACGAACGTACCTCCGGTCTATGGCCAGGACAAAACTGGCTGATCTCCAAACATCACAAAAGAGCAACGTCCGCTTTTCCACTGAACGACTGGACGCTACTCCTAGCCAAATCCAGTGCTCCTATAATAACCACTTGAGAGGGGTCCTTCATGAGTGATCAGGCAACAGCAAAGCCTACACGGAAAGGCTCCGGCCTCATACCTGCAGCATGGTCCCGGTCCAGGTAAGGCCCATCCTCAGGAAGGTCCTGCTCTGCACTGGTCAAATCCACCAACTCATCATCGGAGCTGCTGGAGCCCTCCTTACAAAAGCCGGCGTTCTCCATCCGCTCTGCTTGTGCCATGCAGGGAAGCCAAAGAAACATTAAAAGTAATCATGAGCGATATAAATAAACCATATGTGCTTAAAATAAAAAAAAGAAGAAGAAAGAAGAAAAACTAGTACAGCACAGTACAGGTAGCACAGGTGATAAAACATGTCAGTAACGTCTCACTTACAGCATCAAGATCCTAACACAGCACACCATCCTTCACAATGACTACTCAACACACATGAACCAACAAACAAAATCCTTATTGCAGAAACATGAGGAGAGTGGATTAGAGCCAGGAGCTGATTAGTATACAGTACTCACTTTTGCTAGTAGTGATAACTGCTTAAATGCTGAGGCGCCAGCACGTAACTGCAGCACCATTTAAGGTGGAACGGGGTAATTGGACTAAGGAGAAGCCACTTTATACTATGTCAGTTAAAAGTCATTTAACGTTATACTCAGTTATGACAGACTGTCTCAGAGCGAATGAGAGCAGTTTATATACATTGTGTACATGATTCTGACAGCTAAAGACGCTACAGCTAGCTAGGAGAGCTAGCAAAGTTAACTCGAACAGCTATAAAACTTGTCTCTGTAGTTGTAAACAGAAGTTTGGAAAAGCAAGTCTGTACTATACGCTGGTATACCTACCTTTAATGAGAGAAAATGGGAGAAGTCACTCCGGCATTGAGGCAGGCAGACCGACAGACAGACAGACAGCAGTCTTGTGACTGGGATTTTAAAGTCTTCCCGGTTTACGTCTCTCCCGCCTGTGTCGTGCGTCACCGCCGCGGCTCAAGAAAACCATCTCACGACCTGTTCAGTCATATTTCACCGTCCACTGACGCCCCAACTCAAGAAATACAAACACTGCTGGACAGAGTGAACTCATAAAAGCCGACCCACTTAGCCGGCTGATGCCCTGCAGTGGACTAGTGACATCGAAGAAGGAGCCGGTCTATTGAATCGGTTCTTTGGAATCGGTCGATTCGATTCACAAGTCCCAGCTGAACCATCTCGTCTATTATAAGATGAATATTTCTAACTAAAAATAAATGAATGAAAATCTTCTAAAAAGTTACATTAAATATGCGTGCATGTGGCAAATTACGAATTACGTTGCTCATATGTTTCTCCGAGTACTGTTAGCGTCGTTAGAAGTGAATTAAAAGGGAAACTACACCAAAATTTAAAACTTCTGCTGAATTAAAGGTTTACCATCTCAGCAAAGTCGTTCTGAGCAGTTTGGCGTGAAATTATTAGCTCTCGAGAAACATGGTGGTGATAGGAACCAGACGTCCACCTCTAAAAGCTCCCTCACTAAAAAGTATTGCATGAAATGGTTATGGATATGCTGCCTGGTGACTGAGACGTTGTTTTTAAGGCAGTTTTGTGATTACGTTTTGGCATTGAAAAGGTATGTTAAATCAGTTATATTTTATCTGTTCATTGTGGAGGGATACATCAAACAGTCCCAAAAGAAAACTTTTTTCTGATTGACCATTATTATACCATAATAAATGTGATTTATAAAAATCCAGAAGACACATATAAATTCACTTGGTTTTGGATATAGTAAAATGACTATAGTTAAGTTAAAGACATCAGGACCCCTGGTTCCCATCACCAACACTGTGTGCAAATCAGAGTCTATAATAAACCGTTTGACACCAAACCACTCCATATGCATACGTTTACGTTTGTTTTGTGTGTAGTTCCCCTTCAAATCGAATAATTTCGGAAATGAATCACTGAATTAGAGTTTGACTTCATTTGAACGCATAGTTCAGAAGAGTCGGTTCGCTGAGAGTCGGATTCGAACGGTCCATCACTACAGCAGCCTCTCTTCCTGACAGCAGCGGAGAGTTTGCAGTGAAACGCTTTTGAGGTGTTTGCTGCCACCTGCCGTAGCGGGGTGCTGCTAACAGGACATAGAGTAAAGGACAACCCAACCAACATTTCTGAGTAATTAAGTCCTTGAGATGTAAACTGATTTATTAAGAGTGGTTTGTTGCAAAATGACTCACTGTAGAGAAACCTACAGACTCCCTACAGGAACCAGGGGACACCATGTCTGCAGCACAAATACAGCCTTTTATTTACAGTCCCAAACCACTGGTGAAAATACACATGCCTTCTAAGTGATGACAGTAAAACAGTCATAAATCTTAAAAAATAAAAATAAAAACTGGGGAGTATTTTGCCTTACAACGTCCTGCATGTACTCCTCCGCCATTACTGGATTAAAATAAATGGACGGAAATAAGTTTTAACCCAAACGTTCTCACTAAGCTATCATAAAACTATGAGTCAGACATCGGGCAGCATAACTACCTATTATATCTAATAACTTTCTCTAAGGGAGACATTTAACTCTGGTTTAAAGTCTGGTTTAGAAATTTCTGGTTTGAAGTCTGGTTTAAAAATTAAAAGATGTCTGGTTCCCATCACCACCACTGTGAACATTTTTGACTAGGGCAAGTATTCTCTACGATAAAGCATTTCACATCAAATCACTCTAAATACAGCTCCACCATTGAACCATGTAGAATCTTTGAAACTTTGGTGGAGTTTCCCTTTAAAGGGTAATTTAAAGGGCTGAATTTAAGACTGAAGACCCATTTCTTTGTAATGCACTTAAATGAGTAAGCACTAGTAGAGGTGTAAGTTGTGTGTATGTACTTGTGTTGTGTTGCACTTATAATGCACTTATAACTCCCTTTTCTTTTCTATAGGTGTGAGCACTGGGCTGGGGTTGCCAGGTAGTGCTCTTTTTGCTCTATATATGGGTATTGATCTATCTAGGTATCAGCACTGGCCCCCTGTTCGGGCAGTGTCCGAGCTCATGGTGAGTTTTAGGCTTTAAACTTCCTGTACTAGCTGGAATATTATCCAATGGAACACTAAGCACGGTTGTAAGTCGCTCTGGATAAGAGCGTCTGCTAAATGCCTTAAATGTAAATGTAAATGTAAATGTAATTTCTTTGTAGTTTAATTATTGAGATTGTAAAAGTGTTTTGGTTAACTGTAGTTAAACTTACCAACTTGGATGTTTTACAGTAGTGGCAATAGGGTCCATGGCTCGCAATGTTCATTTTATTCATTAAACATGCTGGGTCTTTCAATGTAACGCTCATAAAGGTATAATTCTGGCATCTTTTCATTAGAACTGTTATCCCTTACCACACTCTTGCATTTACCAGCCCATCATAAACATACTTTAAAAGGCCAAAGTCTTATCATAAAGCAGTAGATAAAACAACGTCTCAAGAATCAGACAATATATTTGCACTCAATCTGTGTAATAACTTACACATCAGACCACTCTGAATGACTTTGTTCACATGTAAAAGATTAAGTCAAGCTTAAATGTTGAATAATCCGTGGAGTTCCCCTTTAAAGATAAGTATAATCCGCCCAAACCGCTAACTTGTTCAGGTTATATGAATGTACCATTCTTTACTACAAATGACAGAGAGGCAGCCGGTTTATGCAATATGGTTATAATAGATCTTCTTTATTTTTGATCTGTTTTCAGTGATAGCAATTGGACTGTGTTGTGGAACCTGTCAGTAACCACAAACACAGACGAACATTCAAAGAATGGGTTACAGAAGGACATGGCTCCAAACCACTGAGGCCTACAACTGTGTACATATATGTAGTATAATTTGCTTATCTCTCTAGTTTAACTACAGTGTTCTCTTAGTCAGTCACGACTCAGCAACTACAGACACAGTGTATAACACTACACACTCCAGTGGTAATACTCTGCTACGTAGCTTTAAGCAACTTTTGCAGTAGTCTTAATTATTCTATAACTTGACTGCCAGTGCAGTAGGTTATGGACAGAAGCAGTTTTACAGGCCATACACTGGGCTTGTGCCAGTGTATCTGGGCCAAAGATTTCTAATCATTGAAGTGACTCACTTTCCAAAGAATAGGCAGAGCACCAGGAAGGACGAGCGGAAGTTGCAGATGAAAATCAACAAGCTTTCTTACGGTTGCACACAGACACCCACACATATGCATGCTCCCATGCACATACGCACACAGTAAGGCAGCTTTTGTAAAGTATGTTAAGTAGAAGGAGTGTAGGAGAGAAGGCAGTAGAATAGGACAGAAGGACAGGAGAGACACCGCATAGAAAATCTCCAGGACTTTTACTGTTTGTCCTATCAATACTTGTGAAAAACAACTGTGATTAAACCAGAACATATGTCTGCTTGTGTGATACGTTCATGAGCAGCCTGTAAAAATCAAATGCTGAGCAGAAACACTTCACAAACACACTACACAACAAGGTGAGTCCATGCCTATAACAGTCATCCTTGTGGATGGATATGAAACGCCGATAGAACTAACCCTCAGAGGTAAACCTCTGTAACGTCACAGTGCTTGAGTATGTGCATGTTTATTCCTCATAACTGGCCTTCTTTCCGTTCTTCTGTACATAACAGGAAGACATAGTAACCATTACAACATAACATATTGCACTAAACAATTAGCTTTACATCTATGCTTGGGGAGATGGCTAATATTGCTGGTAAAGTGGGCTTTTGGTTCATCTGGTTCGGTTGTGCCAGTCAGCATCACAAAGCGCCATTCACACACACACACACATTTAAACACACCATACAGAAAGCGGAACATTAATTTTTGCGAGTGAAGCCAGTGAACAAGGTGGCATGAGGTACCTTGGCTGTCCTACAGGACAATTCTTAAATAACTGAACAGTAACAAAACCACCAATGATAGACACATCTTCACAATGGAGAAATAAACTGAATGAGAGAACAGCTCTAGCATATGGAGGTCCTGCATGCGAGCATCGTCCTAGCGAGGGTCATCTGGGGCAGCAATCTTCTCCAAGCTGGGCTCCACACCCCATATCTCACGGGCATACTGTGAGATGGTACGATCACTCGAGAACTTGCCACATCCGGCAATGTTGTGGATCACCATCTTGGTCCATTCCTTTGAGTTCTGTGTGTAAAAGATCATAAATAGTTAGACCAGGTTTAAAACCAGAACAACTGAATCAAAATTGTATTCTGTGCTTTTTAAATGTGTCAGCTGAGCCCAAGGCAAACTCCCCATCAGGGGCCATTCAATCCCAACATCAACCTCAACCACAATCCAAACTGTATACCAACTTTAACCTCCCCAACCTCAGCTCCACTCCCAACCTCAACCCAGCTTCACCCCCAACCTCTATCCCAACGTCAACCCCAGCATCTACCCCAGCTTCAACCCCAAAACCAAATCCAACCTCTATCCCAACTCCAACCCCAAACTCTAACCTCTAACCCAATTTTAACCCAAACCCCAACTTGTACGCCAACTTCAAACCCTAGCCTAACCCCAACCCAAACCCCAACCTCTAACCCAACTTCAACCCAAACCCCAACCTCTAACCCAACTTCAACCCAAACCCCAACCTCTACCCGTACTTCAACACAAACCCCAACCTCTACCCCTACTTCAACACAAGCCCCAACCTCTATCTCAACTACAACCCCAACCCCAGCCCCAACCTCAAACTTTATCCCAACCTCAACTGCAACCCAAGTTCAACCCTTAGCCCAACACCAACCCTAACCTCAACCCCAACCTCAACTGCAACCCCAACCTCTAGCCCAATCTCAATCCCTATCCCAACCTCTAACCAAACTTCGTATGGCTTTGAGTCTGTGTAGCTTTAATATGTAAAGATGCAACAAAATCCGAACTGACACCTCACATCTGCTTTTTGAATTATTATTTCAGCCTCTACAGGGTGACTTGCAGCGGCACACAGACAACATATTTTAGCATATCTGTTTCCTCCTGCAGTAATGCTACTTCCCTTCTTTCAACAAACAATCTTACACAGTAAGATTGCAAATAATTGCAGATGTCTGTGTTTGGGAGAGATGAGAAGTGAAAACTCTACACTAACCTTGTACAAAGCACTAACTTTCTCCTGGCATTTGATGTAGTCCTCATAGTCAGCAAACACTTTGAACCTTTGAAAAGATAATCACAGCATATAATGCAGTTTAGATCTTTAACTGGGAATGAGTTTCCATGTGCCCTGTGGAAAAGGAGATCAGTGAAGAGAAAAGATGAAGGACAAAGAAACTGGAAGAATAAAAGGTTATGTGGGCCATGTGTAATAAAAGAAGCATAATCAAATGTCAGCACTGTAGGTTTGCTTTTGGACTTTTATTATAATGACAAAGTTTGTGTAGAAGACGCATTCTAATTCTGAGATGTTTCACGTGTAACAGAGGAGCCATGCATAATTAATGTGGTTTCCTGCCTGAGGTAACTGGTTCTGACCTGTCATGATGCATTAGCATGTTGACAATGTCCTTGAAGAGGTCTGGCTGGCTAGGGCTGAAGAATCCTCCGGAAATTTGATCCATGGCCTGCTTTAGCTCTGGGATACGATTGTAGTACTCAACAGCATCATACCTGGTGAGGTAGACCAAGTTAAAGATAAAGCACCATTTAAAATTGCATTTGAAACCACCAGCCACGGTATCAGAGTGATAAACACCTTTGTTATAATTATAGGCTACATATTCAGCTAATTGTGGCTAAGGTCATACAGCTCAGCTGTGTCTTTTCTCTACTTTGCGTTTTACCCCTTCTTATCCAAGGCCTCCACATCCTCTACTCTCATGCCAAAGATGAAGAGGTTCTCCTCTCCAGCCTCTTCAGCCATCTCCACATTGGCTCCATCCATGGTGCCGATGGTCAGAGCGCCATTCAGCATGAACTTCATATTTCCTGTTCCAGAAGCTTCAGTGCCAGCTGTGGAGATCTGCTCGGAAAGGTCAGCCGCAGGGATGGCTGCACAAGAATAACAGAGACTTAAATGAAGCGATGGATGTTATGAATTCCAGTATGCTAAAATGATGAATTACACCACTCAAGACCTCACAGTTAAGGGGGGTGGTTAGGCGCAATGTGAAGTGAAGCAAAACTAGATCTTGAATTCTGCACCAAGGCCTAGCATTAAACAAATGAAGGCTAACATCTCAGCACTGCAAGAGTACTGTGCATCATGAAAAGTTTGTTCTGACATAAAATATTTGAGGTGATACAAAAAAATATATATATTGGGACGCTCAAAAGCATTATTTAATTCCAATCGGACAACTGATTATTTTATTATAGCACATTAGTTTATATAGGTTTATCATACTTGCTTCACACTATATTGTAGCTGGCACTGTCCTGTCAATGTTTATTCTGCAAAATGCTTAATTTGCAAATATCAGGCATGATTAAAGTTTTAAGCAAAACACAGAGCAGCTTTAATAAAACAGCAAAAAATATAGTATAACAAAATGTGTCAGTGACCAATACACATTCTCCAATATACCAATATACATATTCATGGCTGAATAAAACCTTGTATTTAAATGTTTGCATTAATTTCTGCTTTTTACATTGAATTAAACATCAAATTGTCCTTCATGATGAATGGACCAATAGAAATGATCCAGAATGACATGCAATAACGTCTTAAAGCAATTCAACAGCAGCAAAATCATTTAATTCCTTTGACAGTAACGTCCATAAACAGTTGTTCCACCCATCTATGTAGTCCTTTAACACTAAACTATGGTTGCAAAGCAATGTAAAGAGTAAAGACAATTCCATGAAGAAGAACAACTTCTTGCTGATTAAACTGATTTTTACATTAGTTAGTAAGTTTCCATTGATGGACACTCTTAAAACCCACAAAATCTACACTGGCCGATGCCATTGAATAATCACTTTTAGTTCACCTAAAGAACTATGTTTGAAAAAGGGATTTGTGAGCGTAAAGAACTGCTTGTACTCATGTCATTAACAAAAAAATTATTCTTTGGAACAAAAGTGATTCTCTTAAGGCATCACTCAAGGAACCCTTTCTCGTTATGATTTTGATGAGTTGAAGGAATTCAGAATTGGGTTGTATGCAGTCATGTGTCTGTACAGGGAGTTATTTTACAACAGCTTTGAATGTGACTAAAATTTTGGAACCAGAAGCGTTGTATAAAAGAATATAAATTATTTTTTAATAAGAGAAGATAAAGTATATTACTCATCTAGAGTATTATAATACATTTTTGTGATACTCAAATGCTAATACAGAATTAATGTATCACATGATGATAAGGTTCCACACCTTTCTCAGCCAGTGTAACCCTGTAGTTCTCCAGGAAGATGACCTTAAGGCGGTCCCCCACTACTGGGTCATTGTTCACCACCTCTCCAATGGCTGTGATGAGTCTGATGATAGACTTAGCCATGTGGTACCCTGGGGCAGCCTGGGGAAAGAATCAAAGACTAAGTAACAGGAAATGTTATCTCTCCCTACCCGAATACACATTGTGGCTAATCCTCTGGGGGAAAATGGCCAAACGTTAGCGTGAAATGGCCAATTATGAAAACGACAGGAAGACAGTGAGCTGTCATAGAAATGTGATCACCCCCCACCTTTCCTCCAACCATGATTGTCCTGGGTGTCCAGGCTTTGTTTGGCTCCTTCTTGATGCCTGAGGGGAGAGATGCAAGTGTCAGGAGGACACTGAGGACAGGCTTGTGTCTTAATTCCTTTTTTATAGCAATATTGGTATAACAGAACATAAACAGAACCAGCATCTTAAAAACACATAATAAAAATAAAGCAATAAATAAATAAATAAATAAAGCTTATATCAATTAAATCACTAATGTAAGCGAGAATTCTACTTTATACTCTATACATGTGACTCTGTATCTTTTTGAATGAGACATTTTGGAGCAATTAAATGTCAGCGTAGTCACTGAAGCTGTACGCTACGTTTCACACACATTTTAAGCTATGAGCATCAGTGGGAATTACGTTAAAGCTGCATAGTACAGGTCGGAATGTGCCAGAACTGTTTGGATAGTAAGATCACAGTTCTTGAGGTAATCATCAGTTACACATTTAATAACGTAATGACCGGTGTACAGTCCGCTGTTAAGAGCTTTATGAGATGGTAATTACGGTTGTAGAAGGTAATGATGTGCAGGCAATTCAGCAGCTGTCTCTTGTACTCATGGATCCTCTTCACTTGAATGTCAAACATGGAGTTGGGGTTGATTTTGACCTTATATTTCTCCTCCAAGTGCACAGCAAATTTCATCTTATTCTCCTGCGAACATGAAAACGTAAACAGATTTGTACAGACTCTGAATTAATATACAGTAACACCGCCAAATCATTACTGCCAAAATCACCACTTCAACACTTGGTTCTGAATTACATTTGTCACTATATATATATATATATAAGTACAGTTCAAGATAATAGACAAATAAACAATATGTGCATAGTTAGCTGGAGAGGTAGTCCAGCTGCTGCCGGGATAGTACCTTTATAGTGCCTTTATAGTGCCATTCTATGCCAATAAAGCATCATGGTTTATGAACCATGAAGGCCATGAAGATGGCCTTATCAGCGCATATTTCTGGTTCTGCATATGAAACATATGCAGCTCAGCATTCACATGCATCTTGAGTTAACCAAAAGCAAAATCTAACAGGCACAAACGAGTCATCGTCTCACCTGCTTAATCTTTGCAACATCTCGGATGAAGGCATCATCATCCACAAACTTCAGGAGTTTCTTCAGCTGACCCAAATCACGGATGTAGTCCTCACCAATCCTCTAATGCATTTACAGCACAACAAAGCACAACAGCTAAACCAAAAACTAAGAATGCATAATTAGAGTAGTTATAGCCAGAAACAGCATGTTTTGCTCCAGTGACGCAACTCGTCAGTTTATTATGTTGATTTTGGCTGATGTGTGTTGCAATGACACGCTGTACATTATGTGAGCCAGTTAATGTGGAATGCATTTGAATACCAAAACGTCAAAGTTTAATTATACATGCTGTGTTGCCAGTTATGCGTGACTAAAGACCCATTTGCCGTTTCCTTTCAATATAGCACTTTATTTGATTCATATTACTGTATATTGTTATTAAAGTGACATCACCTTAACAAATTTGGACTCCTTAAAGAGAAAATAATATTCTTTACATTGGCTAATGGAAAGTACAGTGCACTATTTTCCCCTTATAATCCATGAAACCTCCTGCCTGCACCTCAGCGTCACATACCCATTATTTTGATAACTCAATGACACACAACCAATTTTAATCTCTGGAATGGACATGAGGAATTTCATTACACATTTCTATTGAGAGTTTGGGAATGAGAGTTTGTGTTATTACCCAAATACTGTAATTAAGCCTTAGGATGCAATGAGGCCGGTTTTAGGTGGTTAACTGAATGTCCCTCACCTCAGCAATGACCTCAGCCAGGCCAGGGTTGCACATGACCAGCCAGCGTCGGGGAGTGATGCCGTTGGTCTTATTCTGGAACTTCTGTGGGTCCACGTCATAAAAGTCCTTAAAACTGTAGAAAACATACTCCATTTTAGGAATGTCCAAGGATCAGGGCTTCTACAAACACAGTAACTGAGATATTACTGGATCGGCATCTATGACTTTTCAGGCTGTTCCATTCATTTATTACACCTCAGAAACGCTCCTCAGCATTGTTTTAGAGCTCATGTCTAACTGCTAAAGCTCAGTCATGACCCTTACACTGTGTTTTTGATGATGTCAGAGTGAATGCGAGCCACTCCGTTCACAGCATGAGAGCCAACAATGCAGAGGTGAGCCATATTGATCTTCTTCTGTCCTCCTTCCTCGATCAGAGACATGCGTCTCAAACGGTCATGGTCATCGGGGTACAGAGAGGAGATTCTCTGATAGAGAGAACGGGGAGAGTCAGACAGAAACAGAGAGGTATTTATTAAAGAGCTGGATGACAAGGATAGATTGATAGCTTCCATATCATGATATTACCTCTCTCTAATTTACCAGTACCTTTTAATTACGAGTCCAGTAATCAAGAAAGGTATCATATTGATACATCTCAGAGCAGGGAACAGAACTGCAGAACTAATGTATAGCTAAATTCATTTTTTACTGACCTCCAGGTGACGTCGGTTGACCTCATAGATGATCTCCAGGTGGCGGGGAAGGAGGTTCTGGAAGAGGTCGACAGGCCAGCGCTCCAGAGCCTCAGGCAGTACAGTATGATTAGTGTAGGCACAGGTACGCACTGTGATGTCCCATGCCTACAGAAGAAAGAAAAATTAAGAAGGAGAACGAATAAACACAATAACAAATCTCACATGATGAAATATTCCCTGGATATGGAAAACATTAGGGATATAGGAATAGCAGAGCAATGTTGGTATCCAGTGTTTTTCATGTACATATCTGCCGAAAACAATGCCAATACATAAAGATTTACAAAAAGCATAAACTTGGCTTATGTCTACTTTGATAAGCATTGCGGAGAAGTATCACATTTATTTCTGTAGGGATACAAATGCAGTTAAATGAATTAAATATTTTTAATATTATAGCCCAGAAGCTCAGTACTGCCTAAACGCTCTTCTGGAATACAGTAAATAAAATAAATAAATAGCCTATGTCATGTTCAACTGTCAGACGCCAATTTACTGTTTATTTTTAGGCATTTCTCTGCTGAAACTGATAGGATTCATATTCATATTGAAAATCAAACGCCGGGTAAAACAACTACAAGGTAAAATGCCGAGGAGAACTAATATCTCAACCAAAATGCTTATAATTATTGGGACATTATTCCAAGCTATTATTATTATTATCATTATTAAGCATTTAAAAATATTGAGATAAATATTGACAAAAAATATCGTTAAAACAACACTGTATTTTTGTTGTTGTTTTACTTGTTTTACATCATTTCATATATCTCAATATCACTATGAACGGACCAACAGTAATAGTCTACAACTGAGAAAAAATGTGTTACGTTGACTTATATTACAGTCTATTCATACAGTGAGGGTTTAAACTGGCATCGGAAATAAAGTACTGATACAAGAACATCTGGAATACTCAGGGAATATTGGGATGTTTTAATAACTAAAATGAACTAAAATGAACCCGGCAGATTATGTGCCTTGTAACAGTGTACAAATGTCCAGTATCTATACTGCTAAAGGCTCAGTCACATGACCCAGAGCAGTGCTTGCGAATATAAAGAAAAGCAAACTTTTGGAGATGCAGTGTATGTGTACATCAGCAACAACAACAAAATGTCCACGTTCAGCTCACCGAGTCCCAGGTGAGCTTCTCCTCATCCAACAGGATCCTCATCAGTTCTGGAATGGCAAGGGCTGGATGTGTGTCATTCAGCTGGATAGCCACCTGGACAACGCCAGGAAAGAGGAAAGACTCAGCACTGAATTGGACTTAGAGGCTGACTATATAGCAGTCAAGTGTAGCAGCACCCCTTTATTAATCGGACAGGACACATAAACATCTATCTAAGCTCTATGGAATTCCTGCTCAGTTCTAAGCTAACAGCTCCACCATCTACCTGGATCCACGGGCACCACCAGTGAGATGCTACTAATCCTGGCATGCTGAAATATACATACAAATTTGCTGGATTTCTAGAACTTTCCCTCTGTCGCTGATAGTGTCCTGATCAGAGCACATGGCTGGACAGCCCCACAGTCTAGAGTCTAGAGTATTAGAAAAGATGTCTCTGCCTCCAGTCTCACCTTGTCAGGTAATTTGGTCAGGTCCATGCGCACCACCTCTGTGGAGCCGAACTTAGAGGCTTTGAAACGACGGATGATGTCTTGAAGAGTAGCGGCCACCACAAAGTACTCCTGCTTCAGACGCAGCTCTTTCCCCTCAAAGAACTGATGAACAAAAAACACACAAACCCAGTTAGCAGCTGCAGAGGCAGTGCTGGCCCAGATTTAGATGCCTAAGGCTATGTGCTCATTTAAACTGTTTGGAGATTTACTATTGATTTGGTGTGAAGCGCTACTCACATTGTCATTGGGGTAAAGCACACGGGAAATATTCTCAGCCAGATTCCTGTCCAAAACAGCCTGGATGTAGCCTCCAACATTAACTGTTAAATACAGTGCGTGTTACTGTGCTTATATTTCAGATTTCTGGTAGTTTTCTCAGACAAAGTCTTTAGCAATAAGCAGAATACAGGAAATCTATTTCTATTAATTAACCCATGAAGTATTTATGATGACAGACTCACAGTCCTTGAGGTTGAATTCACAGGGGGCCTTGGCAGACCACAGTCTCATGGTGTTCACAATGTTGTTCCTGTATCCAGGTACCGGAGTGTCGTACGGCAAAGCTAACACCACCTGATTGAACAAGTGGGACGGCATTTAGAAACAGCATCTTTCACATTACAACTGGTACCAACATTATCTCAAACTGGAGGAATATCTGTACCATTAGTGTAATACTTTACCATTAGTGAGCTTTACACATGGTATTGTGATATTAGAGCACATAGATTGATGAAAACATTCCAATTATATATTTAGGATTTTGTATTGTTGTACTATGTTCTCATACCCACAATCACAGAATCGTGAATCACAGAAGAGAGATAAAATCCTTCAGTGAGCAGATAAAACAGATAATAAATGATAGACGTATGAGTGCACTAACTGTTCTGCTCATTTAAATTGCACATGATTTTTAACGATGAGTTTTTAAAAATTGATCCCTTGGTGCGGTGACGCATTTACTTTGTCCACAACATTTTACAGCTAATGAAGGAACTTCCCAACACTGGAACATTAAAACAAAATATATTACACTGTAATATCAGACTGGAACTAAACACTACAATATACTAGATACCCAGATCTCCATTTCATCCAGATCATCATTACTTGTGAAAGTGAATTGAATGGATTACAAATGAATGATTTTGCTTGAAACACTAAACCCGCTCCTAGCCCTAAACCTAAAAGGGGAAGTATACCTTTTTACCGGTTAAACATGTACTTTTAAAGAAACCAGAAACAAACCAAAACTGTTCACAGTGGTGGTGATAGGAATCAGGAGTCTAAAGCCTCTAAATGCTCCCTCCCAGAAATGGTTTAAGATATGTTGTCACACTAGAGGTGGGCAATATCACAAGTATTTATCATTTTTTTGATCAATTGTGTTACTGTGATAAACAATATGCATTTCTGAGCATATTGTGGATAAAGCCAGTAACTAAGGAACTCAAATCAACTGCATGTTTCCTCACAAAAACGAGTATAATTGGTCCAGTTTAAACAGATGTAGTGAATTACAAGTGAAATGTTGAATACTGTTGAAATGTAGAATATAAATATTGTGATACATATTGTGTGTCATAATATGATCGTCTTTCCTTTTTCCCCAGTCTGATGTTTTGGTGTCTGATGTAGATTTTTTATGGCATGTTTTTTTTTTACTACTATTTTACTATTTTATTTATCCACATTACATAGAAAACCCAGTTTCTGTAAAATGCACCATTTCACAGTAAACCACTCTGAAATAACATTGTTTACATCTCAACCAATGAATTACATGGACCTAAAAAATATCCATGCAACTCCCTTGGTCACATTAATTTAAGAAATCAGCTGCTGTTTATGTTTTGTTATTACCTGTGTGTCCACCCATTTGACTCCTTCGGGAGTGTGCTCCACTCGGCCATAGAAGTGAACAGGGCGCATGTACTCAGGGCGAGCCTTCTCCCATGGGTTGCCATAGCGCAGCCAGTCATCTGCCTCTTCAACCTGTCAGACAATGTCAATCAATCGATCAATGCAATCTTATCCTATAATGCTGTACTAGTGCTGAGGAGTATTACATTTAGACAGGAAAGAAGTGACAGCTTTACTGCTTACTACAGACCTCTGTTACTTTAGCGGTTATCATGTTTGTTGTTCTGTTCATTGCTACTGATTCTGACTGGTTTTGTTTGATCTCTAGTTTTGGCTATAAACAAAATGCATTCTTTATTTATTTATATAGTTTTATTTCAGTGTACCAAACAGGAACTTACCTGCCAGCCATTAACAATTTTCTGATTGAAGATTCCAAACTCATATCGGATGCCATAGCCATAGGCTGCCAGGCCGAGGGATGCCATGGAGTCGAGAAAGCAGGCTAGGGACAGAGAATTGAGTATGGAGGAGTGCTGCAACACAAAACACCTGGCAACCCAAAACTAAAGCCAACACTCTAACAGGCTGTTTAATGATAAAACGAGAACGAAATCAAAACTGACCGGCCAAGCGGCCCAGACCCCCATTGCCCAGTCCAGCATCCTCCTCAATGTCCTGCAGTTCCTCCATATCCAAACCCAGCTGCAGAGAAAGAATGAATGTGAGCACTGGATTAAGTACAATTGTATAATAACGTTTGGATGACACTAGTCATATTTCAGTGCTGTTTATTTGCTTAATTTCACATATTAAAGATAAAATCAAAAAATGCTAATGTGCAAAAGTTATGGCACATTTTCTATATCATGTTTATGCAGAAAAGGCACTATGTTTAGGTTTTTACCTACAGTGGATGTGTTAACTTACTTTCACCTAGAAATCAACAACATATGTCGGTTGAAGATGTTTTCTGAAGATGAGGGAAACCTAGTGACGGCTTCTCTTTCCTGCCACATTTATCTACAGATCCAGTGTAGATAAGGTTGCCAGTTTATTGTACATTTTTCAACTTGTAGCTATTTATTGCCCTTTTTATAGTAAACACTTTGTAGGTTTAAAATAACTGACTGTAGCCCACCGACTTTCAGGAAATTACTACAGGTGTAATATAATTTACCTGAATTAGAATCAGTGCTTTATTAGTATTTCAAATACCATCACAGATTTGTTGGATTTGGGTTGGTAAAAGCTCAGAAGGCATGTAAATTCACTGGTCGTTTTGGATAGCAAATAAAATGTTGTACCACTGTAAAGAAATCAGGCACTGTAAGTTTCTCTACAGTTAACCAGCTCACATTAAGCTATGCTGCAAGCCTTCAATAAGTAATAATTAGGACATATTAAGTCAGCAGAAATGTGGAATTTCTGTATGTGCACATAGATTTTTATCTACTCTGTTTCACGTCAAACAGATGGTTAGTGTCTGCCAGTCAAATGATGACTTGGATTACAGTAAACACAGACAGAGACAAATGAGAATAAGTGCAACTGTGGCAAAAAAAAGTGCCTGTGACATTTTAGCTTCATTGTCAGTGAATGGTGCCTCTGTCACCTGGTATGTGGCCTCGTCGCAGGCGTTCTCCAGAGCGAGATTCACCATGGTGTTCTGCAGAGTGCGGCCCATGTAGAACTCCAGAGAGAGGTAGTACACGCGCTAGAGACAGGGGGGAGACAGAGAGTCAAGTGACCCTTCTTGAATGACTATGACCACTCATTTCTGCTGCAGTGGAAAAACATTAAATGACCCGGTTTATAGCCGTATTCACGTGGACCATCTCATTGTTCTGGTTGCGGCGCGGCCCTAAATGTTGAGACAGTAACTTGATCCACACACAGGGAGGTTCACGTTGCTATGCAGAGCTGTGAGTGTCGAGTGCAGCTGTCTTAGGCACACCAACCGGGCCCGTTCACCTTTCAGCCCTCAGAACATGGACAATCACTACAAACTAGCCAACTAGCAATTTCTCCCTATAGTTAAACACTTTAGATTCCTACCAAGAGTCAGCCAGAGACGTCAGAGGCAGGAATCTATGGAAGCACTTTCCTGCCAGTTAGAGGACTGGCTATGACTTCTTTGGTCTTTCTGACAAAGGTACATAAAAATACTTCTCATTCACCAACCGTCCTTTAGCCAAAATCTGTGTTCACAGATTCAGACATTCACCAGTTTGGGATTTGTTCTTAGGAAAGAACAGAATCTACACACACTTAAGAGCACAAACGATTCAGCGGTATAAGAACGTGTAATGAATCTTACTCAGACTTTATCTCAGGACTTTTCTCAGAAACAGATATACCTGAAGATATTGGTGAATGATTGGTGAATGAGGCGCAAAGCAGAACAGAACTGAACAGAACAGAGAACAGAATAGAATAATGACTACTGAATACTTAATAATGAATAAATAATGATTTACTTCCTGCAAAATATCGATTAACTATCCCTACAAAATTGCTTATTTAATTGGCTTACTACATCAAAATGGTGTTTTTTTTCTCAAAACACTTACTATGCCAAAATAACGACTTAGTATCTTGATAAAAAATGTTATTACCTATGTTATAACTTACTATCTCAAAACAACAGCTTAGCTGGGGTGGACCACATGGAACACAGCAAATCATGATACTTTTTAACAATACATGACGTATATTATGATAGGCCTAGTAATGCCATTTAAAAACTTACCATGTAAGTAATTTCCCATGTTGCACTGCACTACATCTAGCATGCACTGACAACATGCACATAATGCTCAGAAGTGCATATCATCGCTGTCCAAAGTGAAACATTTATCTTCATTTCGGTCAATTATTTTACTTTTAGGCATCATTTGAACACAGCAGCAGTGAATGGGCAGTCGTGGGCTGGAGGTTAAGGAACCAGGCTTGCGGCCGGAGGGTTGCCAGTTTGGTTCCCTGAGCTGACAGGGCACGACTGAACCAAAAGAAATGGCCCCAAGTTGCTTGGGAAAAAAGCCTGGTTCCATTGACTTACATTCAAATTAAATGAGGTTTCCCCCTCTCTTGCGAAGTTGCCATTATAGAGATACTGGTTTTTCTTCGGACTGTGATGATGATGTTTATCAGGATAATGACAATGATATGGCCCAGCTCTACGTATGCCGAAACAGTGACATACTATATCAGAATAATGACTGCTTATCCTGAAACAACTGCTTACTATGGAAGACCATTTCCGAAAAAAAGACAGTACAGTATCTCATAGTTATGACTTAGCACCTCATAATTATGACTTACTATCTCATTATTATGACACAGCACCTCATAATTATGACTTGCTGCTTACATTGCAGACCTTCATCTTAATGGCTCAAAATCTTGATGCAATAAACCAATACTTCAAGAAAAGTCCTAATTTCTAGAAAACAAGCAATGCTCAGCTATAATGTTCACACACTGCTGCAAGAAAAAAAAAACACACACACAGGTCATTTTTCCCTCTGCCTGGTGGGAATGAGCTTCCTCAGGGAATGAAGAAGGATGTAAGAACAAAAGTGTGCATGTGTATGTGACCTGACATTTATGCCTGTGTATATATAGCTGCATTGGTGATCTCTCTAAAAAGGTTAGACCATCTGTGAGGATGCCAGCCATTCACCCGAGTGCAAACACACACACCTCACACACATTAGCAACACTACAACACAAGACCACAACAGACACAGCTCTAATAGGCTTTGGGCTCCCCTGAGAGAGGCCATCTTCTAAATCCACTTACATCTGCTGTGAATCTACTGTCCTACAAAGAGTGACCATTCTGATCAGTGCGACCCGCCATTGCTGCACACACTCACATCCACAGCGCACTCATCCACCAGACAATTATGTAACACAGCTCACTAAATGAGGCCTGCAGCTTTCTCTGCGCCTCATCAAAACCCGCGGCCTCGCTGGAGGTGCGTTTAACAGCACAAAACGCTTCACTGCGCACTCAGCTCTCGATCAGACTACCGAGTCACAGCGCAACGCACGAAGGTCGAGGACTGACATCCTGACATTGAGCTTATATAACGGGCTAGCAGGGCTTTTTTCGAGTGCCCCCTGAAAGGCTGCACTTCATCGCGTCTCCAGATCACCAGAACAACCCAGACTAAAGCTGTTCCACCCAAAGGTAAAATGTTTTTGCTGACACTAGGCGACACACTGCGCCGAGGTAATGTCACTAGACATCTTGTTGCACTGCCCCCTCCCCCTCCCCACTTAGCCGTGTGTGTGCAGCAGCAGCAGCCGAGTTCATACTTTGGGGTCGGTCTCGTAGTAATGCTGCTGCGTCCTGATCCATCTGCCCACCAGGTGGTCGCGGACAGTGTGCGCCAGGGCGAAGTAGTAGTCGCGCTTCGTGGCCACATTGCGGTCCTTCACCAGAGTGAAATGCAAGTGACGGTTGAAATTGGTTTTAAGGTCGCCGACGTTCTCCACTCCGGCGAGGCCGCGCACCGAGATCTGCTTCCTCTTCTCTTGGTCCGTCAGAGGCTTCGGCATGTTTGCGCTCGAGCGGAGGTTTCACGGTGTCTTTGGGGAGCTTGATTTCGGCAAGGTGCTGCTGCGCTCGGAGGAGGATGCCGGGCTACGTGACAGCAAGGACGTCTGATGCAGATGCAGAAGCTTTTCCCCCGCCTCCCCGTATTCCGGCAAGCCACGCCTTCTGCACCAACACTGAGACTCTAGCCAATCATAGCGCACGACGACGGACACTATTAGGCAGACCGAGCGCACGAGGATGAATACGCTGGGCCAATCCTAGACAAGGAGGCTGGATACCATAGCTGCTTCCAGCTCAAAAACCACAGGGCGAGGGATATTAATAACCAATCCTGATGCAGAAAGGGAGACACTATTAACCAGTACTAGTGCAGGAGGAGAGACACTGTTAATCAGTCTTAGTGCAGGAGGAGAAACACTTTCAACAAGTCCTAGTGCAGGAGGAGAGACACTGTTAACCAGTCTTAGTGCNTGATGCAGAAAGGGAGACACTATTAACCAGTACTAGTGCAGGAGGAGAGACACTGTTAATCAGTCTTAGTGCAGGAGGAGAAACACTTTCAACAAGTCCTAGTGCAGGAGGAGAGACACTGTTAACCAGTCTTAGTGCAGAAGGAGAAACACTGTCAACAAGTCCTAGTGCAGGAGGAGAGACACAATTAACCAGTCCTAGTGCAGGAGGAGAGACACTGTATACCAGTCCTAGTGCAGGAGGAGGGATATTAATAACCAATCCTAGTGAAGGAGGAGAGACACTGTTAACCAATCCTAGTGCAGGAGGGGAGACACAATAAACCAATCCTAGTGCAGGAGGAGAGACACTGTTAATCAATCCTAGTGCAGGAGGAGAGACACTGTTAACCAATCCTAGTGCAGGAGGGGAGACACAGTAAATCAATCCTAGTGCAGGAGGAGAGACACTGTTAACCAATCCTAGTGCAGGAGGAGAGACACTGTTAACCAATCCTAGTGCAGGAGGAGAGACACTGTTAACCAATCCTAGTGCAGGAGGAGGGATATTAATAACCAATCCTAGTGCAGGAGGAGGGATATTAATAACCAATCCTAGTGCAGGAGGAGGGATATACTACCCAATTGTAGTGCAAGGGGCCATTTGATTGGCATATGGGCTGGAAAGGCAGGCACCACTAGAGCTACGTCAACTGTTCCACTGCACTACAATGTCCTGACATATGAGATGAGAAAGCAGTCCTACAGGACCTGCCTAAAATTGTGTTGGGCAGAATAAACAGTCAATAGTTTGAAGCCAACCATTAACAACAGCACTAACATTTTCAGTTTTACAGATCAATTTATGTTGATATGGATCATAACTTGCTTAGAAACTGCACAAGGCTTGGGCAAAACCACATACTACACTATACAGTACGTATTATACTAATGGGTGCACTTTTAATGGTGGAATAATATGATACATACGCAACAAGCTATATAGTATGGTGATATACACCTCAAGATATGTGGTGCATAAAACCTTAATGAAATAATGACCGACACCACATCTCGCTTGCGTGTCAAAGTATTAGCACAACATACTTGGCCAATAAACCTGATTCTGACCAAATTATGCATTTTTTGAAGTACATAGAGTATATGCGAGTAGCCAATCCTATGATCACAGACCAGCATCTGAGGCACCCCCTCACCAGCTGCTTATATGGAATATCTACATACATAATATTCCAAATGAATCTGGCGTGAAGAGCCTGAGACTGCACAGCTCCAAGATACAACATAGCTGAGCAAGTGCATTGGACAGGCAGCTGAGCTCATGAGCTATGTATAGCCTGTCTGTAGTGCCCATATAGAGGCAGTTAACATGGTGGTCCATCACAATAGCAACACATTAAGGTCACCCAAACATGAGAAAACTACACTAACACTCCCTGTTTTCTCAGGAAAGTTGCATCATGTTTGCCAGACAGCATCTTCACCCTCAACCCTTGTGAACCTCAACCCTCAAAAAGAGAGAGTAATATTTTAATACAAATTTATAATCACCTTTATTGTTTTCCAAGTAGGAATACAGTGACATAACTAAACTTATATTCATTCAATATGTGCATTTTCTCACTTTGTACAATAAAAAAAATAGTTAATGACGCAAGCAAGACTAAACAGTTACGTCCCCCACCCCGCCCAAAAGACCGCAAGTGAGAAGAAACAAATTATAATAAATAAAAGAACCCAAAACTTAACTGGGAGAGTGGATCCCACAACTTTGGCTATATAGACTGGACCTTGTGCAGACACATCAGCCAAGTGTAATACTTAGTTTTAGCTAATTCCACTTGTGTGTTGATGCTGCCATCACCTCTAACCATATCAGTAAGACCACTGGTCGTTCCCATTCCTTCTAATGGGCCACCTAACCACACCGTACCAACCCTGATCAGGCTGATCTAAAGAGACAGACATGTTATGTAAAGAGATTATAACGTCTCATGCTGCATCAATCAAAAGTGTCTCATACCAATTTAAAATACACAAGTTATTCTTAATGAACTCTACCAAGATAGTCATACTTGTGGAATTTGAGAGTTCATGATGCATTTAATTGTTTCATTGGGGGGGGGGGTTTGGGGAGGTTTGACATGTATACCCCTAGACAGTATTTAACAGATTAGTGTTGGATTAAAAGTGTGCATGAAGGTACATCTCCTGGAAAAAGGCTGGAGATTAACACATTACATTGTTTAATAGCAACTGTACCATGTTTTTAAGCTTTCAATGCTTCAATTTATTTTATTTTTTTTGAAACGGCTAGACATACTTCACCAATGGGCTTTCACGGAGTTACACAAAAGGACCTTTAAAACAAATGTAACCTACACTAAGTTTAGTAGCGCACAAGTGTGGCAAAATCTACATGTAAAAGGTAAGACTAGAATCTAAATAGGGCTAAAGTACATTATCACCCATAGCTTTAAAATACAAGTAGTCCACACAGTCTTTTCCGCTTGGGCAAAAAGCAATTGTGGCCAATACTTAACCTATGCCCATGATCTTAGAACAGAAAGAAGCACCAAAGCACAACATCAGCAAGAAGGCTGTATGTCTGTACATCTTTGACTACCTAAATTTGAAGCCATTTCAACTTTTATTTCGCTGAATGTAGCATTACAAAAATACTCAAGGAAGGCAACATTTTCAAACAAAAGCTTTTTCAGGTTTTGGATATGAATGAACAAAAAATATTGGATACAATTAATCTCTGTCAAATCTTCACAGAGGAAAACAACTTGCTTTATAATGACAATACAACTGCTGCTCAATATTCTCTCAGTTTAATTACTGTGGTATGGAATGTCAATTTCCACTTACGTTTGGACCAATCCAGAAATGTAGGCCCTGCAAATACACACATACCATTCCCTGCACATCAAAGTACAAACACAAAAATCTACCAATCAAACACTACAGTTTTAAAACCAGAAACAAATTAAGTTACGCAAATGTACAAATTTCAACCACACCAACCTCTCTCTCTCTCTCTCTCTCTCACTCCCTCATTTCCTTTTTTTCCAAGCAAGGGAAAAAGAAATCTGAACACAATCAAGAGCTGGTCAAAGGCCAGTTGCATGAACAATACATCAAGCAGTGACAGAACCATGTCCTGTTGTCCACAAATATGCAATCTTCTGTGGTTGATCTCAGCCACCACTATGATGTGGGGTGTTTAATTTTGGGGCGGTGGGGGTGGAGGGGCTGGAGGCATCCCAAATGGGGGCATCCCTGGGATCCCCATCATGGTGACAAAGTTAGGGTCCATAGGTGGAGGGGGTGGAGGAGGGGCATACATCATGCCTGCTGAGCCTGGAGGTGGGGGTGG
>CM067482.1:9045473-9066125 GCA_034552555.1 Semaprochilodus insignis
TTTTTTTTTTAGAATAAAGAAATAGCTAATCACTAAATTACTTAGCTCACCCATTGGGTGTCCAGGTGGAGCTGGGCCTTGGCCCATGGGAGGTGGTGGTGGCTGCATCCAGGGAGGGGGCATTCCATTGGGGTTGGGGGGCATTGGTGGCCCACCCATATTGGGCATAGGAGGAGGGAAGTTGTGGGGACCTCCATGACCCCCAGGACCACCGTGCATGTTATGGAAGTTCCTGTTATCAGATGGCCCAGAGTTCATCCAAGGAGGACGTGTCTGAGAAAAACATAGGGCAAAATGTTATGAGGAAAACATACTTTAATTTAAAAGCAGCTGTGAATGCAATTTAATGTAAAGGTCTGCCAACGTAAAATGGAAGCAGGAGTGCCATGGTTACTGAATCAGAATATTAGACAATACAATCAGGGCCAGTTCATAGACACCCCCCTTTCTTAATTATCATTTAAACAGAAATCAGTTATCAATACCACACATCAAGAACACTCCAACCATCTGACTAGAGCAGAGGCACCCAAAACATATGACATGAGCAGTTAAAATTAGATCTAAACATGCAAAGTCCAAGCCTATACTCACTGGAGGCGGCTGGTTATTGGTAGGCCCAGTTCCTCGGGGGCCACTGGGTGGGGTGTTGTTGTGTCCACCAGTAGAGGCAGGAACTGGTGCCTCTCCCAGCTCAGCCATTAGAGAGAGATACTCCTTATCCATACGTGCCTTATCCTGAGCTGACTGGGGTGGCTCACCTTGCCTCTGAGGATATGAGCTGCAATAGAAATTGATAATGGTTGCAGGTGAAATGTTTACTTTTAAGCACACAGATCTATTGCTACAAATACAACCAGTCAAAGATTTTTTTTTAAATAAATAAACAATTGTTTTTTTTTTTAAAATAAATAATTTTTTTTTTTTTTTAATAAATAACACACACACACACACACACACACACACACACACACACACACACACACACACTCTCAGATCTAGCCAGTTACCTGGTGAACTTGCAGTCTGAGGCAATGTGCCCGGCTCCTCCACATTTTGTGCACAGGGTGGTGTTAGTGATGCTGCGAGGCTCAGAACTTTGCCATGGGCGCAGAATCCTGCAGAAGAAAAATTTATAGCATATATATGACCAGGTCCATGCACACAATAACGCCACCTCTTTGTTTGGATACCCATGTTAACTACGATAACAAATGTGGGTTTCTACAGCTAAAACGCTATATTGTGGAAAGATTGCAAGCATTAATAATAATAATAATAATAATAATTTAATAAAAAAGGTATGAGATCAGCCTAAACGCTGGAGGCTGGCCCTGCCCACCTGTTGTCATCCTCTCTGAGAGTGCCATTGAGTCGGGCCAGCTCCCTCAGCTGCATCTTCCTCAGATCATTCTGATCTTCTGGAGTCTCAATGCCCTGCTTTAGAATATTACGGATCTAGAGGGAACCAGCACAACAATAGCCATCAGCCAGACAGACATCACATTTAAGTCTTTGTAAGCAGATCACCAACTGAATAAGAATGAACTTAATGCTAGCAGCACCACTGAACGTGCTGCATAATGGCTGTACAATTTGTTGCTTTCTGACAAAAGCTTTACTTACCTGCTCTACAGCCTTCTTGACATTCTCCATGGTGTTAGCAGTGACCAGAGCATGCAGAGGCTCATCCTCCCCAGGCAGCATCTGTCCATCCTTACGGCCCACTTTACCTTCCTTCACTGAGCCTTTTCCACGGATCATAATCTTTGCACAACATTCTTTCTCAATATTTTTCAGTGTGTTGCCACTGTAGAACAAATGGGTAGGACACACAGGTAATCAAAATCTTACAATCAAAACCCACACAATCCACACAACACACCCTACTCATCACACATACAATCACTCTGGGAATGGCACCTAAATTAGCAACTTTGTTTTTACATTCATGATACATACCGTGGCCCAATCAACAGTCCAACAAAGTTTATTTCAGGATACTCGTCCTGTGGGATCATCACCTTATCACTGACTCTGGTGGCTGGGGGCCTGAAAGAGGGGGAAAAAAAAAAAAAAACACCGGAAAACATTAACAAAATTCAAATTAAGGGGAATTTAAAAGCTAGCTTGGGTACAGTCACAAAATGCTTCATGTGCCACCAATCATTTGTTTCTGAGAGATCAGAAAAAGGGAGGGGAAAAAAGAACAAACAACTTAAACTAACAAAAGAAACAAAAAAACACAAACACACATACACTTACTTATAGTCGGCTGGGGGCTTAAACTCTGGGTTTAGCCCAACCATCTCAGTGATAAGCGAATGTCTCTCCTCTTCCAGTTTTTTGCGGGTGCGGTACTCACGTGTGTTCAGCCTCTTCCCCTCACTATTATAAATCGGCTCAGGAGAAGGGGACCTGTGGAGGAAAGGAGAAATATAGACAAAAAAGCAAACTGCATTAATTTGAAGTTTAGCTTTTTGAAGGGATGGCAAATACCAGAACAACTTGCTCATCTCTCTAGCCCTAGCAGACACCTGATTTATGTTTCTCTTTCTTTTTTTTATAATTTGGGAGGTCACTTGATAAGAGCACAGCATGCCCCAGAGTAACATCAAAGCAGAGAACATTTAATAATAAAAAAAAGGGGGTGGGAAAAAAATACTAACTTTGGCAGAGAGGGTGTAAAAGGCCTTTCACTGCAGATACTTGCAACAAAGGTAACGCTCTGTTGTAGCTCAAAGGAAAAGTCAAAGTGGGCAGCATATGATACTTGTCTGGAGCTTTAGTTTCACCAGGATTCACAGAAGGAGATAAACTTAAGTAACTTTTATTTCGGACAATTAGCGTAACCAACACACTAGAGCAACAGGGTCTCTCTGTTGAACTGAGCTAATCCCTTCACACTGGAGCAGGTGGCCATCTGGCACAGGAAATGTCATCTTTGGATGCCTGTGGCAGAATTCACACTTCTGAGAAGAGCATTCTAGAGTTGGCTCCAATCATTACCTTACCCTTGGATGATGCTGTTATGCTGCATTACGAAGCTCTGCGCTTGAAAAAGGTTACGAAAGGGGGAATTTGGGTTAGAGAAAATAAATTATGATTAGAAAGTCAACCTTTTTGAGAACTCTCAAGGGGGGGGAAAGAGAGAGCTGCATTGACGTTAACAAGTTAATGAGAGACAACTCAAAGAGAAGAAAAGTGAATAAAAAAACTTGAGGAAAGTCTCTCGCTTTTGGCTCGCAAACTCCATCGCCGACAACCTGAAACACCCCCACAGTTTGTTTTGCGCATGGGAAGCGATCATCCCTAAAACATGGAGTGAACGGATCTTCAGAAAGAACCTTGTTTTTGGTGTGCTGTAAAACTTTGGATTAAGATTATGCTGGAAAGACTATGGCAGGAAGAGAGAGCTGGGCTTGTGGCTAGCAAAGAGACACTCTCAATTTGAGCAACATTAAAATTCCTGCTTTACAGTTAGAGGCTTATGCAAACTACGTGCAAGCCATCATTGTTATTAGGGTTATGGTTACTCCAGGAAAGACAGCATCAGAGTTCTCCAAGAGAGGTCTTCCAGTGCGGAAATCTGGAATCTGTTAGAATTCCTGGACAAAATCATGGAAGTCCCTTTATGGAAAATCATTAGTGACCTTCAGAACAACCAACATTTCAAAACTAAAGAGATTTAGAATTTGTTATGCTGAATTGCAGATTTCAGCAAATAGGGGCAATAGATTAGGTTAAAGAGATCTTAAAATACTTTCAATGTTACTCTCAATCTTTAAAATGGAAACAAGACATAAGGAAAAAATATATATTTTTAGCTACTTAAAATAATGTCTTAGAGAAAAACTACACCAAATGTAAACAAGTAATCATTTCTTTTTAAATTAAAAACTACTCTTTAGTCCACATGCATTATTCTTCACGCATGCAATTACACAACAATACCACAAAATAGTTATACGACCATTTAAATGGTATATATTGTTATGGACATAATCATGGGGGGAAAAAAAAAAAATCAGCGAAAACCTGCTTGTGATACCTGATACTTTCACAAAGATTTCAAGCACAGTATTAAGACACCCACCACCAGCATTAACAAATATTCTATACTGCAATTTAGCACAATCAAAACCTTAAACTGACATTTGTATTAGTATTACAATTATTGAATAAATACTGACAAACAAAGTTTGACTGAATATCTCAAAACTTAAAAGCTCTCTGATCGTTTAAAAAAAAATAAGGTTTCTGCTATCTGTCTAGAACCCAGAATGTACCTATCTGAATATATGTAACTATATTGCAGGTGGATTACTTACGTAAAGTAAAGGAAGCACAAAATTGTTACTGAATTAAAAATGCAGCTGGACAAATACTGACTGGCATCATGCATTTAGCATAAAGGTCACAGATAACGTTCTGATCCTTCTCAGAATTGACAAATTCTTCATTATTATTGGGACAAATTAGGTTGACAAACATGGCTGTCAGCAAGTAGTGGGTGGTATGAGACTACATGCGGAAAGTTAAAACAGATGAGTAAGTATTACCAGCTCATTAATCTGGGATACTCCTTATTTATTTTTTTTTTTCCAAAACAAGAAAACTAAATAATATAGATATAAACCTGTCAATACCGTGTTCCAACACTGGCCCTTTGGGCCAAAACGTTTTAAAGGTTAATTTCTACAAGGCTTTTCCATTTCACCTTAACCAAAAGAATCAGTTACAATCTAGCATTTGCACCACTTTAGGGTGGTGAAGGAAATTCAAAGTCTGTAGCACAGAAAAAGCCCCAAGGAGACAGCTATGTTTTCTGATGCATCTTACCGAGTCAGACAGGTCCTCAGAATGAATATGAATTCAGACCATGAATTGTACTATTTGTATGAATTGCCCTGCATTATCTGCACCTGCTGGTGGTATTTTAACCTTTATCATGATTTAGACCAGAGGAAGAACCAGTATCACCCACTACTAGCCTCAACTTTTCCCCCCAAAGTTTACTGGTATCTAGCAGCGACAACAGACAGTATCAATAACAAACTAATACCAAGAGAAATAACATGAAGTGGTTGCAATGAAAGAATTCATAGTCCTAAATGCTTCCTTTACTTTACCACTAATAGCTCAATTTAAAGGTGAATTCTAACCAAATGTCTTGTATTTTCATATTTGCCTTTTTATATTAATAAGACAGAAGCAACATGCTTTCCAAGATAGAGAACTAGCTTTGACATGAAGGATACATTTTAATTTCAACAAATCTAGCACTTCCAAACCCCGCAGGAAACATTCTATATATTGGAAAGCATGGATCCATTCTGGCCTTTGGTCCAAGTGCATTACTGACAAATATGAAAATTATTTCTGGGTGGAATTCTCCTTTTAATGAGACCAGTCTGGTCATACCTTTGCCTCTCCAGATACAATATCGAACTTGCCTTTAAAAGAAACTGAAAGGTACTACCAAATACCAAATCACAGAAATGTTCCAAAACAATAGCCATTACAAAGATGGCAGCACAATCTTTACATTTATGACTTTGTGTGAAAATGGAGAAGCAAAGATATGATATTCCCTGACATAGTACTTACACAATTACCAACTTTACTTGTCTGAAATCTACATTCATTTCTAAGAAGGATTAACTAACTGACCTTTTCTTCTAAATAAAATAAATTGTACACAGACATTTTTATTTTTAGTTTGATGTCATAATCGATAAAGAGGTAAAGAAAGTGTTACTGTTGTTGGGTTTAAATGGTTATTCCGACCTGTCCTCAGGATTAACAGGGATTCCCAGGTCTCCTGTACGCAGTTTACGAGTCAGGTCTTCAATCTGCAGTTGGACTGGAAGAAATCAGGTTAGGAAAGAAAAAAAAGAAAAGAAAAGAAAAAAACAAGGATGGAGAAAAATGTGGTTAGCAGCAAAAAATACCTTGAAACAAAGAGTGCATTTCACTTCAGTGGCACACTCATCAAGATTAAAAAAATAAAATTTTAAACAATAAACAAGAGATCAAGAATCAAAGGCAATATTTAAGACCTTCAATGCTACAAAAATATTCTGAACCCCTTCCCAATTTCTAAAACAATTATGTAGATGTGAATTTGTTGTACTTCAAAAGGACATACTACATGTTTCTCAAAACATCTTTGACATAATTTAGAAGTACTCCAGATATTATACTAAATATTATGCAAAAATATGATTTATTTTATAATTAAAGCATAAACAGAAACTTGGGAAGGGTTTCAAATAATATTTAATTTCACAAAGCAGTTCAAAAAACAGATGTTCACCGAGGCAGGCTTCCACTAAATGCCACCAATTCCGAAAAACTTGACATTTATAAGAAATACTCAGAAAAGAAATTCTTCCAAATTTGTGAATCTATGATGGCAACATGATCACACATATGCAAGGACATGCATTCAACAATTCTGAATGAGTGATATAGTGGTGTCACAAAAAGGAAGCCTGTCAGAGTAAAACAGTTTCTTTAAAATTAAGAATAAGAGTCCTCAATCCTAAAGCTCAGTGACCTGGGCCACGACACTCTGAACTGGGGGAGTCACATAAAGCATGCCAGTTTAAATGTGAATGCACCAGATTTGCATCTTCACTAAGAAGGAAGCACAGGAAAAAAGTTAGGCTGAGGGTAAGACTTGGGCTACATAATGCAAACACTGCTGATGTCATTAATGAAAACAGAAGATGACTGACAGACTGCATGTGCTAACCTACAGGCCTCACAGTCTTAAAGGAACACACTTGTGTTCCAAAAACAGTGTTTTCTGTGAAGAACGAGCAAGAAAGATGCAAAAAGTGACAAATGCGAAGAGATCAAAACGCAGGTCAGTGCCACAAGTGGACATCAGGGGAGAATCAATTCTTAACAACAAACTTCAACACTTGTCAATAACTTATTCTGTTATTGACAGGCCACTTGAGTGGTGACTTACCAGCAGAGCTGAGGCCTAACAGTAATAGACAATTCATAACAACGTATTATAAACCAGAACAAATGATATTCTTTAGGAAAGCACTGATATGGAAACTCCTACATCATGGTGCTCCCTAATTTTTTTCTTGCTTTGAATCAAACCTGTGTGTGTGTGTGTGTGTTACATAGCCTCAGCCCACATCTCACATTTCAGTACTTATACAACACAGGCCAACTGCTCAAGGCTCCTCTGGAATAATCATTAGACCACTTGTGTTTGGGCACTTTATGTATTTGCTGTAAATTACAAGACTTGGCAACACTGCGCCCACATATCAAATCTAGTCAAGTGGCCTCTAGTTGAAGGAATGTTTATTAAGTGACCAAGGATTTAAAACACCAGTGTACAAGATGCATTAGTCACATATGGTTTTGAATACAACTAAACCACATGCCACTTCAGAGCAAGCACCCGACAGGAATGGGGACACTGATCTCGTTACACAGCACATTCAAACACTGGTGATGAAGATGAATGTAATTCATGTTAGGCCTGCTTAGCCTACTCTTTGCCCAATCTCACTTGTTAAGACATTTTTCATGGTTAACATGAGCGGTGATGAGATCCTGCAGCCAGAAGACAATTCACAACAAGCAGCAACATCAGAGAGAGACTGTGGGTATTCGATTATAGATGTCTGATGGAACACAAGCTTTGACAAGAACACAAACAACTCATGACTATGAGAACCAGTGCCTAACATTGCACCTTTCATGCAATTACAAAACACCCCTAATAAGAACTTAGAGTTCAAATAAAGGACTTCAAAGATACCTGAAATAAGGCACCTTGTATTAGGGTTTCGAGCATGGTGAGTATGATCAGACATTAAGGAACTTCACAGCAAACTGGCACATCTGAACCACATCTCATTTTGTTGGCAGCATTTCAGCATGCACGTTCAGTAATGTCTGAGCAACCCAGCAAATAATTGAAACTAGGGAAGTTCTGGCAACCACGTCCTCTGTGTGATGTGCAAATTGTTATGAAGCGATGGGCACATAACTTGTTGGACTGAAAAAAAATGAAAAGGGGGCTGTTGGGATGGGGGTGGGGGGTAAACCCTTTTGGAGAATATGCACCAACTCTAGACATTCAGAGGAGAATATAGGACTAATAATTACCTATATAAGCTCTCTCCTGTTCACGGGTGAGCCCCGGAGGGATGACGGTGGGCATGCCTGGGATAACAGTCTTCTGATCAGGAGTCTCGCTGCTCCAACGGCTCTTTTTCCTTTTCTTCTGTCCATCTGCCAGAGATTGTTGTTGGGGTATTAATGACCAGCACCAGAGTATGTATTGGTGTAGATTTATTTATCTTCAAAAGACGATCTTCAGCAATGCAAAGAGCAGTGTAAAACAAACCGGTGGGCTTGTATGACTGGATGGTTACCCCAAATGCTGACTTTAAAACAAAGATTACAACACACTGTCTACTTTTACCAATTATTTATTTATGTATTTTATCCTCCAGGTTCCTTAACCCAGTGATTCTGACCCCTTTAGTGCCACGATATACATGAGTGAAGAGAACGAGTGGTTGAGGCTTAATTTACTTCCTCAGGTATTTCCAAAGCACATTAGTGAATTTTAAACTTTTTTTTTAATTGTCAAGTGTGAAACATCTTATGGACTTAAAGGTTAAAGTCAAGGTTCAAGTCAAGTCATGAGAATGACCACAAGTAAAAAGAGAGACATTATGTACACACAGTGTGTTGCTTTTTATTAATAAAAATATATAATATTTTGGAAAACTTAAATTGGACATTGTTTAAAGAGGACAGAATGTACCTGGCCAGGAATATCATTTTGGGGGAGCACCCAAGTACAGCATGTTTGGGAAACACTGTTTACTTTAAAGCCAACAATGCTACCATGCAATCTTGTGGCGATGGTTATTTTCAGTAAAGTCTAGTTTTGTCAAAAGGTCGTTTCCCGGAGGATTAACCCACAGCTGCCCTTTGGTGAAAATGTACTGGAGCGCCTCCTTAAGTTGTAACCTTACCACTGCGATTCCTCCTTCATTCCCAACCGTATAAATCAATATTTAACTTGATTATTTCCAGTCCTACAGCACATGACCGTACTGAAATCAAGCCTGTAGATGATACCCATCATTCAGTTTAAAGGTAATCTTAGCAGTAAACGTTACAGCATTCAGGAAACTAGTTCACATATGGTCACGACAGCCGAGCACAAAAGCGTGTGTACATCAGAGGGGAAACGAGCCACAGAATGGGACTTTTCTTTAGTGATCTTGATCCAAAAGAACCGGCTCTTCAAAATGACTCGCAGTGCCCTTCAATAGCTAGTAAGGCACAGACGAGCAACGTAGGCCTAGTTGAAGCTACACGCTCCTATTCCGACCCGCAGCCATGCTTTAGAAAGACCAGTGGTGGTTGTTAAGCGCGGTTCTAACAGGCACGGAAGTCTTACTCAGCTCACTCAGTCACAAAAAGGTTTCATAGCCGTCTTTTGAGACTACACAGGCAGGCTGAAGTCGGGAAAGCGCCGGACTATGTTTGTGCTCGGCTACTCCAGTCTCAGAAGATTCTAGAGTTTTAACGCGTATTAGCTTAATGCTAACAGATTAGCAAGCAGTACCACATTTACACACACACGGTTATACTTTACCTCCGCCTTGAGACGGCAACCCGGCCATAGCTGGATTTCCAAATGAAGCCCCGGGCATTCCAGAAAACGGTGGGAAAGACACGTTCGGCATCTGCGGTTGCTGGAAGTTTTGCAGCGGGAACGACACTGGAGGCCCCGGCGGAGTCATTAGCCCAGTGCCGGGCCCTGCGTCGAAGCCCCGCTTAGCGCCAATGCTCGGGTGCAGCTTCCCCAGCGGGGTTGCATTTGCTCCCGTTGCCATTTCCGTATGTTTTATCTAACTCTCTTCGGTCGTCTAATACGTTCCACTTCTTAGTCTTCCTAACGACTACTTTATATTATCAAAAACAATTCGAGCACGTCGCTAACTAACCGCACACCTCTCTCAGTCACCCGATAGTCGGTCAAGATGGCGTCCGTTGAGGTGGACAAAGGAGGTTCTGTGTCACCCAACGAGGGCTCTAATTGGTCAGAATGAACGTCAATCATAGTATTCTCGCCTGCCATTGGACACAAAAGCCCTTCACTAGTCCCACCCTAAAGGTTTACTGATCTGTGATTGGATGTCCCAGCGCTCTGTAATCTCTAGACTGAGCGCCCCGTAAGAGACTAACTGCGTCGGAAGCTTTATCATATTAGCGTTCCTTAATTTGCCTGAGCTGACATTTCATGTGGCTCCACACACGTCACGTATAATATAGTATACAATATATTTAGTGCAGCCACTGCTATAAAAGCCTTGGTAAACAGGACATGAAAGTAAGTTTCATGCAGCTTTTTGGACAAAGCCTCTGAACCAGCAATGTGATAGACACTGACAAATGCTATATAAAAAGGTTTTGCATCTACAATTTCAGATGACTTGAAAAGAAAACTAACCACGGAATACTGAAGCCAACACACACAATATTAACATCAAAGCTATATTTTAAAATACATGTTATCCTGATTAAATTGATAACCTTAATTGGTTATTTATTTGCTAAATTTCCTTTGGGATCAATAAAGTATCTATATCTATCTGTATTTCTATTTATCTATCTATGATGTGGATTTAGCTGCTTCTACAGGTGGTCTCTTAATTAGTTAAATTCTCTCACCCGCAAATGCATTTAAAATTGTCATTAAAGTTTTAAGTGTGAAATTTGACACAACCACAAGAATGCACATCTGAACCAGTACTTTTATTGAGAAGATGAATGAGATACAATGTCACTAAATATTCATAACACTGCCAAGACCAGTTTCAACACGAACTGCTGAGTCAGGCCTACATCCTTTTCCATGTGGTAATTTTAATACAAAGCAGTTCACTTCCTTAAAATAAATCAGTATTCATTGTAACAAAAGAGAATTTTATCTAGGTTGGTTGAACAGGAGCTGTAAAATACCACAATGAAATACAAGCCATTTCGCACAGTGATCAGCGTCAGTTGCTCCAGATTCCAGCCTTCTTCACGACCCCTTAACGTCCCCCTCAGAACACATGAATATTTATTACTGTAGAAATTGAACATCTGGGGGAAAACTGAACATGAATGTAACTGCTTACTTCTAGATTACATTCTGTACCTAAGCTTAACCTTAAGAATGACCCAATTTTTTAGATTGTGGGATGTAAACCGAAAGAAGAAATGCTAAAATAAAAGAGGAAATTAAATTGTGGATAGATCACCTCCAACACATACTACCTTAAAGCAATGGCCTATACGCTGCACCCTAACGGCTAGCGGTGTATGTGCACTCCCAGGTGCAACATATTTGCATTACATTGATTACCAAATTATAACCAAATTGATTTTGGAGTGGTTCCATTTTAAGATTTCATTGTTCAAAAGACTTTGGTTGTTAGTGAAATGTATGTTTCTAAATTAAAATGGTGTTTAGAAACTCTACCTCTAATACAAGGAGGTAGTTTTATTAAAAAGAATAAAAACAAGTCTGACAGGACTACTTTACTGCTGCACGTTTATTTAAAAAACTCGTGGGGAGTGTTGCGTACCTGTTTGCAATCCTCATAGATGTTTGAAGTCATGTCTCACCCCTCTCAACTCACTGAGGTTAATAAAGCCAAAATATTAGCTAAGAGGTTAAGAGGTTACTTATAAATTGATGCCAAACTGGACAAATTAATTACTCTGTAATTTCACACTGTAACCCAAAAACATGGCGCTGTACAAGACTTCTAATACAAGCTGTTGTACAAGACCGTTTTAAACTTCAAGCTGAATGTCGTTCTATGCCCTGTGGAAGTCTACGGAAGGTGGTCATTGCATGACATCTTACATTAGAAGCATGCATTTAATAAAAAAAATCATTTTAAAACATTGTGTAAACTGGAAAGATTATAGTTTTAAGAAAAACCATTGGACCATCCTATAAAGTTTATATACAAAAAAACCTGCAATAGAAACTAAACTCTTCAGATGCTAAAACAGACATGCACTGCAAAATTAAAAAAGTAAATTATGAAGCTGAAAGACAACTAAAAGTAGCTTAAAGATTGCTTACTCCTTCAGAACTAACGGAAAGGACTACTTTATTAATACTAACACCGAGTGCATGACAAATGATTTAAAAAAAAATAAATTAAAAAAAAGTATGCGAGCCACTTTAGGATAGTATAAAGTGTGTCACTTGCAACTTCACAAAGCAAGAACTTATTCACTCCAATGACTGAATAACTATTTCTGTGGAGGTCTGACCTGTAAAGAAAACAGACAAATCACAACAAACGCCCTTGTTTTTTTTTTTTTTTTTTTGCTTTTTGGAACCTTTACCCAATTACCTCCGCGATGTTGCAGGAAATTCTCACCTGTTGACTGAATCCTGCCCTATTATATAACACAATCTGAAAGCATGAAAGCAAGCACAAACTTCTGCAGAGACTAGATGTTGCCACCGCATTTTTTCCAACTACGACGTAGGGCACTTGAATGTATCTGGAGTGGGCACTAACTGTATAGTTTTGTACGTGGGCCTACACATGTCTCACATACACGCAATGTGCAAAAGCTGTAGGATTGTTCTTTTTCAAACCCCTTAATGACGTTTCACGCATACACAAAAGACTTATTTTATAGTGAAGGGCAAATTTAGTAAGACAGCAATGAAACGTCAAGCCCTTTGGCGTATACTTGGTACCACTCTGTATCCCTCCAAAACACAACCAGTTAATCATCAAAGAACTACTGGGGTTTTCCTGCTAGCATGTCACCTGTCTTATATGAATTGACACAACTACCAACACCAATCTTGACCACAATCAATTTCACTTGTTAGTATGGTTTGCATTGTATACAAGAGGGTACGCACGCCTGAAAGTCCAGAAACATCACTAAACTTCAGAGAATTATTTATTGTTCTATACAGTCTGTGTGTGGACCGTTACTAATCATAGACAGGTGTTAGCTTAGAACGCGTAGCGCGCCCGCTCGCCGTAAGGATCCCGCGACATGTCATACGCAGAACTCCGGTTGATCGAAGAGACAGGGGAGATTCGCGACCGATCGTACGAATATCCTTCCGCCTCTACGGGGATTCGTCGAATCGGGCTCCGATCGCGGGTATAGTATGAAGACACGGGAGCCGATGGAGGGGGGATGGGGCGTCGCTCGTATGGGTCAAGGTTAGAGGAGGACAGGTGGTCTCTCGCGATGGTCGAAGACGCAGGGGGAGGAGGGGCAGGAAGAGGGACAGCGCGTCTGTCTTCGAAATAACCGGCTCCATACGGACGCGCCCGATACTTTTCGTAGTAGTCCACTACCCCATACGGATCCCGTTCGTCATAGGGCGCTCGCCGCACAGGGTACCCAGGCACCGCGCTGCCATAGCCCGCGCCACTGCTGCCATACGCCGCTTCGCTGCCATACACCGCACCAATGCTGTAGCCCGGCGGGACACCATAACTCACTGCACCTGCATCATAGCCCGTGCCCCTTCCGAACCCAGGACCACTGGGGTAACCGGTTCCCCGAGAGAAGCTGTGCGCGGGCGCGTAGTTGGTACCGTAGCTCGCCTCGCCATTGAAGCCACCACGATGGAAACCGCGACCGCCGCGAGCACCACCCCCACTGAACCTGGGGGGACCGTATCCTTCCGAGCCCGGGCCCTCTCGGTAGGAGCCATTCTGGTCCAGGGGACACTCTTTGGACCAGTGGCCTTCCTGCCCGCACCGATAACAACCCGTCCTCTCTCCCATTCCCGGCGCAGTACGCAGGCGGCTAGTCGAAAGCTTCACGCTCATCAGTTTCCCTTGGGGAAAAAGAAAGACGCAAGACAATTTGCCACGATACTTCTTAAAAAGCACTACACAGACAGTCGAATGTTACAAGGTTTGTATGCTCCATTTAAGTATGAATTAAGATTTGCAATTTACAGACTACATAGATTGAAATGTGAGCATTGAAGAGAGCACAACTTTTCAAGAACTTTCACCAAAATTAAAAGTAGTTACAAGCAGAAAGCCAAAATTGCGCAAGGATGCACTTGAAATCTCAAAAATTTACTAATACAACGAAGCATACAACTTCAAAAGCAAACCAAACATTTTTCTTAATCTAATGGATTTCACGTCAAGAAGACAGAGCTTTCTGCTTATTGCTTTCAAAAACTGGGTAGGCAATATTCCACCGAGTTGATTATAGATATTAAAATGAGATCAGGTACCATATATACTGGATTTGTGAAAAAGATGCATGCTAATTTTGCTTACCAGTTTACTTACCCATGTGCTTTACGGAACATATTTGCTACAAAAATGGCAAATTTAAAATTATTTTTCAACTTATAATAACACATATTTTCATTCTCTGCAATCACCAAACTGATGCCCTAGCTCTGCTTGCTGGTTCACCTTGAAAGGCTGTGTTGTCCAGCCCACTGATGGCCTCCATAGCATCCTCCACCCGCTCCATGTGTACAAAGGCATAGTCCTTCACAATATCACACTCAACCACAGGGCCATACTCCTCAAACTTGGCCCGCAGCTCCTGGTTGGTACAACTACTACTGATATTTCCCACATGAAGCTTAGTGGAGGCCTTCGGCTTTCCTCTGCTCATTTCCACGTTCATAGCAAGGCCGTTGAGCATGTAGTGGTGAAGGTTTCGAATGGCTTCCTCAGCCTCGGCTTTGTCGTCCATGTGGACGAAGCCGAAGTTCTTCACAATATCACATTCTGATATTTTACCGTACTGAGAGAACAGAGAGCGAAGCTCCTCTGTAGTTGTGTTCGGGGAAAGGTTCCCGACGAAGATTTTAACCATTCTGGCCCTCGATTCTCACCCTATAAAAAGACAAATACACATATGTGAGCATTTGTAAAACAGTGCAACAGTGAAGCTGTTATAACAGTATTTCTTGTAGTCCAAACGTAGACAACGTGTGCAGTGGAGCTACAAGTCTAAAACAAAGGAAAGATGATTCAGCCAAAGTGAATTTCAGGTGAACTTCCATTATGTTTCAGCTACTCCGCTGAAAAAAAACACTCAGGATGGTCATTCTGGTTGACCAGCAGATCAGCTTCAAAGCAACATCTCGTCACTGTCCAAAGAAAATCATGCATCTCCATTTTTGCTGATTTTTACTTTTATGCATCAATGGATCAACAGAAATGGCCCAAAAATACTTCACTGACTTGCCTTCAAATTAAATGGGGTTTTGCCCTCTCCTGTAAAGTTGCCATTTTGGAGATATTGTTTTCTTCCTTCGGACAGAGAAGATATGCTGGTTCTGCTGGTGACCAGCAGGAACATTAGTCTCTTTGCACTAGTGCAAAACTAAAAGGAGGCCAACCCTGGACACCAAACATGCCTTGGCCAACTGATCACGTTTAAGTTAAAGGCGTAAACTGCAATTTTGAGGCACTCATTTAACCAACATCACGTGTTATACTAATATAACGTCACTGCTAGATTCTTGCAGAACTAAGTTGATTTAAAACACACTCGACGTTATATGAACGTTGCTAAGACACATTTTCAATTACAGCTAAAACAGACGTTAGCTTTCGTGCTAGGCCTCCTCTCGTCGAGGACAATGGATGCAGCCATGCTAGCACGTTGTGCTGCAAGAACAGCGACGTAACGTTACTACCGGGTGAAAACGCTTCATGTTAACCACAATCAGATTCGTCAAACCGCCAAGTAAAACGTTACATTTAATGCACTTAAGATAATATACAATACCACGTGTATATAAATACCACATTACCGGCCAAACGACTAGCGATGTGATTGAGCGGGCTCATTCAGCCACTTTAGCATCACGCTAGCTACAGCTAGCAAGGCAACAGCAAATGTAGCTACACAAAACACAGTCAAATATCGATTAAAAAACGGAAAACTGAATCCAACGGACTTTCGAAGCAAATCACTGCAAAGTCAATAGGTCTGCGCTCGATATCCGTGTCTACAACTTGTTATTAATACCGTACCTTTGCAGTCGTTACGAAGAAGTTGCCGGTCTCGCCTGAAATGGCAAAAGTGGCCAAGAGAAATATCCGCCTACCTACCAGGGCCCATCCCCCTTTAGGCTTTCAGCACACACACACACACACACACACACAATAGGCCCTACTGTCTGAGCTTGAATCCCAAATACCTGTGCTTTGATAACAGCCTACACGCGTCTGCGAAGGCTTTACACTAGATGTTGGAACATGGTTGTGAGGGTTTGATTGCATGCAGCCACAAGAGCATCAGTGAGGTGAGGTACTGACGTTGGATGATTAGAATTTAAATCACAAACTCCACTTTTAGCTCATCCCCAGGGGATTGGATGGAACCCAATCACAGAGAACACAGCTCCACAGCCCAGATGCTGGAAGCGGACTTTATACGTCTATAGCTCAGTGTTTCTCACCTCTGGTCCTGGCGGCTCACTGCCCTGTACCTTCTAGTGAATTCACTGCTTTAATACACCCCATGCAACTCTGACAGAGCTTCTTAATGAGCTGTTAAGTTGAATCATGTGTGTTGAAAGCAGGGAAAGCACTAAAAGGTGCAGGCCAGGGTTGAGAAACACTGCTATAGCTGACACAAGGCACTAGATGTGGTGAATGTAGGGTTATGTGCATTTCACCCACAGCATCCTATTCACTTGACAAATGCTGTCAAAACACACACACACACTACAAAATATGTAATCTTCGGATTGATTACATCCTAAAACACATCTTGAGAAAAATAACATGCACACGAGACATTTTCACCCAAAAATATTTTGGTTTATTACAAAAAGATCTCATAAAACACTACCTCTGAAGGAAATCAAATCTATAAACAGTTTCACCGACCTTACCAAGGCACCCATAAAGAAGTTACACCACACCAGCAATCTGAAAGGTGAACTGAGCCCTGAGTGATAGTTGGTCATCACATTTCTATTGCTTATGTACAGCTATACAACAACTCCCATTCCCCAAACACTGGCATGACATCACGCAAACCCTTGGTGAATACTGGTTTATGTAACAAGTAAGCACCGACTTGCGAACATGCTTTCTCATTAAATGTCCTCATACCGCTGGTTGATAGGGAAGAAGCTGTGTACAATCAGTCACATAAATTGCACACGCAGATAAAATAATTTGTGTCTCTTTCAAATGTATGACTTTTATATTCTAATTTGGGTCTTATCAATGCTCAAATATGTGGACAAAACCTCCATTTTGCAGTATATTCGAACACTCACTCTCACAGGGGGGAAAAAAAACAACAGTTTAGTCTTATCCCTCTTAAGTGTACCTTTAGTCACATTATAGTCAGAGATAAGCAAACAGAAGGTCTGAATATCTGTGATATGCAATGCACATCAATGAACTGCTGTGAGAGTGTGAGAAAACGGCGACGTGGGCAGAAATAAAGTAACAGGAATGTTCGTTATAGGTTTCGTTTTCTAAATAAAGCTTTTGAAAGACACCGGCTTATACCAACACATTTTCACGTCAACAAACTAAAGCAGGTTGTCCTCGAGACATGTAACGCTGACTAAAAATAAATAATAAAAAAAAAAACAGCACAGCAGGACCCCAACAAAAAACCAAAAAAATCTGAGTGTTCGATCACATTAGGGATAAAGCAAACAAATTGCAAACCCCATTTGGGTGCAATTTCTTCTCCATATGTATGGAAACGCTAAAACTTACGCAGGGCATGTACCCTGCAAACTGAAAGGCAAACATGCGCGGTTTGAACCTGCTTAACATCTTGCGTCTTTACACAAGCACAAAAAGCTAATCAGCAAGCAATTCTATGATAAACATGTTGTGTAATGCTGTTAACAACTGATAAAGTAAAACATACAGAAGCTGAAAGTTGATAAGTGGTAATGGAACCATGTGCCTTCTCAGTCCTGTATCTTAAATCCAGTCCTGCATCTCGAAACCTTTTTTTATTGATTTTTTTTTTTTTTTTTTAAATCAAAGCAAGGTGGAGGGAATGATCGCAAAGGAAAATCCAGCTGTTTCAACGCACCTGGAAAAACAACAGAACAGATGTCAGAGTTGTAAGACTCTTTTCAAAGTCCCCTTCAGACTTTTCTATTTAACCCAAAAGAAGCGACCTTCCCCTTACACCTCTCAGCATGATGCGATTGATTATACTTCCCTGCTCTAAAAACACTCAGTGTCAGCTCACATCCTGGGGATCAGAATTAAAACCACGCTGAGGATTATGTTCCCCAAATCGCTCACCTTGGCATGTGTGTGGCTTAGTACGTGTACCGCGCCCGCTCGGTGGAAGGGTCCCTGGCCCGCGACACGGCATATGAGGTGCTCCTTGAGACCGGGGAAAGACGCGAGCGCTCATACGAGTAGCCATCAGAGCCAGTGCCGACTCTTCTGATCGGGCTACGGTCCCGCGAGTAGTACGATGAGGCTGCGGACGGCAGGGGTGGCGGCAGAGGGCGGCGGTCATAGGGGTCAAGGCTGGAGGCAGCCAATCGCATCCTTGAGAGTGAGGAAGAAGACGGAGGGGGAGGAGGGGGAATGGAGAGGCGTCTATCGTCGTAATAGCTAGAGCCTAAGGGCCGAGTGCGATACTTCTCATAGTAATCAACGGCACTGTAGCGGTCACGTTCATATGCGGATGACCTCTCCGGATAGGTGCTCACGGGCTTGAGGTACCGATCTCGAACATCAGCACCATAATCACGTGTAATTCCATAGCTGGGCTGGTGGCTCACTGGTGGGCCAGACGGCAGTCCTGCTGGATAGCCCATAGCAGGAAACATTCCTGGGCCTCCCCTGCCATAAACAGGGCCTGCTCCAGAGAAAGCCCTGCCACCGTGGAATCCTGGGCCGCCCCCATAGCTACCATTCTGACCGCGCCTGCAGTCTTTGGACCAGTGACCCGGTTCCCCACAGACGTAACAGCCGGTTATGTCTCCCATGCCGGGCACCTTGCGGAGGCGACTGGTGGACAGTTGTACGTTTATCACCTTGCCTTATGAGAGGAAGAGAACACACGCAAGACAGTGTAAAACCTTTCGCTCACTCCATCGCGTTTAAGAGAATGAGAAAAAGCAAGACAGACTAAACGCACTGCGGATGCGGAATGGTCTGTCACAGAATTAAACTGCAGAAATTTCATTCACGTACGGGAAATGTTACATAAAATGTACCAATTACAAAATATAGAACACAGAAGGCCCGATATACTGTTTAGGCTCTACTGCTTCTCCTTAGGTAAAGGGATATTAGATTACTGTTTAAGCTAGAATTAATGAATAGAAAATCTTTAGGATAGCACTTTCTTTCTTCTTTGTCTGTGAGAGTTCACCTTGAAAGGTAGAGTTGTCCAGCGCGCCGATAGCCTCCATCGCATCTTCCCTTCGCTCCATGTGTACAAAGGCATAATCCTTCACAATGTCACACTCAACCACAGGACCAAACTCTTCAAACTTTGCCCGCAGCTCCTGATTTGTGCATCCGCTGCTGATGTTGCTTACATGCAGTTTGGTAGTTCCCTTGGGCTTTCCTCGACTTAGCTCCACATTAATGGCCTGCCCGTTGAGCATGTGATGGTGCAGTTTACGAACAGCCTCTTCCGCCTCCTCTTTATCATCCATGTGCACAAAGCCAAAATTTCGCAGGACGTCACACTCCTTGACCGTGCCATATTCCAAAAAAAGACTGTGCAGGTCTTCCTTAGTTGTACTTGAAGAAAGGTTGCCAACAAAGATCTTAACCATCTTTACCGCCGATATTTTTTGCTCCTGGGTAGAGAGTATAGTTGCGAAATGCACATTATAGAAGATTTGTTGACCGATGTGGATTTAGTTATCTAAGAAATCTGACCAGTTATAGTAGCCAATGACACTGACCACTTAGGACGGTAGTAAGGCCTACAGAGTCCTTAAACCCAGATAAGCCTTAAATTATTACTTAAAATAGTGCCAATGACACCAGAAAGTTCATAAATTGTTGCGGATGGAACAAACCCTTCTCTCTCCATTTTTCATAATGTCCATAACGTGTGAATTATGTACTTTTACTCGTGTGAACATGTCATGGTGAAAGGACCAATAGAACTGGCCTAATATGAACAAAACCATTACAGACACAGAACTTTTCTCCTTCCTTTATAATGCCACCATTCTGGAGATACAAAGTTTTGTTCCAATGGCAACTATGTGTGTGTGTGTATGTATTATATATTTTTTAGGAGCAAGAGGTGAACAGATTAGCCTAAACCCACACTTGTGTACAAGTATTGTTGCAGTATCATTGCTTTGGCAGTAAATTAAATCAGATACAAACATGGGAACTATTAACAAAATGTCAATGACTTCAGTACAGTGACACTTAAGTATAAATTAAAGTAAAAGGACAAGATTTTACTTGAGTGCAGGTCACTTGGACACTACCTAACAGAGGTGGGCAATATGGCAAAATACAATATGATACTTTAAGATCTAGTTTTTTATATATATATATATATATATATATATATATATGTATGTATATGTATGTGTGTGTGTGTGTGTGTGTGTGTGTGTGTGTGTGTATGTAT
>CM067482.1:9066520-9087742 GCA_034552555.1 Semaprochilodus insignis
TCAGTATATATATATATATATATATATATATATATATATATATATATATATATATATATACACACATATAAAATAGATAAAATTACCAATGATCTACACCTACAATGTTAAAACATGTCCAAGAACATCCATAACACAATTTTACTTTCAATATCCATTATTTATACCAATGTAGTTTGTGAGGAGATGCCTCACCTGAACTAGACTGTCTAGTCCTACATACCCACAAACTGAATATCATTCAGAACTCGAGTGTCTAGTCCTACATACTGAATATCATTATTGTGAACGTCAGACAGCCTGGTTAATTATAGGTAATAACCTCAGTCTAAAGCCACGAAAACAGCAAGTGTTCAAACCCTCAAATATTGCTTAACACTAACAAAATTGGCATAAACAACAGGAGCAAGCCGATTCTGTTATTGCTGAGCAATATTTTCTCCATTACCCAAAAGATAGGCTTATTTAGATTAGCTCAGGAAAAGCGGTATAATAAGAACTCCAATTGCTGCTTAACACTAACAAAATAGGCTTGTATTTTGAGTAAATGGAAAACAAACCTATAAACAGCTAAATCTTGTTATTTGTTTCATATATGTGGTATTTCTTAGATATCATTTTTAATTTGAGGAAACTAGGGAACAGCATCATCAACTCCACTATCAACCTCATTCATCACACAGTCACTCACTTGCACCCAATTTCAAAGGCATGCGAGGTTACGAATACCATAACCTACTTACCTGAGACTGAGATCCAATCTTCTCAACCCTCAACATTAAGTGAAGGGTTGACTGAGATTTGAGAAAATGAAATAAAATAAACAAGATTATTGGCATTTGGTGAGTTAAAAAAAAATAAATAAATAAACAAACAAACAAACTGTTCAAGCTAAATGGAGCCAGAACACCAAAAGGGGATGTTGAAACAAGATGGTTGTTTAGGCACGTAGAAACATGTGGCTTGGATTTAAGAGGGGTAAGGCGTACGTCATTATGCAATATCGAATAAAGGTCGCCTTTTTAAATAGGTCGTCGCAGTGATTATGCTCCATCACGATGTTCTCCCAAGATGCTGCTTATGTATTCTAGTGTTATACTCTTTCCATTTCATCATCTGCGTGACGAGTTTGGCTTCAGCCTTAGTCACACCTATTTTACACTTCCATAAACTGATTTATTTTTTTTTAAAAATCATAAATGAATAAAACAAATCGACGCATGTGTCAGACTTTTTATTAAAAACAAAAAAGGAAAACATTGTATTTAATGGACTGCCAATCTCTGTAACTAAATTTCAATCTAAAAAGAAAAGCTTACTCACACCATTAGCCGCTTTTATTGCTGCTCTAAATATTTTAAATCGGAAGGCGCACGTGTGTACCCATTACGTCTACCAAGACAGATGTGGCACTTGTTCAAAAGAACATGTCCTGAAGGTTGTTACAGAGTTTAACTAAGTTACAAAAGATGGGCTTCAAATTAAACAAAATGTTTTGCTTTTACAGAAATAACACACAACGTACATAAGTTCTGATTGCTGACAGTAGAACCGCCACACTGAGAAACCAGTAACAACTAATTATAGTAATAGTTTCAACAGAAGCTAAAACTTTTAGCCCGTCTGCTTTATGTTCAATCACCTGCTGAAGTCTACATAGTAAAAACAAGCAGAACAGATTAGGCAAAAGATTACAGATTAAGCAAGAGGACGAAACTGAGTCGAGTAAAAGCGTTTAAGTTTAAAGCGTGAAGTCCGCAATAGAACTCTTCCAATATGTGAGGCGCAGGCAAACGAAACGCGTTCCGTCAGACGAGAGGTGTATCGCGTCATGTGCACCTGGAGACGACAACGACGATCTCGTCGAATAATTTACACCTGAAAAGAGAGCAAACCATGTAAGTCAAGAGTCTAGCAGAGCCATTTCTTAAACTGCACTGTTAAGTCCACTGTGTCTCAATTATACACCTTATTCACGCAAATTTAGGTCGCCTGTGTGCATCTTAGCCAGACTACGTGATCACTGAATTTCAGCAGTTTTTACTGGCACGATAGTCGATACTGCTGTAAACCACGCATTCCCTTCATTTTACGCACTAGCGGACAAGGTGCAGCGCGAGTGTAATAGTAGGTGGGTCTTTCTTTAGGAAAACGCCTTTATAATGCATACTGCCATTTAGAAAGCTCTTGCACTGAGAGCCTATCCTCACCTTGGGTACACAAGTGCAGACATTCACTTTAGTATGAAAAGCGTGCAGGTGGCGGTGGAGGCACCCTGTCAGAGTAGTGATCCCTGGAACGAGGCGCGTTGTACATTGGGGTCCGGGACATGGAAAGAGGGGAGAGACGGGAGCGCTCATATGAATAGCCATTTCCTGTGGGTGCCGCAGGGGCTGGTGGAGCCCTCGTGATGGGACTACGATCTCGGGCATAATATGAAGACGGTGGGGGAGGGAGAGGACGACGCTCATAAGGGTCAAGGCTAGAAGGGGCCATGCGCTCCCTCATAATGCCAGATGAAGGGGGTGGAGGAGGTGGAGGGGGTGGGGGAACAGAGCCCATTCGCCGATCCTCATAAGAAGGAACGGCGTAAGGGCGAGCACGATATTTCTCATAGTAATCCACCACCCCGTTACCATCACGTTCGCGATCGTATGAAGGATAGCCACGTTCTGGATAGGGTGGGCGCCTAGGTGGAGGGGGTGGTGGAGGAGGAGGGGCAGGATGGTAACCATGGGACCCAGCAGGGTGACCAAAACGGCCTCTGGGATAGCCAGGCGGACCTGGCTCGGGCCGTTCGCCAGGGAAACGGGGTGGCCAATAGCCTCCGCTCTCTGGCGGGCCATAACCATCATCCTCTCCTCGTGGTCGGCTCTTGGAGATTTGAACGTGAATCCTTTTGCCTAGAAATGGAAAGCATTGCAAATTTAAAGAAAGGGCAACTTAACACTGACACTGTTGCTTTGATACCACAAGCACTTTGCCTCAAACCCAACCACACAAAAAGTTTAAGTTCAGAGTGCAGAAAATTCATACCTTGAAAGTCGGAATTGTCCAAGCCCTTTATTGCATCCATGGCCTCATCTGAGTTATTCATGTGTATAAATGCAAAGTTTTTAATTATGGCACACTCAGTCACTGTACCATATTCTTCAAACAGGGCCCTCAGCTCTTCCTCCGCACCCTTTTCTACATTGGCCACATGCAGCTTGACCGGGCCCTGGTTCTTGCCGCGACTCGCCTCAACGTTTATGGCAGTGCCGTGCAGCTTGTACTGATGAAGGTTCCGAATAGCCTTTGTAGCACTCTTACGATCATCCATATGGACGAAGGCAAAGTTTTTGATGATGGCACACTCTGTGACGGTTCCATACTGAGAGAACAGTGCCTGGATCTCATCCGTCTGCGCCTGCGCGGGCAGATTCCCAACGAAGATCTTCACCATTGTTGGTGTAAACAGAAACCAAGTCTGAAACACACAAAATGAAATGGTTAGCTGGGAAGAAAACCTCTGACTGATTAAAAGACGTGGCTTGTTTATTTAAATATAGATATGTACAAAGAGTGCCTGTAAAACAGGTTTTTAAAACTCCTGTACTAGCTGGAATATTATCCAACGGAACACTAAGCACGGTTGTAAGTCGCTCTGGATAAGAGCGTCTGCTAAATGCCGTAAATGTAATGTAAATGTAAAAGCTCCATGTGAAAGCGAAACCAACTGTAGGCGCCTACTAGTCGCAGTTCCTGTTTGGGCGAAATCTATCTAACCACTGATCTACATAAGAGCGACATCAGGCTAGTCTTCCAAAATAAACAACACGTCAGACACGGGTCAGAACCGCTGCATGAACGTTAAGTTACATTCCTACTTGATGCAGAGGCGGCTGATTTAACGCTCTTTAGCTAGCTGGGTTGCTATAGCTAGTTGCTAGAGACTGCGGGTGAACGCCGAGTCTCGCTTTGACGGATTACGGAAATCGGACCGCACGAAAACTTTAAGTCACAATTATCTGCGCAAATATTCGCTATATCCCAGATATACTTCGTAAACGTCGTACAATTGACACTACGTCTTCGGTTAGCACAACGGCCACTAGTACAGAAGTCAACTGCGAAGCGGCGTGCAGCAAGCATGAATGGCGAGAGTTGAACGTTAGCCGAACTACAGGCCGCAGACGGTCAGGAAGTTAGTGCACCCCGAATATTGTAACTTTTGTAAGTCTGCGCTAGACTACTCGTTCATTACACTTTCCTTATATGCAGAGAATAGTCGCATATACTGGATTACAGTAACCTAATTAAATAGGACCTTAGCACCAGTTGAGAATAAGCTAATGCTAACGGCCGGCTAGCTAGCGATCTAGCTAACCTAGACAAAGTTGACAAGATTACCAAGCAAAATCTCGAGATAACTTTAACTAAGCTATACCTACACTTACACAGCCGTGTGCAAAAATAATGGATGCGTCTTTAGCAACACCTGAAGTTAAACACTTACCAAACGTGCACTAACGCTAACAACTAGAAGGTCAAAGTACTTAAAAGATACTCACCGCTTCCTTCTCCCCGCGCTGGAAAAACGGGTGTCGCCGCTCTTAAACCTGACCGCTCTGGTCCCGCCCACCGACATCGTCAACCAATCAGTGCGAGGATGCCGAGAGGACGGGCGCATTCTCTCAGGCTTTTGATTGGTTGTGCACGCCTTTTTCGACTTGATTGATAGGAAAAAGAGCCTCTCATATTTGGTATCGAGCAAGATTTAAAAATGGACGATACCATCATTTTCGGTCCGATAGCAAATAACAAGAAGACTTTCCCGATACTAGCGCACACATAAAAGGGGGTATTTGTCTGCATATACTCAACTTGTGATACTATATTGTACACTAAACATAATGTTATAACAACTCAATATTAGACTATCTATCTATCTATCTATCTATCTATCTATCTATTTATCTATCCTATATAATCTTTTGTTTTATTAAAATTATTGGTTAAATTTGTTTTCCATATTTCTACGTAAGTATCAATGATCAAAAGGAAATGTCAGTTTTCAAGTATCAATAGTTCAGTATTGACATTTACACCTAGCATTTCCATATGTCTCCAGACAGATTATGTGACTGGAGGATAGGTGTTGTGCACATTCACAACACTGACCTCTCACTGCATTTGCTGTCAGGTAACGTTCCTGCCAGTGTTTGTTTGTGTACTTGTAAAGATTGCTACAAATGCTTAGATTTTGTAAACTGCCTTCTGACTTCACAGCTGCTTAACTAGCCAACAACTACAAGGAGAAATAAAGAAAGTTCAGTGTGTCTCACTCCAGCTCTCTTTGGGGGCTGCATATGATCTTATATTACATTGTTTCTCCTTCATTCAGTGTGCCTCAGTCTTTTATGCCAGAAATTAATCCAGAAATTAAAAAAGGGTCAGGAAAAAATACCCCACTTATTACTTGGACACAGTCATAAATAATTTCCCATGATAAATTTTAGCACTCTTCCTGTTGATAGAACTTTTCTAGAACTTTTTGTCGATCATCATGAAGCAAATTGCTTGATGAATGTATGAAATGTGCTGAAATTCTATGAAGTGAGGTATTATATCTCTTAATCCAAAATCCAGGGAATGTGTGGAAACTGCACTTGACTCTGACTTTAACAATCTTGTACCTGTGATCGCAAATAGGCTCAAACCTTCACCTTACGCAAGCCTGAAACATCTCCCATTGTCCGGTACATTTTGGAATCAAAAATCTTAAATTAGGCTATTCATTCTCTTTTTATATGCCCATAGGCAGATTCATAATATTCTTGATAATCTGAAGATATATATACGCAGTTAGAGGATTTATACATTTATATTTATTTATATTTACATAGACTGAGAGTTAGTAGTCTAAAAAGATTCCTATTAAATAAATATTTCAAGACTTTATTTTGTAAAATACTCCCTTTAATAATCTATTGGAGAATCAAGCTATGTAAGTCAGCCTGTGCTGCATTGTCTAATCATTTTAGAGGGCAATTCCATTGTTTTTTCCTGAAACTTGTGCATAACTCTGTCATTGAAAGTCATTCAGAGTGGACTGACATGGTTAATTGTAGTGAAATTTATGGGAACCAGGGTCATCACATATCACATATATTCAAATGTGTATATAATTTACTATTCAAAACCACAAGTGAACTTGTGGTTTATGAGTGTTCATCTATCACACATACACACACACATCTCATGTATCAGGTAATGTATCCATGATAATTTCATAGAATTGTTTTCTGTGCAGGATCAGTGGAATTGCCCTAAACAGGGAAGAATCTATTTTTAACTGCTGGGAAAATAAAGCTCTTTCTGTAGAGCTATTGTCTCCTCTCTTGAACCAAAGGGAATCTCATTAATCATTCACTTTGGTCCGTGACTAAGATCCTGTTTGGCAGCCGCTGTTCGGGTCTTTTTTGAAGAATTTAAACCGGGTATTTTAAAAGTGACGGTGGCAAGGTGGTGCATAGTGTAGCGCTGTCACCACCCAGCAAGAAGGGATTGATTCCCGGCTAGGAAGAGGTCCTTTTTGTTTTGAGTTTGTGTGTCTCTGGGGGTTTTCTCTAGGTGCTCCAATTTCCTCCCACAGCCAAAAGACATGGAGTCAGTTCAGTTGGTGATGCTAAATTGCCCCATTTCTGTGTGTGAAGAAGATGAACGAATGAATTCATGTTTAAAGAGAAGTGGATTTAATATGATTGACTCCTCATTCTATATAGCATTGTATGTGTGTATATATATATGTGTGAGAAGTTTTGGCACTTCATAAAACAATATTTTAAAAGCTATTTTCATGTGCATAAAGCATTTATTTGTTACAAAAAACAATTATATTAGAATAAATACTAATAATATTAGTGGAGTAAGTAATGATGTCATGGATGTTATCTTCAAATCTCTCTTCAAAGCAGCCCAACTTTATTTGTAGTATAAGTAGTTTAGTATTGGGTGCAGTATTCATTGTAATAGGTGTAGTAGTAGTAGTATCAGGTCCAGTTGTAGTGAAATGTCCAGTAGTAGCAGTAGGAATATGTACAGTAGTAGTAGTGGTAATAGGTGCAGTAAAAGTAGTAATAGGTCAAGTAGTAATAGTAATGGATGCGGTAATAGTAGTAATGGCTGCAGTAAAAGTAGTATTAGGTTCAGTAATAGTAGCAATAGGTCCAGTAGTAGTAGCAGGTCCAGTAGCAGTAATAGTAACATGTCCAGTAATAGTAGCAATAGGTCCAGTATTAGTAACAGGTCCAGTAATAGTAGCAATAGGTCCAGTATTAGTAACAGGTCCAGTAGTAGTAGTAACATGTCCAGTTATAGTACTCATAGGCCCAGTAGCAGTAGTAGTAGTATTAGGTCCAGCAATAGTAGTCGTAGGCCCAGTGGTAGTAGTATTAGGTCCAGTTATAGTACTCATAGGCCCAGTGGTAGTATGTTGTATTGCACTGATGTTTAGTTCTGAGCATGTCCTTCGCAGTTCAGCTGGCAGTAAACCCCATGAATGAAACCCTTCCCCACTGAGCGCATTTTAGTGTAGACTAACTAAAAACCTGAAACCACTGATAAGCGTGGGCCTGTGGGTCACAACCATAAACCCACTTTTACTGGTATTGCGAGACCTGTATCCGGGCAGGCTGTCGAAACTGCTCTAGCTAGCTATAAAAAGTCTCTAATGTGCGACAGAGACATAATACAATAGGATATAACTCTGATCGATTTATCTCAGTGTAATAAGTACTGGCAGCTCTATGTCACATTTCTGAACCAGGTTTCATCATGTTTATCGACATTGCTCGAGTATTGCGCAACACCGGACTTTCCGGGCGGAGGGTCAGATTTCTCAGGCGCTCGCTGTTTTTCTTCCTGGATGTGATGAAATCTCTCTGTTCGCTTCCCTCCGAGAGCAAACAGCAGAAGTCCGTTAGACTGGAGAGAAGCAGAGCGGTGCACAGGCGGTCACGGGCAGCGGAGAAAGTTGTGGCGGTCGTGCGGGGAACTGTGAAGGTAGGTTATACGGTGTGAGAAGCAACTAGCGTAGCATGCTGAGCTGAAACAGCAGCAGTGTCATTTGCCGTAAACAATGAGCAGTGTCGTAGAAAACAACTAAACGAGCTACTCATAACGACAACCTGTGTAGGCTTTGTGTGTTGTTGCATACATAATCAGATTAATCAAACCAGGAAAAATCTAATTGTGATGTGTAGAAATGTTTACTCAATATGACATGATCACTAAAGTGCTGTAGTAAAACACGCCTCTTATATGGGCTTTACACTAAAAACATGGGGATTTGAGTGTTGATGTGTTAAGTGGTTTCAAATGAATAAAATGTGTTATAAGATCATTATGTCACACATACAAGGAATTTGTCCTGGTGAGAGAACAAATGTGTGACATGTAACAAGAGCACAGACTGTTAACATGTATCACACTGGAGGAAAGTACAATGAGATACAAAAATAGAATAGAGAATAAGAATAATAAAGCTGGAGTGCTAAAGAGATATATGAATACCTGTTCTTATATGTATGTGAATAACCTGTTCATAAGTGAGTCTAAGTAGACCTGTAAGACTGTTATTAACAGAAAGCAATATTGTTTTGATGTAACATATTTTATTTGTGTGCAACTGCTCGACATAGTAGAATCATGAGCTACTTTACATTGTATACTGTAGCATTTACTGCAGTACTTGGTATTAGAGATAGGCGGGTCGATACATACATGTCGATACTTCCGGTCCTGATGTTTACTTTTAAGAATCGTTTCTGGCCCAAAATATCAACATCATTTGTCTATTTGTTTAATAGGATGGATGTGTATTCTATCTCTCAGTGCAATTCGTAAAACATGCTGCTGTAAGTGATGGTGTAGTATAGGGACTACGTTTCCTTCTTCCTTTGCTCCCAAAGCTGGCGTGTTAGAAGCTCCTTTAAACGTGATGTTGGTGAATTATCAAAAGACTCACAAGCAAAAGTCAGACAGTTTAACATGGCTCCTGTGAATAACATGCTACAAACATTGAAAACACCAAGAATAATATTAGATATACTTATTCTTTACTTTTATCTGGCATAGTTTAAATAGTGTTTAACTTTCATTAATTATGTAATCAATGTTTAAATGTAAATATTTAGATATTAATCTAATAAATACACATTTAGGGATTACATTTTCAATTGACGGAACTAGTTTAGATGATTTGAATATTAATATTTGAATATTATCAAACACTAAATCGATATTTGTTACTCCTGAATTGAAATATGGTATTAAAAAAAGCACAGAGAGACTCTGATTCTGAGCTTTAAAGTATGGTTATCGGTGTCGGGATATTAGTCTTGGTGTCACTTGGTATCTGATCAATAAACTGGAAAATCAGTGGTATTGCCCATCCCTACTTGCTATACCTTAGTTTTGTAAGGGAAACATCCTGTAGATAGTTGTGTAGGTCTTTTTCTTCAGGGCTTACATGTGTGTCTAAATCACATTTTCCATTGCTTCTGTTTCACAGGTAACAAACCTGTAGGAAAGGTGACCCAAGTGAGAGCCCACAAGCATCCAGTATGAATGTGTCTCAAACAATGACGACAGAGGAGACTCACACATGTCTCCACATTCGTCTGTACCATCCTGACCAAGCCACCCAGCCTCTCTACAACCTCCTGCCCCTGAGCCGCCTTCACAAGATGAGCGCTGAAGACTCGGTCAGGCTGGGGCGAGACGGACAGACCTGCACTTTTGTCCTGAACGACACTCGTGTCTCCAGAAAGCAGATTTCTTTTCAGGCGTATCGAAAGGCTGGTAGTGCAGACATGCACTTCACTGTCCAGAACCTGAGCCAGAAAGGCAAGGTTGTGGTCAACGGGCTCGAACTGGGACACCTTGAGCGAGTCGACCTTGAGGACAAGGCCCTGCTCCGATTCAGCAGGTACGAGTTGCTGATTTTGAGGGAGCCTGGCGAATCGCTGGACAGTTTTGAGGTTCTGTTTGAGAAGCAGAACATTCCCCCTTCACGAGAAATGGGCATGGATGTAACCTTCAGGTTAGCAGTGATGGATACAGGCGTGAGAGATTATCAGAACGGAGGACCTGTTAGTCATGAGCCGCTGGAGTCTGACGAGACTCTACCTATTTAAGAAGCTATTTGCATTGATCCAAAAGCAAGTTCACCACGCTGTGGTCAAGTTTTCATGTCTGAAAGGCAGAGGCTGCTGTTGAATCAGCAGAAACAAGCAGAATCAGTTTCTTCATTTCTTAGATTAGAAAAACAAGCATTTCCACTTTCAGACTTCGCCTGTTCTTCTTTTCATGTTTTGATATCTGATTCACTTTTTTTTACTTTTTGTTACGTAAAGGGCCCATAATCCTACATTTGCCGTTTGATTTTTTCTCTGGGGTCCACAAATAATAATATGTATTTGTGTACCAAAAACAATCAGATTAATTTTTACATGACCATTTTCCACTTGAATTGAACAGGCTGTTTTTGTTACTGTGCCTTTAAGAGCAAGCTGCTGTACGTAAGTTATCTCACATCTGCTTAGTGCCTCCTTCAAAAGGGCAGACCAAGCTGAATTAATTTCAGAAGGGGTGAATGGGTGGGGCCAAAGTGTTGTAGGCCGTATGGGTGGGTATATGTAAATATGCTGTTTTTTTTAGTGATGTCACAGAAACAGCAGTTTCAAAATAAGCTGTTTTCATTGGCATAAATGGACTGTGGGGTGAATGTTGTGTTTTGAAACTTTAACAGTGTTTGCATACTACTTAAAACTCTTTCTCTTTCTCTCTCTCTCTCTCTTTCTCTGTGTGTACGTATATATATGAGCTCACCGAACCAAAAATGAGTCACTTGTGTAATACCTCCACGAGCCGAATTCCCTGAAGACTGGGATTTTAACCACTGCTCGTAGACCTGTATGACTGTACGCTTCCATACACCTGCAGATTCAGCTACTTCCTTCACACTATGGCCTTTGGCACACCCAAATACAATCAATTCTTTTTGCCCACCATTAAAATGTGCTTTGAGACCCATTTTCACACATCTAGTGAGACATTCACTGCACTGTACCACCTCTTCTCAATCTATGAATCCCGTGACACATCCCACAAGCATTTATAGCTGCATCATCCTCATACAGCGCCATCTGCAGGACCCTGAAGGTACTACCACAGGGTGACTAATTTTTTGTCCGATGAGCTTATATATGTGCTCAACTCTGAAATATTTAAACTAGTATTCATAGCATTATTGTTATCTATGTAACTTTTCAGATGTATTCTACTGTATAATACTGTGATAAAGCACCATGCAGTTGGTCAAGTGAGCATTTATGTGTTACATGTATAAAGTATTGACTGGAATGCCTCTGTAATGTGAGAAATAGCTAATGAAGGATATCCCTTTGTATTTACTTTAATAAACTGAAGTTTGTGATAAAAAATCTCCTTTTAATACAGGAATGTCTATTCGCTGTAGGTTTACATATAACAAGGGACAGAAGGATGTTTGCGTAGAGCTCTGGTGTACAGCCAAAGCATTCAAAGAATCTAATGATTAGAGGCTGCTCGTCTGTTTCATTCCAACACCCGAGTAAAAACATTGTGCAGGTGACCTGTTGTGCAACGATCAGCGTTTTCTGTCTTTGCTCTACAGCCTTGTCACGTATGTCATATATTTAGGTGCCTTGCTTAACACGTTCCTTACTTTTTGCACTGCACTGATATGATTATATGACAATAACAGGGGTCATAATCTATAAGGTTTAGTTCACTTCTGAAACCGTCAGGCTCCTACTGTACAATCCTAACCAGCCACAGGACCCTGACCACAGCACAGAACCAGAAATGACTCCCAGCTGAACTCATAACAGAGTGCACTGCCCTATATGGCCTAGAAGGCAAGCCGGGGGCTTTCCCAGGCTCATTATCCCTCAGCAAGCAGCTGCACAGCAGTCGTCTATTCACACAGCAGCGGTAAATTCCAGGCAAGTCGGACAGGGATGAATAAGCAGGCTGTTGCCTCTGAGGCTGACGTTTAGTGGAGTGGTGCTGTTCTGCTGATAAAGGGCTGGATCTGGCTGACGCAGAGCTATGTGACTTCAGGGAAGACTGGGAAAGTAGAGCCAGTCTGATGAATTCCTAGTGAATTCACAAATGACTGTTTTTCCATCCTCCATTCTTAATGAAAATGTTTAGACAGCCTTTCATATAGACGATTTATGTAAATGATCTCTGTTCTGATTGGATGCCCTGTATATCAAAAAGCAGTCCAGACAGAAACACTTCTTATAACCCATGAATGGTGAGGGTCTTAATACTTTTCATCTCAGCCTTTATAATGTGGTTGTTATTTGTGATATGAAGAGTTTGGATAGGTTGCAAAGCAGGTGGAGTCTAAAAGACCATACTGAGGTGCACTTGTAAAGGGCTTAATCCTTTAGATTTCTTAAATTCAAAAGCCTATTATTTCAATTCAAACCTATTATAATTTGTTCTTATTGCTTATTGTCTGTATCAAAGTATTTCAGCATGTAACCTATGTGGATTGGGTTTAAGTTTAGGAAAGGCCTATTGAGTTACGGCTCCCAATATCCTGGTCATGACATGGCTAGATAGATATTTTTTTGAATATGTCTGAAGCTAGCACACATTTTACAGCTCAAATTAAACTAGGGAATCACCCCATTTATTCATTCATTCATTCATTCATTCATTCATTCATTCATTCATTCATCTTTTTATACCGCTTAGTGCAACTAGGGTCGTTGTTGCAGTAGGAAAAGCAACAAGGCCCAGATGGCCCTGTCACCCACAACTTCCTCCAGCTTGTTCTGGGGGATCCCAAGCCGATCCCAGGCCAGCTTGGAGTCTCATCCCAGTTGGTTGTGCCCGGTAATCAGAAACACTTCAACTGGCTTCTTTCAACGTGGAGAAGTAGCGGCTCTACTTTGAGCTCCTCCTGGATGACTGAGCTCCTCACCCTGTTAGATAGAGTGCAGCCTCCCATTCTGCGAAATAAGCTCACCTCCGCCGCTTGTATTCACAATCTCGTTCTTTCGGTCATTACCCAAAGCTCATGACTATAGTTGAGGATGGGGATGTAGACCGTAAACAGAGAGCCTTGCCTTACGGCTCAACTCTCACTTCACCACTACAGTCTGATACAGTGACCGCATTAATGCTGCCACCTGTCCTAGCTTGCGGCTGATCTCCCAATCCCTCTTCCCGTCATTTGTGAACAAGACCTCGAGATATTTAAACTCCTGCACCTGGGCCAGGTCCTCTCCCCTTACCTGGAGGGAGCATGCCGTTCTTTTCCAGGACAGAACCATGAAGTCAGATTTGGAGGTGCTGATCCGAAAAATATGATTAAAAGTAAAGAGCATTTTTCCCTTCAGTGATGATGCTTTTACAGGAAGAGTCAGCACCTTGTTTTCCCTGTATTCTATCAAGAACAGACTTGATAGAATACAGACTTGATAGAATACAGGGAAAACCTGTCTGGTAGGTTTACTGCCATGAAATCACGTGCTTATCTGTGGGCATTAGCTGAGGGTCCATGCAGTGTGGGTGGCTGTAGAATGTAGAAATTTAGGCCTAGGACATTCTGGATCCACCCTCATCGTCTTCTGTCTGTGAGCTTATACCTTATACAGGTAACATCCCGAAGGAAATCCAGGATGATGGCTGTTTTGATCTTCTTCTGGTATTCCACTATTCCAGAGTCAAAGCCGAAACTGAAAGTGTTTGCCTCATGGTCACATGCTAGATAATTATCCTGGAATTGTACTGAATGGAAAAACCCTGAGAGGAGATGATACTGGTTACATCAGAATCCTTCTCAGTGTGACAACAAGCACTGTGAACTGAAACTAAAAACTATTAAAGACATATTAAACATCTACATCTCATCATAAACACAGGGAAAAATATTATTGCCAAATCAAATCAAATCAAATCAAATCAAATCAAATCAAATCAAATCAAATCAAATCGGTGAGGCCAATCATTCTCTGAGTAGAGAGTTTTTGAGCCATTTTGTGCCATTTGTGATTTTCACACAGAGGAATTTGTCTTCCGCATTTAACCCATCTGTGAAGTGAAACACCCACATACACACACACTAGTGAATACACACACTAGGGGGCAGTGAGCACACTTTGCCTGGAGCGATGGGCAGCCGTGAAACGAACCGGATCTGAATACAAAAGATGCAAAATATGTTTGTGATGAATATTGTTTAGGTCAAACAAATTGTGATGCCTTTTAGGCTTTGATGAGAAAACCATGTTCAGGTCCACAGTATGAAATACAGGGGATCCTGGGGGTTCTGGGAAATTCTGGTTAACCCTCAGATGCCCAGAAAGGCACAAAATCAAAATTCCGAAGGGGTCCCTGAAAAACGTATTACGAAGTTATGCTCTCACTGTTTAGCTGCTTCACCCACAATCAGCAAGCTTCTGTCTTGATGTAGCACTGGTCTGGCTCAGGGTGGCGCTGTAACAAACTGGTTCACCCAGTTGTGCCTTCATAGAGTAGCAAGTGTAACAGTGCCATGGGGCTTTATGATATGCTGTAACATATTTGTAACATATTAGGTGGACAGACTGACTCATTTCTCAAAGTGAAGGCAAAAGAGGAGGTAAGATCTAAGGTAAGTTGACTGGACAAGCTGGTCAGACGAGCAGGGTCAGTTGTTGGTGCGGAGCTGGACTCTGTGGTGAAGGTGGCAGAGAGAAGGACACTGCACAAACTGTTATCCATTATGGATGATGATGAGCACCCACTGCACACCATCATTATGGGCAAAAGGAGCAAGTTCAGTGGGAGGTTACTGTCACAGAGCTGCTCCACAGACAGACTCAGGAGAGCCTTTGTCTCAAGAACCATCAGGTTCTTCAGCTCTTCCCAGGCGGGCCGGAAGAGAGAAGAGGACAGATGAGGACTGAATCTCTTATATCCTGTATATCGTGTACATCTGCACTTCTGGAAACTCTAGACACTTTACTTAAATACCAATATATGTAAATGTTTATTCAGTATTGTCATTATGTGCTGATATCTGCGCACCTTGCACATTTTTAATATTGCGCTGCCTTTTTATCTCCGGTTTGTTAATGCATATTTTTACATATTTTCTACTTGTCATCTACAGTGATATTTGTATATTTGTAGACAGATTTTTTTTGTATATATTCTTGCCTCATTGTAATAAGTGAGATATATTTATCTATAGCTGAATGTATTATTTATAGTTAATAATTTTTATCCATTAATGTATGGAGGATGCATTACCAGACTAGGAATGAACATTTTATATTGTTCTGGTTATGTTAAACCAAACATTTGTTGCCACTGAGGTGCTGTTACAGCAAATGACCAGCCAGTCAGCGCTGGATTACTAGGATAACATACGACCTCCTCCTAATACCAGAGAGTATTTTGCATATTGTTCAGGTCCATACAGATGTGGAAAGATGCTAGATCATGCATATAAAAGGCTACAAGTCTGTGCTCTGATTTCTCAAACTGAATGGAAACTAAAATTGATAAAACACAGTAAAATGAACTAAAACTAATAAAGCCTCCTAAAATCTATTCAAAACACACATATATAGAGAGAACAATACAGAAAATAAATAGCACCACTAAATACATAACAATTTTATCTTGTTCAGGATCACCCTTTATAGTCTGCAACAGATTACCTGCTGAAATTTTGGTCCTGGATATTAATATATATATAAGATATAGCAGATTAGGTAATGCTTCTGATTTCATATATGTATGACCTGATTTGCATGTCAGTTGGTTTTATAGTAAACAGGTTTGTACTACATTTGTTTAGCCTTTAGATTTTAATATATTTAAATACAGATCAAAAGTTCCACTCAGAGCTAAGTAGCATGTTAAACCAGAAGACCTGCTTTAAACACAGAGGTACTTTTCTCTCCAGGTCCATTCCCTCTTCTCTTCCTGCGCTGCTGTTCTTAACAAAGACTGAAGCACTGCTTGGTTCCTCACACTGTGAATATTTTTATATTCACTCTACCTTTAAATTCTCTATTGTTGGGGTGTCAGTGCAACAAGAAGCCTCTGACATCTGGCACATTCAGACATAAGAGCACCAGTAGAATAAATTGTTACAAAAACTGATAACATATTATTCGAATGCTACATAACACATGTGTAAGCGATTAATAACCATTTTAAAAAGTGATGCTTGAGAATTTACAAACATTTTCATCAATGACCCAACAGCTATTATTTAAAACCAAGAGCTGGTCTGCTCTGACCAATCCAAAGTGACCCAACCTGAAAGAATACCAAGTATTTGAAATGTAAATGCTGTAACAACCAAGGGAGGCGGCGTGGGGGGTGTAGGGCAGCTCCACAGGAAGGCTTGGCCGAAACACCTCTTCTGCCCTACAATACCTATTATTTAACACATGAAAAAAGCGTCCTGGTCGTCACAGAAGTGAAAACATGAATCTTACACCCTGCTCGTTTGACACTGTAAATTGAATATACGCTAACATACAAACTGTGATTATGTATAGTTATGCAGGTGAGTGATCTTAGCTGTGTAATCCCTTGCAGTACTTAAATACTACATATATATATATAATGCTTTTTTTCCATTTTTAGTGAGGTTTAAAGTGTTTGAGACCTACTTGTGTGAGCCTTTGAGAGATAGGACAGATAGGAGAAAATCAAGCTCCAGTCTTGCTTCAGATCTGAAAACAGGTGGTGTTGCTGAGGTGTTTTTGTCCATCCTTCCTCTGTGAGAAGATAGGTGTTATGGGTCAAAAAACTGTTACTGAGAAGAGGAAACAGAAGAGAAAGAAGAAAATTTGCACATCAAACAAAGCAGCTGCTGGTGTTCTCAGAACAATGTGCTGACGTCCCCAGTGTCCAACGTCACAGGGATGTGTTTGGGATTACTTGGATCATGCGGGTCAAAAAAAAGCAACCAGCTTCTGATGACTGAACTTGGGGGTATGGAAAAACATCCCTGTAGATTTCTCGGAAATGTTGAAAGCAAGTCACCTGAAAAAGGAAGCTTTAAAAGAGCAATTTGTAAGATTAACCTGTTGAATGTATACAAACAGTAGGGAGCAACAAACCACTGGGAAGCGGTGGTGTCCACCCCTATCGTGAGAAAAGAAACACACAGTCCCTTCTCCTCAATGTTAGCTTTAACAGCTGTTTACTTACCAGTCTAGAAGAAACGTTCAGCATCAAACATCATCCCTTTACTCACCAAGAGCGTTTCCAACGATGGAGAGCAGCACCAATGTTAACTCTTGTTTTGCTTCTATTTATACCACTTCTTTGTTTACTCCCAAACACGGACTCGTGCAGAGAAGTGTTGTGTTTTAATGTTCCTTTCATTGACTACCTTAGCAGTACCTTCGGCGTGACTAACAAGAGGTTACAAAACGCCATCGGGGCAGCAGTGCTACTTCTTCATACTTTCATGTTGGACTGATTTGGCTCAACACTACAGTGATCTCCTGAGGTACAAGGTGCAAGACTGTATTGCAAGACAGGATGGGCCAGGCTAGCTTCCGTAGATATCTCTGCAACATGATACACTGACGTCTTTGACACTCCATCATAATTGTTATTTCTTCACATTCTGTTGAGAATTGTTGTGAATGTTGGAATGGTGATATGTAATCTGTGGACACACTATAGCAAAAACAGTGATATTATTGAGGCTTCTGTTTTTCTGTTGAATACGCTTATTTACCGCATACTGAAAGTTCAGTAACCTATACTTACTGGCTGCCACATGAAGTTTGGTCTCTGGCTTTTGCATAGTACTTTTACATGTGTACAAAGAGACAATGTGTTTGTGGTTCTTTGAATTCTCATTGATGTATCTCAGATTGTCATAAGATAGAACTACCTTTATGAACATATCATCATTCACACAAGCATGGCTACTTCAGTAAGTCATTTATTCATTTAAATGTGGGACATTCCATATATCATAGTGACACTGAACCCAGGAGGAATAAACTTTATATAACTTCTAATAGAATTGCATATAAATACAAATATTCATGTAAGAATCTAATATACGTTTACATGTGTCTTAAAAAAACGGGCTTTACTTTTTGTGTAGTGCTCATTGATTTACACATGCACACCGAAATGCAGTTTAGTACAGAAACATATAGGAGGTGCCTGAAACCTCTGTGAGTGGTTTAGCTAGTGACATTTATATACTCCTTTAAATATGCTATTATATATTATCTTCATCTGATCTTTCATCAGCCGTGAAAAACATTCAGTAATCAGGCATAACATGGAAGGTTCGGTCAGTGTCCCATCATGTGCTGAGGCTGCTGGGGTAGGTTAGGCAGCGGAGATTGATAAGCCGGGTTAAGAGGGGCGTTTATGAACACTTGGGGCTTCTGACGTTGCTTCAGTTCTCTGGCTATCTGACACCACACCAAGGTTCCACAGCAGGTGGACATACAGCAGTCCTCACACATCGAGCCCTTGAAGGAGATACGACAGCATGAGAAAGAAATCATATGAACAAAGTAAAAACACAACATCTAGGAAAATCAAATCAATATAATATACAATATAATATACAAACATGCAGTTGCATTCAAATGTTTGAAGGTCCCTGACCAAACTGTCATGACCAGCAGTGTCCAAAACTCTCACATACGACTGCCTACTGGTTTCCCATTTAAAGGCTTTTGTACTGCGCTAACACAATGCTAATTTCTGCTAAAGAGCGGCACAGTGGCGCAGTAAATGAGTGAGTAGGTGAGAGCTGTCACCTTATAGCAAGTTGGACCTGGGTTCAGTTCCCTGGCTGGGTGACCAGGGTCCTTTCTGCGTTTGAGTTTGCCTGTTATCCTCGTGTCTGTGTGGGTTTCTTCTGGGGGCTCCAGTTTCCTCCCACAGTCAGGCCAGATGAAGATGCTAAATTGCCCTCTAGGTGAGTATGTGTGTGTCTGCCTATGAAGAACTAGCAACCTGTCAAGGTTGTGTCTTGCCTTCTGCCCTGTGAGCACACGGGTATGGGCTCCAACACCCCACACAACCCAGAAGGATAACCGGCTTACACGGTAATGATGATGATGATGATGAATGAGTGATGAGCAATTTTTGTAGACCCTCCATATAAATAACTGTATTATGCTAACACCAAACTAACTGAGGTTTACATCCCCATCTTGATGGCGTATTTTATGCAGTTCCTGTCGAGTCTACATAAATGAGGACAACTGAATCTTGTTATGTAAGTAACAGGTTTTCCTACTTTGTTTTGCAGGTGTTTACTGAATTCTTCAGTAAACATATCAAAGCTTATCTAAAAGAGTAACTCTAAATATTACTAAAGGAACCTGTTAGACAGGCTGTGTTCAGTACAGTTTCAGATATTTTACCATATATGCATGTAGTTGGTAACTGCAAACATAAGTCATGGGCATTTGTGCATGCACTACAGTTGCAGAAGCTGTTTTTTCAAGCACTGTAAAAATAATGCAGATTTTTAACTTAAAAAGTAACACAATTAACTTGAAATGTAATTTAAATAATAAGCTAACAAATGTTAGCCACAGATTACTCATCCATTTTCTTCATATTACAAGTTCAATTAACTCAACAGTTCATGTAAACTAGGCTACTTACTTTCCAAGTTTAAAATCTGCATTATTTTTACAGTGAGGTTTCTCTGGTAAGGAAATGGTTCTATTGCTTAAATGGTTCTTTGTATGGTAAAATCTTTCTTCAGATTGATGGAGAATGTGTTGTATATGGTTTTATTTAGAAACTTTTTGAAAACAGTTTTGTATAGCACCAAAAAGGTTCGAGCTTGACATCATAACAATAGCCAAACCTTTTTTGTTGCTCCTGTTTTGGAACCATTTTTAGAACCATTGCCTTTACTAAAGAACCCCTGCAGAACCATCTTTTTTAAGAGTCTAGATTACATGTTCTGTCCAAAACCTATTCAAAAATGACAAGATAAGAAACAATTTATTTACTTTTTAAAATTAAAATGGGATCCAAAATACCCAAAGTAAGCTACACGAATTCTAAGAAAACTTTGTATGTATTTTCATCACTATCACTATATCCATCAGAACACCTACATCAGGTCATACTGGAAAAAAAAACCAAACAAAAAAACCCTTTGCATCTGCATTTTTCAGCAATGTTTTCATTGCGTCAATGGACGAGCATTTGTTTTACAGCGTTTTACAGGTCAACAACTTAATAAATTCAATAAATTTAGAAATATAAACTATAAACTGTGGGAGTTGGTTCAAAAATATTGTTTGAATTTCAATTTTTAATTTTGGAAATAAATTCACCCGTAAGCACCTACCCTACTATGTATTGTTTCTTTAGAAAGTAATTGTACTTTGATTAAATTTATAAAAAGCATTCATGTCAGATGTGTCCAATCACTGAACCGGCACTGTATGCCTCGCTACCAGCTAATACCAGTAAATACATCATCAAGACTTTGGAAAGTTGTGTTCCTGTTAGAGTTTATATGAATTTAAATACAGCTAAATTAAGTGTACCTGAATGCGGTATCTCTCTCTAATGGAGCTCCTCATAGCGTAGGTGACAGGTGGAACCAATGACCCGAAGAATAGTTCGAGCAGAGGGAGGCAGAGGCACTCTCCAAACCTTTCGCTTGTGTTACACATCAAGATGCAGGGGCACCAGAATCCAAGGCAGCCTGTACCAATTAGATAACAAAAGGAAATGAATGGCAGTCATTAGTGGAGTCTGACGTCTTTGACAGATAAATGTGCCAGGGCAACACACTGGTCTGAAGGTGGTGAGTCTATTTCTTTTATTTTGGAACTTCAGGATATTCAGTGCAGTATTAACTCCTTAATTATTGTGAGCTTAAGACTGACCTGAATGAGCAATAAACAGTACAGAGAAAAGAGTGATTCCAGAGCGGATACTTGCAGCTAGTCAGTTGTTAAGGAGTTGCTAAAAGTTGCTAAAATAAATGGGAGTCTATGGGAGGAACGAGGGATGAATAAACAACACATGGATGAGCGCGGGTCAGTATGACCGTGGATTAGAGTTTGTAGTTTGATGTCTGTTGGGTAAAGGTAGGCCAAACATTCTGGAGTGGGAATGTCGATATCTCAAAAACTAATATAATAATAA
>CM067482.1:9097481-9127705 GCA_034552555.1 Semaprochilodus insignis
TGGGGGAAAAAAAAAAAAAAGACAAAAAGAGAATACTCAAGTTTTTTTTTTTTTCAAATTCAAGGCACAATGTCTCCTTCTCCTCACACGCCCTTAATCTCAGAGTACCAACGCCTCAGCTATCAGTCACATGAGAGGCTCCGCCTACATTCCTGCCTCTCGGCTAGCTCCTCCCCTCGCCGCTAATACTGTTTCAGAGATGCATCTGTTTGGGAGTGTGATCACAATCCCACACCAGTGAAGAAAAAAAAAAACAAAAACAAACAAACGACGACGACGACGACAACAACAACAATAACAAAAAAACAAAACAAAACAAAACCGTTTCTCCAAAATAAAACCAAAGAGTCACGTCCTGTGTTCAGTTAAGTCAGATATTCGAATCATATCCACCAGCTCTTTTTTGGCAAGCTTGTCTTAAATAAGCACTAAGTACTGATAGATAGGATAAACATACACCGTTACGTGTTTTTAAGTAGATGCATTTGTCATTTTTTTGTATCTTTTTCTTTTTCTCCTTGTAATCTCGCATGAATTCAAGATTTTTAGTCGATTTTCACTCGTCTGTTTAAAGGTTTACGTAAATGCAAGCAGGGACAGATCGCCGTAGTGTCTTGCTCTAGACGTGGGTCTTGAGGGGTGAGACGACGCTTTGTATTTTTCACTTTACGAAACGCCATTCACCAGGGTCAGAGCCTCCCCGGAAGATGCCACGCCATTGCTAGGGGAACGCTTTGAGGAGACATGATCTTCCTTCTTCACACTTGTACCATTCTCCTGTTGAGGGAATCAAAGAGTTGCTGGATTAAATGCCAGAATTTTACCCTCAAGCCCCTCTTTCACTGTGGACCCAGACCAGAGAAAACCCAGCACTGCTTTTACTGCTTTCTTGATCAACACACCTGTTTCTGAACAGGTAGCTAAAGAAACCACAGAATGCTGTAGAGCATAAATGACTACAGCCAGTAACATACAATTGTGTAAATAAAGTAGAAGACTTAATCATTGTTTATCCTGCACCTTAGGATGGGAGGCAAGCTGCATTTCTTCCTTCTTTACTGGAAGGTTCTGTCGGCTCTGAGATTCTGCTCGAGAGATGAAGTCGGCCACGGTAACTGCAAAATGACAAAAATCTTACATGCACCGTTCCATGCAGGCTGGAATCATATGTTCAATACTCACACATACAGACACCACATACTGTTGCCTAAAAGAAATGCACAAAGGCATGTAGCTTAACTAAAATCATTAGTAGCAAAAATCTTAATGTGAATTTTGGCTAATTTTACCAAACAGAAAACAGAAAGGCAGCGTTCACACAGAGGATACAATCAAATACAATCTTTTTCCTAAAATGTGACACAGATGTGTGATGAGTGCAGCAGTTTGTAGATCATTTATGCATCTGACAAGCAGCAATGCAAATTCACAGTTTTACATCTATGAAATTCGACGTTGGCCATAATTGTGTTCAGCCCAGGCGTCAAACTTTGAGTGCTGATTTTACTAAACAAATAAATAGACAAATAAATAAATGCTGTCATTCATGACAACTGCTCCATGTTCAAAGAGATTTTGAAAGAAATGCCTGAACGTGACCTAACACTCCAAGGTCCAAGAACAGTTAAAAGCCTGAAACCAAGGTCAAAGACACAAACTTAAGATGTAGCTGTGGCTGAACAGCAGGCTCTTTTTACAGCAAGTTCAAACACATCCTGGGTGACAAGCCCACCTGTCATTCATTGTAACTGTTTGATTGCTACTCTGATGCTGGTAAAGAGAAAACTGAATGCATCTGTTCCACTTTTACCTGCTGTGTGAACACAGCCTCAGAGTGGTTAAAATTGGGACAGTAGTTCCATAGGGAAAGGAAAGGACTAGGTAAAGAAGTTTTATTTTATTATTTGGCCGCTCACCTGGCTGCCTGTCACGGCTGGCAGATCCTCCCTCAGGACGGTTGCCACGGTTACGGCGGCGCCGGCTTCTGTTGCGCCGCTGGGGCTTACCATCATCCTCTGAAAACCAGCAAGAATGCACATTGACCTAAAAATGTTTTTCAATAACAAAAGAAACTACCATACACTGATCAGAGCGCTAGAAACTCCACAGTGATTGGAGAATTTTTTACCTAATCCATTCTCACTAGCAGCTGCCTGGCCATCCGATTCGTTGGCGGCTGCATCCATCACGCTGGGTTCCTGGTCATTGCGGCGACGGCGGGAGCGTCTCCTGCGATCGTTGCCACCCATGCTCTCACTGGCATCTGTATCTCCACCCAGATCACCCTCGCCCTCCAACAGTGAGTAGGGGTTACTGTCAGGGTCCCTCAGCACTGATGACAGAGTGTGAGAGAGTTGAGAGACACACCCACAAAATGACCTAAATGTATCAGATTGAGTTTGTGATTATTTTCTATAAATGCAGGTTTAATGCTGCATGTAGTGTTCCATGCTACTAGTTAGTTGTCGTTGTGTGGTGTAGCACACAGCAAATGAGTGTTTGGGTGATTCTGAATGGTTCCATCTACTGGCAGTTTGCAAGCTCCATGTAATTAGTTTAAATACTACCAACTTGTTAGTGGAAAGTTGTTGATAAAGCAGGACATTATTAAAACAGCATTTCTTGTCATTCTGAAAATTTAAACTCCTACAAAATGGGATCTCATACATAAAAATTATTCATCTTTCAGCACAATATTGGACTGCATCAGATTACTTGAATTAATTTTTCCTCCTGGTATTGGACTGATACAGATACCTTGTATAAGACAGGTGTGATCTCTAAATGAATTCCTGATAAACATCCTGATACACATGCTGTTGAAGTTAGGCACCTGAGCTGATGGTGTTGGAGTTGCGAGGTCCTGGGCCTCCACGGCCTCTACCGGTGCTGGATCCACGGCCACGACCTCCTCTCCTGGAGCCCCTCTCTTCCCCTCCAACCCCCCTGGGCCTGGGCTCTCGCTCCCCTAGCTCCTCAGTCTCAGAAGTGTTGGACATCTCAGAGTTTGTTCCTGTCAATGCAAATAGCAGAACATGCTTTAAAGACAAACATCGTTGCTCGTCTTTTCAGTTAACGCAGTTTCGGTAAATAAATAAATAAATGAATAAATAAACAAACAAAACACTTGCAATAGCTGAACCGAGTGGTTCCCTGGGTATTAACTGTCCTTGCCTTGCAGGTTTTAGTTCTCTTTTTTTCCTGCTCAAACAGTTCAACTACAATCAATCTGCTAATTACTAAGTAACTAATTAACAGTAACCTAGTCTTTAACAGTCTTTTATCAATTAAGAAAATATAGCACAGGTGAGACGCTACCTTCAGTCACAAGATGCCAAGTAATGAACTCTTTTCTCCTTGAGTACAGCAATGCATTATTGACTGGGCTTCCTACAACTACATTAAACAAACTGGTATAAAATTGCTAATCCCTTTATATTCTTTACTTTTTCCCTATTTTAATTTCTACTCTCCATTTTTATCTATAATCTCTTATTTTTTACAAATGTGTAGTTTTACCTGCTTGTCTCTGCATATATAGAGCATTTTGAGTTGCATTTTAAAATGTATGAAAAGTGCGATATAAATAACGCTTATTATATGCACAGCCCACCATCTCTGCCCATTTAATATGGTTTGAGCATTTCTATAACACGCCATCAAGATTTGAACCTCACCGTAACCAGAGTATGCATTGGCCTTGCGCCCACGCCCCCGTCCTCCATATGTGCGTGATGTCTGAAGGGAGTTGCTGCTCTCATCAGTCAGGTAGCCTCTCTCTCGGTCTCCAGCGTTGGTCGCTCCAGTGCGGCTCGGCGGTGCACGGTAACCCACACCAATCTGACGAAGCTGCTCATCGATCTGCAGCCTCTCCAAACGCAACTGCTCCACCTCCTATCGGTGAGGGAGAGAGAGAAATCAAGTGGAAAGAAAACAATTAGGGCTGATCATAAATGACATTTAGACCGGATGAAAACACAGCCTCCAGACGGGGGAAAGAATATACAAAAGTGCTATACCCTTGAAATGAGATCCAAGATGCAGTTTGAACATATATTCATGAAACATAGAAAACACAGCCTGAAAGATCTAGTTTCAAGTCGAGACACAGTCAATCTATAAACTTCATACATATACTCACAGTGACACACCTTTAAAAAACTGCTGTGTATATCAGGCACAGAATAAATAAATAAAAATATCTATATTTCCATTGTAATATGGATGAGAGGGTAGCAATGATTGGCAGGGAGAGTGGCATTGTTATGTTTGATTCAAGCACACAGTTAGTAAGGTAGGCTTCAGTAGTGTAACACATAGGCCAACTGCCCTACACTTTGTTTTTTTTCCTACTCCCAACACACCTGACCCAACTAATCAGGTCATTAACAGGCCCTTTATTGAGTTAAGAGGCTGTGTTAAGGTAGGGAAACACCACACTGTGCCCCCAGAACCAGGGTTAAGAAACACTGTGCTAGAGTATAAGAGAGAGGATGTCACTGTAGAATGTGACAGCTGCCTCATTCAAACAACAGCTGAAGGCTGAAGGAGGGTGTGGTGAGGCCTAGTGGAGAGGGCTAAGGGGTTATTCTGAGAAGCAGACATCCACATAGGCCAAAATCCATTCCCCAATCTATCCCCGCCCCCCAACCCAACTACCAACTACCCCCCTTGCTGGTGCCTGAGGGCTATTATTAGCAGCAGTTGGTGGTTAAAGGAGAGAGGTGTGATCAGCAGCTTTCCATGAGGTGAGGAGGTCAGGTGACCAGTCTAGATAGATCTGCCATTTTCAGTGCTACAATCTACTACACTGCAGTAAATCTAACATGGCTGCCCAGGATCTTTGTATATACGCTGGTTACATGCCTAATCAAAACCGTATGTCTGAGTGGCTAATATGGGCAGATAAAAAGGTATCCAATTACTGGTTACTTGGCCCTCTGTCCCCTTCTTTTCAAGCAGAGTCTACATACACATTAGCTAATGATGTAGACCAGTTTGATTTCTTTAAAAGTGAAAAATCTTCCAGTTATACAAAATGCCACACTATAAATAAATAAATAAATAAATAAAAATAATAATTAAAAAAAAAAAAAAGGAGCATCTGAAGTCCAAGCTAACCTGCAGGTAGGCCACGTGGTACTCCAGTAGGGCCTGGGCATTACTGATGTTTTCCTTTGTTCCTACAAAGATGAAGGGAACCATGCCCTGAGAGAGAAGAAAAGAAGAAACAGAAGACAGCAGTAAGCTACAGCCTTAAGCAAACACAACGGAACAATGAATATATGTACAGACTTGCATAAAACACAAGAACACAGAATTTCATTTATGTGTAGTTGTGGTCCACTACAGTTAGTATGTCTTTATCTGTCAAAACTACTGAGGTGGGGAGGGAGGGGGTATTGGAGTATCGGGTAGGCGGTTCATTCACCTCTTGGCTCTCGACAGTGTCTGCACTGCCAGACGCCTGCCTGCCTACCTCCTCCCTGGGCAGCTTTTTGTCATTGTCCCCTTCAATCCGAACTCGTACCACACCAGATTTGTCCACAATCTCTTGGATGATTTTGCCACTTTTACCGATAACTTTGCCTGTATGACAAGACAAAGAGCTTTATTAAGGTTTCATGGCTAGAGAAATGATCTTACGACACTGTAAACTTGAGGTTCAGATGCTCTTGTCCGATTCTGGATTGCCACAAGCTGCTGTACTCAGCATGTCTGCAGGGTACTCACCCACAAGATTCCTTGGCACCTGAAACGAGTCTTCTTTGAACTCCAGATACACTCTGGCCTGCTTCACAGCTTCTGGGGTCTGGCAGAGCAATGGAGAGTTAAGTGAGATAAAGACAGTGAGAGAGCACATTTTCACTTATATGGAATAGGCTTTATACGGGAACAGATCCTTATTCTGGGCCATGTGTGTCTCAGCATAAATTACATAAATCACACACTAGGCACATTTTTTCCTGAACTACACAGAACTTAATGTGGAACAGAACTGTCACGCACACACTCTCTCACTCTCTCCCATTAAAACTAAGAGGAAACAAAGATGTCAAAACCAGGAGTTTTCGCAAACAAATAAATAAATAAATAAATAAGTTTAGTTTTGACCAATATTTATAATCAATAATATGTATTTGTATTTCAAAAATGTTGATGAACCTGCATTTGTAATTTCTTTTTGAACACTCTAGTTATGGGAGTTTTATAACCACTGGTAAAAGATTCCATGGCATATACGTTCATTAAATCTAACATTCAGTAACACCAGATACATTTTAAAGGCGTAAGATACAATTCACTTATTGAAATAAGGAAAGCTTGTTAAGCTAAACATGACTTTTGCTTATGGGCAATGTTCTGCCTTTTGACAAAAAGAGCCAATTGCCTTCTTGGTAAAGGCATGCATAGGGAAAGTCTTCCCTGCACCACACATTTTTGACTGGTATTTGAGCCAAACGCTACAATATATTTGTGTCAGATTTTACCAGTGACTTCAAATTTGTTTAGAAATGTTACTGTGAGTGTGTAGGTGTCCAAAAAACAGGAGAAAATAATTGCCCAGGTGCGTAACCAAGATGGACAGACTTTCCTATATGGACTTTGGTAGCACTAAACTGATCATCACTATTATTGCTGGGTTAATTTTCCACTCATTCACACATACCTCTCCATAGATCCTGAAGGTGCAGCTCTCCTCCTCAAGCTCGATGGCGGTGACACCAGGGACTTTGCGGGCCTGCTGGATGTTGGCACCATGAGAGCCGATGGCTAAACCCATCAGATCTTCCCGCACCCGCACCTCCTCTTGATAGGCTGATGCCAGCTGCTTACTTGTCTATCAAAACATAACAGGGAGAGGAGAGACATCATTCTGTATCTTTAAGCAGCCAGTGTACATTTTAACCTCTGTAGCAGCTACAGAACTGTGGCTAAGGAGTGTTTTGCCAGCTCTGACACAGGATGTTTCAAAGCTTAGAGAACACCAAACTACTGTCATCTGCAGTGCCAAGGCACAATACATGTGACTGTGTGTACCTCTAAGTGTTTGGTGGCCTCCTCGTTGCGAGACATAAGCATGAGCTTGGTACGAATGCTGCGGAAGTGCATATCACTCAGAAGAGTTGCACGCTTTACTGTGGACTCATTCGTGGACTGAAGAGGAAAAGCACATTTTGTTACTCTACTGTATGCCCAACTTAAAAAAATGAAATCACAAGAAATTAATGAAGGAAGGATAGGAAAACAAAAAAGTAGATAGAAATAGACTGACCAGTACGACCAGTTCATGTAGGGAACTGTTGTAGAAGATGCAGTTGGCTCCGATTGCTTTCCTGAAGTCTTTGTGGAGGTTGTCATTTAAACAGCTGCCAAATTTAATCAAACAAATTAAAAGCATTGAAATATATAGTTGAGCCCCCCCACCACACCATCCCAAGCTAACAACAGATTAACTGTACACCAAAAACCAGAGAATGCGTGTCACACTCACATTTCTCTGAGGTCCTCGGGCACGTCGACGGTGACTTTGTAGAAGGTGTTGCGATTGGAGGGGCTGTTGGGGTTGACTGGCCGGATTCGTTCTGAAGTGACTATTTCGTTATATGTGGCGTCGCAAGCAGCATACTCGATCACGTAAAACTGAGGAGGCAAAATGCATCCATTATCTCTGTTTTGAACCCTCACAGACAAATACTGATTAGTTCTAGCAGCTCTACAGTTCAAAGGGCAACACAGTACTCGAATAAATAATATTAATATATTCTCCATCAATACCACTTATAAGCTTAGGGTCATTTTTCGTAAATTTAAGTAAATAGTAGGAAAGGGAACTAAAGAAAGGTACACAGGCAACACAAAAGGCCATTTAATGCAAAGTGTGCATTTCTCAGCAGACGTATTTAAGGACTTCGAATACAAGATAATCCACCCCTCCAAAAAGGGGAAGTCAAAGGAAAATTTAATAAAAAAATAAAAATAAAAAAATAAGTGGAAAAACAAAAGTTAAAAGAACAAAAAGTAAAAAGATTGTTTAAAAATGGAGGAAAAAAAACAATTTAATATAGCATAGTATGTGAAATGTTGATTACAATTCACAGTATTTATAGTTTCAGACAGTATTATTTAAATATGGCACTACATTTCTATAAGGATACCACCTAAATAAAAGGTGGTATCCATCTCTTGCACAGTACTATAGCATGCACTTCGATTATTCGTAGAAGTAATTCAGTGTAAACTGCTTCTGCAACAGGCATACACAGGACACTGTACTAACAATGTAATCATTCAAACACATACAGACTTAAACAACTCCATCAACCAAAGAAGCTCAAAGACCCCTTTGTGTTGTGTGGTAAACGACAGTGATCAGTCTTTAGGTCAAGCTTTGACTGAGTTGATAAATGGAGTACCTCACAATGTGCAGCACACTGAAGTGAGAGGAACAATGGGTGGATTTGCATTTTGCTAAGATTTTCATTGGCTATAATCTATCTTAAGCAAAACATCTGATGCTGCTGACTACACTGTAGTACTGTATGCAGTTATATTTTTTTTTCTTGGGGCTTCCCAGTCATAAGCATGATTGCTAAATAAATAAATAAATAAATAAATAAATAAATAACACCAAATAAAAAACAAAAAAACCCTCTTGCCATTTTAAAGGAAGGTTAGAAAATAAAAAGAAAACATGTTTCCTTTGTGTGAACTGCAACTTTAACTTACAATAAGGAGAATATCCGATTTGCATGCTTTATTGCTATGTAAAATTAATTACTGATGCACGTTTTAACAACTGTTCATATATGGATTATGATGTGAACTTTTACATTCTTCTTTTTAATTTTGGCATCAAGCCTAACAAGGTGTTAATAATCGGGTATTAGCTCAAGATATTCAATTTCAGCGCATCCCTACTGAAAGGTTTTGTAACCTTGGAGACCTGCAGGAGCATAAACATAAACTCCAGAGGTTTTCGGCTGCATCAGACCTGCCTCAGACAGCATGCATCATTGTGTCTGTGCCCCACAGAGAGAGTGCTCACAGTAATAGATTCTACTGCTGGTTGTGTTAGTCGCCAAGTCAAGACGGCATATCTGAAAACGGAGTATATACATTTTCAAACACTGCTTACTCAATTTTGCTGGACAATCTGAAACAGGTTTGAGTACTCCTCTGAGTGATTTAATATATATTCAGTAGATTTTAAATGATTTGAGGTCAACTTCGCTCCGGCATGTGTTCTGTTAATTTGCATGTCAAGTTACATCATCTAAGTGGTGTGTTTTTGGGTAATTGGGTCAATGCTGCTTGTATCTGTGCTATTAGGCTGAGATGTCCCCCCCCAAAAGGGTGGAAAAAGGCAATCAATATTCACATCCCAGACCTGAGGGTGCATCTGGTAAAAAGCCCAACTCAGCAGTGAAGATATGAGCCCTACAGCTGGGATTCAGCTGTAAGACCCAGCAGTACCTTGTGCTGCCCAGAGCTGAACGATATGGACAATATTATGAGAAGCACTACAATATCTGAGAAACATTAATATGTAAATTAACTATTCCAGAAGGGAATGGCTCTAGTAGGGTTGCCCCAAATAATCTGAATACTTGGGTATTCATTCGCCCTTGTTGGTAGGCTATTTGTTTCCTTATCTAGTATTTGAAGTCTTTTGTTAAACTTTAGACACCAACAGAAGTCTAAAACACACTTGTGGATTCCTCACTGTTTTAGAGAGTTTGAAGCTTAACAGCTTATCACTGCTCTAATGAAAACACTACCATAAAACCAGAAGAAGATATCAATTACTTTATGATGGGATGTGTGTGATATTAGGCTCTATATGGAAATGTCTTAGCCAGGTAATGTAGGCCAAAAGAGATACACTCCTATGATTTCAATATGCATGTTTTTTCAACGATTAAAGAAAGATGCACAAGTAAAAACAAAACAAAACAAAACAAAAAAGAAATTACATGGAAAATGTATATCCACTGTATTGTCCTATTATCCAAATTATTAGCTCAAACTGTTTAATGCCTAAAAGATCATGTGAATGTTTTGATTCACTAAACCAGAGTTGCCCTAACCTTTTTTGTCTTGGCAAGCTGAAGGGCGGTGTTTGTGGGGCCAAAAAGACATTATCTAAAATGTATTTTTGAACATCGTACTACAACACTTCATAAATATCCAAACATGTTTATAATAATAACTATATAATACTTACAATAAGAATTTAACACATTTTATATTGAATAAAAACATTTAGGCATGTTAATTAATTAGGTGTAAGGGTAGGGTTAGGGTAACCTCCAGGCATGCCAAGTCAAACACCCTCAAAGGCGAAGGTCAGAATGCTCACAGGACACAGACATTCAATGACTGGTTAAAGGCTAATCTGCACACCCGTAATCAGTACTGTATTTATAAAGATTAAGAGACAGTATGTTGTGCAGGACTAGTGCCTGCCATGGATGGGGGCTTAGCTGGTTGGCAGGAAGAATAGCAGTCTTCTCTGTTGCTATGCAACTTTTTAACTGTCTGGATGGATACATGCCAGAGTCAAGAGCTTAGTGTTCTCCTCTGAGTGCAGTAAGGCAACGCAATGTAGCTGATTCACTGGTTATTCAGCAGGCAGTGTTAGGCTTTATTATGCATAGTTGGAGGTACTATCCTCCAGATTGCATGCAGGATTTCTTCTATAAATTAAAATGGCTCTGAGATAGCAGTCATGAAATCCACAGCTAAATAAATGCCACACATCCTCCCTTTCCCCTCAGTCCCTGACTTACCTCGCCCTTCATCATTCTCACCCTCGCCAGCCACCAGCCACAGGGTTCCTGCTCGTTCGCTCGGGAGTATACCTGACACACAGCACAGAAACACAAACAGGTAAGCATATGCTGTATGGATAAGTGCAGAGAATACACTGAAACATACCACTGCACTTGGGGGGGGTGGGGGACAAAAACTACAATGATTTTTAGTGCATGTTTGCCAAATACACCATATCAATACCCAGTCAAACTGGCCTATTCATCCTTACTTTGCAATAAAACTTGTACACCCACTTAGGTACCTACACTCATTGTCACTCATTTTACCCTGTTCTTCAATGGTCAGAGACCCCACGGGACCACCACACAGCAGGTATTATTTGGGTGCTGGATCATTCTCAGCACTGCAGGCACACTGACGTGGTGGTGGTGGTGTGTTAACGTGTGTTGTGCTGCTACGAGTGGACGTGACACAGCATTGCTGCTGGAGTTTAACACCACTCTGTCACTGCTGGACTGAGAATAGTCCACCAACCAAAACAGCCAACAGCATCCTGTGTGTAGCCTCCTGTGACCACTGAAGTAGAGGATGACCAACACAAACTCTGCAGCAACAGATGAGCTATTGTCTCTGATTTCACATCTACAAGGTGGACCAACAAGGTAAAACTGCTTAGAGTGGACAGTGAGTGGACAGTGATTAAAACCTCCAGCAGCACTGCTGTGTCTGATCCACTCATACCAGTGCAACATACACCAACACCATCACATCAGTGTCACTGCAGCGATGAGAATGATCCACCACCTGAGTAATACCTGCTCTGTGGTGGTCAAAGGGGGCTAACAAAGTAGAGAAACAGGTATACTACGGTTTGCAGTGCACATATATGGTAAGTGGAGATGATCAAACGGACAATGATTGTAGATACCTAAAAAGGATGTGTACCTAATGAAGTGGCCAGTGAGTTAAGTTAGTCAGTGTTCTTTAAGTACTAATGATATCCACAAAATGCTCAGAAAAGCATATAGTGACCATTTATTACAATAACGTTTAAATATCATCATATTGCCCACCCCTAGCATTTTGTCTGTGGAAGTGATCAAATGCAGTCAAGGACAGTTCCACAAGTTTAGTCTCTAACAAATAAATATAGTCTCTAACAAATAAATCAAACAAACATGTCAACATCTGTCACTGACTGGAGGAAACAGGAAGGAAACAAACAGCAGATGCAGATATGAGCTTCAGGTAAAAATGAAAGGTAGCAGGCTTTAAGTGGCCATATGGTCTTTAAAATAGTGCTTCCAAAACCATGGCCAATCTTGCTTGTAATTCATACCAGCTGCTAGGCTGTGAACAATTTGTGAAAAGAAGGTGGTCTCTGACACTGTAAGGGTTAACAGGGGAGTGAGAAGTTTAAGCTGTCACCAAAAGGACAGAGACGTTTCAGGGTGAAAGCAGCCATACCTCCACTTCCTCTCCCTCACCAATGTCCTTGTTGTAATCGGTTGGAGGCGGCAACCGCACATCGCTAAACGGCAGCTGTCTCTCTGGCTGCCAGCTATTAGAGAGAACACACACATACACAACCACAAATTACCACCAGGAAACATGTCACCTCTCACCTGCTAAGTCCTTGTTGGTTCTAAGCATGACTTAGGTTCTAAGCAAGGGGGGGAAAAAACAAGGTGGAAGAATAAATAGGTAAAAAGTTAAGGATGCCCTGTTACAACACTAACTTTCTACAATTACACAGAATAACAAAATATTCTTAAAACGTATTGGGGCTACACTTGGATTAGCATCCTGCTCCTCTGAAGTCCAATAAATACCTCACTAAACATTATTTTGAAATTTCAGTCAAATCTAACATCTATCTGATGCTGAGGATTTCTTTATCTCCCAATTCTATATCATTGTAGATCCCAAAAACAGATAACACATAAATGTCTTACATATAGCCTGCTAATAATTACTATGCATAAACCATACGTTGTTGTTTAAAGGCTCTTCATCATTAGGACAAGATGGCATCTTAGATCACACACACACACACACACACACACACACACACACACACACACACTTTGTAGTGTAGAGCAAGTCATCCTTAAACATGCTGGGTCAGGAAACATTCTATGATTGCAATACTCATTTCTCATCCCATTGAAATACAATTGTGATTTATGCCCAGAAATACAAATGTTTTCATCTATCTACTCGTGTTATTCTATACCGTTCATCAGAACACTGATGAATAAAAAGGCGGCACTGAGCTACATGCACAGACCAATACAAGAGCAGAGCTGAATAACGGCAGTGGAGACGGGCGTGTGCAGGTCACAGGAACCCTCCCAATAATGGTAGGGGCACTGCACTTCCCCCTGATCCACATACCTCATAGGGCTATTTCTGGCCCACCCTCATGCAGTGAGACAGACACCAAAATAGAGAGAAGAAGACTAGGGAATTAGAGAGAGAGAGACACCACAAGATACTGATTAGGAAGAAACAAAGAGAAAGATGGGCAGAGAGACAGAACAAAGAATGAGAAATGAGAAACAAACAATGAAGGAAGAAGGAAAAAAAGATAGACAGACTGACAGACAGACATACAGAAAGAGTTGGTAGCAGTAGGGAGAGGGAAGCAAAGAAGCAGGAGTCAGGAAAAAGAGTGGAACTATAAACGGGCATATGACAGCTGCCTGGAGGCTAGCGCAGGTGCTCAAAGAGAGAGAATGTATACAGTGGGGTCCATAAGTCTGAGACCACTAGTGAAAACAGTCCTAATTTGCATTAGCACTTTCATAATTTAATACAAACATTTCCATGCCACGCAATGGAGCCCACAACAGCTTCGGATTAAATACACCCAAGAGCTGTCTGACAATGTGTTTCAACAGAAGTGCTATGGTGAAGGAAGGAAAGAAAGAAGTATAAGAGATAGATTCCATAGGCAGAGCTTAAGAGGCTTAAGGAATATCAGAACGGAGTAAAAAAGTTATACATTAAGTAAAGAAAACAGGTGACATAGCTATGTTCTGCTTGAGATGAGATATTGGGAGTTAAACTGGGCCCAACCAAAAGCCTCAGTACTTCTTAAATGGGTTGGGTATCAGCCAGTCACACACATCCACCTACAGAAATCAGGTGAGACAAGAGAAGGCGAGTGAACTTACTTGTTTTCAAAGACTATTGTGAGGGAGTCTTCATGGACATCTTTGACAAATCCCTGAAAAGACACAAAGATAAAAATCCTTTAGAGCGAAAACATTCAATCATGCTAAGGCTGCACTAATCAGCAAGCTTTCTTAAAAAGAAAAAAAAAAAATCTTATTGCAGTAATGTTTCCTGATACTGTTGTACTGCTGGTACTGATCAAATATTACACACACACGTGTATATTATATATATTAAATGATTTTAAGGCCCAATTAATAAAAACAATGAATCCATGTTTGCTAAGGGATTCTACATTACGCAGGAATAGCATCTTACAAACTAGACATGGCTTCTTTTAATTGAACCATACATAGTATTGCTGGTATTAAACAAACAGCATTCCACAATGGAAATATGTACTTTATTTACTTTTATGACATTTCAGTCAATTTCATTGATTTATAAAACAACCTGAACCACTGGAACTTAAATTGCAATAAACCAAGTTTACATCAACAAATAAATAAAGAAATATATAAATTCATCAGAATGACCTCGATACTGGGATGGCAGACATATCATACAGCACTAGAAATGTGGTGATTTTAGGAGAAAGCAGGAGAACCATCATGCAAGTCTCTTTCCATATTTATAGGAATCTCTGGTCTCAAGAGAGACCCCCTCCTGGGAGTCCACTGACAGCAAAGCTGGGTCTTGTATACGGATGAAAACACACACAGACACAGACACACACTATGGTATAAGCGGTATAAATGTGCAGGAACAGGCAATCTGGCACATGTCACATTTATAGCATGTGACCACTAGGGAAAGTGAAATATGCATTAGGGTGAACCTCCTATCATTATGAGGGGGACAGACTTAGTGAAGTACAGACAGTAAGGACCCCTTCTCAAAACCTGTTTCTCACCCATCATACCACCCCACAAATCTATCAGGACATTCCTCTAGTCCTCTCCCCCTCCCCAGCACCACCACCCAGTGTGAGTGACAGCACTGGCAGAGTGACACTGCCTAATATGGGGCAGGGAAGGAGGAAGAGAGAGTGAGAGAGAGTGAGAGAGAGTGAATGAAGAGCTACACACCACACCTGCTTAGAAGAGACATCCTCTTCCCTGGGAAAAACAGTAACTGTTTTCAGATTAAAACATCTGCATAGATAAACATAGTCCCAGCCCACTTTCACGGTACCATGTTAAACTGTCCCTGATTCTTCACACAGAGACTGACAGACTGACTGATTAAAACAAAGAAACAAAAAAAACAAACAACAACAACAACAACAACAACAACAACAACAACAAAAAAACACAATAAGTAAAACTTTGAGGGTCAAGACTTCTAGATATTGGTATTTTGGTTCAAAATATCCTAAAATCTAAACAGTAAGAAACCCAAAAATTGTATTAAACATGTATTAAATGTAAGCTTGTATGTACGAGTGCGATGAGCCCTGCATGTCAAATTCATCTCAAGCAGGTTGCCCGCAAATTAGTATTGCTATGAGTTAAAGAAACCAACTGTTGGCCAAAGTGGTGCACTTTTTACAGAGCCATGTGCATTACAGTAACCATGTTGGGACAATGGAACACCGCATGCTAAAGGAAAAGTAACTCAGACACGTCCCCGTCATTTGCCACACCTCTCCAGTTAGAATGCAGGCAACCCTTTTTTAGTCTCACATCTCTGTGAACATGACGCCAGGGAATCGCTGCACCAGTAGACCAATCAGGAGTGAAGGTCTATAACCATGTGGCTACCTTGGCTGCACAAGTACCACACGTGGCCGCAGAAGGGCATTTAGACCGAACTCTGTGCCATTGCGGGTAGCCCACTTTTAATTCCTCTAAAGAAACTTTGGCAAGATTAAGGAAGCTTAAACTGATCTACTTGGCCATCATTTTCAATCTAGCTGGCACATCCCCTGGCAATTCAAGCGTATAAGTGAGCACTAGTGAGTACAAAATGGAAGCTTGATTACTGACAATCACTTCATCCATATCCTAAAAGAGTGCTTAATTTACAGCAGTGCTTTTATCCATATAAAAAATACACAAATTAATAATTTAGGCAGCCATTACAAACTTGACAAAGTAAGGGAGAGCATGCTCTTATTTTCAGTCTTCAGTGACATTAAGTTTTGGTCTGACTGGTATCTCCCAATTGCCTATACTTATAGAGACAGGACGCTTTTTAAATTTAGGCCTCCAATAGCAGAGTTCATGTGAAGAACCACCATTTTTTGGTCACTCTGAATAGAAACAACCCTTAAAACTGAGGGAGCGGAACTGGGGAGCAAAGCTGAAAGAAAAGGGGACCAAGAAAGGCTGAAACAAAGAGAACAAACTGTCAAGGGATGAGATGAGAAGTGCAATTACTGAAAGACAAAGAAGTAGATAGAAAGTGAGAACAACAAGAGAGCAGACCAAGTGGCAGCAAAAACCAGTCTTAAATGAACTTGAGTAGAGTTAAAGTTACTTCCACAGAGCGGAACTGGATTCAGTCAATTCAACGGTGGTGATTTGACTGAACCACAGAAGGGGGAGGAGGGGTTGGAGAGTGTTAAGTGTCAGGCCTGATGTCACCTGTTCCTGTCCCACCTGCTCTGGTCCCTCAGAGTCAAACCTATTGAGAGCCAGTGGGATAAAACGTGTGCAACACCACCACTACTACTGCAAACACGAAACCTGTGACATAATCAATCCAAAGATACACGTAAGTTGAACCTATCTGATTCCACGATACCTGAAATAGACAGCCAGTGCCAAGTCGAATGAAATGAGCTCCTTAAAGACAGGCCAGTAAGTCATCAAATAAGAGGGCACACTTTTGATGTACTCTAGAGATGCTAACCGAACACAAAAATGTATAATCTACTACTGAACAAAGAGGGTCTATATTCAGAAAACACCTCAGGCGCAAATATGAAGAAATCTGATTGAAGACCAGCTTTCTAGTTTATACTAGCCCAGGTGACTAACAGCAAAAGCCGCCAGAGTCTCACTCTGACTGACCTCAATTGACTTGATTCTGATTCAACTTGAACACAACCTACTATGTTAGACGTGGCCCACCAAACACTCACTGCTAGAGTCTAGGCTGCCCGACACAGCTCCTTCCTTAAAAATGAACTCTTATGATCAACCAGGCTGAACTGATTTCCCTAGCCTCAAATCTGATGTGAGCTGGCCCAGTAGGGAGCAGTGACACGGGACAGGTCACGTGAATAGCCACTCCACGAGCCTTTTTTACGGGACACAATATCACACTGCTAATATCATTGTCCAAGGAAGTTATCAGGTACAAGTTCCCCTGTCCGAAAGAGACAGAGTCAACATCCCAGGCTAGGGGCTTTCGAGGTTAGCCAGGCAACAGCCATGCTTTGAGATATGGAGGAGGGGGGAAACAAAATGCCCCATAATAGCTAACTCTAACCCATGAAAACACAGACCAGCCAGAAGCTAACTTATCTAAACCGACCTCATCACATCACGGGCCTCATCACAAGAGTGATACCCAGCCTCATGTCATTCCTGGGCCACGGGTAAAGCCTCTATCGCCCCCAAGCCCACCCCAGCCACAGAGCAGAACGTGTAAAGCCACATTTAATGTAGGATAACAGTGTTTTTTTTTCGGTCCAGTTACCTTATAGAAGGCCCCGTTGGAGCCGCGAACCTCCACCGCCAGCCCATCCATCGTCGTCGGCGCTCCGCCGCTGTGAGGATCCGGCAGCACCCCCAGCTTCGCTGGCCCTCCGCCGCTCTCCGGCCGCTTGTGGATTTCCAGTGTTTCGGATGGAGGGAGAAGGGGCAAAGGTGACAGGGGAGGGCTGAGCAGCAAAAGGTTTGGACAGTTAGGGTAAGTTAGCTAGCATAGCCCTGACACCGACGGCCAAGAGTTAACGTTCACTCACTCACCAACGTTCACGTTAGCTAGCTAGCTGGCTACTGGTAGCTAAAACAAAAGCTGGTTATTCGTGCTGAGTAACGTACCACGGCGGTTCGGATGGCCACACTCACCCGCTTTCTGGATGAGGGCTGTCGGGTGAACGCTGGTGTGCTGTGGGTGATGGAGAGGCGATGTTAGCAAACAGCTAACTCGGCGGCTAATTAGCTATCACGAACACCCTCCTTTGCCTCAGTTGCCGGGCTGCTAGCTAAGTTAGCGCAGTTACGGTAGGCGATTTACTGCATATGTCAGGAGTGTTTGTACTGTGGTGTATTTGGGAATCGTTTCAAATGCTTCAAAATACCTTTAGCAGCTAAAAAACATGAATAATAACAATAATAATACTACAGCCTCCTCCCAGAAAACCGTTATGCTGTGCTATCGCCCGGCAACTCCTTTTAGCCCAGTTGCCCGTCCCCTCGAACGCACGCCGTCAGAGTGAAAATGCGAGAGTGTGAATGACCCCCAAATGCCCACCCCTACTACCGGAGGGGGCAGTCCTTACTAGGATTTACCCTGAGCCATTGGGCAGTTTATCTGTCCATCAAAAATAAAGGTGTTAATGATTGGTGGAGACGCTGGAGGCTGGGTCAACACAAACCCCAGTGCCCGTGCTGCTGATTGGCTGTAGTTTCTCCGTACTAAATTTAGGCGACTCTTTTCACCATCCACGCCAATTCACAAAACCGACTGTGTACAACGTAGCTGTAGTACTAAGACAGGTAACCACGCTATCCCAGGCTGGTTACGGTATCCCATGCTTCTGTGTCAGTTCCACTGCTCTGTTTTTGTTATGTTAAGTTGGACAGTGAGTACTCTTACATGTACACGAGGTGTAAATTGCCCGTGAAACAGTCTGAGGATTTGCTAGACTTCCAAACACAAACAAGCCTCAGACCAGTGCCCACAAAATGTTACAACAATGGCTTTGACCTACTGTGGCGAGTACCACACTTTTCCTGTTGACAGCATGACGTGGCTTTGATGGTTTATGTGGCTGACCACATGGTTTGTCTTTGGCAGAAAACTTGGATCTGGTTTCATTGTGAAAAAAGTATTGTAAGTTGTAAATATGGCTACTAAACTTGTACAGTCATTCACAGTAGCCTATAAAGTGGTACTTTTGGACCCCCCCTACAGAGCCCCCCTCCTGAGTGATGTATCTTGAAGCTGGAATTAAGTTTTGTAAGACTACAAATGCTTTGGTGTGGGTACGTGGGGGTGAGCTGTTCAGGGTATTGACTATAGTTTAATGACCAATTGATGTTAGTTATATCTCCAATGCTAGCTAACGCTACATATGTATTTATTAGCCTCTAGACCAGTCGCTATCAGTCAGGATTTGTTGATCACTGTAAGGATTCCCAGTAACTGTGTGATCTACTGTGTTGAGTTCCACACTTTGCCTGTTGTTAGCATGACTATGATATGGTTTATATGGCTGGCCACACAGTTTGTCACAGATTTCCTGGTTTAATGGCTAGGAAACCCCCTTCTCAGTGATTGTATATTGTATATAACGTGAAAACAGTCATTACAAAAAAATCATCAAACCAGTGAGGCTGACGAGCGCAGTACAAGATTGAACTACAGACCATCACACGGCATGACAAATAATATAATAAAAGGTAGTTTTAGGCCAGAATGTTGATCATCTTAAACGTTAGAGAAAGAGTGCTCAAAGCAAAACTCAAACTCACTCTGACAGTTTATAACATATGATATATGTGCTGCAATAGGAAAGACTAGTCCATTTCCAAATTACTGAGTGGTTGTTCATGTGCATTCTATGTACTGACACTGTGTAATTAACCCATTGATGTCTATATTTAAAAGTGTAATTTTGAATGTAGTCCATATATTCTCTGAGCTCGCCTGAGCACAAATTTGTCTAAATGTGTACATTTTATCACTTAGTTTATTATATGGTCAGAACAACTTGTAGTTATGTTCACATTTTCCTTATCATGCTGAAGTTGGTGAACATGAATGAGTAAATTACACCAGCAGAGGAATGAGGAGTGGCAATCTCTGAAGATGTATTACCGAAGCAGAAACCAGAATATAAAGTGGCCTGCTTGGAACAGCTGACGGCAGCAGATGTGGGAGGTCAGGTCAGAGGTCATGTCATCCAACTACCGTGACAGGTTTGGTGTGGCTCATGCAAAATACATGTTAATGTGACAACAGTACTTAATGTTGTCTCAATGAAGTCTCAATAGTTTGGTGAATCAGAGCATTAGGAGTTTGCTTGCACTGACATTGGTAAATGTGGCTTATGGAGAGTTCCTTAGAGTCAGTAAAAACCCCTGAGGGCAAAACAAAAAACAGGTGCTGGGAAGTCAGATATCAGCTGTGCTGGCTAGTGACAAACAAAACAAAGCTACTGACTGTTATTGCAGGGTGCTCCTCATTGCCAGCTGTGTCAACTTGGGTTTAAAGCTGTTTGTTTACACCAGCAGAGGGCAGTGTTGCTCCAGCTGTCATGTTCCAGCATAAATTATAGCCTACAGACGTCTAGGTGACGACTGGGCTGTCCTTTTATACTAATCTCAGATCAGGAGGTGTTCATGCATGAAATGATATTTCATATTTAGTCAGACACCTTAAGCTGAGAGTGTAAAATTAGCAGTGCAAGACTAGGATGGAACTAAGATGGGGCTTCTTTTTGAATAAGGCATAGTACAAGGCAGCAGGCCAATCAGAACGAAAGCCAATGACATACAGTACCAGTCAAAAGTTTAGACATGGCTACTCATAGAAGGTTCTCCTTCTGTTTTTATCTTAATGCTTTACTTTGGAATAAAAGTGAAGACATCAAACTATGAAATAGCACCCATGGAATTATATAGTCCACCTTAAAAACCTCCAAAATGGAACTTTACAGGAGGATAAACTGCTTTCATAATTTGCAGTGTAGGTTGATATAACAGTTTTGGACCAATTCTGTTGGTCTCTCTATCATGAATATTCACTAAATCGAAAGAGTAAGTAGAGCTTTTAAATCGTGCAATATATATTTTTTTTGCCCAACAAAATATATATTAGAGGTGACACTATGGAAACATTATAATACTGTGATACATCAAGCATATATGTGGTATTTTTGACTGTTTTGAAAGTTTTGACTGGTCCAGTAGAAATGCTCCTTTTGTGTTACTTGGTAACAAAACTCTGTTATAAGTTACACACAAAACACAACTTAATTTGATTTTAATTTTATTACAAATACATTTTCAGTCTTTAAACCTGTAATCTCAAGCCAATACACTCTTGCTAATTAACTGACATTCTGTAGTTTCTCTGCTCTTGGCTCGGCTTTCTGGAGTCTAAGCTCTGCAGTGTTATTTGACAAGCAGAGATCAAGAGAATCAGACAGTGATAAAGAAATTTCACAAACCGAACAGTTAGCCCTCTTGATTTGTTCTTTGAAGCATTTTCAGACTGAAATCAGATTCCTGTAAATAGGTCATAATACTGTGGATAAATCTCTAGGAGTAACATGTCTTGTCCTGTAGGTGTCACACTTGGATGCGTATTAGATCAGTATTTCTCCAGTGTTGGGGACAGATTTGCCTGGTTAGATGTATATTTTTCCTGCTCTTACATACCTGGCCAAGTCAAGGCTAAGTGTCTAAGTCTAAGTGTCAGGCGCATCCTGTGTTGAATCAGGTGTATTACAGTACAGACTTGGGGTTTCGCTGATTGACCCTAGAACTGGAGTTAAACTGCAATGTAGTAGACATACATGGTCACAAATCAACATTGATAGACAGCTTGGAGTGAGCTTGGACATACAAGTATGCCTAAATGTTCCCAAACACCATTCTAAAAAGACCATTTATTATAGGTCATTACCAGGAGCCAGTGGTGGAAAGGGTTCAGGACGAACTTCATTCAAGTAGAAGAATGGTTGCTATAGAGGAAATTTGCTCAAGTGAAAAACTTCCTTTAAATAACATCTTGTGACTAGCTAAGTAGGAGGAAAAGCAGCTGATTTTGGTTGCTATACTGAAAGAACTGAGAGATCAGTGTTATACAGTGTTATCAGTACAAAAACATACTACAAATATTAAGCTTTTAACAACAAACCTTTAAACAAACAGTAACAATAAAGTGGCATGTGAAGCTTTTCTCTTTCATTTCTTTAAATTGTGAAGTTTTGAGGGTAAACTTTCAGGCGATCTTTTACAGAAAGAGAAGCTGGCATTGTTCCACTCAGCAATGATGGCTTCAAACAGTTGAAAAACACAAGTTCAATGTGAAACAGTATATTTTCTGTAGGGTTTAAATCTAGACCCTGACCAGCAAAACAGTCAGTAAAAAGCACTACAGTTTGGTCCTGGTCCATTTTTTTATGTCTGTGAGTATGTCACCATGAACAAAAGTTGAACAGCCCCGGTCAGATTACTGTTATTATTGACTTATAGCGACAATAAGTTAGCACATGCAGAGAGCAACTCAAGTATGGAACTTTCCTGCACATTTAAAAATAATATTATAAATTAAATGAATATCAAAATGAGTAATATTATGTTTCATTTGTTTTTCCAGTATGTTACATTCAGCAAATAAACAGTAATAAAATGTGCAGAAGTAAATTCTCTGTATAGGACGTGTGGACCTGTTTTCACTTAGAAAATCTATGAAACGTGCCATTTAACCAGGAGTGCCCAAACGTCTGCATACGACTGTAATTTTGAACAAATGAATTAGTTCAAATAACAAAACTGGACCTGACCAAACATCATGATGACATATATAAATGATATGCAGCTGTGAGTGCACTCAGTTTGACAAACAGTAATAAATAAAAAACAAGAACATTACCAGACTATACTATACTAGACTATACTACTTAACCAGTACATGGTATGGTATTTAAAAATACTCAAAAGTGATTCCACCAGTGCCTTTTCTGAGTGGAAATTCCTAGAAAATAAGGAACATTTACGGCCTAGTTATGTTCCTTGCTTTAAAGCAAGCTTATTGCTTATGTGCAATACATTCAGCGATGCAAAAATGTGAAGTATGGGATAAGCATTTTTAATCACTTATTGTACTTGCTGCTTGTCTCCGCTGTCTGTATTGTAGACGTAATGCCTGGCTGAAGGCATGTCATCACTTAGAAATGCACATTGCTGACCATCAGGGCCCTTGTAGCCTACGTGCATATCATACCAGCAGCCCTAATGAACTGGCTGATGCGATCTGTGACAGGTAATTCGTCACAGATACCTGATAAGCCATTTAAGCGTCATCTCATAAAAACCTGTGGACTTCCAGTACGCATTCCAGAAGGAACCCAACGCAGATTATCATCTGCACATGGAGACTACACATTTGCGCTGCGATGTAGCTGATCTTTTGGGTCAAAGGTCATGATCCTCAACCCGGGGTAGGCACGAGAACCCCTGCTCAGGCAGGGCAGAGACCTCCGTAGCTCGAGGCGGGCGTCATGACAGAGGAAGATGTAGAAGAGGGGATTCAGCAGGGTGTTTAGACTGGTTAGCCCATAGCAGATTCTGTAGCACAGGTAGATGGAGCATTCCAGCGCACACTGGTCCTCAGTTAGCAGCAATGCTATGAATCTGTATCCACCCACCATGTGGTAGGGACCAAAGACCACAATGAAATTGATAGTGATGACTGTGAGGGTGCCCACGATTCTGTGGCACTCGCGGTCAGAGACAGAAGGGGAGTTGCGGAGTGTTACCCCGATTTTGGCAGATGTGTAGCTGTGAGGAGCACAAAGAAACAAAGGGACTTTGTTTAACTGACCAGCGAATCACACAAGTGAAAAACAGTTTGTTTACAAGTCTACATTCTCTCAAAGAGACAGACATGCTTGTATCTGAATGATCATTTTCTTGCCATTGTATCATAAGCATTATTCGATTCTTAACAGGGGCAGTACTGGTTTTGTCTGCTTTGACATCAAACAACACACATTGACTTGCCTCATGTCTCCCACTTACCCCAGTATAGAGCATGGCATCAGAAAACCCAGGGCCACTGTGGCTATCTTAAAGTAAGCATATCTCTGGCTGACGGGATACTGCTCCAAACACAAGCCCCTCTGGGGCTCAAATACAGATGGATAGAGGCCGATTAGGCAAAACAGGAATATGAGAGTCCAGACCACCACTCCAGAGAACGCAGCCAGGCGTACTTTCCTCACACCACGGCTGCTTAGTGGGTGCACAATGGCAAGACATCGGTCCAGCGCAATAAGGCACAGGAAGACGACACTTGCATAGATGTTCACATAGAAAACGTAACCCACCAACTGGCAGGCGACGGGGCCATAGGGCCAGTGGTGTGCCCCCTGTAGGTAGATGATCCACAGAGGTAGGGTCAGCAGCTGGAGAAGATCTGACAGCAGCAGGTTGAGGATGTAAACCAGCTGGCAGCCACCCCCGCCTGAGCGGCCCACTTGGTACAGCCCCCAGAGGGACAGCAGATTGGCCGGGAGACCCAGAGAGAAAGCCAGGCTGTAGATGTAGGTGAGACCAACTCGGTCTGTCTCCAGGGGGAGGTGGCAGCTCCCATTTGTCAGGTCTGTGGAGAGAATCAGGGGATGCCTGTGACCTTACATGAACCCAGTTTGCTCAACATCAAAGAGCTGCTTTATTGCATTGCCAAAAGCAGTTTGCTGCAAAGCATGTGAACAACAATATCATTATGCACCAAAGCAATACCAGCTAAGACAAAAGGGTACTTACTCAGAAACATGATTTCTATGCCTTTGACATGTAAAAGACATTTGAAGCTCTGAACCTGTAGATATTTTCTCACTGTGTTTCAGACCCAGCCACTGCAGTCACAGGCTTCCTGATGCTGTCCTCACACTTGCATTCATCCAGAAGATCCTGTGGGAGCCACCACAGTTGTGCGACCATTGAAGACAAAAAATTGACCAGCCACACTAACAACTACCTCACATTTATGTATTGCCGACCATCAGTATCAAAGTGAAATGCTAAGATTTCTCCTCACCTTACATTAGCCTGATATGATAGTAGACAGCAGCTCAGTGTGCCTGGACCCGTGTGAACGAGCGAGTGAGTTGGGGTTTACGGTACGTCCCCGTCTGCCCGAGGGGCTTGTCTGGCTTCTTGATCATTTCCCGATGCAGGAAGCCACTGCTACTGCCTTTGAGCGGCCACATCCTGAGGCCTTTCTCCTGCAGAACAAAAACACCCTCCTGCCTGATTGGGAGTGATACGAGTCAGGCCAAACTGTTCCTGCTGACGGAAGGGCTGCTGAGAGACAGGGCGAAACACCCTCACGCTATTTTCATTTCCCCCGTGACACCCAGTGCCCCCCACCTCCTGGGCTACACCAGGTTTAGACTGGTGTGCTTATGTTATGTGGAAGCATAGTTCATGAACAATAGGTGTTATGGATAAACAGTTTAAGTTTCTGATTGTGATGGTCATGGTGGGTGTCATGTGCTTGAGTGGATATTTAAAAAGTGGTTTTGTTTCTACACTTGTCAGTCAAAATGAAGGGCACAGAAAGGTCTTCTTGGACCTGGACCTGATCATATCCTTGGTTTGCCCCTGATGGGGTGTGCACCTTGCACTTTTGCTCACGTGTGCATGTATGAGCAGTCCAGTGAGAATGCCACTGATTCTTGACTGCAGATAATTACAGCCTCCTCAGATGAGAAGATGTAGCTGCTGAATGAGAAAATGAAGGTACTGGTGACTTCTGATAAGAACTGGACCAGGAAGCCAACAAGAATTGAAATGCACAAAACAATTCCATCACACTGATTTAATGAGAGGAAGACTTTAATGGACCAATACAGTCAATCAATGACAGATGTGCTGAGTTAGTGCAAAGATATTGGTGTGTAGTTTTGTTGAGGCAGATCAAAAGTTCAGCTTTATTTTCCCTTGTTTGGACAGGCTAACAGAAATATTTATTATCATATATTATTCACTGCTAATTCTGAAGAGACTACATGATAGATAGTTGATATAAAAACTTAAACACACACAAGAACAACAGCATCTTAAATGTACTCATAGAAGACAAAGTATTAAGTAATTACATACTCACATCTCATATACAAAGGTGGAGATATGGAGTGGTTTTTCTGCTTACGTATTCCATTGAGAGAAAATGCAGTACAGATTGCACAGAATGATGAAGAAATATGAATCTTTTGAAAACATATTTGACATACCTAACCCTGCAAGATTTTAAGTGTTTACACAGTACAGATACAATGGAGTATGTGGAAGTTCTCTTCTCTGATCTATTATTTTTCAACTAAACTACATTTTGCTACTTGATTAAATCTTTGCTACTTGATTAGATCCCACTACAACTGACTATACGATTTATTTACACTCTATAAGCCAGGTTCCCTGAGCCAGACTAAACTTTTGACCTTGCAATTTAATCTAATACTAGGCTTAATCCATGTCCGGGAAGCCAGACACATATGTCATTTCTTTGAAGGCTATATCACTTTTCTCCATGAAGGAAATCTAAGCTGTTCTAAGCAAGGTGCATCAAGTGTCAGAAATTCTGCATAGGTAAGTGTTTAAGAGCTCAGGTTCTGTTCAGTCTCTCTTCTGTTTCTTCTTTGACCTACAACAAATCAGCCTACAGAGAGTTATTGAGGCCCAGAGGGCTGCTGATATAATGACTATGAAAAACACAAGCACATCTAGACAGTGGTAGGAGTACCATGGTAAATTGTTGGCCTCTGAGCTCAAGTGCTGAGCTCCTTTGTGTCTTATGACATACTCAATCCAGAAGGTGGCGCTGTCTAGAGGAGAAAGAGGACGATCATGGTGAAGTTCTGACAGTTTTTGCATGCTGTTTTGGTAGGATGGATTCCTTATGACATCCTGGAGAGCTTCAAGGAAGTTTTCTGAAGTTAATGTGGCAACCTCTACAACGCGAGCTGCTCCTCGAACCTCCAATCTAAATGCATTATCAAACTGGTCAAAGAGAAGTGGTAGAAGCAACACAGGCATCCCATGGTAAATAGCCTCATAGATGCCATTGGTGCCACCATGGGACACAAAGGCACGAGTCTTTGGGTGACCCAATAGATCGTTTTGAGGGAGCCAATCAAGTAGCAACGTGTTGTTACCCAAAGATGATGGTCGCTCTCCCAGGTACCTCCATATGACCTTCTGAGGTAACTTAGCAAAGGCAGCGGCGATGGCTTCTGTGGTTTCTTTGGGAAGGGCTGTGACCATGACACCCAGAGACATGACCACCACTCCATGCTCCCCAGAGCTCTGCATAAAATCCTCCAGCTCTGCAGAAATGGGCTGGGATGGGCGACACTGGAAGCCACCCATGTAGACAAAGTTAGGCATGCTAGGGCGTGGGAACTCAAAGATGAAGTCAACACGCATGAGCCAAATGTCTGCTGAACGCTGCATGGAGAGCAGATCTGAGCCCGGTGGAAAGTGTTTTTTCAGCAGTTTGTCATAAATGGGGACGATAACGAATTGTTCCTGAACACGGGAGATCAGATATCGAAGGAGGTTCTCGGTCCTCTGCAGAAAGTCCATTTTGTCACTGAACAGTGAGTTGTACATGGGGACATGAGATGGTGGTGATGGAGCGATGGCCATATGCGCGTCTCCTGCATTGAGCCAGCGCACATTGTACACCATGGGTAAATGGAGATACTTGGCCAGCAGAACCCCAGCAGGGAAAGCAGGGTCAGTTAACATTAGGTCAAACTTAGTATCCTGCAGTTGTTTCACTAGTAAAGAGTCGTCAATAATGGTGGAAATAAGACTAAGAGCTCCAGCGTGGAATTTTTCCAGAATAGCTGCCACATCTTTCTGCTCCTCAAAGAAGCGTGCGATTGGTGTCATCTTACGTAGTTCTATCGACCGCTGCAATAAGGCTCCAAAGAACCCTGCATCCACAGCTTCTGTTTGAGCGATGTTAACAGTTACTACAGTGTAGAGGGGAGAGCTGGCCTGGATGTACATGCTCCTGGAAGACCGTACCACTGTCAAATTGTGGCCACGCATATGCAGCTCCTTCATTATGACTTGCATATTCACCCAATGGCTGCCATCTTCTGGAAACACCAGGATCCTGCCACCAAGGGAAGAGCCAGCCAGAAAAAGTAGGCAGCAGAATGAGAACAGCTTATTTGTATTCACTCCCATCTTCCTGAAGGCTGAGAAAGAAGGCAGAGAAGAAAGAGCAAATGTTATGCCATTCAAGCTACGGCCGAATATATACACACAGCTGCCACTTCATTGGATAATTCTACCCTATAGCTGTATCTAATAGGCTGTTGGCTATGATTTCAGTGTCCTCATTTGGATCATGATGTGCTTTATTAGAAATGTAATCCCATCTCATATTTTACTTAGCATTGGAGCAGCAGCAACTGCTTTTTTGCATATAAAGTTCCCATGCTGAAACTCTGGGAAGGCACAAAACATCTGCAGATACAATGGCCCGGATCCATCTGCTAAAATTACAGAATGTCCCGAATGGTTCAGTGAGACGAAAACTATACGGGTTCCCTGGAACATGCCCATGTTTGTGCAACCCATTTGAAATGTGTTGCTTAGGGTTAAACCTCAAGCTTTCCATAAAGGGACCATGGATTCTTAGCCCTAGCTCCCATGTTTACATTCAGTGGTTTGTGCAATGCCAGTGTATTCTTAGAAAAGTACATCCTGATCTAATGATGAAATGATCAACAAAAACAAGCTCCACCTCTTCTCCTCATTGACCTTTACTCTACTAAAATCATATTCAGTCTCACCTGATGTCAGGTTATAGAAAATGTACATCCAAGACACTCTCAGATGACCATGAAAATACAAACCCAGATGGCGCCATTACATACACGTGTATATGTACCACTAGATTTGATACTTGTAGACTTACGTTGACTATGTTGTCTATGTTCTCTACAGTTCAGAGAAAAAAAAACAGAACACAACAGGTCGTACCTGTTTGATCTCTAAGATTAACACAAGTGAAAACACAAACAATGACCTTAGTGAATGACCCGTTTTATCTCAAGCCAGAGATAATTCCAAGGAATTTATGCAAAGAATGCATGCAGGAGTTCTCAATACTAGACCTCCATGAGAGATGGTAAGGGGCCCAAATCCTACTTTTTCTTGTATTTTATTCATTTTTCCCCATGCAGTCAACTTTTCATATTACTCAGTTTCTTTTCCTGTCCCAAAAGCATTATAATTCATTTTTATATTGACCATTTCCTAATTCTCTATCTCCCCTATGGAATTAAACAGTCGGTTTTTGTTACTGTGCCTAGAAAGCAACATAATGTAATGATTTTACCCTAAAATGACAGAGAACTGAGTTACGCTTTGTGACAACAAGTCACATGGTAACAAATATGTTACTTCAGCAAGCTATAAGAACAAGCTACCTCTGTATTCCTAGTATGGACATCATGGCAGGGGCCGCCAAAACATCAAATAAGATGTCGGAGAAAGTGAAGAAGAGAACAAGAGAGAGTGATTGAGCAAAAGACCAGAGTAAAACTGGCTTTAACCATTAGCAGGAGCAAACAGAGATATGTAAGGATGTAAGACAGTCTCACAGCTAACAGGAAAACAACCATAATCCAACAGCAGAGTGTTCATCCCAGCCAGTGTTATTTATGAGATCTTACAAGGTAGGCTTTCACCTTATCTCTGTCATCTCTGTCTCATGTAGTATTGTATTTTTCCGGATGCCAAATGTCATCTAGCCTCAGTCCTGTTTCAAGCTAGCATGGAAAGACATACAATTTCCACCCAAAACGTTTGATCAGTCTTTGTCAATCTTATAGCAAATAAGTCTGCAACCTCCTGTAATAAGATGCTGTAATAAAATCCTGTAATATTACTCTATCATATATATATATACTCTTCTGATGTTGCTTCTGTTGTTGTGCCGAATTCTATATCCATGACAGAATCTGACTCTCCCTTGTATGCATCCATGTCACACAGGCATAAAGACACTACAAATTACACTCGCAAGGGTAATCACAATCACAACCATCACAAGGGTAATCTGTACTGTCCATATGTCTGCATGATGCATGTGAAGGGCTGCTGGATTCTGTGGCCTTAAGATGTCCATGAGGGAGACTCAAAGCGCAACTTGTATTCATGATGGTGGTGTAAAAGTAGAATACACTCCACATCTGTAGGGGGATCCCAAGAGCAAAAAAGGCAAATTCTCACATAATGCTGCTTTAATACATATATATTTAATATATATATATATATATATATATATATATATATATATATATATATATATATATATATACACAATGA
>CM067482.1:9128028-9157650 GCA_034552555.1 Semaprochilodus insignis
TTTAATATATATATATATATATATATATATATATATATATATATATATATATATATATATATTAAAGCAGCCTAATACAGGGTATATATAAACTGTATTAGGCTTCATTCAAGAAATTGTCCAAATGGGAACACCCCATATCACATCTGCATGAACTGGTGCCGCTAATCTGTAATCTGTTAAATGGCAAAGTAAGTTGTTTTTGCAGGTTGTTTTTTTTATATGACATATGTTCTAGGACACGAATGATATAGTTTAAAACTTAAACAGTATTTCTACAGTACAACAAACTCTTATTTAAGGTGAAGACATTTTGGGTTTCCATAATATTGTCCCTTTTAGGATTTGATTCAGTTTATGATGTTGTGTATGAAAAGTAGCTCAATTCTGCAAAGCTCTTATTATATACTATGCAGATGTAGTTTGGCTTAGATAAATGGCAACTATTTCAAAACGAAAGGCTGCAAAGCAACATGTCCTAGTGGAAAATAGTGATCATATACTTTTAATCATTATAGTTCTAGGTATTCTAAAAGTTCTAGGTAGTTATAGATGTTTGAAAATGGTTTCCTTGAAAAGCAGCAAAGAAGAGACTCTCTGAGGGACGTTTGCAGCATATTTTAAATTTGCTTCAAGCATTCATTTTTCAGGTTTTTGATAATGCATGCAAATCTTTACTCCTTATCTCCTTATCAGCTTTCTTCCACTCTCTCTCTCTCTCAATATATAGGTCAGGATATGCAGCAGGTAATGACTATAAGCACTGACCCCCCCTCCCACCTCCAAAAGCACCAAAAAACATCTATGTATACATATGTTTAATAATGTTTTAATATGTTTAATAATGTAGTACAGCAGCATTGGAAGCCAAATACAATGCATCAATTTCCAAATTCAAATGAATAGAATAGTTTTGGCAAAGTGCAATCCATATTTAATATAATCGCCATGATACTCTTATATACTGCTAGAATGAGAATGAGGTTATACTATACCTTTCAAGTGGCGCCACTTCGCGCTTCAATTTTTTGGGCACAAGTAAAGTTAAAGCAGCTTTGAGCTTTCCAAATGTATCCACAAGCACTGATTGGCATGCACACCTACAGGCACAAGGTTTACACAGTATTGAAGTCTAGATGACATACTCACCGAAGGTGCTCTGTTTCCTTGTCACCAGCCTGTAGTGTGTAATGTGAGATCTAAATTGACTGGACTACTTGGTCATGAATGAACACGCAGTGCCATGATCAAATGGAATGCAGCAGCTCCTGATGAACTGTTTGTTCTTCTAGAAGTGAACCAAATAATGGAATTAGACTCAGTTATTCACCGCTCGAAATTGGGGCACAAAGACAACAGAGCCAGCAGACAGAAGACAAAGAAGCCTGTTTTCTCATTGCAGTAGAGCTTTGCTCAGTGGCTATGATATCTTTTACTCCGTTGATGGATCTTAGTGGATTCCAGAAATCAGCGTAGCACTTGCACTCATCAGGGCTGAGATTATATTAAATTTACAAGGTCATTTTGAAAACAAACATCACTCAGAGTGCTTGCCAGGTTTCTTTCCTGCAGAAAGTGAGCAAGTGAGCTATTTCTTAGGAGCAACATTTGTGTGTTTTTCTTTTACCTTTTTTTCCTCGTTCCTGTGAGACTGTGAGTCATTAATGAAATGTTTCAGAAGAGAACAGAGTGTAAAAGACATTTTGTCAGTTCAACCTAGAAAATATACTTTATCTGGCAAAAAGCAGTTCAACTGTCTTTGTTCAAAGTCAAATAAATTCTTTTATTTATTAATATTTTCCATAAATCTAGATCAAATAAACCCATCAAAAGTTCTATTTTAATAGTGCAGTTAATATTTTTAGCAGAGTAAAATGGCCATGCACAGGATATTAGGGCTATTTTAACCCTCCTAGCTATGCTCGGCATCTACATAAACTTTAACAAAGTGAACTGAATAAAGACATCTGCAAGTTATGTTGCATCATCTGTTAGCAAGAACAACAAATGTGGACATTCTTTGCGTCATCAAAACCCCCAGTCCCCCTAGTGCATTTCAGTGCTTCATTGCTGCATTTTATCTAATGCAACTACTCAGTCAATTATCAAGGACTTTTTAGAGTTGAAGTGGTTGTATTAGAGCAGAAATGCTTTGCATATTTGGCCATGCTGCTCTGATAAATATTTAATAGCTACTCTATATCAGGCTAGGGGCAAAAGAGGACATCCCTAGTAGTTTTAATTTCTAAGGAAAGGTTCCTTCTGCTCTGCATTTTGTTCATCTCTGCATAGTACAATCACCCAAGGCCCCGAAATGTCAATTTAAAGAATAGGATCTTTAAAAAGGTAAACCATAGCTGATCCAATTGTGTGTTCTGTTCCTCTGCTTAAACTCTTGGTTTAAAGGGCAGATGTCACGCTTCTGGGTATTCCCGGCTCCTTCACTCCTCCGGACTCCACTTCCCAGAGGGCTTCGCTCAATGACGTCACACCCACATGTCCCCAGCCGTCCAATCAGATCCGCTCTAGGTCACCTGAGTTCTAGCCCAAGCTGTCCCTAATTTACCCACTTTAGTTCACTATGTAAACCCCTCTCTGTCACAACACCATTGCGAAGTTTTGCCAAAACCTAGTTTTGCATTTCTGAGCGTTCTTTCTTTTTGTGATTTCTTCCTGGTTGCGATCTGTTTTCGCCCTTGACTACCCCTTTTGGCTTTGTTCGCTGTGTTTCTCCAGCTTTGATCATCTCTTTCGTCTCCTGTACTCTGTCTCTCGCTTAGCCCTTCTGATCTGTTCACCTCGCTGGTTGCTATTTCTGGTTTCTGACCTCTGCCTGCCTCTGACTTTATCGCATCTCCCTTTTCATGTTGTTTCGTGTTTTGCCACTTGGTTCGACTGTCCTACTGTTTAATAAAACCAACTTGCTGTTTAGCTCTGCTCACGTCGGTCCAAGTTCTTTGTTTCTGACATATTCCAGTCAAGTTCTACTCTTGTTTCTTCTTCCAGCTGAAGATCTTGCAGTAGATCATCTTAAGGACACGCACTTAGATCCAGAATATTGCTTCAAAGATAGCAAAAACCTCCCACATAGACCATGCTGGGCATTGTAGGACGCAGAAACTCAAAGACAAAATCTGCGCGCACCAACCACAAATCTGCAGCATGCTGCAGGGCCATCAGAGTGGTTCCTGGTGGGAAGTAGGGGTCAAGTAACTCCCTGTAAGGAGGAGCAATGACAAAGTGTTGCTGAAAGACAGAGATGAAATAGAAACGCATGTTTTTAATGCGATCTGAGAAGGTCATGTGATCATAAAGCTTAGATCCAGTCAGAGGAACGTAAGATACTGGGGAAGAGGCAAAAAAAAAAAAAAAGGCTATCTCCATTGCTGATCCAGCGAACATTAAATATCATTGGTATGTTAAGGTAGTGGGCTATAAAAACTCCAAAAGGAAAACCTGGGTCAGTTAGCACCATGCCATATTTACCATCTCTGAGTTGTGCCATGTAGGCCTTGTTTTCAAACACTGACACACCTGCTTTGGCAAAAATATTATTGCCATCCGCTAACATGTAGGTGAGATCCCATTGTTGGTAGAGGGAGGCGAGGAAAGGTCACTTTCTGCGAAAGTCTAGATGTTGCTTCAGCAGCTTATCATAAAGGCTCTGGTCAATGTCATCTTCTAGAGATTTCATGGGGGTGGAGGTGTAGATTAAAGATTTCTCTGGGATGTACCAGCTGTTGATGGAGCACATCACAGTTAAGTTGTGCCCACACGAATGCAACTCTGTTAAAATGATCTCCATATTAACCCAATGGCTCCCATCAACATGAGCCACCAAGATATTACTGCTGAAGATAAAGGTTGCCAGGAACAATAAATGATGATGATATGGGCAATATTTATTGAGCTACACATACACAAGTAGTGTCTCTCAGAATGGCATCAGCTCCCTTTGTTTGCTAATGCAACATGGCAGATGTCTCCGCATGGAGTTGTAGAGGTTCCTAATGGTGTCCTGTGATAACCCATCCCATGCAGCTTGAATATTCTCACACAGTTCCTGCAGATTTAGCAGTAGGGCTGGAGGTGGTGCCTCAACACACAGATTTGTTGGTCGCTGGCACTAACAGGATAACACATGGAGGGCTTGCTGAATGTTCGCAATCGTGTCTGTTGGGTCAGTCAGGTACAGTGATAAGGCCTGTCTTTGTTTTTGTCACATGCACGGGCGTGAAATTTGCATCATTTGCATGTTTCACAATGTCAAACCTACCTACCAAGTTTCATTCCTGTCGGTTGATTGAACTGATTTTTCATGAAGGGTGATTTGAACGCTAGTTTTCAGTGTGCAAAACAACAGCATTACTTGCTACACTATTTAATTGATATGTAGTGTTTAGTTAACTCTATTAAAGAGCCCCACAGGGTCTCATATAAATCCCTATTTTTACTGTTTTTACTAAAGAGCATGTGTGGTGAGTTATTAACAAAGAGGAAAAGGGGCAGGGACTAGGGTCTATCTGTGCATGTGTCTGGATGTCTGTGTGACTGGTTCAGCAGCAATCATGTAACATTGTGACTTTTTTTTCCTTCTTTTTTTTTTTTTTTTTACAAAAGTCACATACAACAAGAACATGCTTACAAATTACAATACAATGCAAGTTAGTGTTCCAAGGTTGCTTATCTGCCAGGATCCATCATTATAAACGAAATGAAATGAAATGAAATTACTAGTTGGTAGTTGGTATAAATGACCTTGTTGTACCTCTGTGTTAATTCCCCATACTGAGTAGTGGTTGATCATTTTCAACAATATTTTTCTATCTCGGAGCAAAGATTAAATACATACTATAAATTTCATAAACAATCTTTTCCCATTGTCAGGGGATCTGGCTGGATCCATTTAAGAGTGATTGTCTTCTTGTTGGCTGCTAGAACACCTGCAGCTCCATCATTTCTACCAGACCATCTGGTATGTTATGTAAGTATAAAACTGAACAGGTCCTGGGGAATTCCAAGTGCTAAATTGTTAATATGTTAATATGAGACCCCACTTGTTCCCATTTATTTAGACTTTTCCACATGCATCTCCAGGCCTCAGTGGAGATATTAGTGTTAAATTCTTTTCCCCACAAATTCATGATGTTCCATTAGAACATGCCTGTACTACACAATGGACTATATGGTTCTCTTCCCTTTGAGGATCGTGATCTTTAATAACTTTAAATAGTGGTGGCACAGTTGATTATCTTGACAGTTTTTCTGACCCACAAAATCAACAGGCCTCAATCCCAATTCTTAATTTGGAAAACCAGCTGAAATGCTGCAATAGGCATATGTAAACTCTGGCTAAAATATGCACTTAGTGGAAGACCTGTCTGACATAAACAGGACTGAACTCAATAGAGTGGTGTAATCATTGCCTGACAGGACTGATGCTATTAATCAGGCAAGAGGATACATAACCAAGTATTAGAGCCGAAACAGTATTAGCTTAACTAATTGACTCTTTGGGCATTTTACTCTATACCCAATGTGTAGGTAAATTGTTACTAACTATAGCCCATTTGTTACTATGGAAAGCAAGGGACCACTGCAGGACCACTGCAACTCTCAACTCAGCACACATGCCAACTACCATACTGATGTCACTACTGTGCTAAACATGGTCCATTACCCAAGCAATACCTACTACATACCTAGTTTTCCTGTGCTGGTCCCTATTCATTCATGGATGTGGCTAGAGAATGGATGATTAACATGTAGATTAATGATTAATTAATAGTGTATTAAATCATTGTTAACAGTGTAAAGCATTATGCAATCATAATATTTCAAAGGTATCTTGTACTAGATTTTTAAACGCTCGTTTTAAACTTTTAAAGTAGGCACCGAAGTACAAGTTGGTATGCTATGCTGTGCTGGTGTAATGATTTATCATGTGTTCAAAGTTCATATCATGAAAATAGTCACCGTCTCTTGGAAAGGGTAAGTCTTAGCAAAGGGCTTATCACATCTCTGTTTGTTTAGCAGTGGTTCAGTGAGTAAAGCTACTGTTACGCTATACTGTCCATTCATAGAATTGAATATCCTTCTTATAGAGTTAAATACTCCTCACTCTCTTGAGATAAGGGACAAAATGTGTTTCAGGCCTTCAGTTTTATTACAACATTAATTTGAAATGGATATATTTATATCCATTTATAAGATCTCAGCCAACAAACCGTAAAGGAACTTTCTTTTATTAAAAACTTTTAAGTGACATTCGTTCATAACTTGATTTGTGTCAGCTCTATGTGATACATTGAAAATCATGCTGTTTTAATTTGATATTTGTATTAATATGCATTTTGTTCTAATTTTACACTCTTTAAGAAGACAATTTAAAATCATTTCATGTAGTTCAGCGAGTGTTTTAATAAATAAACAATAAATTGAACAAAAATGCAATATAAATTCTGAATAAATTTTCTTTCATCTGACAGTACTGAAAAAAACAACTGGAGATGAACACTGGTTAAGTATTTACAAATATTTTCCTGACAACTGAATTCTCAAGGGAAAAGGAAGAGAGTCCAAAGAACCTGGCAATAGGATCTCCAGGCATACTAGGATGTACCTGACATCAGTAGAAAACTAATGACTGAGAAAACTAAAGACAGCTCTTGTTCTTGTTGACGGCCAATACCCCATTAGGGGTCACAGTCAGAACTGAACTGAACTGAGTGAGATTAATTTTTAAATAAAGATATTCAGTTGTTACAGTGTTATATGTGGGTTCCAGAATCCCTCGGCTCAGGATTCCAGTTTGCCTTGTGATAAATAAGTATTGTCCAACCAAGCTAAAGAACTTGGAGCAAATCTGCCACTATAAGTTGGCAAAACACTCCCAAACAGTCCTTTTGTATAAGTGCTTACACATTCCCATCCAAATAAGGAAACATATAGTGACCACCGAAAGAAAACGCTCTCATACTCAAGTCTTTGTTAAGCATTTCTTTGAGTTACATAGTGCACAGTTGTTAATTCGGCAATAACGTATCATCATATTCATTTAAAAAGATGAGAATAGCAGAAAGCAGCATTGTCCTAACTGATTTGGAGACAGTATTTATCAGCAGAGAGATGTACACTGGGCATGTCTTTTCTACTGTAGACTTTCCAGAAGAGATTTATGAAAACTGTACAGTGGATGCTACAAAGTCAACATAGATTTGGGTTAGATCCTTCATCCCCCCTCCGTCACACACAAAAACCATGATTGAGGACTTGGTTTAGAACTATTTCTCTGAATTCCACTGGAAAAATCAGCCCTGTATGGTACACAAGGCCTTCTGACTTTCCCACTTCTGAAATAAAGTCAGGATTAAAACCTGATTTTTGTGTATGTTTGGCTGATGTGCGTAATTAATGGAATTTGCTCTTGTGCCTGATCTTGCTCTTATGGCATGTGTTTAGTGTTGTGTGTTAACTGGTTTAAAAATATGGCTTATGAATGTACAATAGTGTTTAAGCAAGAAACACTGTTACCGAGTACTAGTCTGGATGTCCAGTGTTTTTCTGAGCTTTAGTTTTTGTGTTTAAACATCTGCTGACAAATAATGAATTTACACTGTGAACATTTACTTTAAGAGCATATTAGAATGTGATAGAAATACTGTATGTCACTTGTAATCCAGACAAATCCAATCTACTACATATACCTTTTTAAGATGGTTGAATTCTTTTGCAAGGGACTGAATTATTAGCCAAAGAGCACAATAGTGTGAATATGTGTGTAAATACGTGTGTAGAAAAGTCTGTGTGTGTCCCAGGTTTTTGCCACATTGTGGAGACCAAAACCTGGTCAAATACTTACATTGTGGAGAGCTTTTGTTCTTGTAAATCATTCAGTTTTAAGGTTGGGGTAAGGTTAATGTTAGGGTCAAGGTATGGTTAAGTTTTAAGGTTAAGTTTAGGGTAAGGTTAGGATTAGGGTTAGGGTAAGAGTCAGGGTATAGTAGGGTAAGGTTAGTGTTAAGGTTATGAGTTTGGTTGGGGTCAGGGTATGATTAGGGTCAGTATATGCTTAGGGTTAGGGTCAGGGTATAGTTAGTGTTAGGGTCAGGATACAGTTAGGGTCAGGGGTAGCCTAATAGTGGATCTGGTAAGTCTCTAGAAAATGAATGGAAGCCCAACAATTCACAGAAACAAACGTCTCTGTGTGTGTGTGTGTGTGTGTGTGTGTGTGTGTGTGTGAGAGAGAGAGAGAGAGAGAGAGAGAGCTTTTTGTTCTCACTAGCTATTTTTCTATTTTTATTACATTGGTGAGAAGCACAGACGAGAAGGGAGAGGAGCCAAAAGAAAAACAAAAGCAGGCTTAATAGTGATTATGAATCCAGTGTATGAGTCAGTGCATGGGGTTTATCAGAGAAAGCCAGCTTCCTCTCTCTCTCTCTATTGCTCCTTTCTGTTCCTATCAACCAGGTGCAACAATATCCTGCCCTGAGGAATATAGGCACATGTTCAAATCCAGAATCCCCAAGGATTAGTCTATTGTGGTTTTGAATGGCTTGAATTATTTTTCAGAGACTTATGGTCCTGCCATCCCCAGACAGAACCATAAATTCAAAACTCTGAGACGAACACAAGACGCATGATGTCACGGTGACATTTTAAAGTACCTCTGCCAAACTGCGAGCTCATTTCAGCTCTAACTGTCTGAAAATGAATGTTTTTATACACATTGTTGCAGCAGTGACAGTATTGTGATGTTTTGGCTATATTCTCTTGTACATGTTGTATTTGAAATGAACTTATGAGACTATTTCAGAACTACAGTTACACATTCATTTTATCAACATGATATTAACATGTTATTAACATGATAAACAACACAGATCATATTCTGATTTGTCCAGTGTGATTAAATTTCTAACTGCTTCCCCTATTTTATTATAGACACAGTCATATCAAAATATTAAAACGACCTTCTTGTATCTACACTAAGTGATTATTTTATAAGCTGCACTTACTATATAGGAGCACTTTGTAGTTATACAATTACAGACTGTAGTCCATCTGATTCTCTGTATACTTTGTTAATCTGTTCTTCAATGGTCAGGACCCCCACAGGACCACCACAGAGCAGGTATTATGTGGGTGGTGTATCATTCTCAGCTCTGCAGTGACACTGACAGAGTGGTGGTGTGTTAGTGTGTGTTGTGCTGGTGGATCAGACACAGCAGTGCTGCTGGAGCTTTTAAACACCTCAGTGTCACTGCTGGACTGAGAATAGTCCACCAACCAAAACTATCCAGCCAACGGCGTCCTGTGGCAGCGTCATGTGACCACTGATGAAGGACTAGAGGATGACCAACACAAACTGTGCAGCAGCAGATGAGCTATCATCTCTGACTTTACAATGTGGACCAGCAAGGTAGGAGTGTCTGATAAAGTGGACACAGTGTTTAAACACTCCAGCAGCACTGCTGTGTCTGATCCACTCACACCAGCACAACACACACTAACACACCACCACCACATCAGTGTCACTGCAATGCTGAGAATAATCCACCACCCACATAATACCTGCTCTGTGGTGGTCTGGACGTTTGAGGAACAGCATGAAATTGTAGAACTACACAGTGTACATATATGGTGAGTGCAGCTGAAAAAATGAGTGTAAATACAAGGAGGACTTTTTCATATTCAAGTTTATAGGTTACAATCAAAATGTATTTACCATCAATTTCAGCTGTTATTATTAAAAATAAAAATCCCATATGACTAATAAACTGATAAACCTTGTTAAATAGCAGATAAATTTGTTCATTTGTTTAAACTAAACTGCAAAGTCCATTTTGAATTTATGTGTGGATCAGACACAGCAGTGCTGCTGGAGTTTTTTAATCACTGTGTCCAATCACTGTCCACTCTATTAGATACCTGTTGGTCCGCAACAATAATACATGCTCTGTGGTGGTCCTGTGGGGGTCTAGACTATTGGAGAAACTGGAGGTCGACTTATAAAATAGCATAAAAGCTCACTTTTTAGCTGTATGGTATGATCAAACTGAAATATTTCCCAAGCTTTGTGCTCAGGCAAGTTCAGAGAACATATTTAGCAAAGGATATGTAAAATATCAGACATTAATAGGTAAAGGCTTTTAAAAGGCCTTTATAATAAAAACAATGAGAATGACATCAACAAAGGTGGTGGATAAAAACCTTTTTTCATGCCCAGTCCAGTAGACCTTTGTATTGTTAAATGTTTGATTAACTGTTATTGTTTGTAGATAACTGCTTTTCTATGCAATACAGTCCTAGCCAACGTCTGCATTAGATCTAGACATGCCACTTTCATACATTGAGAGGCTGCTGCTGAAGTCACTTCACAAGGAGGCCAAAGAAATGTCAGTGAGTTTAGCAATAGCAAATAACCTGGCCCATCTCACAAAACCACAGTCCTGGATGACCAAAGATTACTTCCAGTCATGTAGAAAAACTATTCAGCAGGTCAGAAACATGCAGGAAATGTGATGATGGAAAAAATGTTTCAAAACTATGACAAACAGGAGAACACACCAGCATAACTGCAGATAATTTATCACAAGATACAAACACTTAAGAACGGTGAGCCTCGGGAACAGAAAGGCCTGAGTAAAGTACATAATAACCTGGAGAGTTCTGGGACACATTGTTATGGGTTAAAGTTTAGCACATGCCCTTCCACTATCAGACTATGGAACTCCACACTTTTAACCTTGTCAGTCGAAGTGAACAAAAGGCAAACATGGCGTCATCCAAACAGGATTTTATTTGTTTTTTTATTTTTTGTAATAAGCTCTTCTATTAAGCAGGACTTCAAGAGCTGAACTGGAGACCTTACATGTCATATTACCTATCAGCATAATAAGTGACAGTGAAGTCAACAATCACCATTTCCTTTGGGCAGGAATAATGGTGGGAATAGTAATAATGGGGGCAGTCGTAGGCTGGGGATTGGGGAACCAGCCTTGTGACTGAAGGGTCACAGGTTTGGTCCCTTTAACTGACAGTACCTTGAGCAAGGCACCTAACCCAACTGCTCCCCAGGAGCTGCAAATAGGGCTGCCCACCACTCTGGTGAGTTGATGGACAGACAGATTGTGATGCGGGCTGAGCTAAAAGCAAAGCAATGTTTATTAAACAGACTGGTAGTACAACACAGCAGCAACAAGATCAAAGCTGACATAAGCAAAGGGCAAGGACAGAGTCAGAGTAAGAAAACAGGCAGAAGTCAAAACCAGGCAAACAATCAGACCAGCAACAGTACTAAAAGGGAAAAGACAGAAGAGTAAACCATAAAGCCAAAAGAGAGTCAAACCAGAGAAGCTCACAAGAATAACAACAGGGAGAACCGCTCAGTACGCAATGGCAATACTTTGCAATGGGTCAGCGGGAGAGTGTATTTGTACAAACAGACCGAATTAACAACAGGTGTGATCAATATTCAGGTGATTTGGATCTAGAAAACAGAATGGGACTGGGAGATGGCGGACATGTGACAGTGATGTCATCGGGTGGTGGGTTATGGGAAATAGAGTCCGGGAGATCGGAGGTGAGAGGAGAACCACCAGGCATGACATCTGGGAAGGTGTGCTCACTGCCCCTAGAGTGTGGGTGTGTGTGTCACTTCAAGGATGGGTTAAATGCGGAAATCAAATTCTTCTGTGTGCAAACTCTCTACTCAAAACAGCAGTGACAGGCAAAGGTGTCTTAAGTGGGGATGCTGAAATTTAAAGCAGTATACACAGTAGTTGACATGAGGGGTGATGTCATGTGAAGTGATTTGCCCTTTTTTGGATAATTTACATAAAACATAACAAACCTTGATGTGCCATAATGGAGAAAGTGATGATACATATCCTCATTTTTCTGCTCATTCTCCTTTTGAATGATATTTATGCAAAATAGCTTATTGACGTCCAATCAGAGTGTTTATGTGTGGGACACTAACCAGTTTTGTTACACCCACAGTCACACATTCAAACACACTCCGAGTTGGTGATATTATGGTTAATAAAAGAAAGAATAAATTTCAAGTGTGAAACATCAATATGTTTAATTATGTTTAGTTCATAAAACAATATTAATAAACCTGCATGCGTTTCAGTGACCCACCCCCTTAATACAGCTGGCAGTGGGCAAGGGAAACAGATCGCTCACAGTAGAGCATTGACTAAAATAATGCATGGGCTACTGCTTAAGAAGGCCTGGTCATGGTCCCCCACTAGCCCTTATTGGTAATGTGATGGCAACAGCAGGATGAGATCCTTGTGTGTAAAGGAACAACCATTCAGATTAAACACCTCAGAACTGAATAGATAGCGAGTCACTCTTTAGCTGGACAGTGACCAGAAACATAGTACTACACATACCAAAGATTTTCAAGAACACAAAGAGGAATGCTCTTGACGTCAGCCATGTCAGACCTGAACCTCACTGATCATGCATTTCACTTAGTAAAGACTGAAGAGAAAAAGTGCTTGAAAACAGAAAGAACTAAAAAAATGCTACCTCACTGGCCTGGTATTATCAGGGTAGATAGGTAGCCTCATGCGGTGTCTCTGAGTCTCAGACGACATTCACAAAGGATTTACTACAAAGCACTGAATATTAGCATATAGCATAATAAAATCTATAACATAATATTTGTCCAATTACATGTGATTCTAGTTCTAAGGGCAGAGTCTTATATGGTTCAAACAAAACAGATGGATCCCTTTGAATTACAACTGAAATGTTTTTTCTTAAGCTCATAGACATTTCATTTCAAATCCTGTATGCTGGACAAAGTGTAGCTGTCCAGTTACTTATAATTACTAACAGGCAATCAGGCAGTCCAGCTAGACATTATTTGCTCTAAAAAGTTCTGCAATACAATACTAAAAAGAATATGCAATACAATGTTCCCTTAATGTTTTTAGCGAGAAGTTTCCTTTTGGTTCCCAGAATGTTCTTTCTAAACGCAGGAGAACATCCTCTAATAACATTCTGTCCTCACAGGTCTCACTAACCATAAAACATTTTCTGAATGTTGAGCTGAGAATGTTCTTTTGTTATCATGTAACATAATCTGTGGCCCTGACAACATCCTCAACACATCCTCTGAACATGCCAGCTAAATTGTTAGTGTAGAAATCTTGAACATCTTTAAAACATTCTTTGAACATCAGATTAAAACATTTTCTCTAAAATGTTATTACAACTTGTAGGTAACATTAGCCAAAGTTCTGGAAATGTTCCCTGCTAGCTGGGAGCCTGGGTATTAGGGGCCATGTCCCCTTGTGAACAGTTTTGAGAGTTTTTTAATATGGCTGATAAAGTTTTCAAATAAATAAAACCGGTGGATAAATAGACCGGTTTAAATTCTTTGTTTTTGTGATGCCACAAAACTAGCGCATTTAAATGTACCTGCTTATTCTGTCTACAGCATCTTGAAGTTATAAGGAGTGTTATAAGAATTATAAGGAGTGAACTGCTTTTTGAATGAGTAACAAATACACGCCAGTCAATCAGAAAAGTGGTCATATGTATAGTCAGTCCTGGTAGCAAAGTAACAGAAACAGCCTGTTTATGGTAAGGGATAAATGGAGGTCGAAAAATAGTAAGTAAAAGTAATAAGTAAAACTGAGTTATGACTGTTTTTGTTACATAAAACTACCCAAGCATCACAACCAGACCACAGAAAAATTCATGAAATATAAGAAAAATATGTCTTATAGGTCATTTAACCTTAGCCCACCCGTGTGGTTACAGTAGACTGGGACACCACAGTAGTCTGGGGGGCCATAACAGCTGCCTGGGGTGCCACCACCATAGGTGGAGGAGCAATGACTGTTGGCTGGGCGTTGACTAAAGTGAAAGTTGTACGGCGCCTCTTTATCTCCCGGGAGATCTGGCACCAGGAACAAGTGTTGCAGAATGAGACGTACAGGCAGTCAGAACCCAGGCCACCCTGTAGAGGCACAGTTATATCATTTATATTCAATGGTCCATGTACATATTTTCACTGTTTATGCAATTACATTTAAAAACAAACTTTTAAATTATGAAATCACTGACGAGAGGGTTCATATGTTTTCACTGGTAGTCAAAAACCTGCCATATAAAAATGTCCCAAAATGACTTGAGGTGTGATTTTGTTATAACAGTGACACAATACTTAAAATGTTGATAAGAAAATAATGATAATAAAACTCAGCTTTCACCCCATCATTGATCAGAATTTCATTACTGATCAGAAACATAAACTCAGAAACAGCCCACACTGGCTGGAGCTCATCACTGAATGTTAGTGCTTTCATGTGTTATATGTACTGTACATACTATAGTAGTAGTTCTCAAAAAGAAGGCTATTTAACCCATAAGCACAATACCCACTTGTATGCCATATTGTTTGCGCACAGAGGCTCTCATGGCAAGAGATACTGGAGGAATGCAAAAGCAGAACGCTCCGGTGATGAGGCAGGGGCCATCTAACATGGGCAGACAGCAGTTTTCTCCAAAGTCACTTGCTGTGCTGCAGGCAAACAATGGGAAACACCATGCAGCAAAGCAGCCTGTAAAAGAGTAGAAGTTACAAATAGGTGTGAATGAATAAATGAAGTTTGAATAGTATAATATAGCTGTGCTTTGTACTGTGTCTTTGCAAGACAAGGCAAACTTGATAAGCTATCAGAATCCGAATCAGGTTTATTGGCCAAGTATGTCGACACACACAAGGAATTTGGTTTTGGCAGTTCGTGTCTCTCTAGTACTGTACCAGTATACACATAACTAACTGACAGTCCACAATATACAAAATGGCTCCATATATACACAATAAATACAGACATCTACAAAATACAATCTACATAATATACACAGTATACAAACAATAACCATATATGGACAAATAATTTACAGTTTACACATTGTATTATATCAATACAGTTAAGCTACTAAATGTCTGTGAGACAAATAGAGGCTAATTAAGCTACCAATGATATCAAGTTAGTTTTTTTTTTTTATAAAGTTTTGAGTTGCATCTGGGCATAACTGGCTGACATCTCATCATGGATGTCAGCAGAAGCTGAATCCCAGCCACTGGAGTTGCTGTACAGCCCTGGACATGCCAAGTCATCTTAAGATGTTTACTTGGATTTCTCCTCTCTAACGTCTGGAGGATTCAACCCTTTCTCTCCAAGAAAGAATCCCAGGTGCCTGTTTGAACTTGAAAATGAACATGAATCTAGTACTTGGGTATCTTTCTATTTAGGTATTAGCATTGACTCTTGCTTTGGGAGTATCTTAGCTCAAGCAAAGTTTGAACTCAAACCTATTTGTAAAAGCTAGGATATATTCTTAAACTGGACAGCACAATACTTTAGGGGTATCTAAAAAAAAGACATCTTCTAAGATGCTATTTCTCTGTGTGTATATGCAATTGGCAAATGGTTCTAAATTCTAATTCTAATGTTTATTGGGTTGAAGGCAGGAAATTGGGTTGCTAGTCGATCACAGGGTAGACACACAAACACACACACTCACACCTAGGGGGCAAGTCTGAATCTCCAGTCAGCTTGAGTTCATGTCTTTGGACTGTGGGAGGAAACCAGAGCACAGACACAAGGACAACAAACCCAGAACGGGGAATCAAACCCAGGCCCTTTTTGCTGTGAGGCAACAGTGCTTCTATCTAAACAATATGATGTTATACTGTAAATGCACATGGAATAAGCACAATTTGAAACATCTACAGCACTCTAAAGGTATATTTGACAAAAACCGAGTTTCTCATTAGTGTGTCCAACATTACAAGAGTAGGTTGTCAATGAGTTGTTTGTTTTCACCAAAACACAGTTAGCCTGAGGCATTCTAAACATTATGAGATCCCACTCACAGGAACATCAACATTTGCATAAAGTTAATAATAACTTGTCCTTATGTGGTTATGACATCATTGCACTGAATATGCTTGCTTCAAATGTACACATTATTTTTACACTGGACAGTTTTGCTTTCATTTCACTTAGTGTGCGAAACACACCCTGGTATTCAGGGGGTCCCATGGTGGCTGGCAACTTCATCATTGACTGGCTGCTGGTTTCACATTACAAGACTCTCGTGGGGGGTCCGGTACCTTTTGCCACTTTACATGGCCAAGAATCGCCTACTACTACAGGAAAAGGAAATTCAGCTGATGCACAAAATGACCAGTCACAAGCCTGCTATTAGGCATGATCTACAGAATGAGATCAGTTTTATTGTAAATGTCTGTATTTATTATTGTAAATATCTGTATTTATTATTGTAAATGCTCCCCCTGCTCATGCCAGCACATGTCCAGGCCTGTTTGAAGTTCACAAATGACCATCTGGATGATCCAGAGGAGGCATGGGAGAAGGTCATGTGGTCAGATGAGACCAAATTAGAGCTTTTTGGTATCAACTCCACTCGCCGTGTTTGGAGGAAGAAGAAGGATGAGTACGACCCCAAGAGCACCGTCCCAACCGTGAAGCATGGGGGTGGAAACATCATACTTTGGGGGTTCTTTTCTGCAAAGGGAACAGGACGACTGCACCGTATTGAAGGGAGGATGGATGGGGTCATGTATCGCGGGGTTTTGGCCAACAACCTCCTTCCCTCAGTAAGAGCACTGAAGATGGGTCGTGGCTGGGTCTTCCAGCATGACAATGACCCGACACACACAGCCAAGGCAGAAGTGGCTCCGTAAGAAGCATTTCAAGGTCCTGGAGTGGCCTAGCCAGTCTCCAGACCTGAACCCAACAGAAAATCTGTGGAGGGAGCTGAAACTCAGTGTTGCCCAGCGACAGCCCCGAAACCTGAAAGATCTGGAGAAGATCTGTATGGAGGAGTTGCCAAAATCCCTGCTGCAGTGTGTGCAAACTTGGTCAAGAACTACAGGAAACGTCTGACCCCTGTAATTGCAAACAAAGGTTTCTGTACCAAATATTAAGTTCTGTTTTTCCATTGTATCACATACTTATTTCATGCAATAAAATGCAAATTAATTATTTAAAAATCATACAATGTGATTTTCTGGATTTTTGTCTTAGATTCTGTCTCTCACAGTTGAATTTTTACCTATGATAAAAATTACAGACCTCTCCATTCTTTGTAGGTGGGAAAACATGCAAAATCGGCAGTGTATCAAATACTTATTTTCCCCACTGTGTAACAAAGAACAATATCATCAACAATACATCTGTAACATTAAACAGATAAACAGTGAAAGCCGAGAAACTCACAGACATCGCAGTCATCGAAACAGCCACAGATTCCTGTGTTCCACTGGTTGGAGTTACCAGCTACAAGAGATACTGTCTGAGGCTGCTGAAATACCACACTTGGTGCCAAAACTGCCATTTTGCTGTGCGGGACTAAATAAAAGCATATAGGTTTACATGGCTGAGAAGTTCATGGCATAAATGTGAATTTGTGTAACATATAACTTCTATTTTTCCAATGAAAAAATAGAGACAGGAAAGATGTTCAGTTCTGGTTCTGGAGGGTTGGTGTCCAGCACAGTTTGGTGATGTTTGAGCAGTATGGACACTGGTCCTCCAGGACAGAGACGCTAATTTTGCCTGACAGTTTGGGGGCACATGCGTCACGAAGCTATACCATGCAGACAGTAACTGAAACTACAGTTACATTAATCGTATTCTTTTCTTATTCTTTATATCAAAATCAAAACACAAATAATGGTTATAACTATAATAATAATATGGTACATGTCATGTAAAGACATTTTATTTGGGCTTTTTTTTTCTTTCTATTGTGTCATTAAAAATCTTAACACCATACCTCAAAAAATACATGATAATAAGGAATAACTAAAAAGGCCTATTAGCCACTGTTATGGCAAATACCAACAAATAGTCAAAGTACGCTGAAAACAAACATGGAAAACAATTCCAGGGCAGGTTAGAGCCGCTTTCTTTTTGTCATTATTGACTGTAACTAAACTAAACAACATCTATTTTGGCTGTAATTCAAGTTTTAATGTAATTGACAACTATATAGTCATTTTATATAGTCATTTATATCTGACAGCTCATTTATATATCAGTTCTATTCTTTTAACCTCCATTCTTTGACACCCAAAATGATCTTGCGTAATTTCAAAAAGTGGAGATGACATGCCCCCTCTCCACACCACCCCATTTCCCCACACCTTCCCATTTCCCCACTTGAATTTGTGCCTGTGCTGCAGGATCAGAATTGAACGCTCCTTGTCACAAACTATGTAGCTTTATATAAAGTGGTGGATGTTAATGTGAAATCCCCACAGTGCACTGAAAACCGAATTAGAAAACTGGAGAATTTAAATTCTAGAATCTTACCTGTAGCCTCCAATTCCAGGCTGCTGCAACCCCACTGCTGCAAAATGAATCTATCTGTACCTGTACCATAACCTCATTATCAGAAATTATCTGTCTGACTATTTGAATACGATCCGGGAACTTGATACATGAATCGCACTGTTCTCTAATTATTTGCATGCTGAATCTAGTGAAAGGGCACCCATACATATTGACTGACCCCTAAAAGAACAACAAAGATGTGTTTTTTTGTTTGTTTTCTTTTGTTTAAAATAGTTTTATTGGTAGACACTGGAAGTAAACATGACATTTTTACATCAGATGAGGAAAATGTTCACTTGAAAACTTTATAAAAGCAAAATTCTGTGATTATTTCCATGAGTCAGGAATCTATACATCAACATCAGTGAAGAGAGTTACGCCATAAGCCAGTTTCCTAAGAAGAGCTCATAAGAACAACGAATAAGCAGCAAATTATGAGTACAGGTGTGGAAAATGTAGGGTACAGTAGGGATTTGAAAGTGAAAGAAGCCACCTTAAAATATCCAACAAAGTAAAATCCCACTCTTAGTTAAATTAGACTTCCTTAAATAGAATTCTCTAAACAAATATAACTTTATTAATGCTATCGCTATCGCTACTGTCGTAACCAAACCTCATATCTCCAAAATGATAACTTTACAGGGGAATGAAAAAAAACATTCTTTACTTTGAAAGCTAATGCAAGTCAATGGAACCAGACTTCTTTCCAAGTCATTTTGGAACATTTCATCATGAAATTTACACATAATGTAAAGAACAGCAGGTATTTTCAAATTCAGTCAAAAGTTGAAAAATGATAAAAATGTGTTACATTTTTTGTTCTGCCAGACGACATATGTTACATTACTGTGCATTAAGGTTCGTAAATGGTTCTTGGCTTGAAGGCACAGTTTAAAGTATAGAACCCTTACATTAAAAAGAGTCTTCACACTCACTCATCTCGTTAACAAAAGGTTCTTTAAGGAATGTAAGGAATACTTCATGGGCATCGCTCCAAAGAACCCCTGTGGATACATATATTTTTCATAGTGCACATGCCAACAATACAGAGGTCATCTGATCAAGAGACTCCAGTCTTCATACATGAGTAGCATTCCACAGCTTGTGGAACAGTGGTTAGACGTGACGCCACTATCCTGTCAAACTGAAAACTGCTGTCAGATCAGTGTGCACCTGAACGAGGTATGTTCAAGATTACATGTAGAATAATGACAAAAACGAAAGGCGTGCTCTTCACTTATGCTGACTGCGGTAATGATGCGGGTGATGGTAATGCTGATATTATGAGGGTGGTGTTGACGATGAAGATTTGGCCCTTTAACCTGTTGACCTGTTGTTCAGCAGTGTGACAGGGTGAAGTCTGGCCTTCATCTCACGCCTAATTTGGCACCAGGAGCATGGGCCGCAGAAGAAGGCATACACGCAGTCGTTGCAGATAGTGTCCTGACGGAAGGAGAGAGGAGAGAGACACTGCTTAGGGTTTGCCCAGAGACTACAGACTTTGCAAGTTGCTTAGAATCACACGTTCCTAATGAACAGCCTTGATTCAGTGAGTTCATCAGGCCTATAAATACCATAACATGAGGTCGTAAATGACTTTACGACATTCCGACTCTTGAACTTAGCGCTGTGTAACTGGCTGGAAGAAAAGGTTCTGGCTGTTCTTACCTTGATGCCGTAGCGCCGGCGCATGGACACCCTCATGGAGAGTGTGACTGGAGGGATTAGGCCGCACGAGTCCAGGAGAGGGAGGCACAGACATTCACCATGATCCCGTGCTGTGATGCAGGCGAAGCAAGGGAAGCACCACACCGAGAAACAGCCTACACACAAAAATGCACAGAGACTCTAAGAATGATTGGCAGATCATATAACAACCTGCAGAGCTGAAAGCTGCAGTGTGCTGCTTTCCATCCAAATAAGTGCTCTATGTAAGGCACTAGTCCTCAGCCTGCCTGCATATGTGCTCTAATCTTCTGGAGTGACCCTCGGGGGACTGAACTGAGAACTTCTCATCGAAAGGTATTGTACTCTTAGCAGCCTCCATGTACATCCATGCCAGCACATAAACATTGCATATATTTTTCCCTATGCAGTTTCTGCTTGTCGTGGAGGTCCCTCAGTTCAACCATGAGGGTTTTTCCTTCCTCAGTCCCAATGAGGGAATATACTTTAATGCTACTGTCTAGTTCTATGCAATGTTTTGATATCAAGAAAGCTGCCACTGCCCTGTCCATCCTATCTCAGCATGGCCTCTCCCCTTTCACAGATCCCTGGTCACTAGCAGCTCAACACAGACTCAAGCTGAGAGTTGAGTGTGCAAAAAAACCTCTACAACTTACATTCATTGACAGTGTCACATTCACAGATGCTGGTGGTCCACTGGTCTGAGGTAGCCGCCACTACCAGTGGCTTGGGCTGCTGGATGACCATTTTGCTTGCCATGGTGAAAACTGTAATAGAGCAGAAACAGAATATGTGGAATATGTTGAACAAAAAAGAACCCAAAACAGTTTTCAAATGCGTTTATATGCGTTTTTTTTCTAAATATTCTGTGAAAACTGACAAATGGATCAATAGAAATTGTTCATAATTAATACATCCCATTACATTAACTTAAATTAAAGTTAAGAATATTTTTTCTTTTTCCTAATGTTAGTTGTCATTATTTCTTCCGACAATAATGATAAATTAAATTAGCGAAAGGTTGTAATATACTGTAGCATAGTATAGATACAGTTAAGTTGCTGATAATGTATACATCATCATCTATCTGTATGGCAGGTGCCTTACCTGTAAGATGAGTCCGAGGAGAGCTCTTACAGTAGAATGACACTGTGGAAGGCCGATAGGGCTGTTTTATTCAGACAGCGACGGTGGTGGGGGGGTGTAGGAATGTCAAGATGGACACACTTAAATCAGCATACACCACAGGGATGCGCAGGTGAGCAGTCAGACATGCGTAGATGTACACGCATGCTGCGGGACGCTTATCAAAGAAAGGCTTTCAGCAACTGGTCCAGCCAGATGCACGTAAGAGATGCAAACACTCAGAAAAATGCCAGATTGATAGATTGGGTGACTTGTCGCATTCTCCACTAAAAGCAAAAAAACATAAAGTACTTTTTCTAAGGTGTGTCAGTGGATGTTTATGGTCAGGGTTTGGCTTCAGAACAGTTAAAGGATAAAAGCACCCAAAGTTTACATGGTCCTGCTTAGTGTTGGAACTGTACATGTGTATGCCAAAGATCTGATCATCATTTTTCTCGCTAAAGGCTGGAAACGTCTGAATCATTTGGTGACACTTTTAATCTGTCCCGTTGATCAGCAGGTGAAACAGATGCAGATCGCATGCTAGTCAGAGTGAAAAGACGTGCACATTCTGAGGGTGCACAACTGGCAGAACATCCTATCTCAATAATTGGAGCATACTTACAACTCTAAGGAGCGAGGTGTACAATTGTATTTACATAAAGATTGTTTCCAAGGCTTTTACAATCTGTTAAAACTGTAAATGACATAATATGTTTCTTGAAATCAGAAGACACTTTATTCGCTTACATGTGACCTTCAGATGAACGGGCAGAATTTTCTTGGTGGAAAATGAATAGAACAAACAATATTTAACTTAACATACATATAACAATCAGGTGTACAGAGACCTAAAGTATACAAAGTACCTAACAGATCATTTTGATAGACGTCTATGCAGTGAGGGGATAATGGCATATAATGATAGTTAGTCACAGCTAGTTGTAGTTATTGTAGTGCAAAAAAATAACTCATAATAAACTAATATGACCAAAAAAATAAAACCTAATATGAGTTAAACTGTCCACAGTGAAAGATTTTGAAGCATTTGTCTCTTATTCAGATATTATAAGTTATATATTGTTGCAGTTGTTTGCACTAATTCACTGTAAAGGTGAATCCTAAAAAAAACTTTTAAAAAAAATGTTATGAGTTTGTTACATTAAATTAAATAAGTTATACTCAGCTCAAAAATAGTAATATTAGTAATATTTTGATTGAAATAATCGTTCAAAGTCCTTTTTTAGGTTGAATAAACAAATTAGAGGATTTCTTTAGGTTGGACCAACAAAACACTTTTTACAGTGTATATAGTGCAGTAAAAAAATAAAATATTTAAGAAATAACCTGCTTTAAAAACGTAGATTTTATTGACCTTCAAATAATATGTAGGCAGAACGCAATATACCAATATACCCTTGGCATAACATTAGTTAATTTGAGGCTCAAATAATATTATTGGCACTGTAATAGATAAATAAATAAACAAGGCTATTTTTATATAGAAAGTAAGTAACCTGGTTAACTTAAAGTTTTCAGTCCATTGAAGTTCAGTTAAAAATCAGTAGACTGATTCATGCAGATTATGTTCCCGTTAACTTCCTATTAAAGGTTCCATTTACTTAAAAAGTGAATCACATTTTTTTTTATTTAAACACCATTTTAACACATCATTTAGCGTATTTAAGCCATGAAGTCACATATGACTAAACTGATTTGTATACACTGTTAAAAATAGTGTCAAAAGACACTTTTATTCATTCTCTAAAGACCTTTTAATGGGAATAGTTCTTTAAGGTAATGTTTCAGCAAAAAATCTAAATTAGCCAAATATGCAGTTAACCCAGATGTAGTTGGTCAGCCAAGACATGTTTGGAGCCCAAAGGATTTTTTTTTTTACTTAGCCACAAGGCTATCACTTTTAACCAACACTAGAAGTCAAAAGTGACCCTAATAGCCCAAATCATTCCTGTACAAATACATCCCCAAAACATCTCTCAAACTGCATCCAGGTCTTCAGTAAGGTAGCACACATTCGTCAACGTGGTCTAGGACCGTTTATAAAAGCCTTGTACCAGTTTTTTCATAAAACAAGATGACCAAATCAAGTACCATTTGGGAAACATTGTTTACATTCATATATGTGATATTAAACCACTACAACATGCTTTTATAGCTTTTTATGGGTATTACAGGAATGTCTCTCTTTCCTACATGCACTTCCGTAGACTAGTCCTGCTCTGACGTATACTTGTTCCCTGTTATCTCAGCAGACGAGGCCTCAGCTTTCACCGTGTTGGAAGTGCACGTGTTTATGAGCATATCAAAGTGGACATCATGTCTGTAACCTTGTCTTCTGGATTGTATGGTGCTACACAGATCACAGCCGTAAGCAGCTGTCAGTCAGTAGGAACAGGTTGGGTGAATTTCAATGGCAAACGCTCAAGACATCTGGAAGCTCATGCCTGGAACATGACTTGACTCAGTTTACAGCATGGTGTTCCAAAACATGCAACTGTTCCAGTTTCCACAGCCGAAACACTGCCTCAGGACTAGTGTTCTAATACAACGAGGTGTTGTTCAGGAAAGTCCAAATTATTCACTTCTGAATGATGTAATCACTGTGCAAAAGCTTTACTCAAAGCTTTACTCATTGTACTCATTGTAATACCCTGTATTAGTATACAACTGAAGGTCTGTTTGGTGAAAGTACTAAGTAAGAAGCACAAAAACAATAAATGTTATGCTACCTATAACCCATAGAATCATATGCTGCCAATTATAAACTAATAAAATGCTGATGGCAGTGTATCTTTTATCTGTCATGGGAAAACCTACTGAAATTTTAACATAAGTTAAAGTAAGGAGGTTTTATTACAAGCCATTTGAAAGCATTTTTATTGGTCCATTTGTTATGAAATTTATTCCTGTACAATGTAAAATACATTTACTGTGTTCAAATGCCACAGAAAAATAAAAATAGACAAAAAAAGTTTTTTTGTATTATAAGGCAACCATGTGCAGAATGTCTTAAGTTAAGTGTATATTGTCCATTCTAATAATACTGTGTAACTAATAAAGTGATTATTAGTGCTTTTCACATAACACACCTTCAGTCACGTACTAATGCAGGTTGTAATGAATAAGGTTTATTTTGGAGAGAATAAACCATTTAGAAGTGACTAATTTGAGGTTTACTGAACAAAGACAAGACCCTAATTATCCCCTCATTTCCTTATAACAACGTGTTACCATGTTGTGATACATAACATGTTCTCTTATACACATATACCAACCCAAAAACATGCAATTATAATTATAATTATAATAATGTATAATACAAATAACATAATACTAAGTTGTTCATTTTCAAACTGTGACGATATATGGAATGAAAAGGAGGAGAATATTTTTTAAGACATTGTTTTATTGTTTGTCTGTCATTACATTGTGAAACATTCAGATCTAAAACAAAGTTTTTCCTCAGTGGGTTTAGAAAACAAATTGGATCCCCCTACTTCGAGTTCTTATATATAGACGTTCACTCTCTCACTTTCATAACCACAGAACTCACAAATGCATTTATACAGTTATTTTCAAATAACTGACTAATAATTAGTAATTGATAAACTACAGGTTTAAGGGGTTTAAGAAGGACAGCATAATGAACCAACATGGTCCTTAACTAAGAGTTAGTAATTGAACATGCTAGAACAGAAGAAAACTTCATAAATACAAAAAAAGAGGAACACAATGTTTACAGCTTGCTGTTTTAGGGGGCTCTTGCCTTCATAGGTGAGCAGTTTAACTGGGAGCCAAATACTGCAGTCCACGTCACTCCATTGCACCTCAGATCTGAACCCCAAACCGCAAATACAAAGTGGCCTTTGCTAAAGCTGATATCAGATCAGTGACGAAAGTAAGGTGAGATGGGATCAGGCAGATGTTTTTGAGTTAAAAGGTCACTTCAGAGATTAGCCTGTACAGTGGATGCTTTGCAGTCAGTGTCTCTGTTGTTTCTTGAATGATTCTGACAATGATAAGAAGTATCCTGGTGACGAAGGTGGCGACGATGGCCACGATGACTGATTATTTGGCCCGGTTGTGGAAGAGCGTGACAGGATGCTGACGGAACTTCATCTCACGTCGCATCTGGCACCAGGAGCAGGGGCCACAGCAGCAGGCGTACACACAGTCGTTACACAAGGAGTCCTGAGGAAAGAGGAGGGCGGGAAGATGAGCAAAACTGAACCCAGGCCCTAACACACAGTCTAGTTTATATATATTTACATAAACAGTTAAAACAAAATCGTCTTACATTAACTCCAACTGAAACTATCAAGCAGTTGGTAAATGAATGAATCAGTTGAACAAAGATGAGCCACTGAATGAGTGGAAGTCCCATTCTGAAGTCTGCTTACCTCAATGCCGTAGGTGTTTCTGATGGACACCCTCATGGCCATGGTAATTGGGGGGATGAGGCCAAAACTCTCCAGTAGAGGCAAACACAGACACTCGCCGTGGTCTCTGGCTGTGATGCAAGCAAAGCAAGGGAAGCACCACAATGCAAAGCAACCTGCACAAATCAGAACAGAACAATTCAGATGCTTCAAAAATAAAGATTTGTAAGTGATTCTTGGTTTGAAAAAGCTTTATTTGCAGGTTTCATTACAACATAAAAAAAGGTTCTTCATATTCGCATGCATTGCATTCACAGAAATGGTTTATTGAAAGAATCATTTACTACAAGGTTCTACAAGGTACTACAAGGTGTGACTCCACAGGGTCCGTTAAAACATTATGCAAAGACAAGAACATTGGAACAGTAGTACTCACAGTCGTTGACGTTGTCACACTCGCAGATGCTGGAGCTCCACTGGTCCGAACCCGGAGCCACTACAAGTGGCTTGGGCTGCTGGATGACCATTTTTGTTGCCATGGTTGATTATCTAAAAATAATAGTAATAATAAATCATTGAATTGTTATTTGTCTCCTGAAAAAAACTGATGGCTAAGAAATCCAGTACAGATGACTAAAAGTAAAGTATTAAAAAAGAATTATGCAGAAAACAATATGTAAATCCAACTACAGGTACTATGCATTGTTGCATTGTGCCAATGAAACAATTCTCATTCTTTTCATCTTCTGAAGACTGCAGACAGAATGTTGGGTATTTTGTCACTACTAAATTGTTAATGCATGCACACGATTCAAAAATTAACATTAATGGTAATAAATGTAAAATACACTGGAGTTCTACCATGTCAGCACGCTGCACTATAAGGACTCATTCTTAATTTCATTGCCTTACCTGAGCGATGCACTTATGCGGAGGAGAGAGGTAGAAGGTCAGGTACACTGAAGTGACTGAATCTGACACAAAGAATGTGAGGTTTTATATGCTGCACACACACAACACCTACAGGTGCGTGCGCACACAGACTGTATAGCATGTTCTCAAAAGATTAGGATCAATCAGCGTCTCTGCTGCACCACAGCGGGTTAGATAGGTGGCATTTTTTTCCAGAGATCTGGAGGTGATTGCCTGCTGGTCTGACGTACAGCTTAATTACTCATAATAAGGATGCAACCTTGCCTTAATATCACTGTCTTCTGGGGAGCAGCAGGGATTGAAAACAGACAATCCTAACTCTGGACTCAAATTCACTTGTTTCATGTCAGGAAAAGACAAGCACATTATTAAAATGTCATGATCAAATTAACATACTCAGTAGAACAAAGAATGTGTGGATATACTGTACAGGGCTACACAAAGACACCTTGCTTTGAGGAGCTGCAGTATTTATGAACAGTAGTCCTCGCCTAGGATCAGAAACCTGATTTTACATCTTACTCTGACAGGAACAGATCCCCAATCAAGCACTCCTGCTCTGCTAGAAGCTTCATGCATACGAGCCCTGGCGTATACTGGCCTATGTAATGTTTTGTTGTTCCAACTTTTAAAAATCTGCTACAAGCAACGAAAGATTTCTCTATGTACACTGTCAAAAAAAATTACTTCAGTGTGTTACAAGAAATTGAATAAGTTTTACTCAACTCAAAAAATTGATTGAAAGAATTTTTAGGTTGAATAAACTTAATTCATTCGCTTGAAACAAATCAGAGTATTTTTTAGGTTGGAACAATGAAGCATCTGCTTAAGCTAAAGTGAAGCACTTCATCAAGACATGGCTCAAGTAGTTAGAGTAAAATTTCTTTTGTTATTTTTTACCATGCCAATAAAAGTACTTTTCCATTACATGTTCAATTGTTCAGTGTAGGGATCAATACATACAACATTAAACAACGCTGAAGAAAATTCCAGCAGCTTCAGCTCAAAAACTTAAGTTCAAAAAAGCTGTCTTACAGTTTTAAGTTAAATCAAATTGGAATTGCTATACTTTGTCTCATAACTTTATGTCTAGTTTGGCTTTGAATTCCTTCCTGGAAGTTGATGACTAGTAGTGCTTTTTGTTTCAACTTAGCAATACAAGTTAAAAGTACAGATGACTTTTTAACATTGACTTGTCTCAGTTATTAGCTTCAACTTATTTATTTAAATTCAAGGAAGTGTTGACAGATTGTTACAAGCACAGCTCATCCTTCCTATTGGCTCCTTGTAACATCTATTTGCATATTTCTTTTCTCCCTCGCTTTGTGTTGTCTTCACTCAGCCGTTCCTCCGCGGTGTGTGCTGTAACGTGCATTGTTACAAGCAATTGATTGTAAAAACGTTTTACTCAACTCAAAAACTTACTCTGATTGAAAGAGTTGTTTGTTGAAAGTCTTTTTTTTAGGTTGAATAAACCTATAAACCTAATTAATTTGCTTGTAAAAAGGAAATGAATTAGGTTTATAGGTTTAAAGATACACACTATAAAAAGTATGTATCTTTCTTATATGTTCTAAGACAAGCCAAGCCATGTTGCTATTGGCTGTAAGTTAAGTGTGTAGCATCAGTCCTGCGGGAACTCCTCTAAAATGTTCTTAATGTGTTAGTTTGATCATTTAACACTGTTATGTTTTATCAATAAGGTGGCTTTTTGTCCTTTAACAAGTCTTCAGTTTGTGTTACACCAGCCGAAGTAAGCCAGGGCTGGAAAGGAACTGAATTGGGTGTAGTTACATTTGTACAATTCAACAACTCCTAAAGTTCTATTCCTGACGTTAAACTTGCAGTTACAGCCAACAGCAACGGCTGTTAACCTTGGAATAGAAGAAAGAAACACACAGTGGAAGGTAGCCCCGGGGCAAACAATATGCAAATAGCCATAGGGAAAGATCAGTTGTACTCAAAATGTTGTGCTTGTAACAATCCAACAATACTTCCCTTAAATAAGAAAGTTGAAGCCAATAATTGAGACAAGTGACAAGAACTCATATTAATAAGTCATCTGTATTTTAAACTGGGATTGCTAAGTACTCACAGTGTGAAGTCCATTTGACTCCCTCAAATTTCCACTTCATTAAAGTAATTTAAAACCTTGACTGTTGAAGTCACAAAACGTAAACAGATAAGGTAAGGCAAATGAAAAAAGGAAGTTATTATGACTTATTGCTTAAATCATTTTTACACTGAATTGTTCAGTTATTCACATGTTAAAATAATCATTCAGAGTGGTTTGATGTGACTTTCACCATTCCAGAGAAAAGTTAGCTTTGTTCACAGTGGTGGTGATAGGAACCAAAATGTCTGAAGCCTCTCTAAAAGCTACCTAACAGAACATTGTTATATGAAATGGTTATGGATATATGGATGTAAATAACTGGACGACTAAGACGGTGCTCAAGGCTATAAGGCAAAATAGTACCCAAAGTGAACTTATTTTTTGTATTTCCCAACATTTCATCATTACAGATAGAACTCAAAAAACAGATATGCTGTCCATTTTGGACAACAAATATAATGGCCGTTTTGGGTTGTAAACATCATGGTCCATGGTCCCTATTACCACTGCTGGAAAGATAAAGAAAATAAATGAAAAAGAAAACATAGTTGGGAAATTTCTCTACAATGCATTATTTCACACCAAAACTAAATGGAAGATGTTTTTTTTAATTTGTGAAATTTACCTTTAACAGTGCAATTTGTGAGATTTATACTTTCCAGAATTCCAAAATGTACTAAAATTATCAACAGAATATGTAGACAAAACAGTTTTGCTGGTATGTCTATGTAAGTCTATGTACCGTGTTGCAGAGGTACCTACAAAGTTGCTAACTAGCTAACATGGTAGCCAGTGAAAGTAAGTGTTAACAACGCTGCCTGCTACTGGCAAGAAACCACATTCAGCATTTAAAAAAGCGATATGAATCAAAACATTGTCTAGTTATATAAACGTTGGTTTGGGGTTTCACTGCTGGAGACACTCTTGGGGAGTAAAGGGATAAAGTTATATATTATATATATAT
>CM067482.1:9162448-9198480 GCA_034552555.1 Semaprochilodus insignis
TATATATATATATATATATATATATATATATATATATATATATAATTAATCAAGCTTCTTGACTTCTTGACGATAAGCAAAGACTCCTTAAAGTCCATTCACATCCTGCTCTCCAGTGGTCAGGGCAGTGATGAAGGTTATGTCCTGTCATTGAAAGTCATGTGTCCAGTCAGCAGTGACTAAATGATATGTTACATGCAAAAAGTACTCAGTGGCAGTTTAATATGAGTCAAGAGGATGAACAGGTTTCATTGTTGGTACTTTTCCATGAGAACTTCACGGAAACATTCAAATCCACCTCCACTGACTTGATGGTGTAGATACAGGTGCCGCAGCTATGATCAGGGTTTGAATCATAGTTGCCATGATGTCATATAATCCATCTCTGAATCTCATTTGCTTACCCCATAGTCCATCCATGTTTAGGAAAAATGGAGATTAGATTTTTCTGAGGAATAAACAAGTCATAAATCTAGTCTGACAGCATTCCCCTTGTAGTGCGGTCTACTCAGGTTTGGAAGGTCTCCCCTAAAAATAGCCTACAGCCACATAAAGCTCTTTGGCATATTTTTGGATGGGTCTTGCATTCTTGATGGGTCTCCATCTAAATCTCAGCCAGATTACAACAGAGGCCTCTAAACAGAAACTTTGGTGTGAAAAAGCAAGTAGTGATTCAGAGTTGCCAGTATATATACAGCCGGACCTTGATCGCTCTACTTGAATTTCCATATCATTGAGATTGATATAAACCAGAGACTGTGGGATTCCTGTATAATCTCCAATCATAGTTCTGCACTGCTGCACTGCTTCCATTCTAAGTGAGTTTCAAGTAAACAGATTTTCAGTTATTTTATAAGAAAGGTCATGGAAACAGGGAAACATGTTGAAAGCAGATACACCGGATTAGTATGAAAAGTCTTTGATTGTCCACTGGTTGTCTACTGACCACTGACTGTGGTACAAAGACAGTGAGTCAGGTGACACAGCAGTATGCATCATTACAGATTTTACTATCACTATACTACATTCATGTAAATTTACAAAGGTTTGGGAATTGTCGTAGTTTTGCAAGTGGCCTTTTTTGACCATTATTGACTCTAGAAGTCCATGGTTGTCATTGTCTGATTCTCCTCTTCATGATACCCCATACATTTTCAATAGGCGGCAGATCTGGACTGCAGGCAGGTCAGTCAAAAACACGTACCCTATTTCTATGAAGCTACGGTGTTGTAGAATGTGCAGAATCAGGCCTGTAATTGTCTTGCCTGTCTCACCTGTTACCCGCACATATGAGCTGTATATTAGGAATCCAGGGTGCAGGAAAAAATAGAAATACAGTAAAGCAGGGAATTCAGATTAGAGGTTTATGGGCAGGGGGTTAAGCCTGTATTCCTGGTCCCCCAGGAGAATTTTTAATGGTCCCAAAATGTCTGTCCATCATCACTTTTAGAACAGCAACAGCCAGAAAGTAAATCAAAAATAGTTATTTGCTCAAGTTTGCACAGAGCTATTATGATTTAAACACAATATTCATCCACTTACAGCAGGCACAGATAAAGGAAGCAAACGTAAAGGAAATGTAAAGCAAAGTGAAGCAATGCTAGCTGTGTTTTTTTAAGTCAGTATTTAGTTCCTGTTACAGCTTCAATGGTTGCCAACTCACATTACTTTGTACAGAGAGTAAAACCTGAGACCCTTCCCCAAGTCTGATATAACTGGCTTACAACCTATGAGGTCTTATTTGATTGATTTACAACTTACAGAGTCTTATATGACTGGTTTTGTATATTTTTTACATTTTGATTTAATGCATTGTTGCTTTATTTCCTTAGAATACACACAAATGTGACTTGTTTGGGGGTATGGTGTGGCAATTGGGCAGGGCAGAGATTGGCCAAGCCGGGGTCCTCTGTTTACATTACATCAGTAGACTTCTGGTAGCAATAAATGGCTGATGGACTGCTGCTAGTAAATGTATCGTAATTTTACAATAAAATGATATCTGATACCCTTATATCTACATTGCTAAACATAAGGGATTCCTTGGAGTGATTTGACTCTTCTATGAAATCACTCCAAAGCATCCGTTTTTGCTACCTTAAACGGTAATTTCCTGAACCATTAATGGTTAAAGATAAAGTCACTGGAAGCGGATTGATGTGTAAAATATCTGCAGAATCTGAGCTATTCACAGAGGTGGTGATAGGAGCCAGTGTCTGAAGCGTTTAGTAACAGGGAGTTATTACATGAGACACAGAGTATTATTACATCAGTGATGTGCTGCTTAATACCTAATGAGTTTTGAGATGAGGATTTGACCTAAAGCAGATTTTTAAAATATATCCATGGTGGAGAGGTACATGTCACAAAACAAAATATTCCCCAAAAACTGGACTTCTTGATTCAGTGCCAGTGACCTGTCATGAGATAAGAACAAGAATGTCTAGGCAATCATTAATGTTGTGATGGTTCACGACACTCCAAAACCAGTCATAAGCATGTGAATGAACAAACCCACCCACACAGCCACCCACCCGCAAAGCAGACAAAACTCTCAAACATGCATGCAGATGAACTCACAATCAGGTACATCGTCGCAGAAGTCGCAGATGCCTGAGCTCCATTGGTTGGAATTGTGCGTCTGATGACCATGCCGGGGCTGGTGTTCTACCGTCTTCGCCATGGTGTCTACACATACACACATATGAGCATGTAAACAAGTACAATGGCATTGTGGTATGAGCATTGCTTTGGCTTGTAAGCCATGTTGGGCTCCTTTTTACACACCTAGGTTAAGCATAACGTTAGACCAAATAAGAGTTTTGGAGAACCACCACAGACAATGCATTTTAAGGAAATGACCGTAAAACCAGGCCTTTGTTTGATCAGCACTCTTTACAATAAATGTAGCAGAAAAAGTTCTTTGCATGATGGCACAGAAGAGCCATTGCTGGGAACCTTTCAAAACATGGTTATTTAAAGGACCACTTTTGTAAATGTGGTGAATAATCTTTTTATTTAAAGAATGTATACATAATGTAAAAGGAATTATTTTTATATTGGAAAGCCCTTTTGTGGCACCTGTGGTACGGTCCAAACTGTCCACTTTAAGACTATTTGTTAGATTACTTCATTTAATTAATTTTACTGTCTTACTCCCAGCCTGAACATGAGAAACCACATACAAAGGATTTGAAGTTGCATAAATAATACTGTTTTTCATATTAGTAACTTTTAGTAACTGACAGTGATTAGTACAATTCACAGCTATTGAAAAACAGTGCAGTGAGTGTTATTAATAATGGAATCATGAAGCCACCTACCTGTGTGTTCTGGACAGTCGAGAGAGAGAGGAGACACTCAGACAGAGCTGATCACACTGCAAGGCTACAGGATGAAGATAAAGTGATAGGCTCATATATATAGACACACACTCACACACCCTACAGTATGTGTTACTGGTCCAACTTGTCAGGTGTGTCTATGTAAGGAGGATGCTCTAGTCTTGACTGACTGGGTCTGTCAGGTGCAGATTTTTTTTCTGATAGAGCCTGTAAATTAAAAAATGGTAACTATACATCTGTACCAACATCTAATATCTAATAAAGACAAACTGAGATTTCTTGAGTGTTTGACTGTTTTAGTGTACAGTCTTCACCTTTAAATGCTGTTGAGCCTGTACAATATGTGGAGGTTCTTTGAAAAGGTCACACACTTGCACATGCCATTTGTAGACATTAGGAATTCACTGCTGCTGAGGTTCTTTAGCTAAAGGCATTCTTCCACAACATCGCTACAGTGAACCCTTTTTGAACATTTAAGAATGCCATTAATAAACCACAAATCGGACAGCGAGAACCACAAGACAGAAAATGGAAACTAAACTTAGTCAATAATTGAGTTTTTTGAGGTAATTTTTGAGGAAATTATTATTATTATTATTATTATTATTATTATTATTATTATTATGAGAAGTAAAAGTAGTAGAAGTAGTAGTATTAATAGAAGTAAATGTTTATTTATATATGTATATACATTATAAGACCAATAGGCATTTTAGTGTTCAATAAGATCAAGTAAACCCAGATTTAATAGCAGAGTGATAGGAGGCACTTACTGAGATAGCAATTGTAGATCTGCTGAGTGGACATAAACCTGTCCAGCGTGCTATGTAAATGTCATCCTATATTGACAATTGAGAAATCCAGTAGCTTGGTTTGATTGCCTAGTCTAATCATCTCTTTATTCTGACAGGCAGTATCTACCATGATTTCGTGAATGAATCCACAAAGGCTGATTTACTTAGATATCAGTCTAAATGAGGGCACTAGTATAATGATAATAGCAATACAGTCATAAAACATGTTCAGTTACAAAGCAAGAGTTTTATTTAGCAATTAGAAAAATGTGGCAATCAGAAAGATCTTCTTGCCCAGGATATTCATACACAAACACAAACAAAAGAAAACTGGAACAACAACAAACAAAGTATGTATAATAAATGAGAAAAAACCCTAAATTAAACACACATTAACATGTTTATGTCACGCTTCCGGGTTTCCCTGGCTCCACCACTTCCCAGAATGCATCACCCCGATGACGTCACACTCACAGGTCCCCAGTCTACCAATCACTCCCGGTCTACTTCGCCGGAGTATTGAATCCACCTGTTTCTAATCACCCAGTCTGTTTATAAGCATTCACCTGATACTACATTTCCGGTGCCTGAAGGAACCCAATTAAACAACTTAGACAGAAATATTATACTTGCTCATTTATTTATTGAGGAAAATGATCCAGTATTACATATCTGTGAGTGGCCTTTGTTTCCAGCATGTGGTTTGACCCCTTTGTGCAGCATCAACTGCAACTAAACATTTCTGGTAACTTTCTAATTTCACGTTCAAATGAACTGCTAATCCTACGGACCTTGGCCACTCACGGCTGTACTGGACTATTTTCCCCCTCAGTAACTAAATAGCCAAATTGGGTTCTTTTTATCTACTGACATGAAATTTATCTGCTGAATTTGAATGGATTTTTTTTATATTCAGAAAATATTATTGAAAATATCTGCTACCATATATATGAACCATAGGCTTCATCACATCACCTTTTAATGTGTCAAAACCTCTATATGAAACCAAAGCTGAACACACATGCATCCATTAAAATGTGTCAGAGAGTGTCTAACCACCAACTCAATGTCAGTTACACACCCTTTTACAATGCAGCATGTCCAGTTTAAAATGCACAGAATGCTGAACCTAGTGTTTGAGTTTCTGTGGTAACCTCTTGCCTAGACTTACAGGCTTAACAAAACAAGAAGAACAAAGAAAGAAACATCCGTCAAAAAAAAACAAAACAAAAACGACACATTTAACTGCCAACAACTAGATTCCATTACCGTAAAGCATCAGGGCATCATAAGGTGTCATGCACGCAAGGGTTGGGCAATATACTTTCAGATGTGAATATTTTTGTCCTACATGTATTCTGGAATGTATTCCACCACAATACATAAAATCACATGTTGAGAACATGTTTAGAAACATCTCAGTAATGCAGAAGGGAAATACGGTTACAATGCGTATTTGAGCCATACTGCTACACTCTGTTACTGGTCGGCAGTTTTCTTCATGTACTTCTTAGGTCCACTACCAAAGGGATTGTTCGGTTCCATTCAGTAATGCTGAGATTAATGATTGGCTCATCAGTTTGGTTTATCAGTCTACTCAGGCTTTAGCAGGAACATCACTGTTTATAAAGCAGCCATTTTTGAAGTTCTTATTTACATGCCATGTGATATGATAATAGTACACGATAAAACTATAGATGTTTCTTTGAAAGACGGTATCTATTTTTGGTGAATTTAGTTGGTACATAGTGTAAAAGTATTCTTCTAAGCATTGAAAAGATAACTGTATTCTGAATACCGACTTTACATGTAACTTGGACTGAATACACTTGGATACCTAATTGCCATATTTTGAACAAGCGTTCCCAGTAAGCAAAATACCCCTTGGTATTCAGAGGGTCCTGTATTGACTCATGAGTAACAGTTTTAACACTCTATCCACCAGTCTGTCGTGAAAGCTGGACATGCTGTCAGATTTACAAATGCATTATGGGATATTCTAAAGTTTTTCAGAAGTATCTCTGGCATGGTTACAGTTGCTGGTCTATGAAGGATCAGCTGGGATCCCCAGGACTTCCTGTATTTTGCACCTTGTGTATTCCCATTACTTGTATTCCTGTATGTAACAACATTAAAATATGAAACACCTACAAGAAACATACGTCAAGCAAACATAACAACATCTTAAGCAGATACTGAGAAACACTTTTCAACCCCTTTATCTATAAGTTGATTTATTGTTATTAATATTTAATCTTCAGTAGTTATTTCTCAGTAACTACTGTACATTATCACCGGAAAACTTCAGCTGTGTGTAGCTTTCATGATGAACGGACCAATAGAAATGGTTCAAAATGACATGTAATAATCTTATAAATTAACAAATAAATAAACACACTTATTTACATTAAAGTTGAGAAGGTTTTTGCATTTTCCTGTGGGTGTAACATTGTGATACAAGGTTTAGTAGCTAGTCTGTAGTAGTTATGTAAGAGTGAGGAACTGAAGTGTGGACATACAGGACAAGTAGGTTTCAGAGGTTTGTAGTTGGTTTCCATTAAAGCCCTGCACTGAAGCTGTTCTCTCACAGAAAGATTGACTTTGATTAGTTTAAAGGTATTAAGGTGTGTAACGTTTGATGAAAGCAGAGATTACTGACTGACATGAACGTCGTGTTTGTGTGGTACAGTCTTACACTTTTGTTTCCTTCAGCTCACCTGGACAGACCAGTTATCCATCACCCTTCATGACTTAAAACAACTAAAGTTTAGACTTAAAACAATATATGCATTCATCCATCACCATCCCTGTCCTACGCCTGCTCCTCTCCCTCTCTTCAATTCACTTAATTACTTTCTATGTGCTGTTTTACACTCTTTCACTTTCACTCTTCTTTGTTAACTCTTTCTATCTTTCTTGGTCTCTCTCTCTCTCTCTCTCTCTCTTATATATACACACAAATCTACAAGTATCTCTCTCTCTCTTACTGTTTCTTTCTTTTCTCTTTTCTCTTATTATATGCACGTCTCTCTCTCTCTTTTTCTCTCTCTCTTCTCTCTGCTTTCTTATGCGCACACAAGTCTACAAGTATCTCTTTCTTTCTTACAATCTATTTCTTTTCTCTTGCTGTGCTATACTGACATGTCTTTCTATCTCTCTGGGCTGAAGGTTAGGGAACCAGCCTTGTGACCAGAGGGTCGCCGGTTCGATTCCCTGAACTAACAGTAATGACTGAAGTGCCCTTGAGCAAGACACCTAACCTCCAACTGCTCCCCGGGCACCATGGATAGGGCTGTCCACTGCTCCAGGCAAGTGTTCTCACTGCCCCTAGTGTGTGTGTTCATTAGTGTGTGTGTGTGTTGTGGGTGTTTCACTTCACGGATGGGTTAAATGCGGAAGACAAATTCCTCTGTGTGCAGCACAAATAGCACAAATGGCTCAAAAACTCTGTACTTAGAGAATGATTGACCTCACCTAGTTTCTTGGTCTCTCTCTCTCTCTCTCTCTCAAGTCTACAAGTATCTCTCTCTCTCTCTTAGCATCTCTTTCTTTTCTCTCTGCCTTATTGTACTTACATGTCTCTCTATCTCTATCTCTCTGTCTCTCTCTCTCTTCTCTCTGCTTTCTTATGCACACATAAGTCTCCCTCTCTTACTGTCTCTTTCTTTTCTCTCTGCCTTATTATACTCACATGTCTCTCTACCTCTATCTCTGTTGGTCTCTTTCTCTCTCTCTTCTTTTTTATATCCAGACACAAGTCTACAAGCATCTCTCTCTTACTTTTCTTTCTGCTCTATTATACTCACACATCTCTCTCTCTCTCTGTCTCTCTTTCACTCTCTCTGTCTCTCTCTCCCTCTCTCTCTGATGAAACCACCAATCTGCTCATGCTTTGTACAATGTTAGGTGTTTTGAGTTTTGAGTATATGCTCAGCTGTATTTTTACAGCCATATAAATAAGAATATTCAATATTCAAGAGGCCTCAATATGGCGAATAACCTATAAAAAAATTTGTTTTCATGTTTAACTGAAGTGTTACATTCCCCCCCGTATCTCTGTATCTCCCTTTCTTTCTCTCCAAGCTATGGAAGAGTGGAAAGTGAAAAAATGGAAAAGCAAAAGGTCAAGACAAAATTAATCAGAATAATTCAGAATCGATTATAAGACTCTATTGGAAGCTTTTCTATGCACTGAAGTTTTTAAACCAATTGTTTGCTGCTGCTGTGGGACGTGGCCCTGTGTTCTAAATGAGGTGAGTGTGATTCAGGTAGAGCAGGGCTGTGCGACGTCTTTTAGATGAGAAAAAGGAGGAGGATGACAACTGGGCTTTGGCCAGTGCGGCCGTCCGCTTCTTGATTTCTCTGGAGATCTGACACCAGGACAGAGGATAACAGCAGCAACCGTAGAAACAGTCACTGAACACATTACCCTGAGAGAGAGAAAGAGAGAGAGAGACAGACGTTATGATTTGCGTCAAGTAATATAAAGCTACCACTATCTGACGCAGGAAGTGCTGACTATGTGCCAGCAAGTTTCACTTAAACTCATTTATAAACAGACTGTGGTTCAGAATAACAGAGCGCCCTCATCTGGTGAAGTTCATGAAATCATTTTTATCTCCCAAAAGAATTCACATTGCTGTTCTGTCACTCAGCTAAACACTTAATACCACCGAAAATGCAATCCAGCTCAGGTACGTTCAGTTCAAGCCCCTGTAAATTGCTATAAGACTGCTTAGAAAGCTGCTGGACTGTTTTCAGTAACTCCTGCATATAAGCCTTCACTCTTGTAATAAGGTTGTCGTTAGGCATTGCTTCTGTCACGCCACCTTAAACTCATGCATAACACTGATCTCTTGTTTTTCTTCCTTTGTGCTCTGAGGTCACAGTGCATTCCACTTCCAGATGGCTTCACATATGTGAGGAAATCAGTAATCCAGCACTATACACACCATTGCCTCAGTAACACCCGAAGTACAGTCCTACATCACTGACACTTATGCCATGAAGATTAAAAGCAGATTAGACGAATGGAGCAATGCCTTATGTTGAATTTGAAATGGATTGAAATGCAATTAAACTTGCATTCAACCACAAAAGAACCGGAAAACAATTATCAGTGATGCTTTTCTTCAAAGCTCTTACACAAGAAGAAGAAAACAAAGCTCTTATTTCAAATACAGTCGACAGAGGTGAACAGAATGTTCTAGTAGAGTTCAACATAAACTTTGTATTTCATCATCAGCATCCAGATAAACCCTGAACATTTGATCATGAATTATCATGCTATTACATTGAGTTACAAAGCATTTAATTTCTGTGTCATTTGAACTGGTCATTAAGTATTGTACATGCATGCTAATACTATTGCACATTTCATTGCTGCTGATATAAGCAAACATCTATAAAGTGTGCCACTGAAGGTGTTGGGTGAGATTTTGCAAGAGTTTTTTGAACTATGTCTACATCCTTACATCTTGGCGTCCGATGCACAAGCTGAAAGGAAGATCCAGCTTGATTTTTAGGTCTCAAAAGCAAAACTAACGTTATGCTCATGAAGATATTACGACAATAGCAGCTGTTTTACTTGCATCATTGGATGACACATCCTTCACCAAGTTTTGTTCTGTTTGAATGCTCTTTCCAGTTGGGAGAGTTCCAAAGCACAGCTAACGTGTTCTCTAGCACATTTCCACCAGAGAGGTTTCCAAATCGCCAAGCTTACATAATGTGGCTTTATTCTACAATATAGTGATGCATAAACTTCAGTATTTTTTTGTACCTCTTAAATAACCCAAGCGTATTCTTACAACCTATTAATCAGCAACTGCAGTGTAACCTAAAGTCACTCTTAAGTGATTAGAGAAGAATTGCCTGATAGTAATTGAAGGTGTTAATAACTTAAGTACTTTCTACGCAATTAAGCTGAGTAGGTTTATACTATATTTCACTAATTATTACATACAGATTTATTTTAGTAATATTCATGTGGTGGGGACCTATTAATTTGGCATGGACATACTCATTTTCATAAGCCTGTCATTGTATGTTCCAGTAATTCCATGATCTTTCCTTCACTGGGTTTAACACTGTTTGTATCAGATGTATCTGTTGTTCACTTTAAGGCTGAAAAAAAACCCCCAGAAAAAATATCATGTACTAGGATAGATTTGCCATTATAGCCCCAAATACAACACTATTTGACCTTTATTACCAATATTTTAATTCAGTCTGCTGTTTGTATTTACTGATGCTAAACATGAGCTACTTCCACTGCTGACTGGATGCCAGTTATCCAGATGGTGGAGGAACCACCAACCTGTATTGTTAGAAACATTCTGATTTGTTTTGTTTTTACTATTAGAAGTAGACAGCCATAACTCTTTGGTGTAATCGATAAACAAAAAGATAATACGAAGATAAAACAAAAAGAAAGTCCCACCATGAATTAACCCTAACTTTTCTGCTAATTAGTTTCATGGAGATTTGTCTTCAGAAATTGTGAAGAGTTTGTAATTCACTTTCTTAGACAGAGCATAGCCCAGCCAAACAAGTTCCTATGGATATCCTGATAAGCCACCTACATCAGTGATGGTATCTTTATCAGCAGCTGATGCCCTGTGCACATCCATCACAGTCTGGTTTGGAGCGGCCACAGTACAGGACCAGAACAGACTATAAAGGACCATAAAGACAGCTGCAAAGATCATTGGTGCTCCACTTCCCACCCTCCAGGACTTGTACTGTTCATGAACCAGGAAACGGGTAGGAACATCATAACACATCTGTCTCACCCTGGACACAACATATTTCAACTCCTCCCATCCGGCAGGCGCTACAGGACCCTGTACGCCAAGACAACCAGACACAGGAACAACCTCTTTCCTCAGGCCATCACCTTCATTAACGGCTGACCAGTCACATCATCTGCTGGACCATAGTTTCATGCCAGATTATACACCACAGTCTCTTCCCCATACATATACGCTAATACTGCTGCACTACCATAACACTACTACCTCTATTGTGAAGATTGTATATTGTCTGTATTTATTGTGTATATGTGGAGTCATAGTGTATATTGTGGACTGTCAGTACTAGAGAGACACAAACTGCTGAAACCAAATTCCTTGTGCGTGTCAACATACTTGGCCAATAAACCTGATTCTGATTCTGATAACTGTTATAAACAAACAGCATTCCCCCATATGCATGTGCCTTCCATAAGCATTTTCCATAAGCCTGTTCAGAAAATTGTAAGCTGTTCTTTGTCAACAGATGCTTTTTGATGCTTTTAAAACTGCCCTGGTAAAGTCAAGCATTCCAGACCCATTTCAAACCCTACATTGTTTCCAACAGTTAACACTGAAAACAAGATGTTAAAGTTACACAGTGTCAAATGTGTACTTCACTTAAGCACAGATTAAATACATTTCATCGACTAATGGAAGTTAATCAAGTTATTACCCATGTCTTTTATTCATGTATAGCCACTGTTAACGTTTGAATCTTGTAAATATAAAGCATCTTTTAAGCAAGTTTTTTCCCCAGAAATTCCAGTCAGGTTTTCATTGTAAGGATAATACTGAGACAGCATTAGTGGGTATCTGATACACAAATCCTTCTATTTCCGTCTGAATGGAATCTAATCCACTGCCTTAAAGAATGCACTTTCAGGCACAGTTTTGGAACAGATAGGATTTCATTTGGAGTCCCACAGGGTTCACTTTACAGACTTTGGAAATGATATGAGCTTACCATTCCCTCTCAAAATCAAGACTCTGCTGAGAGCCTTACCAGTCATGTGTCAGAGGTTTTATACAATTCCATGAAGCAAAAACTCATATTCTGATCTTTGAACTGAAATACTGATCCTAAACTTCAGGGAAACTAGAATCTTTAGCTTCATATCCCAAACCTGAAATACAAAAGCTGGGAATCTTAGAATCTGAGCTTGTTTTTATCCCAAATGCACACTTGTACATCAGTCAGAATGTATCATCATTTATTGTTCCTGGTAACCTTTATCTTCTTCCGAATAGCATTGCAATCTGACACTTCCTTCTGGATGCAACCATTCTTTTGATGATGAGTGTATTTTGAGCAGTATTTTGATGAGTGTATTATTCCGATGCTCTTTTTTGCTCGGCTTCCTAAGAAAATAGTCCATCCTCTACAACTCATCCAAACTGTAGCAGCGTGGGCCCTAACAACACCAACACCAATGACAACAACTCATACTCTGTTTAAAAAGAGCTGCACTGGCTGCCTGTGTGTTTTACTATACGTTTAAAAGTTCACTTTTTTCTAAAGCTTCAGATGGCCTTAAATCACCTTTGCGCCTCACACAATGCCTGTCTGTTGGTGTTCCAGCACATGATCTTAGATCTGATACTGGCTTTCTGCAAATACCTTCCATAAAATACAGAAAACGTGGACAGACTCTCTCGGTTATTGTGCTTCTAGTAGATCTACCTTTTGTTAGGCTGCACACTTTTACGGAACATTTTAAAAGAATCTCTTTATTGTAGCATTTATTAAAAATCAGACCTCTCTTTTTGTACTGATACATTCAATCGAGTCTGTTATTGTCTCTATAGTTTTTAATTAATTAATTTTGTTGACAGTTAAATGCACAGGAGGGTAAGCTTTCTTGTAGCATGTAGGTAACGATGTTTTGATGTATGCTCTCATAACTCATACACAGTGGCAAGGCATAAAAAAAGTCAATGTTCAATTTCAGAATCTGTTGTCTTATATAGAAATGGTTTAGAGTCCCTATTTGTGTAACCTTTTTAATTTTGTGTACTGTGAAATTCAGATGGAATTGTGAGTGGCAATTGTCATTACGTGGCAATGTTAAACGTAGAAATGTGTAACTTAAAAACAGGGTGCCAAAATGTCTTTGGTTTTCCATCCCATTTCAGCCAGAACCCCCATCCTGCCCATATCTGAATTAATTTCAGGTATATTGATAGCTGGAATCGTTCGTAAATGTGGGCCGGCATAGCAACCTGGATTATTGGATCTGGATTATTGGATCATTATTCTGCGTAGTTAGGAAATATCCTAGCACAATAAGAATTTGCGGTGTAATGAGGAAGTCTGCTGAAGGTTCACTTATTCCTATAATACAAAGTGCTAAGTGTATAATATAGCCTTAAATCTTCAGCCAATAACAACCCCAGGCCAGCTTATCTACAAACCCCCATCCCGCACGCTGTGCCAACTCACAGAGGTGTCAAATGTGGGAAAGTTCCAGAGTTTTGGGTTAAAAGTGTTGGTAGGCTGTTATCAACATTTGGTTTCTAACCGTCAAAAATATTCTCCGTAGCTGAGACACTGGGGTAAAGATGTTTATCAAAATTCAAAAGCATGAAACTGAAATGTAATCACAGTCAGAGGGAGATAAAACCGTATAGTGCGCTGTATACATTTACAGTATAATAATACTCATACAGTATCATTAAGGTAGAACATTTTGCTGTGTTTCCTGACATATTTACTCATTTCACTCACTCATCTTCTAAACTGCTTAATTCTTCTGGGTCATGGGGGGTGCTGGAGCCTGTTCCTGTGTTGGGTAGAAGGCAGGGGACACCCTGGACGCCAGTCTATCGCAGGGCTAATACAGTTACTCCTGCATTTTTAATGTTTGTGGATCCTTACATTCTGCTACATTATGTACTCCCAGATTTCAAAATACAGGCACACTGTTAAAATGTTATCTGGCTAACCTCCGGTAGCAATTGATTGAACAATAATTTTTACTCACAGTATAGTTCAAGTATAGTTTAATAATTTCTCAGTCACACCATACACTAAGCCTTATATTACAGCAGTTACAGCACTTATACCACTCATTAAGACTACAAAGACCTCAATAACCAGGGGTTGCTACAGTATCCTATGTGGGCTGGTGGGTGGTTGCTGGTGGGTGGTTGCTGGTGATGGCTATGACATTCCACATGGTTAACAGGGTGTTGTTACTGGACTTGTATTAATGAGTGCATTTACATTCACTTCATAATCCAATTATAATCTGATGTCTGCATTTATCAAATTATTCAAATGGTCATGTAAACAGCCTACTCCGTCTTCTCAAATCAGATTGATTTCTAGAAATCTGATAAAGAAAGCCAGATATTAGCTCAGTAATCAGGTTTCTAAGTGCATGTACACTCTTACTCTGATTTCCTTTGTATTTCTCAACCTGTGGAAGTGTATCAACAGCCTGTGATACTGGAAATCAACAGCAATTAATAACAACCCCCTAGTGTGTGTGTGTGTGTGTGTGTGTGTGTGTGTGTGTATTTGGGGGGGGGGGGGTGGCACAATATGTAAAACACATTCAAAAGTATATTTGAGGCAGGAGGTTAAATCAAATAAAACAAAACAAAAATGAATGTGATATGAGTCCAGTCCTGTCACTACAATATTCAGAGGCAGCTCTGCAGATAATTATGCTAATTATGGTGAAATCCAATATTTAACTACCTTAACAAGAAACATTCTCTGCAGCAAGCTACTGTATTTAGGGATAACAGTTGATTCCTGCAGTGCTCACGCTAAGATGAATCTTAACATTAACAGGAATGTGGATGGATACATGGGATGTGTGTGTTTGTGTTACCTCTATGCCGTAGCGCTCTCTCACTGCTGCACGCATGGCGAGGGAGGCTGGAGGGACGCAGCCCACACAGTCCAGCAGAGGTAAACACATGCAGCCTCCAGCAGCCCTGTTCGTCTTACACACGAATAGAGGCAAACACCAGAAAGCGAAGCAACCTACACACAAACACATGCACACAGTTTCACATTTTCTAAACCCAAACCATGATCTTTTTACTCTTCCACTATGTTTATTTTCTAGCTAAATGTGTTGGTTTCCAGGGTGTTGGGTTTCTATCATCCTGGGAACATTTAATCCCCTCAAAGATCTAAATACACACATACTCCCACACACCCCGCACATACTGAATAAGGAGAATTTGTCATGCACCCACCCTTCACTTATTTTGCTTCCAGTCAAAATGGCCTTTAAGCACAGGGTATTTATTTCTCAGCATCAGGGAAAGAAAAAAACAGATTTAGTGTAGAAATACACAGCAGCCTTGACAACTGAATACGGCACCATTTATTTATTTATTTATTTATTTATTTATTTATTTTGTTGTATTTCTTTTCTGTCTATTTTTTTTTAGTAATGACTTCTTGACAGCTAAACATGATTACAGGCCGGGAGCGTCAAGTTGTTTTCTCATAGTGGAAGGATCTGATGGTGTTTATCTGATGGTGACAGTTTGGGTGGTCTACCAAGTTTTGCATGGTTGCATGGACTAAAACAGGGAGTCCAGTTTTTCTCTATATCTGTAAACCATTGTTTTGAAATCCAGTTCTAGAAATTCCAGTTTTACCTTCCCCTTACTCAGGCAAGTAGGTGATCTCATATCAAATCTCCTAAAAACTGAACTGCTTGGCTGGTTCCTTTGGACGTTAAATAAATGAAGGGTTTTATTTATTTTGGGTGTAGATACTGTTTTTGTTGAATTCTGTTTACAGTGTAAATGTTACAATATAGACACACTTCAGATAAAGAGGAGCAGTAGACTACTCACAGTCTCCTATATCCCCATAGCATTCACACAAGCCAGTGCTCCACTGCCCGTCCCGAACTACTGGGCTGGGTTGAGACTCTACCACTGTCAACTGCAGTCTCTCGCTGTCCATGCCGTAATATAGTCCTGGAGCAGCAAATGTCATTCAGAAATCCATCCAAACAGCAGTGGTTATACAGCACGCTGCCATTTCTTCTACAACATACTGAAATGTGCCATAATGTTGAAGTACAATCCATCTCAGCAGTAAACACTATAGAATGAGATGAAATCGTTCCTGCTAAGTTATTAAGATGCTAGTAATGAAACATACCTTATGAAGTCCTGGGGTCCTTTAAAAGTGTGACCTCTCACAGTATGAACTAAACAACAATGTTGGCATGTGTGCTTTCCCTGATCATGTGTTGTTTACTGTAAACAAGTACCTGGAGAGGTTGCCACCTTGGTGTTTGGTCTAAGGTAAATTTGACATGGGCCAGAGTTGCTGAGCTAGTCTGTTTTATTCAGGAAAACAAGAAGACATTTTCCCAGTGCTAACTTGAATACCCTAAACCCTTTACCATGTCATTCTTATTTCATATAAGGACTTATTTTTTAGCAATACATGGAAAACAATGGAAATGGACTGCCGCCGGGAGGTACTGGCCATTTAAAAGGCTGAAACTGACAAGCAACAGGTGCCAGATTAAAATAAAAGAATGGCAATTTACGTGCTTATGAATTTCCTTTTACATTCCACTTTGACTGACAGAGTGGCAAACAGCAATCAATGCTGTTGTTAAGGAACATTGCACTCTTTTTCAGTATAGTACTGGACATTGGCAAAGTCTTAAAACGTACATATACTCATTCTTTAAAAAATGCTTTTGAATATTTAGGACTTCAAGCCATTTACCACTGCCTATAAACTTTCACTTATCATTATGCAACATACACAATGTTTCATGTTAAGTTTCAACATAGCTCATGAAGTTTTAAAACAGTTTAAATAGAAATGTGACTATTTGAGTTGTAATGGAAAAGCGACTAATAGTGTTTTCAAGGTCATTCTGGATGGTCTTAACATAGCAGCAGCAAGATTGCTGGCTGTTGATGCCATCCAAATAGCTACAGAATAGTAGAGTTTCCTCATCTTAACCTGAAATGTAAGTATCATTCCGTGATAGCATCATGGACCTTGAGAAACTGTGTTGATGTAACCAACAGATAGAGAACATCCGAAACAGAGTGTCTTTTCTTTCCCACCGAGAGCACTGTGACCTGTGAGAACATGTTTATTGGAATGGTTTGGGTCTAAATCTGGTCAAACTCAACAAAAGCTTCAGTGGGGTGTATAAGATCGCCCCAGAGTTTCACAATAGCACACACAACAGTCAAAGATTGAAGGAGATAAGTGTATGACACATTTATTATACATTTAATCATATACATCTGAAATCACAGCACATATAATTGGTTTAATTGGGTAACTGTAAAAAAGTACATAGAAAAGACAATATAGTCAAAGCCAAAAAGTCAGACATCTTATAATCAGGAGTCAATATACTTTCAAATTCATTGCATGAAAAAAATTACACAATGCACAACAATTATACTGTATATAAATGTCTTTTTCATCAGCGTTAGACATACCCAGGTTTTTGGGTTCAGTTGAACATACTGTGGGTAGCCAGGCTGCTTTGCTATATAGCCAAAGAATATTTAAAAACCCATAAAAACCCTTTGCATTTTTGGAGCTTAAAGAGGGGTGGAAACTTCGTAGGCAGTATTCTTTGTGACTTTGCAGCGTCCTATGATTTCACCTGAACAAAAAGAGAAATACAATGAGTTAGCATCATTTTAAATACCATGTTTAACTAACATCCAAAACTTTGAAAACTTTGTTTAAAAACCTACCATCATGCTTCTGTATGCACCAGCACTGCAAATTATCCTTACGGAAGTTCTCACTCCAGACTAAAGAGGGAGGGAAAAGTATTTCTGATCTGGTCTTTTTTATGTCAGAACTGCAGTGGCTTATGAGAAACATATATTTACCTTATATAAAATACGCTATATGTCCAAATGTAACCAGGCACCTCTTCTCATTACTTTCAGGAGCTCTAATTGCTGACACAGGTGATTAGTTGCACATACACAGCTGGTATAATGTCCATGAAAAAGCATTGCTAACAGAATGGTCCACTCTGGAATAGCCGCGCATGAGCCTTTAGGTCACCATGCCCAGTGTCAATTCCCTGTATTCCCTGGGGTGGTATAACCCCCCCCCCCCCCTAACCCCAGCATTGGGCTGAGTAGCAATGGACAGAGCTCCATCCAGTGTCCTTGGGATGAGCTGGAGTGATTCCAAACTAATCATCCAACATCTTTTATAATCCAACATCATTAAAACAGTATTTGGCCCTACTAATGCTCTTGTGGCTGAATGCAATCAAATCCTCACAGCAACATTCCAGTACTTCTAGTGTAAAGCCCTCCCAGAAGAGTAGAGGCAGTAAAAGGAGGGATAAATTCCCTATTACTACCCCTAATTTTAGAAGAAACGCTGGTTGAGCAGGTGTCTGGAAACTTTTGGACATATTGTGTATATTGTAGACGTTTCAGTATAAACTGACACAAAAAAAACAATCAGAATACTCACACGAGCATCTCCAAGGTTTGGAATTAGCCTTAATCCATCTTTTTTGAGAATGTACTGATGAATATAAAAGATAATGTGCAAGTTAGTTCTGCAGTGATATGTACTGATTACTGCATACATGCTACACATTACTACATAAGAGGGAAATATAGGGCACTACTAAAAATCAACACTTGTGTAAGCCTATAATAAGAATTTAGCCTTTTAATATTATGGCTCAAAAGCATCTACATGCTATCAAAACAGGCTATTCCTACTATAGTGTCAAAATAACAGGTAGATTAAAAGAGTCTGAAAGAAAAATATTGCTGTTATTACCTGAGTGGTTGCACAAAATCGTGGTCAGGAGGACCAAGGTAAAAATCATCAAGGAGAGCTTGGACATCTTCTCACTGGTGCTGGTTCAACAACAGACACTTTGCGTTTTACGGAGGAGCCGAGGTCATTCTTACTTTTATCCCCATCGATAATGAGATAATGATCACCCTGCCTCCTTCACTCCCCTCCAGCCACGCAAGAAAGCACCTGCTGGGTTTACAAACTGGCCCAGACAAATAAGTCTCAACACGTCCTCACATACCTCTGTCCTATATGGATGGCTGAGAATAGAGGTATTTGTTGTGTAAATGCTGCAAACATGATCACTCAAGAGAAAAATTTGATGTCTTTGGGATTAGATTGTAATCTGTGGCACCAAACCAACTGATTAGGGTTACAGGGTGACACGTGAAAGTTTGCCACAGGTTGGCTCACCCTGTAAAACCTCGGAAGCCCCTGAACGGTCATGGAAGAAAAAGAAAGATATTTTATCGTTGCCTTCTCTTGCAACATGCCTTTGTAATCTAGTACTGTGAACGTTTAGATTAAGAGATTTATGAGGTCATAAATTATGAGGTCAACCTATTATTTACAAGACAAAAACATTTACGGCAGTACGATGTAGAACTACATGAAGTAAAAGCTTGCTCCGTTTGCAACATAGAACATATCCGGACACTGCTTAGAGCTCAGCATGGTTAAAAAGAAAGAAGCACAGAATTATGATAAACATCCGTGTTGTTTACCAGCGTGATGTTACACTGAGAATCTCAGGAAAATTCAACCTGTCGTATAGGTAAAATTGTCCAGTACAAAATATATTTTATGCATTTTTTAGACTTTATAGTCCTCCCTAATATCAAAATAGTACCTGTGAACTGTGTCTTCTCTTAAGATGCTGGAGGAGGTGGGAGAACATGTAAAGAGCCATTAATGGTGAAGATGTAAAGACAGCTTTGAGGATAGTGAGGAAGGTGTGAAGGTGAAGGAAAATACACCTCCATACAGACCGCACAGTGGAGGAAAACTTAGCAGTAAAGCAGTAGAATGATTAACAGATCATTAACAGGACTAACTCATTAATACATGCGAGTAAACACAGCTTTTAACCGTGTAATAATCAGCAGTTAATGCACAAGAGCAAGAACTGCACTCAATTGGTAATTTGATTATTGAATCATTTTCTAACCTATAATTAGCATCTCTTACTGTAAAGCGTTACCAGAAATTCTGTGGTCAATGGACCACTTTTGTATGGAGTTGCCAAATAAGTTTCTGTACTCTAAAGAACTTATCAAAAGAAACTGATTAAATGCATTTTTCCTAAAATATTTTCTTTTTTTAAGAGTAGAGTGCAGTAGCAAGACCCAGGCTTGGCTCTGTCCTGGAAGAAACAGACAGATCTAAAATGTGTTTTTTTGATGAGGCCAATTATACCACATATCCTGTTCATCTCACCAGGACCTCTCCGTGATAAACAAGCACAGAACCATCAGATATCTACCACCATGTATCACAGTGTGGGATCTTTTTTAAAGGCTAAATCTATATCTTGTGTTTATTTTTGTCTTATCTGACAAGGCAACTTTCAGCCCAGGTGCTTGTGTCTGTGATTTCTTTCTTTTGACTTTATTTTGGCTAACCTTCCTTTCAGTCATTACTCAAGTAAATATACTGTCAGTGTAGTGATTATTTACTTGAGCACAAGTAAAATACTAGTAAATTTACAAGTAAATTTCTCAAGTAAGTAAATAAGCAGTTTATTGTAAAACTACTTCAGTAGTGAAATAAATTTGTATATCTACAGTCACAATCTGCAGCTATGTTGGGTACTTCAACTAATCTGTACAGACTAAACTAAAGCAAAGCATGCTTTTACAGGAGAAAAAAGTTTGTTCTGATAGCCGCATATTCTCCGTAATGAAGAATTAACGATAAACTATGTGCATTTCTTGGTTAGATGGTTACATGAGGTTTCCTAGTCTATCTCTTTCCAACAAAGTAGTTTAGTATCTGTCCTTAAAAGAACTAGAAAGTTTGACCATATCAGCCCAGTCTTCTCTAACTTACATTGGTTGCCAGTTAAATTTCGCATTGAGTATAAAATTCTTCTTTTGACATATAAAGCTTTAAACGGCATCGCTCCTCTGTACCTCACTGAACTTATCTCCTATTATGAACCGTCACGTGACCTTAGATCGCAAAGTGCGGGCTCTCTATTAGTGCCTAGAATGAACAAAGTTACATCAGGGGGCAGAGCCTTTTCATACAAGGCCCCCCAGCTTTGGAATAACCTACCAGTGTTCTGGACTCAGACACAGCCTCAATCTTTAAGTCCAGGCTTAAAACCTACCTGTTTAGTCGAGCTTTGGTAATGAGTTTTTCTGCTAGATAAAAGGTGCAGATCTAGGGGTCCACTGACAGAGGGTGTTTTGGTAAGCTGGGAATGTTGGTGCTGTTGTCCCGCTGCTCCTCATGTTCACTCAGGTTTGTTGATGGTGGAGCAGAGGGGCACTGACTTCTCAGGGAGCCCTCATGTCTTTGTTACCTTCTGGCTCTCCATTTTAGTCATGCTGTAATAGCCAGGCCTGCCGGAGTCACTGCTGCACTCTGTTAACACCATATAGTGTGTTCTGATCTTCTGTCGAAGCTAACAGTCTGTCTGTTCTCTTTGCCTGAGCTGAACTGCTTCCCATCCTGTGTGATCTGATCCTGTTACTACATCTGCTCTGACTGGGTGCCACTGTGTGCCTTTAACCACCACGGAGCTCCTGGCTGTCCTGCACTGTGGAAGCTTGACCTGCATCCTGCTGACCCATCTGATGACCCAGCTATTTAATTACAGACTAATCAGACTTTTATTCCTCTACCTTACAAAACACTGAACCTTTCCTTTGCTTCCTTTGCTTGTCTTGTTATCTGGTGTTGACCCGAGGAGGATGGGTTCCCCTTTTGAGTCTTGGTTCCTCTCGAGGTTTCTTCCTTTTGAACAGAGGGAGTATTTCCTTGCCTCTGTCGCCCTTGGCTTGCTCACTGGGGGCTCGGACACCAGATTCTTTGTAAAGCTGCTTTGTGACAACATCTGTTGTAAAAGACGCTATGTAAATGAATGTTGACTTGACTTGAGTATGTTACTATTAATTAAGTCTGTATTTAAAAAAGAAATTGATTAAGAGTCAAAATTACAGAGACATGTCTCAATGAATAATGTCATTTTTAATGATAGTCCTACTACCCAGCATCACATTCACAGCATTCACACTGAGTACATTCACTGATACCTGTAAAAAACACTTCTATCATTAAAATCATTATCAGCATCTGACAGCGTGCTATGTTCTGCTATGTCTCGATATATTCCCCTGGAAAACGTACTGATTACTTCATGCACAATCAGATATTTAGTTTTACTTCATTTTGACAGTTACAGTAAACAGATAAACAGCCCCTCACACCATTAAAGACAAAAAGAAAGTGAGAGTGTGACAGAGAGAGCAGGGCCACACTAAAGTGGCCAAATCCGTACAGTAAGCTCAAATGGATTTTGGCAAAAGCATATTAAGTAGGTCAGAGTCCGGACGCAGTAACTTTACAGTTTGTTCTACACTCAGGCAGAACACATTTCTGAATCTTACTACACAACAGTGTTTAAGCTCTTTCAAAGTGACGCCCTGCAGTCTTTGTTAACATGATCTCTGGTTTGGCCAGGTACAGCGTGTGCGCAACAAAACAGGTTCATACTGCACCATCTGCAGTCTCATCAGGTTACTGTTGATAACAACTGAAAGTGAAAAACAAATCTTAGAATTATTGTCCTGACTTTATATTAGTCTTATTTTTAATGAATTTATTTCTAGGGTACTTTCCATACCTCATGCAGCTCAAACTACTTTACAGATTGATGCTAACAGCACTAGAAGAAACTCATCATTCACTCATCTTCTAAGCTGCTAATACTTCTGGGTTGTGAGGGTGCTGGAGCCTATTCCAGTGCTCATTGGGCGGAAGGCTGGAAACTCTCTGGACAGGCCACCAGTCCATCACAGGGCAGACACAAACACACACTCACACTTAGAGGGAAATGTAGCATCTCCAATTCAACTGACAGCATGTCTTTGGACTATGGGAGGAAACCACAGTACTCAGAGAAAAGAAACCCAGACACGGGATAAAACATACAAAATGCACCCGGCTAGGAACCAAACCCAGACCCTTCTTATTGTGAGGTGACGGTGCTTTGAAGAAACTACGGGTGTTCAGTTACACGTCTAATAAAAGGTGGAACTGAATTCCACAGTTTTAGACGGGTTATAACTGAAAGTGATCTCTGTATGTTTGTGCATTTTACGGGAAGTGTTTGCAGAACGGCCAGTACCTGCTGATCAGAGATCACATACTAAAACAGAAACAAAGAGATTTTCTGTGGGAACTGTGGGAAATCTGTTCTTATCTCTGGCCTAATCTGGGTAGAGGTGCGGAACATTTTCATTTCCATTTTCTTCAAGGAAGGGTGTTCTTAGGCAGAATGCAAAGTGCCAACGTAAAATATGAACAAATACACCTGTTCAGTTGTTGAGAGGTGGTCTTAAGTGGCCGTCTATTTTACAATGGCATAAGGTTTAGGGCTGGTACTATAAGTGGAACTAACAGTGCTACATTACTAGCTCCGTTTTGTATCATACATTGCCGAATAGTTGCCAAAAAGGTTCTTTTGAGCACTTCCACGGAAGAACAGTTTTTGTTTCCCAAAGAATGATTCAGTGAAATGATTCAGTTGGGGCATGTTTAGTGCTATTGCAAGATCTAGCCATGACCTAGTCCGGGAATAGCCAGACAGATCGAAAATCTCCTGGTATGTGAGGAAGTCCATGGTACCAATGTATCCTTTTGAGATTACCAGGACCTTTTGAAAAACAACCACAGAAGACATCAGATATCAGACATGCTCCACCATGCTCTACCTTGTGTTCTGTTTGCACGTGCAGCTCGCCTCACCGGCCGGCCTTCAGGCCATCATAGGAGTCCAACAGTTCTGCCATGGCTGGAGAAGAGGACACAGTGATGTCTCTAAACTTATCTGTATTGGGAGCTGCTCTGTTTTGCTCTGACTGTTAAATTGAACCAGGTTCAGTTGGTTTATGAACTGAGATGCTTATGATTTATGTTTACCCTCTAAACTTTCACTACTCAGCTCACGTGTGGCTCTCTGCTGTTCTGCTCACCACACACATTCCTGTAGGTTTAACTGGCTCTGCCCCTGACAGAATAACCCAGTAGATAACTGCTGTAGAACAAACAGCCTAAAACATGCAAACAGCATATTCCGCAAACATCCATGAGGATTTAATAATATGGCAAGTTTTACAAAGCAGAAAAGAAATGCAGCAGCTCGACTCCACACTTCACATCACACTAAACAGACAGACAAAAGAAACTAGCATAATGTTTTCACCAGGTGTAATTCTTCCTAATCAGCCAAAGCATTAACACCACCTCTAAGTATCTACAATCTTTGTCCATTTCATCAGCTTCACTTACCACGTAGGTGCACCTTGTAGTTCTACAGATTGTAGTCCATCTGTTTCTCTGTATACTCTGTTATCCCCCCCAACACCTTTTTTTCAGTGGTCAGGACTCCCACAGAGCAGGTATTATGTAGGTGATGAATCATTCTTAGCACTGCAGTTACACTGACGTGTTGGTGGTGGGTTAGTGTGTTTTGTGCTGGTGTGAGTAGATCAGACATAGCAGTGCTGCTGGAGTGTTTAAACACCTCAGTGTCACTGCTGGACTGAGAATAGTCCACCAACCAAAACTATCCAGCCAACAGCGTCTTGTGGGCAGCTTCCTGTTACCACTGATGAAGGACTAGAGGATGACCAACACAAACTGTGCAGCAGTAGATGAGCTATCGTCTCTGTACAGATACAAGGTGGACCAGCAAGGTAGGAGTGCCTAATAGAGTGGACAGTGAGTGGACACAGTGTTTATTAACTCCAGCAGCACCGCTGTGTCTGATCCACTCACACCAGCACAACACACACTAACACACCACCACCACTGCAGTGTTGAGAACAACCCACATAATACCTGCTCTGTGGCAGTCCTGACTAAAATAGGAACAGGGTAAAAGGGGGATAACAAAGTATACGGGGAATGAAACAGATTTTTTTACAACTACAAAGTGCATCTATATTGTAGGTGAAGCTGATAAAATGAACAGTGAGTCCAGATACAAGGAGGTGGTTTTAATGTTATGCCTGATGGGTGTAAAATGCAAACCACAGCAGGTGCCTTATTGATACTCACCAAGCTGCTGGGATGAAAAGAGTAAACCTCAGAGAAAACAGTCTACAAGATGGTAAATATTCCAGTGAATTAATATTAATATTCAAGCAGGTTATCTTACATTTCAAATACTAGCAAACCCTTCCTACTGTTCAGCCTGGCATTCACTCTCCGGTTCAGTTTTTACACACCTTCTTTTCAGTTTAATTTCAGGTTTCTGATTTCTGGCATAGCTTTTCAGCTAAGGCTGGAATCTGTGTCCTGCCAATGAATATAAAAGTGTTTTGGGCGCCCTCTAATTGCAGCCTAATGCAGCAGCTGTAATCCTGGAGAAATGCTTACTTCTCAAATCATCTTGTGTACAAACCATTGGACTGAAGACACTAAAAGGAAAACTCCACTGATTTCTCAAAATGTCAGCATAATTCATTGGTTGAGACATAAACAAACTAATTCATAGTCCAGACTCTACACACTACCTTCGCACACTATAACTTTTACTGGCAATTTTAGTTGCCAGTAAAGTATTGTAAATTTACAATATGAAACTGTATGATATTTTACTGTAATATTACAGAACATAAAATCCCAATAATAACTGTACAATATACAGTATGATGCTGTATATATACTGCTAATTAAAAACAATTTTACTGTAAAAGTGGCTGGCAACTAAAATTGCCAGTAAGATACTGTAAATTAACAGTATAATTATCTTACTGTAACTGTAGCAATTCCAGTAATAACTGTAAAGAAAGCAGTAGGTTCTAGTATATTTACAATAAAGTTAACATGTTTATAGCCAAATAACTTGTATGCATGGGAAATGCATAATTACAGTAATACCAGAAATTATTTAATTTCATGTGAAGCATGAAATTAAATTTAATGAAGTTTGAAATTACAAACCCGTAATACCAACCAAATAATTACTACTACACACAAAGTTTTGATTTTGCTTAATTTACTGTGAAAGACAACTTTACAAATACAAGCAAATTAAATTTGCATGGCAGAGATACCCACTGCAAAACACAAATATTCAGTACCAACTATTCCAGCACCAACCTTTGATCCAGTTCCTGGGTTAACACCCATGATTCCTCTTCAAAATAAACCAAATATTTCAGTAACGTAAAAAAACATGGGTTCATTAAAGAGAAAAAGTGGCAGTTTAGCATTTCTCTCATTCTAACTTTACATTTAGTCCTGCTATTAAATTATACAAAATGTGTTTAAGGATGATGAACATTAACATTGATTCATTAACTGGAAAGCTCAACAGCTCAGGTATTGGGCTGTGAACAAATTACAAGTATTTTTACTCAGGTATGACTATTTGCTCTGGTCTGATCTTTCTGGATCAAAGTTTACATTTGTATGACTCATACACAAACGTTTACATTTGTGAACAAACTTGCACATGTTCATCAATAATGTCAAGAACAACAACCAATGAACAAACTACCAACACAAGCCTTCATCATAAAGATTACTTGGTCTAAAATGATCATTTTACGTAGGAAAAAAGTCAAATATGAAAGTGAATCTGATCTGACAAAGTCAGATCTGTGTCACATTTATAGAAACAACCATTTTACCAATTCAAACGTTTAAAATGAACATAGCCCCAGAGCTTAGTGTGATATTCGAGAACATATGGACGTGTTTGGCTGTGCACAGTATTGTGTGCATTTTACTTCTGGTTTGTGCCATTTTGTACTTACATCATGAATATTAATGGTCAGGAAAACCTGTAATACTTTAGCTCTAACTGTTGTGAAGCCCTTCCCCAAAGCTGCACCACAAACCCTTTAAACTATTTTTCTTACCTTTGAATGAATTCCAAAGTAGATGCTGCTCCCTCCTGATACTCCAGGTTGAAGGTGCAGTAGATGGCAAATAAAGGAGCAAGGTCTTCAACAAATATGTCTGAACTTGACCACAGGACCATCTCGCCTTCCACTGACAGCATCCACTTCAATTTTTAATTTACTTTATTTTTAAAGTTTCCATGAGGGGAAACCAATGCATCAATATACACCCAACTACCCAGAGTACAGGAGTTTAGCCCTGCCCATTTGCACTGCAGTTATAAGGAACATTTTAGCCTGAATTGCTTTTTGAAGAAGGCATGATAAAAAGCACCCAATTGGAACAGAACATTTACATACCAGTGTTAAAGGCACAATAACAAAATAGATTATTTAATTCTAAGGAATAAAGAGAGACACATTGTAGACTTCAGGGGGACAACTAAATACAAGGAAACTATAGAATTATGGGGGCTTTAAGAACCTTGGAAAATCAGCCGGGGTGAATCTGGTAATGCAACTGTTCTTTGGACATCTGTTGCAGTTGCTGCCACCTACAATACAAGAAAACCACACACATACACAAACAAATTTAAATTTCAATATTATGCTAAACAGCAACTAACAGTTAACGATGCTTATATAGGAGAGGCTATCTTATTACTTACATCAGCTTCTAGAAGAAGAGATTAAAATTTCTCCGTAAAGTGGGCCATCAGGAGCAGCAGGACGCAAGAGACCAGAGAACTTTCTTGTGTAACACAACTACTGACAAGCCACAGAGTTTGTACTCTTGAAGAGGATAATAATCCAAAAGCTCCTCTTGGTGTACACACACAACACTTGTCCTGTATTGTATCTGTTATGCAGTACACACCCATATCCACCAATGGCAAAGCAAGACGTATGTACGCTTACTCTCAAATTGCAGAGTCCAGAGACGAATGAGAGGTCCAAATCGTGTAATGGGCTCTGGGTAATGGGGTAATGGCACAAATAATGATGTTTTGGCTTAAGAGAATCACAGGGAAATGTCACGATTTTAAAATGAATGTACTCATCAATGAGTACTTTAAGATATGCAATCTGATCTGTAGATATAATTGGTCCACAAATGAGCTCCACAATGTGTCTAAGTAGCAAAACAAGTTGCCATATTTCTGCTGTTGGGTTCTTAATCCTGTCATCTATGATAACAGGCAGCAGTCTTAAGAGACACCAGTTCTCAATGGCCTGACCACCGAGTTTCTCACTCCCTGAGTGAATCTCTGCTGGTTTATTGCCAGCATCAGGTCCTGAGTATGGAAATTATTTCACACAGCGGTTTAGCTCTAAAAAAGTAAAGCATTTCTCTTATTTTACCAAGTAATCAATGTACATCTGAAGATCAACTGCTACTATGCCTTCAAACAGGTCATGGCCAAGGCATGGAGGCAAGCCAGGCTGGCATACATGGAAGTATTTCAACTGACTGAAAGGAGAATCAAATTTGATCCCACACACAACATCGCTGCCACTGTCTTTGAGCTCCTGAACATTGTTCTGATAAGATGCTCTAGTTTGCTTAATGCCAATGCCAGTTCTAGATGCGTGGACTGGAATGTGCCCCTATCTAAATCGCAGTACCTGCAGCAATGTCGGCTCCAGCTGAAGTTCTCCACAAAACCTCCAACAGCATGGGATCCCAGGTTATCACCTACAATCGCAAGAAAGGCAGCTCTCAGTATTTTGCCATCATTTAGAACAATGCCATTGTCTTCAAGATCTTTGAGATCTTCAATCAATAATCTGAAAACAAGATCTTGTCCAAAGAACAAGCATGTGCATGTGGTCTATATTTGACCTGTTGTGAGGCAAAATATCAGCTAGGGTAAGATACACTGCAAGCGATTTGTGTTGTTTCTTTGTGGAGCCCAGTGATTTGACCACTTCAAAGGAATCATGATAAATAATTAAGCCCAGAGCTGATGGGTCAGTGTGAAATAAAACATTTAAAAAAAACATTCCTTTACATAAAAACATTCCTTTACATTCTGGAAGAAGCCAGGTTTAGTTATTTGAGAAAGCACTTGTTCATACTGTTCCATTACTGACTTACATTCAAACGGAGCTTTAATAGTTTCCTTAATAGGAATATACTGATAAAACACTCCTTTCCTGACTCACGATTCCCTAGGCAAAGAGGCACAGGTTCAGTGTAATGAAAATCAGACCTGAAAACAGTCTTTCTTCTCTGAGCAGTAGTCAAAACTCCATTATTGCACAGTTTCAGAAGATCCTCCCTGGTTAACTTGTCAGGTAAATTTCTTATTTTCTCCTCTGCTACTTCCAGCAAAGTAAACTTCTCACTTAGTTTACCAAGTAGATATGACCGACCAATGTCATGAATATTCTGAAATTCCTTTGAATTCCTACTTTGAATAGTAGATTCTTTCCTCTGTGCTGCTGTAACATTGGACATTTCCCCACTGCGGGATTAATAAAGGACTTTATCTTATCTTATCTTATGTTATCTTAAAATGGACATGTGATTTCCAAACCTGACTGCATATGACTCTTCAAATGAGATAACAACTGTGTTAAATTCCCACATTGGACTACTTGGCATTTCAATGTTGTATCCCAAACCTGAATTTTGGCTTCCCTCGAAGACCTGTGATGTCTCTTGTGATCTTTGTATATATGAGATTTTAATGCAGTAAACTTATTAAAAACACGAGGGCAATCAGGCACACTAATCAGACATCTAAATTCTGAATTAGGAGTATTCTGGGCAATTTCATATGCTGAGCAAAAAGTAAGATGGTACCGCTCTCGTAGTAACAAACTTGGCAGATAAACATCTTGTAGTGAGAAGAGATAATTGACAACTAAGTTACATATGGCAAAGGTGCCACAATAAGCCTAAAAGAACACAAAAACCCTCATATAGTAAAGTTAGCAGACACACGAGCAAGGGACTAACATGCACTAAAACGCTAAGTATTTCAAATGTAAAGTTACTTAACAAATGAATCAACAAAATGTAAAGACACCCAAAACACGCACTGGACAAGCTAAGCCGCTAGTGTTAATCGCACGAGATAGCCGAACTGTATAACGTGTGCCTTAACTGATTTACATGCGCCGGGACAGCTAGTTAGCTACCTAGCTGACTTACGTGGGAGAATATCCGCAGAACAACAAAAGCCATTCTAATTGTCACAGGGAAACGCGTTCCCGGAAGCTTGTGATGCTGGAGACAAAGTAAAACCAGAATACAGAATATTTAGACAGTTCGTTTTAGTGCACACAGATCCAGTGTGGTGCTACAATCCTAGTGAAAACCTCTTTCTTTCAGCAGTCACCCATTAGTTATGCCAAAGTAAAGTAGCCTTAGGACCGAAAACACCATACATCTAAAAACCGTAAGCTGAGAAATCTCACTTACGCGATAACACGTGTTCGTGTACAGCGCTAATGTTACTGTGAAGTGATAGCCAGCTGCTAACTAGCTAGCAAGTTACTCAGAGAAGTGCTGCTGAACAGACACAGTTTAAACTAGAGAGCGGACGCTCGCAGCTTAGAAATAAAATCTAATTTATTTTGTCAAAATACCGAATATGTAGGAATAATTCTTACGCTGTAAATTCTACAATAAACTGTTAAAGACTGTTCACCAGCTCCCAAATCACAGCAAAATACAGTAATGTGCAGTAATTTATGAATACAGGACGTTCTTGTAAATATGTAATGTAAACATTACAGCAATTGTTTACAGTGCATGTCTTTTGAGTTTATATACAGTACCAGTCAAAAGTATAGACACACCCAAGTAAATGTGGATGTTTTTTGTTGTCTTAAAGACTCTACAGGCTTATGCCATTTTTGAGGTTTTTAAAGTGGACTGCATAAGTCCATGAGTGCTATTTTATAGTTTAATGTCTTCACTTTTTCTAAAGCAAAACATTAAACTAAACATAAGGAGACCTTCGATGAGTAGCTGTGTCTAAACTTTTGACTGGTACTGCATGTAATGCTGATGATGGTAAAATAGTGGAAAATTTGGAAAAGACATTTGCCCTTCATGTGTCCCTCCACCAGGAGTGAATTTTAAAAGTTAGAATTCAAGATAAAATAACATTTTACGGGCCAAAATCTTGCAATGTGTCAGGGAGCAAATTCATAGCCATTGTTATGTAATAACCTATTAACTAATTGCCTTAGAACACCTTTTGTGTATACGTCCACCATGTATATAGGTTAAAATAAATGGATTAGACGTCAGTATAAGATACTTTTTATATACTAATTTCATGTAATGAGTTTCTGTCAAGGAGCTTTTAGAGGCATTACATTTCTATCACCACTACAATTCTGACTGTTCAGGAACCAGGGTTCCTCATGTCTACAACACAAATATAGCCATTTGTATGAGTTTGTAGTTTGTTGAGTTTGTACATGCAGCACTGAATATAATAAAATAACGGTCAATCTGAAAACAAGAATGGTGTAAAATAAACAGATTAAAGATACTTTTAAGACCAAAACTTTATCTCAAAACTGCCATGTCACAGATATCAGGCAGTATTCATAAACCATTTTATGTAATAGCTTTCTGTCAGGTAGATTTTAGAGACATCAGACATCTGGTTCCTATCAACACCACTGTGGACAATACTCACGCCATATGTTTCCCTGGAACAAAGCGTGTCACACCCAGTCTCTCGGAAAGACCTAGTCCATATTTCAGCTAATTACTTATGCAGAAATGTTTAAAAATCGTGGACTTCCCCTGAAAAACTGAATTGTTTAGGTAGCCATTGTATGCTTTATGATGCTTAACCCTTTATCTCAGTTCAGCTGAATGATCATGCCTATGATAAAGAGTGACTTATAGCGATACAGGGCAGTGATCATCAACCCTGCTCCTTTTGACTTTCCTGCAGTGTTTAGTCCCATATAGGTAAGCAGTTTTCAGAACCAGGGTCAGTGACTTAGGGTGTCTTCTGCTGCTTCTATGACCAAATGAAAACTTGGAAGTATCCAGCCTCCAAAACTGAATGTCCCTCTAACTCTTTAATAATCCATTACATCATAAAAACAAGAAGTAATGGTGCATGTTAAACAGACTTTGAGTTCATGTTTGTCGTGCTTCATATTCTAATTGTGTATGATATCTCTGTGTATAGGAGTAAAGTTAAGGTATTCTGTGTAAGATTTATGATCACACTTTTGTGTCATTTTTCAGCTCAACATTGATAGTGAATTGCCATAACCAGCTTTCACCTAAAACAAGAGGAGCACTAACAGCAGTCAAACAGATACTGGCTAACTGCGAATCCATTTTTTCCAACCCCAAACAACTGAAGCTGAACGCTTTTAGGTGGGAGGTAGGATTTCCCGATTTGGAAATTTCCAAGCTTCCAGTAGTCATGAATGCAGCGTTATCTCATATTTATACTCCAGTCAAACAGGCTTTGTAACTGCAAGTGTACATGTAGAATTCCTGCTTTTCTAAAAGGTAGATAATATGTAGCAGTTATGTCTGGTCATGAAAGTAACTTGGCAGAAATCTTTCCAATGAGGAACTTCTTTCACTGAGTAAGTTTATCTTACTGAAAGGTAAGAGTTCCCCCAGGTTGCCTGCAAAGGATCAAGCCAAATATCCATATTTTACAATCTTTGTAATACAGACTCTAGTATTCTAAGACACTGGTATTCTAGAGAACACTGAAGTGTATATTGGCTTGTGCTATAGGTTTGTGTGGCTCTGTTTGAAACCTGAGAAGATTAGAGAATAAATGGCCCACACAAAAGCTTGGTGCACACGTGGAATGTTTCCACAACGCAATGCAAAACAGCCATGTGGAAACATCCAACATTTGCAAGGGAAAGCAGAATGTTTGGCAAAGGAAATTTTCCTCTTGTGACCTGTGACGTGCTCTCATAAAAAAGTGCTGCAATTATTTACCATTCACATATTCGCAGACTAAAGACCCACCTCTTTATAAGCACTTAAGTGTGTAAGTACTCATAGATGTGTATATTGAAATGCTTTGTTTCGTTATGAGCATAAATTTGTTTTGGCAGATATACTGATTGCTAGGTAGTGCACTTCTGCTGTATATAACTCTGTATTCTTCATTCTAGGTATTAGCACTGGCCCTTGTTCGGGCAGCGTCTGAGCTCAAGGTGAGTTTTAGACTCTAACCTTCTTGTACTAGCTAGGAAACGTTATCAGACAGAACACTAAGCACGGTTGAAAGTCTGGATAAGAGCGTCTGCTAAATGCCATAAATGTAAATGTAAATATAGATCAGGGGCAGCTCATCCATTTAAGCACTGCTTAATAAAAGTTAAACAGAATTTTAAAAACAGTGTTTATTCCTCACAATGCTTTCTTGGTCTTTCTCTTTATTTGACTAGACTAAACCATTAAACTAAATAAATAACTAAGTAAACTACCTGAAAAGTAAGATTAAACAATAGTTCACATTTCTGTTTCTGAGCAATGCAAGTTTTCAGATTATTTTGTTTTGAGAAAAAGCAAAATCAGCCTTAGTAAAGACTCATGTTCAATATTCTTATGTGCCTATGCTGTTTGACTCAAGAGAGGCTTGAATCCAGAGTTCTACTCTTTTTCCTTGAAGCCAAGCTGAGTTGTAATGTGGTGACAGCAATGTTACTACATGTATGAAAGCAATAAATCATCCTATTTCAATGGCAGTTACAAAAATAATGATAACATAAAACCTGAGGGCCCTGTGGTCCGAGGCTTGCCAATGCCCATGGCAGTCAGAGGCCCCTGGGCACTGACTAGGGCTGTTTATTAGCAAGAACCTGGCAGAACAATGTGTATCATGATACAGGAGTCCGATTCAATATATGGCATTATATAGTACTGTAATACTGCAAGCAAGGCCATGTATTACAATTGTCATGGTATAAACAACACACCATCATATGCATAGGTATGCTAATACTAACGTTAGCAGTGCCCTTAAGCTACTTGTTTTCGCTGGAGTGGAACAATCTACTGGGTGAAGATACAACATAAAATGAACCACTGTCTGCTAAGAATCTTTTTGTGTAAACTGAAAGTGTGGTTTTGAGAACGGTTACAGTATCACATAACACTGCAATAATGCCCTGTGATGGACTGGCAACATGTGCAGGGCATTTCCTGCTTTCTGACCAGTGAGAGCTGGGATAGGCTTCAATACCCCCAGTGCGGACCCAGGAGGATAAGCAGTTTAGAAGATGACTGAATGAATAAGCAAATATTCAATATCAGTACTCAAGTGTACTGACATTTTCTTACACCCCTGGGCACTGGCCCGCCGGGGCCAGTCAGTAATCCTTCTCTGCTTGTCAAACTGCTCATTACCCAAACTTTACCACCAGCTTACTGATTTAGATCTGATGTCCATATTTATCTACAGTGCTGCTGATCTAGGACCACTTTTGTGCAGTGCTGCTACTGATCTAGGATGAACTGATTTACTATTAGACTGTAGAAAATAAGGTGAAGGCCTGGTCTTCTTTCCTCACTCAGCTTTCCTGCTTTGCTAGTTTTGAAGGACATGTAGAGTTAAGAGCTTAGGCCAAGTAAAACTTTCAACAACTTTTTTCTTACATTTAGTTCATGCAAACTCCTCCACAGCGTGCGACTACAGCGCGCAGAAAGCTGCCTACACAAGTGTGGGCTGTGACCTGTGAAAGTTACTGTTCTGTAACGTGCATGTGGGTGTAAGGCTAATGTCAGACTCTGTCCACCTACAACCAGCGACGTTCAGCCATTTGCAGCCTACACAAGAGCTCCCCCCTCATCGCAGTGACGCATACAGACACGAACCAAGGAAATCCCCAAACAACACTTACGACACAACATGCTGCCACGCTATTTTGTTTGCCACCCGTACTCAGGGTGATTTAGCCTCCTCCGCTCGGGATTGGCTAGCAGTATCCCGCCAATCGCGCTGCGATTGGGTACTCACAAGTAGTCAGCCAATAGCACGAGAAAGTAGCTTAAGAGGGCGGGACTAGTTCGAATATGGGTGGGTTTTAAAATACAGCGCTCAGCTCTTTCGCTACGTTCCTCACGACGGCGATAGACGGAACAACGTCGTCATTTCGGACGGCTCGTTAACTTCGACTCGGGGACAAACAGAAACGAGGTGAGCTCACTTTTCGTGTCTTTATATTCCACGGTGTCCTCAAAAAGAGCGGCTTTAGTGGCTTTTCATGTAGCGCCGGTGACGGTGGAAGCCCTACCTGTGGGAGCCGTTTGTGTTGACAGTTCGACGGGCGGAAAGGAACGGCGACTCGACGAGCTGTAAATACACCATTTAACGTTCGCGATAGGAGTTTAGGGTGAAACGTTATGTGTGCTCTTGATCACATATTAAATACACCTCGTGTGGCTAACAAGACAGGCTAGCCGTTCAGTGGAGTCGCCGAGGCTTTAGGTAGCTTAACGTGTCGCTAAATCTTCGGTTAACTTTACGTTTGCTCTCCATAGGTGCCTCACTGAAGGCCTCAGATCCAGCCTGTTCCAGTTACTGTGGGCGAACTCGGCGCTGCAGCTACACACGCTAACTAACCGGCAGTCAGCTCGAGAGGAGAAAAGGGGGAGAATATATGAAGACATCCTGCGAAGTGCAGCGGGAGACACTGGTAGCTGACATGTACGGCACGGCGGGAATGCCCGACCTCCTGCCCCCGGCGGAGTGTGAACTGAGGCCAAGTGCACTGGTCCCGTACAACGGCGTGGAGGCGCGGAGGAGCGTTTCGGAGATGCGGCCTCCACCGCGGACAGTACAGAGAGCCCCTAAACTCGGCCAGATCGGCCGCTCCAGGAGAGGTAGGAGTCCACTGTAGAGTCAGAATGAGAACAAGGCGGATAGATAACCTTCTATAGTGACATTTCCGTCATTCAACTGAGCACGTTTTTGTTGACACCACTCTGTTCTTGAGGGATCTACAAGATAAAAGGAAGCAGGGGAAAATTATGTATATGTATGCGTTTATGTATAGATGTGTGTGTGTGTGTATATATAAATATAAATATATATATATATATATATATACACACATACACATATACACACATATATATGTGTGTGTATGTGTGTATATATATATATATATATATATGTGTGTGTATGTGTATATATATATGTGTGTGTGTATATATGTATGTATGTGTATATACATATATATACATATATATA
>CM067482.1:9198880-9265256 GCA_034552555.1 Semaprochilodus insignis
TGTGTGTGTGTGTGTGTGTGTGTGTGTGTATGTATATATGTATGTATATACATATATATACACATGCAGACTGCTTCCTTTTTGTCTTGTAGATCCCTCCCTATATATAAACAGATGGGTGATAATATGTTTTCATAATATGTCACAGTAAAATTTACATTATCAGACATCTGGTGATTAATGTTGTATTAGTGTATACAGTGTTGGACTAAATCCAGTTAAACAAGACATTTCTGCCCACTTTATAACAAAACATGCACTTGGTCAGTGTTCTACAAGTGCTGACCTTATCCACAAAAAAGAAATATTATTGTATTGTGACACAATGTGTTGCGATAATGATATACAGTATATGTCGTACTGCCCTGTCCAGAATTGGTGTGGACGCAACATTTTATCATTAGGGCATATCGTAGCAGTGAATGGAATTTTATGTTTTGTGTTCTTTATAAATCTTTTGCTGAATATGTAGTACAGATGCACTAATGTAGAAATAGGGCAATTTTTAGGGCATTTAAAATGAATGGAAGAACTAAAAGTTGTTTACCTTAAATTATGTACTCTAACTGTATTCAGTAATGAGCTGAGGATAACACCTTTCCTATCCCTGTCATTACACAGTGGTCATTGATGATGAGGACTTGGATGACATCATGAACAACAACAGAAGCTTCCCTGTGTCTATCAGTGTCTCACCTATTGCCTAAAGCATGACGGACTGTGCCAAAGCTGTGAAGAGGCCAACACCATTAATCAAACGAGTTATGAATCATCCATAAAACCTAACGGGTCGTGAACCATTTATACTCTCACTCACGCAGTATCCCTGCAGATAGACCCACACACGCCCTCTCTCTCTCATGTTTCACATGGCTGCAACTTTTAAATCTGAGGACTGTTGGTGGTTGCCACTCTATTATTGCTTGTGCATTGGTTGTAACTTAAATCCTATGTTTCTGTGGTTACCTCTCTTGTTTTACACTGCATTTTGATACTGAGATTGAACATGATCTCCGAAGCTACAGGGCTATATTTATAAAAATATGCACTTTATGGAGGGTGCAAATACCAAACTGACCTCGTTTGGTAGGGTTGCTCCTCTCTCACAGAAGATATGTTCTGTGCAAGTCTGTTAACATGTAACGCGGCATTCGCTTAAGACCTACAGTTACCTTGGAAACGGAGGTCTTCAGGCTTGTCTTTTATGCACACTCAACTTCGGCGATTAAAGTGACCGTTTTTACATGGTCACTGTTTATAGGGATTGTTCACCTTTTAGTCTGACTATAATTAGCACAGTCTCACAACCTGAATAGTATCAGAAATGGTTAGTATTTAATGAGGGCAACTGGACTGTCCAAACATGTTGTTGGTGAATTATAATTGATTTGCATGGAAATTGCTATCTGATGTTCGTTTTGTATTTGTAAACTGCATTTTTGAAAATAAAGTATGCATGACTGTCATCATATCACTTGGTCTAGTACTATATGTTCAGAATATTCATATAATGTTGGGTAGCAGCTGTTTACGCATAAAATTAATTTACAACTGCAAAGCACTACCATACTTAGTCCATGGCTGGAGAAAAACAACATACTTTCAGTGTTAGTATTCTTTGAGTCATTCAACATTAACAAAGACGTCAGCTTCTGGTGCTTCTATCTCAGGGGATCTATTAGCCAAAAATAAATACAGTACGAGAAACTATGTTTTCATTAGTGTATAATCACCTGTAATTACAAACCGCTGTGTTTTCATTAACTTGGAATGAGTCCCTCAGCTCTACCAGGGTTGTCTTCCAACAAAGGCCATGTAAAGCCGCAGTTTTGCTACTGTAGCCCATAACAGATAAATCTCACTGGCTGAACAGGGAGCCTCTCACAGTTCATGTTTTATGGGGGTTTTGTTGTTGTAGCTTGAATATGATGGTGCTATAGCATCGGTCGGAAGACGCAGAATCCTTCTCAAATTGTCCAACCGTACCACACATCTATTGATAGCCCAATTGGTGCACTAAACTCCAGGTAGAATTATTATGCTGCATCAAAAATTACATTGCAAGCAAATGGGATAGATCAGTGACGATGATTTCCACAATACACCGATATTGATGAGCAATTGCATCTTCACTGTCAGAACAAAATCTCCATTTTTGTCCAATTATTATTTTTTTTACATTTTGTTTAACATAATTTGAGAAAACCAGCTGCCCTTTACACTGTGTAAAGTGACTTAACAAAATCTTTTTACATGAACTTTTTTTTTACATGAACTTTTTACATGAAGCTTAAGGATGTTTTTTTCCTTCTGTAAAGTTACCATTTTGGAAATGCAGTTGAAATGTTTTGTTCAGACTGCGATGATATGTAGAACTTAGTGAAAGCAGTTAAGATTTTATAAGACTTTATAAAATACAAGCAGTTAGCAGAAACAGATATGAGCCATCATGAACCAGTTGAACATGATACAGATATATAAAAGACAGATATAAATTAATATAATATGTAGACAGTACAACATTGAGAATGGCAATATTATGAAGAAATAAGGATTTTTATTGTGCATTGGGACATTTTTATGATATGGTATATGTGTAGCAATGACAAAAACAAACAAACAGAAAACATAAATCATTAAAAAAAAAAAGAGCAGAACATGGAGCGATGAAATCATCCATTCCGTATGATTCACTAAAAACAGGCTTTACAGGATACACAGGACAACACTTGATTATGTATATATATATATATATATATATATATATATATATATATATATATATATCCACCTGTAATTATGCCCAGTGTAAAAGTCTGTTGGGATGTTACCAAAATAACACCAGGTAATTATATTAGGCTTACCATATATGTGATGTTAAGTATGTTTAGGCATTTGTGAGTGGAGCAGCCAAATGTCATGACTGCCCAGTAGGAATGTCCTTTGTTTCTTTATTGTTGGACAGTCTAGAGTTTCGGCTGAATACACACCAAAGGCCATTTAAAATCATAGAAATGGAGAGCAACTATTTATTTGACTGCATAATGCTGTTATGTTTCTGAAACCTTCCCTTTCGTTTTAAATAGCTGCGGAGCCTTTAATGCCCTCTAGTGGAGTTGAGAGTAATTAATCACAACATCTATGCCTAGACAGCACTGACTAATCTTTGACTTGCTCAAATACTGTATATTGTAATATGGGGTGCTAACAGCATAAGTAGCTCCCTGAGAGATGGAGCTGTTTTCTCTTCCCAGTAACACTCAAACATCTAATAATACTTGTTCTTGGGCCATTACAAAATGTAAACTCTAGTTTTTCAATATGTGTAGGCTGCTGCAGTGCTAAGATGCTGAAATATAACCATAACCACCTGACACCAAACACTTTTCCATAGTTCTCTCTCTATGGATTAAACATGCTGTCCACCAACCTACTTCAATTCAATCCATCAGGCCCAGTCCAGTTTTCCTGTACAGGGGATCCTTCACAACACGCAGTTCCTACATCTGTCCAGCCGAGGGCAGTCACACATACTCCTTGGTGCTGCTGGAGGCTCGAGTGGAGTTTTTGGGGTACTTGGACACCTGCTTGCTCCGAGGGCAGGAGGCAGCCAACAGTGCTCCTCCAAGAACGTCCAGAAAAGATCCACCCCATGCAATGAAAATGGCTGCACCAAACTCAAACCTAACAGAAGACAGAGAAGACAGATTCTGGTCTATTCAGGTAACTACAAGCTGTATCTATCAGGCCTATCAAAAATGTATGGACCAAACATTATCACCAATTATGATAATATTCCAAACATATGAAAATATGAATCATAAGAAAACCACTCTCTCTGACTCTCTAAATCCCTTAGTTCCTCTGGGTCACAGTGGTTGCTGGAGCCTATCTCAGTGCTCAGTGGGCAGAAGGCCAGAAACACCCTGGACAGGCCACCAATCCATCACAAGGCAGACACACAGACATACACACATACACACACACACCTAGGGGGGAATTTAGCATCTCCAATTCATATGGTATGGTAAGAAACCGGACCACCTTGAGGAAACCCATGCAGACACGGGGAGAACATGTAAACTCCATATAGATAGACTCCTGGAAGACCCGAGGGGGAATCAAACCTGGGGCGACAGGGCTACGCACTGCACTACTGCACCATCCATAATCAAACCACTGTAAGCAAATGTACATCTCTTGTATGTGTACACAAATCAGTTATTAAAGGAGCAATCTGTAAGATGATGCAACCTGTCAAATTCATACTTCAAACAATTGGGAACCACAGATCACCAGAAAGTGGTGTCCACCCATGTTGTAAGAAACGCATAGTCCATCCGCGTCAATGTTAGCGTTATCGGCCGTTTACTTACCAGTCTAGAAGAAAGATAGTTCAGCATCAAACTTCATCCTTTTACTCACCAAGGATGTCTCCAGCGGTGGAGAGCAGCACCAACGTTAACACTTGTTTTGCCTTATACCACTTCTTTTATTTGTTGGTTGCAAAGAATGGGTGTCGGCGGTGATGGTTGCTACTTGCCATGAGCTTCAGCTACCATTGTGTTTGCTGTTCCTTTCATTAGCTATAATTAAATGACCTAACCAGAAGCAGGACCGTCAACATAATTGATTCAACATGACTGCTGTTAGGGCAGCAGTGCTACTTCTTCATCCTCTCATGCTGGACCAATCTGATTAATTGTTGTTCATTTTGAAACGTTTTAAATAAAACTTCTTACATGTTGGTCCTTTAAAAAAAAGTAAACAGATTCTAAACATATACAGTCGTATGCAAAACTGCATGTTTTGCATATTTCTGCACATTTTACTGCACACATACTGTTTATTTAATAAACTGAACATATATGAAAAAAGTAATGGTAAATTAATATTTAGTTATTATATTTATTGTTTATTTTTTCCAATACATTAAATGAAGCAAATAAACAGAAATTGTTCAGGTAAAAGTGCCCTATTTAAGTTCGTTCTCTGTAGAGAAAAAAACTTAGAAAACCAATAAAACTTCTATTTCTTCTTTTTTCTTCTCTTTTTTTTTACTAATATGTAAAAAATCCATAAAGACACTCAAAAAGTTCCTCTTGGAATCTGTGGCCCGACTTACTTGGTGTTGACTGGAGTGAAGGGGTTGTAGAAAGCGCGGATCACATTGTGGGCGAACCAAGAGCATGCAACAATGGCGCTGAGGGCTGTGTGGCCAAAACAAAGAGATCAGTTCAGAAAATGCAAAACTAATACAAACTGCATTCAAGTATGCACACATGGCATAGCTTTACTTCACAGTTTGATTCCTCAAAGCAACGTAGCAGCACTAATGATGTTTATAATGAAGCTTCTATTGACCTTCACATGATCTCCTCATAGTTTAGTGGGAGGGCAGTCTCTGGCAGAGAAATCAAACTCCTTCCTACACATGCTTTCATGACTTTGTTGGAAGCCCATTACCATGTACAGTACTCTCCATTTTAACCAACCCTTCTCTTTGAAGTTAAGTGACCCTTCAGCTTTGAAGAAAGTTATATTAAACATGACTGCAGATGAAGGAAGAAGTTCAAAGACATCTTCTTCTGTGTCTCTCTATCACACACTTACCTCCCACCAGCAGAATGATGCCTCCAGTCATGGCGGTGCGAGCCTTCCGCACTTTGTCTTCAGCTCCGCAGGTGGTACACTTCATACCCATACAGGCCACGCCCAGTCCAGCGATGGACACAATGATGCCCACTATCATTAAAGCACGTGTGGCCTGGAGGGCACCTAATAATCACATACAGTGACAGAATTACAGGGTTACACATGACAGACCTGTTATTGGGGATTTTGGAGCTTTTGCTTTCTATACTCGATAAAAACACTATATGCCTGTAGACAACTGCTCAAGCAACGTTTCTTCCAAAATCAAGAGGCCCCGTCTTTAAAAAGGTAACAGCTTCTACTGATCTGAGAAGGCTTTACACTAGATGTTCGAACATTGCTATAAGGATTTGATTGCATTCGGCCACAAAAAAAAAAAAAAACTTTAGTGAGGTCAAGTACTGATGTTGGAAAATTAGTTCTTCATTTAACCCCAAAGCCATTAAATAGTGTGCCATCGCTTCCTAGAACACAGTTCTAGTGCTCTATGGTTGAGCGCTGGGGGGCTTTATACCCCTGTAGCCAACACTTGGCATTTGGCATGTTGACTGTAGGCTCATGGGTGGCTTCAACTGGCAGTGCTTTCCCACACACAGTAGAGCAGTATGTGCCTAACTAAACGCCTGTGTCAGTAATGGGTACAAATAACAAAATGCAAATACAGTGATTTTGCCCAGAGTGCTGCTAAGCATGACATGAAGCATTTTAAATAAAATGCAGACAAAATACACAAAACTAAAACAGTAGACAATAAAACACACAAGTGGTATATAAAAACAGGACTGCAACTACCTATGAATATCCTTTCAAATATAAGATTGTATTCAGGGTGTTAAGATCACTGTCCGCACTGAGCGCACTCAGCTCCGATTTGGCTTATCCAGACATCACAGTGGTACAGAGCAGTGAAAAAGGAGTGATTGCATTTGGGCATAGCAAAGGCCATAATGTGAAGAAAGTAGCTGAAATTGCAGGTGTATGGAAGCGTACGGTAACATTGATGTGGCCTGCATCCAGAAACTTGTCCAGTCCATGGCAAATCAAATCACAGCTGTTATTACAGGCTGTAAGGTACATTTCAGTCACGGGTGACTCGTTTTTTGTCTGGTGAGGACACTTGACTGGGGCGCCCAAACTTTTTCAGCTGTATATTGAGCATTTTACTCCAATGATCCAATCAGATTATAGACATCTAACTATACATTGAGAATTTAGTTCTACTTACAGTAAATATTAACTTTTATAACTTTCCTACCTCAAATTAAAAGCAAGAACAGATGGTCATTAGTTTAATTAGGCTATTAGCATATTCTTAACATTTCCCAGAAATAAATCCCATTTGCTGAGGGCAGCAATGAAAGGGTCCAACCTGGGATAATAATCACCATATAAGTAGGAAAGACAAAAAGAAGAGAGAGAGAATGTGGGAGAGAGACAGTTTCATCCAACCAGAACCAGTCTGTACCAGTATATCCCTGTACATTCATGCTAATAAACAAGAGGAGATGGGGAGGGGTGTAACGAAGTGAAAGAATGGCCTCTCCGGCAGTATTCATTAAAGCACAATAAAAGCTCTCTTGCCAGGCACTGAAACTACTTCAGTATGGAATCCTGTGGAGGCCCTCCCTACTCCCCCTTCTTCTTCTTCTCTCCTTGGTTCACCCCCTCCTTCTTCTCTCCTCCCTCTGTCTTAACTCAACCTGCTGTCAGGTGCAGTCCCAACTGGTTTGATCTGGAAGTCTTCCTGACTTTCCCACACAAGGAGCCCCATCAGCACCTTCAAACAGGCCATATGGCTGGTGCAGGAATGAGCGAGGTGGGGAGCGAACGTATCTCATTCTATAGAAGTGTACCCTAAACGTTACACCAGGGGAGAGGCTGGCTGTGCTGTTCTGTTAGAAGAGAAGGGTTGCGGAGAGGTTGCATTCTTATTAACAAAGCTATGGGCTGCTGTTTCCACAGCTACATGTCCACTATCTTGGAGGCATACTGTAAGCCCACCACCTGCTTGCATGGTCGAAGTCCATTTATCAAGCTCTCTGTATGCATAGCAGAGGTGCCCTCCATTTATTAAGGTGTGGGTGTATTTTGGCATGGGGTGCTGTTGCCAGTTTAGCCAGTAAATAACTACAGATTTACAGCCTACTTTAACCCATTAACAAAGACTGCAAGTCTATTAAAGTGGAAATACACCATAAAGTATGGATGTAAAATAATCAGCCTTATTGTTCTGTTTCGACTGTAGTGCTGTTTGGTCTGTTTTACTATATTTGGCATTTTTGGCAGATTTGCTGCCAGATTTGTGCTGCTTTGACTACATTTTCTATAATTTGACAAACATGTTTTTTAATAGTATCAGAGTTCAGCAGATAAACTAACATTGGCATATTTGCGCTCCACCGTGCTTACAGGCCCACTAATCCAGAAACAATAAGCTCACTGTATGGTGATACAAAGCCGTTGCAGTCAGAGACCCTTAAGCTTGCCACTGAGGGAAGTGACACGATCTACAGTGCAGCAAATGCATCAGCACTGATACTGATCAAACATCAGTATAATAACAATGTGGATTGGTATATGATGGAGTTTTCAGTGATATCCTGCAGAACCCTAGTGATGGGTGGGCAATAATATATCACAACACCTTAAGACATTTTCTCAATGCATGATATCAAGATTTACTTGATGTTTCATATACTACACTGCACTAAAACTGCAATAAAACTGCTTACTTTATTTATTACTGCTCTAGTGCTCTACTATGTGCAATACCCAAATTCACCATGCATAGCATAATCTGTTTACCATCACCATGTGCAATGTTTCCTCTGATCTTAGTCTTCTGGATTTAAATTTTTAGTTTATATTATATTATATATTATATATTTTGTTTATATTTTCTGTATTTTTTTGTATATATAGATCTTATTTATTATTTATATATTTCCAGACCCTTCTGTTCTTTCCTCTGTGCTGCTGTAACATTGTAAATTTCCCCACTGTGGGATTAATAAAGGATTATCTTATCTTGTCTTAAATCCAGTTAGATAGGACAAACTATGCTGTCTTCTTATGAAACATGAGGTTGATTAGTGTTCTTGAAGAACTGAGAACATACACAACGCACTCTGTAAAGCATATTGTGACGTGATGTGATGTAGTTTATCACAACAATGATAAAGTACATTTATTGCATGCCTCTACCTCTACATCACCTTTTTATTAGGATAACCAAACATCCCAGTTTTCTGGGAACAACGCCCGTTCTTGGTGACCTGTCCTTGGCTGGAGCTGTCCCTGTTTTTAGCTGTGAATGAAAAAATCCTAAGAACTACCTGGCTGCAGAGCAGATATCTTGCATTGTGCTTGCTTTGCCCAAAAGTGCAGGCTGCAGATATCTACTAACCACTAGGGGGTAACAATAACCACGATTCTACTCAATACACAATAATGGTTCCACGATATTGTTTATAAAATATTATGGACTAAATTTGATGCTGGAGCTGGGAGGCAGGAGGAATGCTGGGGTGAGGTGCTGATTGGGATGATCGTTCACAAATGTTGGTGTTTAATCAGTGCAGTGGCATTAGTGGCATAATTAATGGAATGTCCATAATTAATGCTGTCACAGTTCTGCACCACAATTTCACAATGTATCGTTGTGAAAACCACGTTACACCCCTGCTAACCACGTCTATCACTTGCTCACCTAGTTCTGGAGAGTACTGCTGTGTAAAACTCCACCAAAAGCTAGCAAGAGTCAAGTGAGTCCACAACATCACCACAAACGTCTTTTCAAGACACACAGTAACCCAGGGATTAAAAGTAGGGGTGGGGTTATGGGACTGAATCGTGCTACCAAGTCATAGGTAGGCTATCTGATTTGTATAGGCATTTGAACGTACCTACCATGCCATCTACAACTAGTGTATCATTCATGAATTGCATAATTTTTTTAGCCATCCATATATGACATCTGGCATATGTTGATAACATATGGAAAAAAGACATGAAACTGGAACTGTCACATTTAAAACCGTGGACATTTTAAGGACATATGGACCATCAAACTGGAAATATTTACAGTTTTCATTTCTGAAATCTGGTCACCTTATTTAAATGGTGCTCAACACACCTGATGCAGGTCAACACCTGCATCAGGTGTGTGTAGGGTCAAAACAGAGCAAATATAAGGACTAGTTGGGGCTTGGACGAGCTGGATCAACACAGCATCACCCCCCTCCCAAATAAGTGTTCAGAAGGTTCCTGCTGCTCACAGAAGACCCAGCTAGAACGTTGTTCTAAAAAGGTTCTGAGAATATTACAATGCAGGGTTCCATTACTGCTTTCAGCAGGAAGTTTACTTTTGGTTCCTAGAATTTTCTTTCTAAAGGTAGGAGAACGCTGTCTAATAACATTCTGTCCTTTCGGGTCTCAGTAACATCCATAAACCGTTTTCTGAATGTTGTGTTGAGAATGTTCTTCTTTTGTTATCATGTAACGTAATCTGTGTCCCTGACAACATCCTCCAAACATCCTCTAAACGTTGCAGAATGTTATGTCTTAGTTAACATGTAACCTTACAGGGACATTATTAAATTATAAACACATTTTAAAAAGTTCTTTGAGCATTAAACCTTTATTCTTTTAAACTCTATTAGATCTTGTAGGTAATGTTAGCCAAAGTTGAAGCGGGAACGTTTCCTGCTGGCTGGGGTCGTAATATCAGCAGCTATGTGTATTTGTCAGTAACAGATTTTGACTCTGACTTTCTTAAAGAGCTTATAGGATGTATCAGTTAGACTGCAGACTACTCAAGAGACAGTCATGCCATTTTATTTTCTAACTGCATGCAATTCTGTTAATCTACCATGATGAGCTATGATAAGAGTCCGCTTCTAAACGATCCTTAGTTCTCGCTAGGAACGCACGAAACAGGTGGCCACTTACTGTCCAGCTGCAGAATAGAGTCGTAGATTTTGCACTGGAGCTGCCCGGTGCTCTGAAAGGCGCAGGACATCCAGAGCCCCTGGTACGTGGCCACGGCGGTGATGATGCTGTCCCCCACATAGGCGGACATCTTCCACTGGGGCAGCACGGTCCCCACGATGAGCCCCAAGATACCGACAAGAGAGAGGGAGAAGCCCAGCAGCTGGACTCCAGAGTTAGCCATATCCGAGTCTGAATCACCAAATCACCTGCTGCTCTAGCGGATCTGAGTGTCGAACAGCCGCAGCACCGGTAAGAAAGCCGCTGAAACCCTTTCGCTCTACTTTTTCACTGACGTCAGAGATGAAGAACAAGACATCAGCGAGACTCCTCAACTGACTGGGAAGTGTTGATCTATGAAGTCCAGACTGGAGGAGAACGTGCTGCGAGCTTCTGCGTCATAACATGCATGGCGAGCCGCTCTGACGTCACGCCCAATAGCATCCTTCCCTTGGACTAACTGATCTCTCCAGATCTCGCTGGCTGGATACAGTGCCTGCCTGCCTGCCTGTCTGTTCAGAAAAGGTGTTTTCCTTTCCCAGGACATCACCACTGAAATATTACCACTGTCAGCCTGTGGCTGCCTGAGCTGCCAAGGACAGAATGCAAAACAGCTGCTCACTGATGCTTGCTTTCCTCTGGGGTGGGGTTTATTTTGCAATCTTTAATATTCCTGAAATCTTCTTCACCCAAAGATTCAGCATTCCCGCAGTGAAAGTATTCCAGAGTTTGCTGGAAGGAGCGACAGTGTGTTCTCTCTCTCGAAGTAAATAAAAACAAATTCTCTGTAGCTGTATTGCCAGAACCTGTAAGGTCAATACCCTGATCAGCATGTTATATGATTAGTGAGGAATAAGATTATTCCTCTTTATGACCAGACACAACCAGAAGGTCCAGACTTTCATTCCCCACTTTACATTTACATTTACATTTAAGGCGTTTAGCAGACGTTCTTATCCAGAGCGACTTACGACCATGCTCAGTGTTCCGTCGGATGATGTTTCCCAGCTAGTATAAGAAGGTTAGAGTCAAAACTCGCCATGAGCTCAGATGCTGGCCAAACAAGGGCCAGTGCTGCTACCTAGAAAGAAGAACACAACAGAGTTATATACAGCAGAAGTGTAGAAGTCCCCACCCAGCACTCATACCTAGAGAGAAGAAAGGTAACTTAACTTCTGTAACTTAAAGGTGCGGTATGCGATTTCAGGTATTGTAACATGGGTTTTTTGTGTTTGTGCACAGGATGTGGGGAAGCAGAGAAGATCTGAAGAACAAAAAATTAGAAAGAGGTTCAAGATCAGGCAAGGGCAAAGCGATATTTTCCAAGAGGCTAAAACTGATTTCCTATTCGCATCTTCTTGTTAGAATTTTCCTGTTCCACCTTAAATGTTTTAAGGTGCCTCAGGCATCAAAATGTACCTGCTGCACAATTTAAGGTGGAGAAGGAAAGTTCAAAGAAGAACCTGGACAGGTAGACAGAGGGTCAAGCATGGACCTACTGCACTATTTAAGGTGAAATTGGGAAAATTCAAACAAGAAACTGAGGTTTCAGAATGTAGCCTAACTGCTGCACCATTTAAGGTGGAACAGGAAAATTCAAACAAGAAACTGAGGTTTCAGAATGTAGCCTACCTGCTGCACCATTTAAGGTGGAACAGGAAGATTCTAACAAGAAACAGAGGTGCTGGAATGTAGCCTAACTGCTGCACCATTTAAGGTGAAACAGGAAAATTCAAACTGGAAACTATAATGAAGGAAAGATGTAATGGTGAAACTCAAACAAGAAGCTGGTGAAAAAGACGCTGATTTCAGCTTCAAGGAGAGCTAAAATGTGTAAAAAAGGATGAAACTTGGATAACTCAAAGAGCAAAAGAGTGACTTTGAAAGAAAAACTGGTGAATAGATAGAGATTCATTTACAAAGACCTTTATCAGGTGACGTTTCAATAGCAGCAGTGACTAAAGTGACATCCACATTTAGATCAAGCAGAAAGACTTAAGTCAATAGGTTGCACAGTACAACAAATTCTTTTCATAGCGTTTCTTTGCGGTCAGTGTGCAGGGTTAGCCATGATACAATACCCCTGGAGCAAATAGGGTTAAGTGCCTTGGCACCTAATTTGCAATCCATTCCATAGCTCAACTTAACTCAGAAAACAGTGTACAGAAAGATGAAATCACACTTATCCGGCTAGTTCACTGCTCTTACTACTGGCTCTATCTCTCTCTAACTATGCTAGAACAGCACACAGCCCTTGCAGTTCCTCCCCGCCCTTCAGTAAAAGTCCTTGCAAAATGAAGTGTGAGAAAGAAATCCTAGGGAACCATAACTCAACACTACACAATGTTTCTTGAACACCACTACTTTTTTTTAACTAAATAGAACCCAGACATGCTCTGACGCCATGCTATGTTGGTATTACAGCAACATCAACAGAGCATAAAATACTGTGACACATAAAACAACAAAAATATCCTCCATATAATTCATACATATGTGCTTTAAAGTGGACAAACCTCCAGTACAGGTACAAAGAATACAGCTACATATCACTGGAGGCAAAGCCCCCTTGATGCATGGCTGCTATGTGTCAAGCTGTATTAGCTGCTGAATTTAATTTAGGTAACATTGTACAAGGTCTGGAGGTGAGAATGAACCTCTTGTTGCTTTTTCTGTTAATCTAACATTAGTGAGTCCTGTGGAATTTTAATACCCTGTGAACCCCCTTTGACATCAGAGAGACCTTTCATTTCGTTGGCGGTGCTTATAAAGAGTTTGTGAAACAACAAACATTGAAATGTGCAGCTGGTACATGTTCTCAGTCCATTTTATGGAATTTACTACAAACGAATCCCAAAGACTACAAACAAGCACCATGATGATACTGCAGAATAGCACACAAGAGCCCCACCCACTGAACACCAATAGCCTTAACTAGCCCCAATCTTCACAGGGCACAGTGACCAGGGCACGTGATGTGTGTCACGTCTGAACACTCCATCAACTCAACCCTGTACGTCCTGTGTGTCCTGGCAAGGAGCGACTCCTGGAACACTGCGAGCTATTGTGTGCCTCACAGAGCTGGCGCCACTGACTCAATGCGCTCACACAGGGAGGGAGACCATGCTCAGGAGCTCAGAGAGGAAGCAATAATCCTAATCAGAGAGGAAATGATTTTCACTTCCACTCCAGCACCACACCGTAACACTCGGTGTTGTTGTGGGTTCAGATTTATGAGTTTGCCTGGGTTGTCAAGGTGCAAGAGGTGCTGAGAGTCAGATGGGCCCATAAGATATGGAAAAGTGCAAGCTCATTTATAGTCATTGTATTTAGCAAGGGCTGCAGTGTCAAACCTTGCATAACACTACCAGATTTCACTAATACAAGGATTTAATTAAAGGCTCTGCTGCAGAGAAAATGGATTTTTCCTTTTTTCCAGGAGTTTGGTGTACTATGTAGCCACTGTCCACTGAAGTTTCATAATGCCCTGTTCCACATTCCATACAGTCCAGTGCCTCCAGACAGGTGTACTTCATGATACAATACAATTATCATGCTTACCATGAATAACAGAGCAAAAGAGAGACTTTAAAAGAAAAACTGGGGAATAGATGGAGTTTAATTCAGAAACTTCACATTCCCAAACTTTTAACAGGTTATGTTTCAGTAGCAGCAGTGACTAAAGTGACATCCACACTTAGATCAAGCAGAAAGACTTACGTAAATAGGTTGTACAGTACAACAAATTATTTTCTTTGCATTTCCCAGCTTGGATAGCTGAGGTCAGTGTGCAGGGTTAGCCATGATACAATGCCCCTGGAGCAAATAGGGTTAAGTGCCTTGGTACCTAACTTGTAATTGCCCAACAATGGCAAATTAGCAGACCTGGGTATTGAAGCCACAACTGCTTGATCAGCCCTACTGGGAAATAAATGGAGCTTCATTCACAAAGACTTTCAACAGGTTATATTTTAATAGGAGCAATTGGAAGATGGTCATGTAAAATATAATTGCACTGGTTTTTGGTGTATAAAACCACACAAACATTGTAAGTGAACTCCAGCGGAAAGAAACAAACAGCAGAAAAGTTCTGAATATGGGCTGTTAATTAGTTTGTCTCGTTTTAGGAAAATAGGCTAACTACCTGCTTCCTTCTCTCAGATGGACAGAATGTTCCAGTTCTGTCAGGACTCCTCTAGTTCTGAAGTAATCACTGGGGTAAAGGTCAGGGATGAAATATGGGGAGAGAGGAGGGGCAAGGAGAAAGACGAAGGGAACAAGCCTTCATCCCAGGAACATCTCCCTTAAAGCATGTGATGGCACAGCTACCCCTGGTTACGTGATTTATCTGCCACCCTCTTGGCCAGTTCTCAAACCGTGGGCCAAAAAACCTTAACACACAAAAGAACAGAGAATTTTGTTGAACGTTTTCCCCCTCCTCATTCCCGTAAGCCGACATTCATCTAGTGCCCTCACCTCAGCACTGCGCTCAATAGGGGAGCAGAAACAGCTAAATCACCCAAACAGAAGGGCTCTGCTTTGCTCCTGGCTCCGCTGCTTTGTAAAGGGAGCAGACAGTGTGAAAGGAGCCTGATTAAACTGCTGTAAGCCTGCTTAGAAGGCCACTGAACCGTTTGCAATAAAACACACTGGATTCTAGTTCTCCCTTAAAAGAAGCAGCGCTGGCAATAAGACATTTTATATTGCTCTCTCTCTCTCTCTCTCTCTCTCTCTCTCTCTCCCTGTGCCTTTCTTGTGCATTTTGTTATGAAAGGAAAGTAGTTTGGCTGACAGGCCAAAAGAATGCGATGGAATACGTTTTTTTCAGCAAGTCTGGAAAAAAGCAGAAAACTTGTTGTACTGTTTGTCTGACAGGAACAGTTTGGTGGTCTATCAGGTGTTGCGTTCTTGTAAGTGGTATCTATATCTGATATCCTCAGACACATCTCAATAAATGTAAGTATAAGTATATAAGTAACTGAGTACTTTTATGGCTGTTTGTGGCTGCTTTTATTCAGTACTATGTAATACATCCTCACTCTCCAAATAAGTTTCTCCAAAATGGCAGCTTTACAGGAGAGGGCAAAAACCTAATTTAATTTAATTTTAATGTAAGTCAATGAAACAATACTTTTTTGAGGTGAAATTGGGCAATTTCTGTTGGTTCATCCATCATGAATTTGTCACATAGTGTAAACGACAGCTGTTGTGTTTAATTGATGCGTAAGAGAAAAAAATCAACTAAATGTAGATACATATTAGACACAAAATGACTTAAAGTTTAGGATGATATATACACTCATCATCAAAAAAAAGTTGCACCTAGAAGGAAGTGTCGGATTGTAATGCAATTTGGAAGGAAGATAAAGATTAAATGATGATAAATTTAGACTGATTTGGGCAATATTTATTGAGCTACACATACAGAATTGTCTCTCAGTATGGCGTCGGGCTGCAGTGTTTGCTAACGCAACATGCCAGACGTCTCGGCATGGAGTTGTAGAGGTTCCTAATGGTGTCCTGTGATAATCCATCCCATGCAGATTGAATATTCTCACACAGTTCCTGCAGATTTTGAGGTAGGGGTGGAGGTGGAGTGACACTAGGCCTTCTGGACATGTGACACGTAAGAACAAACGTGAGATGTGAGAACAAACCTCCTGTTGGTCGTCACCAAACTTGGAATCACTGACGCACTGACTCGGTCATGCAGAGTTCTCCTCTACAACATACAGAGGATTCGACCCTTTCCTCTCGCAGGAGGACACCCAGTTGCTAGTCCAGCCTCTTGTCATCTCAAAGCTAGACTACTGCAACTCGCTCCTGGCTGTTCTTCCTCTGCGGGCCATTCGGCCCTTGCAACTGATCCAGAATGCAGCAGCTTGGCTCATCTTCAATCTTCCCAGGTTCAGTCATGTCACCCCACTGCTGCACTCCCTTCACTGGCTTCCAGTTGCTGCCCACATCAGATTTAAAACTCTGATGCTCGCCTACAAAGCCAAGAATGGACCAGCCCCTCCCTACCTTATGGCAATGGTTAAGAGTCGATCTGTACCTCAAGCCCTTCGAGCTTCAAGTACAGCTTGACTCGACCCACCATCCCGCAAAATGCATGGAAGACAAGCGTCCAGACTCTTCTCTGTCCTGGCTCCCAGATGGCCCCACTTGCTGTCCAAACAGCTGAGTCTTCAAACACTGGCTAAAGACCCATCTCTTGTAAAGTACTTAAGTGAATTATTGCTAATAGATGTATATATTAACGCTTTGTCTTGGCACTTATACTGAAATCAACCATTCTTCTCTCTAGGATTGAGTGCTGGCTTGGGATTTCTAGTTAGTGCACTTATGCTGTGTTTCACTCTGTATTCTTCTTTCTAGGTATCAGCACTGGGCCTTGTTCGGCCAGGGTCTGAGCTCAAGGTGAGTTTTAGACTCTAACCTTCTTTTACTAGGTAGGAAACATTCTCAGATGGGACACTAAGCACGGTTGTAAGTTGCTCCGGATAAGAGCATCTGCTAAATGCCTTAAATGTAAATGTAAACAAACTGTTCATCTTGACGCTGACCATGGTGCCTCCACTTATGGGTTTGCTGGTTGTCTCCACCAAGACAAAAGTGGGACTCATCACTCCATGACAGTTTGGCACAACACTATTGCAGCCTTTGGCGACGCTGACATGGTATTAAGTTGTCATAATGGTAGTCTTGCGTCATGCAGCCATCTGCCAATGGTACAACAGGATGATTCATGGAGGGCGTCAATGCTTGCTGAATGTCCGCAGTCATGGCTGTTGGGTCAGTCAGGCACAGCGAAAAGGCCTGTCCTTGCTTTTGTCACATGCACGGCCAAGCATGAAACTTGAATCATTTGCATGTCTCATCATGTCAAACCTACCCACCAAGTTCCTGTCATTTGATTCTGTCTGCATGCAACTTCTCATGCAACTATTCTTTTCATGCAAATATTCTTGATGAGTGTATGTATATATCAAATCGAATAGCTTGACCAAACATGTTAATGTGACTACCAATAAATGATAGCTAGTATCCAACAGTTAGCAGGATGCTAGTTGGACAGTGCCATCTCTGGGATGTTTTCTTTTGTTCCTTGTTAGCAAAATTAGCAGTTTTGATTGAACTGTATTTTCTAAAAAAAAAAAAACTAACTAAACTAAATAAGGTTTTTCATGACTCACTGGAATTGCAGTGCAGTACAAGACTAGGCTTAAATCATGTACTGTAAACCTGCCCATAATATTATTATAGAAGTAAGTAAGTATAAAGGCATGTTTCACATTAATTGTGCATTAATCTGTTGACTGTTGTGCTGTAAAGATTTATTAGACTGCAACATTATTGAGTGTAGTTACGGCTGAGGCAGGAAGGTAACAGGGAACAGCCACTCAGGGTTATATAAACACAAGAGTGATGTTATAAAAACTTGGCAAAGAAAATCTGCTGAATGAATCAAATATTTAACCAAAGCTCAGTGGTTCAGACAATTAATAATAAATGACACCCGAGAATAATAATCTTAAAAATCTGCAAACACAAGCACTCAAAACACTCAATCTGCTCCACAAGTGTAATTAGTTTAGTTTTGGCAGGTTTGTAGGGTTGGGTGTCAGTATTTTATTGGGTGTATCACATGAAAAAATATTTTCTTATGTGACTAAAATAATGTAAACTTTTCAGATAACTAGTTATGATTAGTTGAATTAAGCCAATAATTTAGGAACTGATATACATATTATGTCAACATGGAAAACAAAGAGACAGACTCTGAAATATTCTCGTATCTAAAATGCACACAAGGAGTCAGTGAAAAATGCCCTTTTTTTTACAATAACACATTGTACATGTCAATTGAAATAGTATTTCCTCCACCAGGCTACCAGAGTAACCATGTCATCTATGCAATAAAAATACAAGCAACTTGTCCTGTGACCTGCAGAATGTGAAGAAATATATCATCTATATTATACCAGTAGAAGCCCATATAGCCTACATGTGTAGAACAAACACAGTACTGATGGCTTGACTCAGTGTAATTCATACTGCACACTGTCGCCCTCTACAGTCTGACTGTAGGAGCTGCAAGTGAAAAATGAACATGGGTTTACTCTAAAACGTGTCTCATCACCAGTCCCTGGGCCCAAGTTTTGGAGCATCCACATGTGGATCTTCTGGAAGTGGAAGAGAGTGTCTGAGTGTGGGATGTGTAAGAGTTGTTTGGTGTGTGTGTGTGTGTGTGTGTGTGTGTTTATCTCAGGGAAAAGGGTTTTCAGGCGTGTGATTGAAGCTGGCATCCAGAAACATCGCCAAAGTGCCAAGGGTGGTAATGATAACGAAGAGCCAGAGGAAGAGGCGGTCCACCACAATGGCAATGTACTGCCAGTCATCGGTCATCTGCAGACACACATACGCATACAACTGGATGTTATGTACAGAGAGGACAATATGAATAGGTGGTCTGTTTTATCTAATTATAAATTAATTATAAAGATACTGTGCAAAAGTCAAAAAACACACTTTAATTTATACAATTTCCAGTAAATGGCCATGAAGCAAAAGAAAAATAAATAAATAAATAAAAATAAATCAGAAAACATTACAAAGATAGCAAAATTGTTCTGGCTCAAATCTGGCCCACATTCCCCATTTTCATCTGGCACACTTGCCATGTAGATTGACAGTGCTTTGGTGGACTGCTTCCAGTTGCAAGATGTGAGCCATGTATACACCAAATTAGAGCCAAAAGTAGTTCTGCTGTATCTCTGCCTGAAGTGGACCAGATCTTTTTTGGAACATATGGGCCTTATACGTTTTTATATATGTGGGCCACGTTTGGCCTACATGTGTGTTGCCAGTGCCAATAGTGGGCCAGCAGTACCATATCTTTGCCAGATATGGCGCACATCCGCATGCTATCCGGGTATGTTTAACAGAAAATCACACAAAAGTCTCAACAACTTAATATATCATTCACAATCTCGTTAGTATTCAGCACTTTTCAGCATTCCACCCTTCACCTTTATAACAGCTTCCACAGTTTTGGGGAGTCTTGTTAGTTCTTCAAGGAAATCTGCATTTTCTGCTTCTCATGATTCTACTCTGGAACTCACCTGTCCAAAAAACATCTCTGATCTCCAATTCCAGTTTTCTAGTCCAAATCTTTATCTTTTTCATCTATTTCCTTTTCTCAGCAACAGCTTCTTAACAGCTACACATTCAGGTCTTGCACGGTTGTTAGGAACCTTCTATTTTTTTCACTTGACTTTCCTCTTCCTTATGCAAGTGTATTATTTCATATCTAATCTCCTCAGTAATCTCTCCCTTAATCACTTTACATGCACAGGAGAAAGAAATTTCCAGGGCAGTTCAGGTGTGTTTTGCTTGGGTGAATGTTAATGTCTCTAACTGAAGGGGAACAGAATGAAAGTGAGACCTTGGGTAACAGCTTTTGTTAGGAGGACACAGCTGTAACTGGCTGCTTTTAAGATTAGAAGGATGGCAGAGTTAATGTGGTAAAAAGTTCACAAAAGTGTTCAGACTTAAATACTGATAAAATCCGTGTACATTTCTGTTAAATATATGATTTTGTTAAATATGCACTTAAAGGTGCCATAGAATGCCATAGACCTAGATTTGCAGATACGTAGTTAAATAAGGAGAGTTTGGTACATGGAAGTGACGTAACATGAACCTTGTACTCTGTTGTTCCTCCTTTTAAATGCAAATCCTGCAGGTGGGTAATAAAACGAGATGGCTGTCAGGTAACAGTCTCATTTATAGTTACCCAGCCCACTGAAATAACAACAACCGAGCAATAGCAACAACAATTTGTGAATCATTGTGGTGCTTCGCTGTAAGCCAGCCAATCAGAGCAGAGCTCATTAAATAAAAAATTCTAGGGCCAAATGATAAGGTAAATGTAAGTGTGAAACTGCATCTAGCCATTTGTCACCCAAATCAATCACATACTGTTTATGCAGACATCAGAGAACATTTTAAAATGCTGAATAAATGCATTCTACGGCACCTTTGATGGCCAAAAAGGGTGGTCTGTGACTTTTGCTCAGTGCTGTAAACTGCCTGCCACAGCATGTGTTTATGTGTCTATATGATACTCACAGTATCATCCACATCTTGTTTTTTCAGTTGTTCGGCCATGTAGGTGATGGCAGCGATGGCAGATTTGAGGTCTGGAGGCAGGATCAGACAGTAGCTGTCACTGTCAAAAAACCTCTGCAGCTGCACTGTGCTATCAGGACGACTGTAAATCACACATACACACGTTTCAGTTACTGCCATATATGTATTCATGTATTGTGTCTTTAAAGGTACATGCAGAACAACACTGCCCACTGCAGCAATATCCAGTAAACTGGGAAGAGGGGGAACAGTCCTAGATGAAGACTTAAGTATAAACATTGACTCATGACACAGAAGGACATATATATGCATACAGGCATGCACAACCACCCACGAACACATAGAGGTTACTGTACACATGACTGCAGTGGTATGTCTCCTTGTATCCACTCAATGTCAGTTGCGATGAAACCTTCCCATGTGCAAAACTTGAGATACAGAGCTGAACTTTAAAGCTCATTTGTTATGATCAGACAGTAAGCTGTGTCAGACGGATTGTTAACCCATGGTAAACACTTTGGTTTCTCATTCTCACACACACCTTACATTTTCATACAGTTACCAGAGTTAGGGTTTACTTTTTCCTGTGAAACCTGATGAGTTAGGTAAACCCAGATGGTTTGAAAAACACATTTAAGTTGACGTAGCATAACTCATTTAGCATGTAGCGCAGTGCATTTTAAGTACTGTTTACTGTTACTGACTGAGCTATTTGTGTTACTTGCATATCTGTAACAGAGCAATATTAAGTATGTGTGATGTAATTAAATTTTCCCCTGTATAGATTATTTGTGTTTGTCCTTGGTCATATTTTGGTCATAAATTGTGCAGCTATTCAAGAATAACATTTCGCAATGTAAAAAGAACTTTCATCAGCTAGCTAGCTATATCAAGCTATATCAAGTGAGAATGGGAAAATATTTCACTTTCAGCACTACAGCAATTAATCTCTTCAGTTCCCAAACTAAACATCAACATGTCCCAATGTTCTTGAGATGTGCTGATGTCATTAAACTTCATTAAAAAAGTACATATATATATATATATATATATATATATATAGTTCGGTTGCATATGGCTAACTGACCATCTACCGCAGAACATTTCTTTTGGATAATTCATACACACAATGTAAAGGGCAACAGACATTTTTAAATTATGTCAAATGCTGAAAAACGACAGAAGTGGACGTACAAGGTCTTTTTGTGACAGCAGAGATAGATTTGTATTTTCCCTGCTCTAAAGTCTCTGACCCAGTTCATGAAGGGCTTCATAATAACTGATGAGTTGATTAAGAAAACAGATAAAAAAGAGGGAGAGCAAGAATCATTAGTATCCTGTGTAATATAGGTGACACAACAGCACACCCAGTGGTCATTCTCTGCACTTTATGTGCGATGCATACAAAGGCCAGATTTAAATGAAACTGTCTTCAAACTGTTCCCTTTTTTCTCAGACTTTTTCTTCTCTTTCAATGTAAACAATGTTATCTTCATATTTTTTCCAACATGGATTAAACACTGATCAACAGATACTCTTAGTAACACATACGCACACATCACTACCTATAAATGCTCTACCTGTGCTATTTGAATACATCACACGTGTCACACGACCACATCCGCTTTAATGCTGCGTACTTCATCCTTACCACAGTCAGATGAGTTCAGGAGGAATGCCCCTCTACACCCGGCCCTCTAACTACTCTAACACCATCTGCACACTGCGTGCCTTACCACACTTCTAGCCTTCACACCTTCACACATACACACACACGCACACCCTCAAATATACACATACAGACACATGAAAGTGCAGGCACTTGCATGCACACACTCTCACACATAGTAAAGCAAAGCAGATGCACGCAATCCAGCTTCAAGAGACACAAGTTAAACAGTTCCAAGTCACGCTTCTACCAAAAATGGAAAGAATAAACACCTTAATTACCATTTATACCCAACATCTTCCCTGTGGTTTTATATACACTGACATACCAGCAGTGACCCATTAAAACATGTATTATTACCAAATCTTTAAAATTAGTTCCTGAGTAGTTTACCATAATATCTGTATAATTCATACTAAACAGTGATTATTCATAATACCAATCAATCAATGATTCATAATAGTTACTGAATCATTCATAGTTAACATGGTAGTTACTGGATAATCAATATTAGTTGCTGGATAATTGTTTGAAGTTATCTGAGTATAAAAGTCTACCATTTAAGGGCTTAAAAATAAAACCAGCAGACAGAAGGTCTGGCACCATTCTTTGGCAGACTTATAAGCTCAGCACTTCAGTGCTTGCTTTAAAGACTTCATTTTGAATCTGTGCATTTTAGAGGCAGCTGTTAAACTGATATAAGAGCAAGAGAAACTGAATTAGGAGGAAGAGGGAGACAGAGCATATTCAACCATAAGATATGGGCAGAGAGAGAGAGAGAAAGAAAAAAAAGAGAGAGAAAGACTAAGAGAAAAGAAAAAGAGAGAGAGAGAGAAAAAGGAAACAACAAAACAAAAAAGAAAGGCTTTGTGGAACAAACAGTCCAAACAGAACAAGAAAAATGTGAAAAAATGTGCCTTTACTGTGTTTGGGGGAGAAAGACAGAGAGAGACAGAGAGAGACAGAGAGAGGGGGAGAGAGACATCCAGAGAGAGTTAGAAGCGGCATAGAGAGCAGGGAGGAGAGACAGAAAGAGAACGCTTTACATGCCTTCCATACCCATGCCTCTATTCACCACCAACTGATGCAAACTACTATTAACCATCTGACTATCATACATACTCTCCCACACAAACACACACACACACACACACACACACTTACACACACACACACACATACACACTCACGCACAGTCTTTCATGGAAACACATTCACAGAACCGCATACACATACCAGGAAACAGACAAGACATAGAGACGATGGTCACATAGTCCCCTCATTTCTCCACTTTGACATACACTCCCTTAGGAAACCATTGCCTCAGATATTTCTCTAAACTTCCCAAACCACAGTTCTCTTCCATTTATCTTTCCATCCATCCATCCACCCCCTCATCTCTCCCTCCTGCTCTGTCCTCGAGTGGATTACCTCTAATGCCCAAACTAAACAGGGGCTTAGGGGTCTGGCGACAGTGGCGGGCGACCAGGCTTAGCTGGGCTGAGATCAAATGCCCTTTGGAAGGAGAAAAGAAACGGCCACCAGAGCAGAGCCACATGAGTGTAAGACCCCAAAGCCACAATCCCTGTTTATGACCTCTGAGCACAGTGGTACACGACTACGGGTACTGGTACGGGTACAGCATAGGGGACAAATTAAACTGTCAGATAGGCTAGTTAGGGAGAGAAAGAGAGAAATACAGGGAGAGATGAATATGCACTTTGTCTATCTTATACTTTTACAGACATTTTTTAATTAGACATTCTTCAGTGAAAACCAAATCACTGTCAGCTGCATGAGAGTCCAAAGCCAAGGGAAAGAAAATGACTTGACATTCAGACCAGAAGACATATTCAATGAATGTTTGGGTCCGAACTCAAACAGCTAAATCAAATCAAAATAAATGAATAAAATCAAATGTACACAAATTCCTCCTACATTTCCTCCCACATGGTAGTCATCAGCCAAGTGTCTAAAGTTTGCTTCATTAGTTTTGCACTGGAGTTTAAAGGCTTATGGAAGCTAACAAGTAAAGGGAAATGGGTTGATGAGGGTGTTCAGAATCTACTATGCCGCCAATAAGCATATACAGAGACAGACTTATAGGGAACCTGTTAAGCTTATGCGTTTTTCCCTTTGCTTTAGTGTGCTGTGTAGCTAGTTGTGATTGTAAACGGTCAGCAAAGCCACAAAGCTAAAAGTCTCTCCCACAGAAACCACTTTTCCCAGCTGTCTGAAACTCCAGGGTTGGAATTCCAACCCTATTCTCTGTTACAAGATGACGTCATCTCGTAACACGATCCTTATTGTCCAACCACCAGCAAGCTTGGCATCCCCTCACACAGCACACAACAACTACTGGAAGTCATGTTGGGGCAGAACATCTCGGGCAGTGTTCAAGAAGAACAGAGATGGTGAATATATTGAAAGTGGAAATGGCACGACTGGACGGTGTGCTAATTTGTGTGCTATTGTTGTTTTATCATGTAATTTTTATTTGCATTGTACACAATGACACAACAAGCATAGAAAAGTAATTTATACAACATTATACAAGGCCTACAATTATATAATAAGCCATAATTAATCAGAACTTTACAGATAAAGATCAGGCTTCATGATGGCTGCAGGAGCTTTTAGACATGGGATATCATTCATTTCTTTAGATAATATCATACAAGATCTGAAGGTACAGAAGCCAGCTGCATGGGCTGACACAAATGTGGGATGATTTAGCCCAGCGTTTCTCAACCTGGTCCTCAGGGTCTACCAGACGGTCTACCTTTTTGATTCATGGATCATCTGGGGGGTCTGAGGGCTGAGTTTGAAACCACTGATTTATACACATTGCCCAAGGCCAACTATAATCTTCTGCTATTCTACTTACATTAGGGTCACATCTCCAGTACAAAATTCAGGCCCTAAGCATGTTTTGAGAGAATGGAACAACACTGTAAACTTGATTTTGCCTAAACCATCACTTTATCTCAAACTGTATTTATTGCATGCAAGACCAAAAAATAGTCCTGATTTTGGGCTGGAAGTAAAAGAGAAAACTACTAATATAAGATAAAATCCATCCACAGGGGAACAAAGAATGGGCATTAAACCCGATAATGGAATTCATCAGTTTAGGCTGATGACAGAAATTAGTGGAAGTACATTATTTCTTTTCAGTTTGTATATTTACCTTCCCCTCCATGGCATGACTAGCTCAGGGTTGATCTTGCGGATGAAATATTCTCCCCCAGGCCTGAGGGTGTGGTTAATATGATCATGTGGTTGGTCCTCTTTAGGCTCCTCCTCCACAGGCTCTTCTGGGTGTGGTCTGAACATGCCCAGGTAGGGAGGCAGGAAGTTGATGAAAACCTGAGAAATGTTGGAAGAAGAGTAATGGATCAGTTGTGGACTGCTGAAGTAGCAAGCAAAGGATCAAACTTTGAAGGACACTGTTCTAAAGTGATGTTCTTTGCACTATACAGAACCATGATCTGCAGGACCTTGATTAAACCATGAATAGGTTTTCAGGAAACACTATGCACTTGCATTTAATAATATACTTTTTTTATGAGATCCATGTGTAGAATATGAAATACTGGCTAACAGTCACCAAACTTGTCTCTAATACTGGCGTATTGTTAAGAGTGCCGCTCTGCCGTCTAACCTTGCGCACCCAGGTGGGCATGTAATGTGTGTTGGGGGTCCTGTGGTGCAGGTTTAACACCACCACACTAAGGATGACAGAGAACGTCACTAGGATCATAGTAAACATCACGTAATTCACGATGATAGGGATTCCCAGAGACGTCTCAGGGACTTTATCAGCCAGCAGGAGCATGAAAACAGTGAGGGCGATGAGGACGGAGATGGACAGAGTCATCTTCTCTCCTGGAAGGAACAAGAACATGCTCTCAGGTTATGTGAATTGATCTTCCAGGCTTTGTCTCCATGTATTTTAAGAGTGAAACAATAAATAGATCTCTTTCACGCGTGTGACCATAAGACCAAAGTCAACCACACATTTAATGTGCCAAAAGAGGTTTTCAAAGGTTCTTTAGTCAAACAAAGGTGGTTCTTCTATTGCATTGCTCTAAAGAACCCATTTGGCACTTTGATATTTAAGTGTGCAGTACATCCTGGAACTGAAGCATGGCTGATTGAAGGCATTGTGATCTTTTACCATTACGAATGTTCTATCAGACTATTAACACATCAACACATAGACTGGTCCATTCACCAAACCTATGACATCACATGGCCTACACACTACTAAAGAGCTTGATATCCTAAGAGCGAATTCTTAACCATACAGGGCCACCTTACCTGCTCCTGGTGGCAGATAGAAAACGAATATAGCCAGGACGCTAGTGAGGATGCAGGGCACGATGATGTTGATGATGTAGAAGAGTGGTTTCCTCTCAATGATCAAGTAGAAAGTGATGTCTTCATACAGGTCCTCTTGGATATTTTTCCTGGTGGGCTTGTGGCAAATCTGCCACTCTCCATTCTCTGAGTGAACAGGGTCACTGTGTTACTGTCTTATGTGTTCATATATGTTGTGCACTACACAAACATGTATGTGCGTGAACAGGCCACCACAGAAAGCAGATTTCCATATAAATGAGCAATTTATTTAAATAAACAAACAAAAAGTAAATTAATAAATAAATAAATAGATAAAATAAATAAATGGACATAAAAGGTCTCAAAAAAAAATATATGCATATGTAAATGTGACACATGAATGGGAGTGATGCCAATCAGAGGTCAAAAGTGGACTGACCAGTAAAAGCATTTTTATCGATGACTATTTCATGAAGCTCATTTCCATCCTCATCCAGCCCATACTGCAGGTCCACCTCTGAGGCATCGTACGTATATGAACGAAACACCATGGTGCAATTCTGCCAGTCAAATGGAAAGTATGCCACCTAGAGGATTAGATTAGAATTAATCTTAGGGCCACTTTATTCTTAATTTAATATTATTAATCTTGTACATCGTGAAGTACCTTCTTACACTGATAAACATGTCACTATTGTCAGTATATTCATGTTTTAACTATATGCTCCTGTATTAACAGATTATTAAATGGCAAATTAAAAAAAGCAACATTGGTCATTTGGTTTGGCTTTTGTGTTTGCTCAGATGGATATAAGTTGTATTGGCACTGTACTGGAAGAAACCAAAATCAAGTGATCCTTCAAGCTATTCAGAGTCAAGGCATTTTTTTCACCATAGTTCTGCAATTTTTACTTGCTGTAATCACTTACTTTTACTGATACAGCTACCACATTTGCTTCCAGATAACTGTTAATTCATGAGTTCTTAAGATGTCTTAATATGTCAATATGTCAGATAGATACAAAGTTCAACTTCTGCCAGAAAATAAAAGCCTGCTGCTGTGGGTTGTCATGTTACCATGTGTATATCATCAGGTATCACATCTTTAATACCTCCCTTAAACAAGTGAAACAAAAAACATTATGGATAACACTATTTCTTTGTGATAGGATGCTATCTGTCTGTTTTAGTTGTACCTCTATGGAGCAGGAGCTGCGGTATATAGCTGGAGGCAGCCAGGAAACAGTGCCATCACTGGTAACCAGCACGTTCACGTACAGAGCAACGTCAAACTGCCCGTCATTGCTGCAAAACAAACAAAATATCTTTCAGTTATACTGAACATTGTCTATTCTGCAACAGAAAGCACCTCTGGCATGCTGCCTTTGACTCATGTGACACTTAAACTGTACACATTCATCATAAACACAGACATTTATAGGTACTCTACTGTGTTTGAATACCTCAGATCACTCGACTTCCTTCCTCGCATAGCTGTGAGTGCATTGAACAAAGGTTGTGTATTCACAGAGCTTAAATAAGAAGCTATGACAGGTGGCAGGTCACATCTACAGTAGTGTGTACAGTCCATGCCACAAGTTACAACTTGAGCCTATACGGTTAATTATGAAAGTAGTGGCCACTCACTTGTTGATTAGGTATATGTCTGGACGCCATACTTTGGAAGGGGGAATGCGGATAACATCAATATTATCATAGTCCTTCGGATTCCAGGATAACCTGTAATCGGACCACGCCTGAAGAGTGAGGAAAGGGAGGGGATGGGTTGATAAGCAAGGTTAGCCAAAGGGTAGCCAAAAATTGGATTACATTCAAGTATGCTTAAGTATGTTACTGTATTTTTCAACTTGAAACATCTCTCCATTGGTAGGTTGACCATATGTCCTCTTTTTGGGTCCTTACAATGCACCCAGCTGGGATTCATGATTTCTAAAATGTCCAGGATTTGTCTTTTCATGTTGACGTTTGCTTTCTACAGTTTGGCCTGTGCCACCCTCCTGGCCTCCTGGTCCTTCTTTGAAGACCAAAATATGATCACCCCCCAACACACACACACATACAGAGTGTCACATCAGCATGAACACCCTAATTAGTTCTCCAGCACTGAAGAGGATGTGGTCTTTGGCAAAGAATGCAAAAGGCTCTAAGCTAAAAAAAAAGGCTCTAAGTGAATCTGACATGTAATAATTTCGCTTTATAAAACAGTGACAAGTGAATTAAGGAAGAAAAGAAACAGAGCCAATCTGTGGAGGAAGATAAATGGAGGATCTCTCTCACCATGTTCATGTACACATTGGTTGTCATCTCTCCATTCTTCTCGTCCTGCAGAAGTGGAGACACACTGACATTAGCATGCCACGGCTAAACCCTTCTTTGTGTGTACTGCAGCAGAACACTCAGTGCTGTCAGATGAAAGCTAATGGCCCATTCAGGGGATGACACTTAGTATCAGTAAAGCTCAGAGTGGTGGCACAGCCAGCGATGGGCAAATGTTGTGAAAACAGCGAGAAATCACTCGTGGCTTCCAGAAGGCACTGCCCAGCAGGGGAGTCCTATTGCCCATATGGAATATTACTGAGCTATAACTGAGCTGCCAGGTGCTTCTCTTAATAGGTAAATTGTACCCACACTCACTGCTCACTGGATCAGAAACAGCAACCACACAGGTGTACCTTGCAGGTAAACAATTCCTGCTGGAATCAGTGGAAACAGACCACCATAGGACCCCCGCTGACAAAATATTTTAGGTGGTGAAACATTCACAACACATCACTGACACTGACATGTTAGTGGAATGGCATTGCCATATCAGGAGTCTTTTTCACACCTCAATGTTACTGCTATTCATCACCCAAATATATCCAGCCAACAGTGTCCTGTGATTAGACAATGAGCATTGGTGAAGGGTTAGATGACTAACACCGAACTGTACAAGAAAAAAAGATGAGCCATCATCTCTAACTTTACACTAACCAAGTATATCAGCACATGTAGGCAAACCCCCAGCAATGCTGCTATTATCAGCTCAAAAGTCACTACCATGTCAGTGCCACTGCTGTGCCTGGAGTGATACATCACCCAAACATTACCTGCTCAGTGGTGGTCCTTTGCAGTACCTTTCCATTTATGGGTGATGTTGAGGGTAGCCTGTAAAATGTGCAGCAACAGATAGATAGCTAGAGTTTGTGTGAACCTACTGTGAACCTACAAAATGCATCTGGCATTCAGAGAAGGCCTACTGATATCTGGTCTTATTACATGTTTAAGTTTTGGTTGGGTTGAAATGCATGATCCATCTGAGAGAAAATTGTGTGATCAGATTTTTCCATTTCTGTGTACTAAGCACTATATATGTATAGCATGATACTATTAGAAATGGGAACCAAATTCTGGTAGGAACAAAAGGTTTAGAGAATAGAGACCCCATGCCTGCAATAATGGCTACAATCCATAACACAGTGCTCTAACACAGCAGTTCTATTTTATTCCCCACACACTTGAACACAGGATATCGGTTACTGCAGTTGATAAATATCAGAACATCATACAATGTTCCAATCTTTAAGAGATGCAGTGACTGATGGATAAACGTTTCTGCAGCTAATCCCATTGTTCACTACACCCTGTGCAGTTTGAAGTTCCCTTCTTAATGTAATGTTTTCACTCCCAATGGTTTGGAATCACTCTTAATATGTCTGAATGCCTTGTTCAGACCGCTCGGCAGTGAACTACGAGAATTGGAATATATCTAATTATATAAAGGGTAGCCGTCATGGTGCATGCCTATTCAAGTCAAATGGGTGAAAAGGGGTTCAGGTCCTGCCTTGTTTGGGCCCCTGCATCAACTTCATGTATCTTGTCTGTCAACGACTGATCAGAGCATTCCATTGTAGCCAGTCATTTACATAGCCATTCACCGTGGCTTTCTTAATTTGCTTTAAGTTGAGAAAATCTCAAACTCAATTTGTCACTTGTCGCCATGATGCTTGTTCCCTATCACTAGACTGAAGCTACAGATCGCCTACTTCTATGGGAAATGACTGGTCGTCTGCTGCTCTGTCATCTGCCTATAAGAATGCAGTGTAACATGTTAGATTAACCCCCAACATAACTAGGAAATGACAGTGGAATTAATTACACTTTGATTTGCAATGAGTGGGACCAATTTCATAAGGAAAAAAGTCAATAGGTCCTCTTGATGAGCTGTAGTTCAACTAGTAGTTCTATGCCAGGGCTCTTTCAGAATAAGTTTAAAAGTGACACATATAGTGTAAAATGTATACTAACACACCTCTTTACCAGAATTTAGCATTGTTGCAGAGGCTTGTTTATTGAGATTTTTGTCTGGAACTGAAGACCTGACTCTACTAGTCATGCTTTGGCACTGCCAGTTAATGTAGATATAAAGTAAGAGAGAGCGTGTGAGAGCGTGCAGTGTGTAGATAAACAGATCCTGTGCACACTACATGTGAGCAGGAGCAGTGCCAGGACTGCTGTTTTGGTGGGCATGATAAATTTGTGGGTGTGCCAATGCCACACACTTATGGTTATTAAAAATGAGAGATTTGAGTAGTCAATGTCTAAAACAAAATTTCAAATACTATATGCTCAGCAAGTGGATTTCTTTATCTAGCAATTCTTTATCATTTATTCATAAGACCTTAATATTGCCTATTCCTGCTGGGACCATCCTTAATTCCGCCATTGCATATGAGTGTGTTTAAGATGTGCATTGTCGGGGGTGGAAATCCTACCAGACTTATGAGCTGTACTAGGGTCATTCCAACTCTGACCATCACTGTCTCATTCCAGGCTCGAGCAGGACGCACTTTCAGATTATAATTCTCAAACAGATCCTGCAGCAGCTTCCGCTCTGCCTCGGAGCCACCTACAAATATGCACACAGACATAGTTTCATAATTAGGAGTGAAGTATTTGTGTAGATACAGTTGTTTTATCAGTGTGTAGCACTGTAGCAGACACTACTGGGGACAGTCATATCCACTGAACAGCCTGAGAGATACTGTAGACTGTAATACAAAAAAGCACTTAATCCAGGATAATAGCAAATCTTTGGATAAAAAAAGGTCACGTTCATTCATATAGACATGGGTTGAGAATGTTGACAACAAATCCAGAACTGGTGAGTCATACCTGTGTGTGTTTGTTGAGGGGCTACAGAATCACAGTTCACAAGACAGAGATTTTTGTTCCTTCATTTGTGCTAGGAGATGGGTTGGATCAAAATGTGCACCAGCAATAAAAACTGTAGCCCTTTGAGGACACGATTAGTGAGACCTGTTTTAAAATGTTCCCTGTTTTACACTGTTTACACTGTTCTAGAATCTACTTCTATATTCACATACCTACAGAATATTCCACTGCATTCTAGAAGGTTTTCCATTCACACCATTCTTGAATTTTTTCTCTTTCACATTGTTCTTTCCCCATCAGTGTTCCAAAAGTGTTCTACAGCATTCACACTGTTCTAGAATATTCTTTTCTTTTACAATGTTCTATTTGACATATTGTAGAATGTTTACCTCCATTTATACTCTTCTACAATGTCCTCTATATTGAATGTTCTATATTGAATATCTACTTTCACACTGTTCTCTTTTATTCACACTGTTTTAGAATGGTGTAACTGGGGAAGTACATTCTAGGAGAGTTTGAACAGAGTGGTGTCTACTTTATTCACACTGTTCTTTTTCAAACTTTTCTCCTCCATTCACACAGCTCTCCATTTGCACAGTTGTAGAATGTATACCATCCAAAGTCCATCAATGTTCTCCCTAAGTCATAGTGTTCAGAAATGTTCTTATTAGAAGTTCATTTGGCCTTTATCAGTTCTATTTTCCAAGTGCTAACATTAGAATGTTGGGATCAGGTTCTCTATATACGACACGTTGAGGTAACAAATCCACAACAAACCCAAACATTCTACAACACCATGAACAAGAGACAAACAGTTAAGAACAGAAAGGGTGGTGGCATTTTAGAACAGTGTGAATGAAGGAGACAATTCTAGAGTCACCTAACAATCACACACAGGTAAAGTGCCTCTCATACTTGGGACATACTCTTTTACTCTCACCTTCTCATCCAGCTTCTGAAGTCACTGACACCATTGCTGTCTTTCCCTGTACTCACACAGAAACACACTAACTACCCATTTCCTTTCAGTTGTAGTTTTATATTTATGGCAAGCAGATGGCCTTTTAAAGAGCATCATACAATGTAATCATGTTACAGGGGTAGCCAAATGTATCATTAGGCTCAAGGACTCTTGCTGGTATAGTAGTGTCCTTGGCTAGATGGGGAACTGAATCCCAGTCTATGATCTGAAGGGCCGCAGAGTTACCCACTACAGTATACTGATTAACTTGGTGCCCTGAGTTTTCTCAGACACGTGCCACACTCCATCAGTACTAGAGCTTGTCCACTCCAGCTGTGTCCTATAGGATGGTCTGTTTACACTCTCTGCATACAAAATCAAATATACTGTGGTACTGCTTGCAGTATTAACCTTGTGGTAAATGTCTTCTGCTGTTTTGAAATCGGTTTACAACTGGCTACTGGAGGTGATATAACTCACTCATTTCATCAAATAACTGTGATTAGCTGTGCCTGGCTCAGTATGGCTGTATAATAGTCTAAGAAGCAGAGAAGTGGAACGTGTTTGGTGCTATTTGTCATCCATATGAACCTATTTAACCATACATTAATTCATAACAAGCAATCACTGCCACAGAAGGACATAGTTCATATACTGTATATAAGGGGTAGGCAGTAATTAGTCTCATTTACTAACTGCACTTGGTTAGTGTAAGCTGTTTACTTTGATCTATTATGGTCATTCACATGACTAATTCTTGTTTTACAAATAACTTCATTCTGTTCTGTTGGTGTAGCTCTTGACCTGGTTTGCTGTTACTTACAAGCTTTAACAGACCAAAAGCTTTTGTAGACCAACAGATTCCAAGTAAGATTAAAAACATGTGAAAAATAGAGTAAACTTCATTTGCTATGCTTATAGATGTTATTTAGAACGTCTCCATGCGCTTAATGATGCTGTTATACTTGTTTTCTTGCCAATACTTCTACTTCAATCTTTATTTCAATGAAATAACAACACTTTTACTTGAATATTGAGGGATTTCCAGAAATCTGCCAAGCCCACCCCATTAACACAGGCACGCAACGCCAACAGCCTTACCTGTCAGAGATAGCAAGCTCCAGCAGCACAGAAGCCTAAGCAGAAGCTTCATCCTCAGCTCCATTCTACTTGTCAGGTTTATTCCATACATTGGCCCCTTTACCAGACACAGTGTGTCACATACACAATCTTACACTCTCTGTCATGCACATGCACACACACGAGGGAGTTTGTCCTTGGTCTTGTCCTTAAACGTTTATATAGAAGATTCCAGTTGGATTAGCACCAGAGAAAGCAGGAGGCACTGTAAATGTAGCTCCTATAGCCTATATTAGTCTTTTCCCATCTTCACGCCATCACTTCTTTCTTCTCCAGGCTGCATATCTGTGTGTGGGATAGCTTGTGGGGTAGCCTTTGGTTTGGCAGGGGATTATGGGAATGGTTACACACTCCAGGGCAGTGCTGACAGGCACCTGTTGATGGTGAATGTGCATATGTGTGTGTGAGAGTGTGTAGAGTGAGTGTGTGTTATAAAATGACAGGGGGAATGGATGACAAAGGAGATATTTTGGTTGTGAGAACAAAGCAAAATGGAGAGCACGAGCATTCCCTCAGGACACACACACACTCACACAAATTTGTTTGAATGTATTATCAGGACACACACGCACACACACGCACACAAACACACATATATACATACACACACATACATACACACATATATACATACACACACACACAGACACAAACACATATTTAAGCACCTGTATGTAACCCTAATATGTCCTATATGTATTATATATATGTAAGTATCTACATGCAATAATGCAATGATAATATGCCCCATAAAAGTGTCACTTATATAAGTTAGTTATGTATATGTAATAAGAATGTTCTAAGCCCAATCGAAACCTAATTGTATTCTTAACCTCAGTAACAAATAAAATGGTTTCACTCTTTCAGGTATAACAGGATCATTTTGGTGGTACTGAAAACGTACAAAAACAAACACACAGACCTACTCGCACAGATAGGAGGTAGGCGCCTGACATGTCTTTCAGGCACAACCTTTCAACATGCCAAACTCTCTTTCATGCTCTCTCTCGCTCTGTTTCTTTCTGCTGTGGTCACTTTGCTCTCTCTGTCCTCCAAAGGCATGATAGGCATTCACTGGGGCTGCCCAGTGACACCAGTGCAAAGCATTAGACACGCAAGCATGCATGAAAACACACACACAGACACACACACACACACACACACACACACACACACACACGCACACACACACACACACACACACACACACACACACACACACACACACACAGAGGAAAACCATTCCTAGTATTGGGCTCTGGCTCCCCATCTCAAAAACCATCAGCAGATAAAAGGACAGAATGCTTTGTTGTACTGTAGTTATATCACTCTCATGTGATGGAAATCAGCAAAGGATTAAGCCCATTAGTAAAAGATGGAAAAAGGTATTAAGCACAAACACAACACATTATTTCCACTCTCTCCCCTTTCCGCCTCTCTTCTGGCTTCAAAACCTGTCACCTGTCAGCCAGCTCTATGGAAGGCTAGAGGACAGCAGATACTAATGCAAATACACTTACAAGGTAATGCACTTATGATGCAAATGCAAATATGATACATGCTTTTAAATCACCTAAAATCAGTACATAACTTTTTTCAGTCAGAAGCAAAATACCCAGACACTGCAGACATGGCTGACTCATTCCCTACCATTACCTTATTCTCTCTTATTAATGTCAATTAATGTTTATTGCTGAATAAAATACTGATGGCTGTAAATAACTTGAGGTCATTTATTAGATGCAAGAACGTTAACAGGGCTGGCTAAATCTTTGTGAAATGGACATGAAAACAGAATGGAGGAACAGTGGCACCCTTTTAAACAGCAGGGGGCGCAGTCTCAATATTCTTTTTCATAGCGTTTTTAAGGCTGTTTTGGTTTACTTGTTTACAGAAAAAACAATCAATTATCAACTTCCATTAAGTAGTTTAGGTTTTCGCATCTTCTCAACCTGTCACATCTTAACTGAGCACTAAAGGACATTTCTGTAAAACGACCCCAAGAAGGAAATGGTACCCTTGCAATTTCTATTGAACACCCACCGTGTCTCATCGGTGACTACATTAAAAATTGCTAATTTAAAGTTTAGATTAACCTACAAAAGCAGCTATTGAGACACCCAAAAATCTTATAGCCTTCATATTCTGAGCTCTGTCAACAATTTCTTTAAAAAAATTCTCTTTAGACTGAATAGGATTTTTGCCAATGCCTGTCCAACCTCGCAACAGTTGCTAGTTGCTAAATAACCCATTTGTGGACAGATATACTGGGTTAAACAATTCAGGTGCAAACTCTATACATCTTGAAATAGTCTGGCTAAACAAAGTACAATGCATGCTTGGCAAGTTGGCACCCAAAGTAGAATTTAACCGGATGTATCACTAGCCCATTCTTCATAGTGGAGCCAAATGCGGCTTAACAGGACAACTTAACACGCCAGTTAGATTTGATAGAACTGTTGGCCAATATTCAAAAATAAGACAGTGTGATAGAGCAGCGAGAACATGAAGTCCACTTTCAAACCAAGGCTGTACGGAACACAGAGACCATATCTCAAATTCATAAAGGCGTAGAGTACATTTGGAGATATTCCAAGCATGATGCCTAGACTTTATCAGCTGAAAGCTAATTGAAGGCCTTATCTACTATGTCAGTTGGGTCAAAGTGGTGGCATTCCTCAGAATATTTAAAGAGGACTAAAAGATCATAATGATCTGAAGCATTAATGCTAAACTTCATTAACCTCATTACCCTTTTTATTTTATGGTACTAAAGACTAAGATCCCATAATTATAAAGCAAAGTAAAACTTAACCTTTTGTGAAAGAGGCTATTTCTGTGCTTTGTTTAAAGTGGGTTTACGCACCTAAAACAGGCATAATGAATTCTTAGATGACCATTTTCCAACCTCTTTTTTATGATTTACAATGAAAGAGGCTGCGTTTGTACATTCCTTTAAAGATTGAAATATGTATATGACCTTGGTTCTCATTGGGTCCCTATACTGTGCCTCATTTAAAAAGCAGTTCAGGCTGAAACACTCCCTATAACTTTAATAGGCAGTGCTAAAGTGCTGCGGGCTAAATAAGTGAAGATATGTAAATGAGCTGTGTTTTGTGACTTCACAAAAACAATAAATTCAAAACAAACTGTTATTGCAGCTTAATTTCCATATATGGGCTGTTTGGACCGTGCATTTTGAAACTTTAACAATGTTTGCATAACACATCAAATGCAATTTGGTTTTCCATGCTATGGGCCCTTTAACAACCAAAACCTTTATGCCCTTGGTTGACAGTGAGTTCCAGCTGAGTGAGGGGAGGCCAGTACAGTAGCAGGGTGGTGCGGTGAGCCGGCGGTGTTAGCTCAGAGAGCAAGAGGTCGCATTGCTCATACAGCCACAGGGATCACATACTGACAACAGATGAGCTGTCTCACCGCCTTTGATTCTCCCTCTCTCTGATCTTAATTTAAAAAACAAAAAGTCAATACAGCCAACAGGTGTCTCTCACACGGAGTGAGTGCATGTGTACGTGTGTGCTTTTACCGAGAACTCCTCCTCTTGTTAATGCAGTTAATGCAGGCTTGATAGGCTTGTATATGAGAATAACTTGCTAACAGGGGTGAGTGAGGCTAAATGTAAAGATATTACCTGTAGTAGCTCACTGGATTGGGTATTCTAAAGGGCATGTGTTGTGTCACCTTTCTTACATACGACCTTTATTTAATGCATCAAACTTTCATCAAAAAATACAAACTTTCACAGTACAGAAACGTTCCACACCAACACTCTGTATCTACAGTAAACAACACAAGAGCATGGAAGTGAATATATGTAATTCAATGGCCAGCAGTGTGCAGTGCAGGTGTGTTATGCTGTGCAATTCAAAACTCAATGGTCACGGTGATGACCTCTGGGATCAAGGGCTCATGAATGGGTCAGTGGGAGTGGCGTTGAAACTGGCATCAGCAAAAATAGCCAGTGTACCAACGGTGGTGAAGATGACAAAAATCCAGAGGAAGAGGCGGTCAACCACCATGGCAACATACTGCCAGTCTTCTTTCAGCTAATAGAGGGATGGGGAGAAAATAAAGGGGAAAAAAAGGATGTGGAAAAGAGAAGAAAAAATCTAAATGAGAAAAGAATGGAAAGCAGTAGCAGAACAGCAAAGCTGACAGGTATGTGAGAAATGTGAAAGGGTCTTTAGAAACAGAACATGACAGTTTTAGAAGAATGGCTTTAGAATATTTATATCTGCGGACAGCTGAGTAAAGATTCCCAAACTACTGTCCTAAAGTGTTTTAGGATGTACAAATAATGATGACTGCTGAATCTTTTCAGCACCATACATTCCTTTTTTTCCCCTGTGGCAGAAGCAGAATCTACAAATAGGGATGACAGAAAATCTAACACTGTAAATGCATTACTGTCAAGCTACTGACACACTTTCAGGTACACGCAGATGTTGCAATTGGCCAATTTACCCCAACATTACAATCTCGTTGTCAGAATCATGGCATCCAAATCCACTGAACTGATGAGTCATGAATCTGACAGCTTAATATTCTGCTGCGTGTGCAGGTTCCTCTAATGAGTAAAGAGTCATTAGATCGATTTGAGCCATGATGATGCTTCAGCATCTTAAAGTGACAGTTTGGCAAAAAATGAAATGCACATTATTTACCGCTTACCCCAAATGGCTACAAGCAGTCATGAAATGTCTGGTGTCTTAAGACTGCTTCTTTAGTTTGCACTGTAGCAAAGAGGCTAATGTAACAATCGAATAATGGCTTATAACCTCCAGTCAGCAAACTACATGCTGAAGATATTATGCCATCACTAAAATAACCATCACCACACCTGTTGTAAATATGTCTACTCACATGTTGCATAGACAGACACTAAAGTACGATTTTCTTGGTTTAACAGCTGGAAAAAATCTGTACTGATGATATATTCTTATCTATAGCTAATGTGTTAACGTGCTAGGAAGCCAAATTTCATTATTGTAAGACAGAGAATGAATTAGTCAAACAATAGAACAGCATGACAACAACCTACAAGGTAAAAGTGAAGTCCCCTGCTGAAAAAAAGAACATAGATTCCAGTCTGGAGCTGTTTTAGCTGGTCAACCAGCATATAAGCATCCGAAACACAACATATAGTCGCTGTCCAAAGAAATCCAAAGAGATCTCCAAAATGGCAATTTTACAGGAGAGGGCAAAAACCTCATTTCATCTGAAGGCAAGTCAATGGAACCAGAAGCACTTTTGGGCCATTTCTGGTGGTCCACTCATTGTTAAATTTTCACACAATGTAAACAGCAGCTACCGTGTTCAAATGATGCATTAGTGTAAAAAACAACAAAAATATGGAGATACATCTTTTTCTTTGCACAGCGATGATATGCTGGTTTTCAGCAGCTATCAGTGTAACAGCTTCCATTGCTGCTGACCAGTACACCAGAATCCAAAACACACCATGGAGGGTTATCAAGTTTTAGGCCAGAATACCCCTTAAGTGGTTTCTTCCACTGTATGAAACATTGTTATTTATTAAAAGACAACATTTTTATAAACATCAGTATGTTATACAGTGTCAGAAAGCAATCTATTTCCGACTGCTTAACAAATCAATGTAAGTATGTGATACTATGTATGATTATGCATGCTGTGTGTGCAATGTTAACTGATGGATATCAGCTTGCATTACTTTATAGATACATTAATCACATTATTTTAGTTCAAAGCTAAAGAAGCCAAATTTGAATACCAGAGATAACTACATTTGGGGTAAGAGGACAACTGTCCAAACTCTTATAGATTCATCAAACTGAGTCTCCCGTTGTCCGACGACAAAAAGTACCCTGATTTGCTGGAAATGGCTCAGTTAACTTCTTCATTTGCCCCTCTTAGGATGAATACAACTGCCAGATTTACTAGCTATAGCCTAGGGCCAGATACACACTGCAATAGAAAGGATGTTAGTGAAAGAGTCTCTCACAGCTTCATAGTCCTTCTCAGCTTGTAACTGCTCAGCAATGTAGCAGATAGCATCCACAGCAGACTTCAACTCCGGGGGCAGCGTCAGGTAGTGACTGGGGCCATCGATAAACTTCCGCAGGTCAGTGCACAGGCCATCTGGCTGGTACCTGCAACACAATGCCATTACCGATTGCAAAAGGGGGTTAATTTAGCTAGATCCCTTTGCACTGCCACCAAGCAATCACTACTGTAAAACTGTAAACCACCAGTAATAGCAATACAAAGTTCTCAGACTGCTAGCAAGAGGGATATGAAGGGTCAAGAGATGCACTGTAGATTCAAACAGTACAACATATACACGGTTCTGGAAAATACAGAAAAATATTGACAAGCTTTGGTATAATGGTATATATGATGAAGGTTGACCCCAAAATGTTTTTGGATGGCTTTTCAACTGTTCCTTTAAATCAACTGTATATATACACAGAGTATCTATATTTTTGATAGAACTGGTTTGTTTGCTTCTAGCTGATGATTTAAGTTTCCAAGAGCAGGAACCTTTGTATACAGTCTTTAATGCTTTATGTAGTTTTTCCTCTCCCTCAGCTGAAACAAATTCTGTGATGATCATGTTTTTTGTTCACCATTTTACAGCCATAAAGACTGTTTTATCTTATACCATGCATTCACACGTTTTGATGTGTTTGTATTTTTTATGTATTACTTTTTGTGTATTTACTGTAAATGGCAAATATGTGCTCAGATTGATCTAACTAATTGTTATAATATAATAAAATGAACTATCAAAAGACCTTAATTCATCACTCTCATGACTGCATAACCTAAACTGTAACTCTGTACTTGTAACTGAACTTTTATGGTAGTTACTGAATTTGAATTAAGTGAATTACGTGCCTGGTTAAACCTCCAGGGAAACTAAGTAGGTTAATCCTGCTCTTGTGGGCACACAATATACATAAAGTATGTTGTCCTGTAAATAACTGGCCAATGCCCAATAAATGGCCAATGTATTTTGCATACATTCTTCCATGTTGATGTAAAATGGGCTCCTATTTTTGGATGGTGCACCAAGCACATTATCCCACCCACAGAGCTTTACCAAAACTGTGTTCCTCTATGGTTTCTTTCTTTCTATTCAGGCTGGAGAAATCTACCTAACATTGCAGGCTGGGAACAGCAGACTGGCAATTATGTGTGCACATCACAATATTAGGAGTATGCACAGACAGTTCCTGAATCAGTCTGATAAGTGATTATTTGCCATGTCCTAATATCTTCTAATATATTTGTTTTTCATTCAGACTTTGCTGGATGTTTGATAGAACTCTAGCGCACTGTGTTCCCTGACACTTTAGAGGTCTAACAATTAAAGAGCAAAGTTTTTCTGTAAATATAAATTATTCATAATTTAAATAAATTTAAAAAAAAAAAAATTAAATTTATTTTTTAAATAAATCTGTAAGTGATGAGGGTAAGGAACTGATTTGGACCCACATACAGAACCTTAAGGTTTAAGAGGTTATCATACTTTTGGGGAGGTTTGGGGGAATTGCTTGAGTTAAACAGGCCATTAATAACAGCACTGACTGCCTCAGGGTACTGTTCACAATTTCCCTCTGCCTGCGCTACTTTGTCCTTGACGGCTTCGATATACACTGTCTGCATTGCTGTGAGTTTAGGTGTGTGATATAGAAATCTAGACATAATCCCAAAATCAGAGAGATGGACAGCTTTCCCAAACTCTTGTCAAGGTGACTCCTGCCCCCCACCCCTCTCTCTCTCTCTGCTCTCAGCTCTCTGGTGACTTTTTTACCACCCACACAAATTCTCCTGCATCCTGATAAAGTGGCTATCACAACAGCTGTGCTGTGTCTTCTTTCCATAAGCCTGTTCTCCAACATCCTTATAAAATTTCTTATAAAATTATTAAACTCTCTCTCTCCGCCCATCTCACTCCGGACCTTTTATAGCACCAGTTAATCAGTTAATATGCTTGCTCCGGCAGTAATCCCACCATCTAAACACTGGGGGGCAGTGTGGCTCTTCATTTCTCACTGCATATGCTCCTCCTTTCGCTCTGCTGTGAACTGGTTGAGTATTCTGAACATGCAGTGGCTGCTGTGGTTTACTCAGAATGAACTGGCAACCTCAGCATCACTCTCATTACAGAGGAAAGCCCATTTCTGATTGTATCACATCTTGATACGTATTCACTTAAACAACACACACACACACACACACCCACACACACGCACACGCGCACACACAGTCAAACTTCAGGCAACCTACTTGAACAAGGAAATTAAAGCAGGCAAATTCATTCAGTATTGAGCCTAGGAAGCAGGCTTTGATCACAATCGTCTGATCCACCTGCTTTCATTTTGTTTATCTCTCTGTATAGGCAATTAGGGAGATTTGCTTGGACGGACACAATTAATTCAATAAGTCAAAAGCATCAATATCCATTCCATGATTTCAGTGCCAATATGCAGGCAGGTATGTAAACAGAAAGCTGGAAACCATCACATCATGTTTACTCATGTCATATGGGCATCATTCATCTAGTTTTGGAGATGCTGCAATGCATCTACCAAATAAAGGAACCTAATTTAAATTACCGGGATGGCTAAATGACAGTTGCTTTAAACCGTGTCTAGCTGTTAAGTAACCTGACGTGGTTTCTGACACTATATAAAAGACACAGTTTACGTCTAAGGATAGCTCATACTGGTTTTAGCTGATGCAGCATATTTTAATCTGTTCCAAACTATCCCTTTAACACTGTCAACCCAGCATTTGTACAGTGCCCAGTGAGACAAAAGACAAGCTTTGTAAAGAGATGCACACAATAATAGAGTGCAAGACTGACAGAGAGACAACAGCAAAGAAGAGTCCACTGTCCTGAACTACAAAGATACCAATCAATCTGAAGGGTGCGTATAAGTATGTGCTTCTAAATTCCACTAAACAAACCTACTACAGATGGGAGAGGACCTTGACTAGAGCTGAGTCTGACCAATTATATGCAACACATTCAGCAACAGCCATAATTCATAGCAGACATATGCCTGTATTTAGTCAGGCATGTCATGCAGTGTTTGAAACTGCCTAAGTAAGGCTGTTTGAGGTAACTTAACAACTCAATACAGTTTAAGGGATAATACTAACTGATGGCTTACAAGGTGTCATTACTCATTAGGGGTCATTCCTATGCTCCAAAGGTCCTATGTTCTAGTGTCCTATCTTAAAAAAAGTGTTGCTTTGAATTTACTTTGATGTGTTTCAAATGTGTACATAGGTTCCCTAACACACTATTAGGTACATTTCAGTCACAGGTGACTCAGTTTTTTACCTCCACACACAAAATAACAGCTGTGACTGGATTTGGCATGGACTAGTTTCTGGATGTAGGCCATATCAACGTTCAGCCACTCTTGCATCGAATAATTGCACAGTTGGGCCAGATTTGGTGGATGCCATCCCTGGCACAATTCTGAGGAGAATTCCCTGTATTTCCCTGGGATTTTAGCCACTGCTGATAGACCCGTATGACTGCACACTTCCATACACCAGCAAATTCACCTACTTCCTGCACACTATGGCCTTTACATCCAAACATTAACATCTGCTTTGGAGCCATTTTCCACAGATTAGACGAGACATTCACTGCACTGTACCACCTCTTCTCAATCTATGAATCTCGCCACATACCCCACAGGTATTTATAGCCTGAGCATCCTTGTGTAAAGCCATTTGCAGGAGCCTGAAGTTACTACCACCTTAAACACACAAGGTGACATTTTTTGTTGTCTGGTGAGCTTACATCACCTCAACATAATTCTATGTTGAATTATGAAATTCACTGAAATGTCTAGGAAACTTGCTCCCCAGGCCCTGTATTTTCTCTTTGTGATATAGAAGCATGTTATATTCCCAGGGTTGCAAATGATTTCACTGAAATTTTCTTGGAAGCATGGCCCCATGTTTTAGCCTCAATTTAGCCATACTGGAAACGTGGCTTTCATATGCGGAACCAGGAGAGACAGAGGTGCAATAATTTGTCCTCCAATCAATCGCTCTGTCAAGTCACTGTTCACATCTCTTTGGCAAAAAAAAAAGAGTTCAGATTTGAACAGCCAGAGATTCCAGACTGAGAAGCACCTGAAGTCTGATTGGCATCTCATTTCAAACCACCTCCTAGTATGGTTTAAATCTGATTCACAATAACAGGACTCCATGTGTTTTTTTTTTTGCTGTCCTAAATATCAAAAAACAACCTGGATACATGCTGGATATGATAAAAATCAGATTTGGGCTGGCAGTCACAAACTACTCGATCTATTATTCATTCCCACCAAGGATTACTCCGATAACTTGTTGGATAGCTAGTTAACAGCTACAAAACTACTAGGGTAATGGATCCCACATAAACCCGACAAAGCAATTATTCAAAACATATATGCATTCTACAATTTCTCAAAAAATTTCTCTACAAAATCTCAAAAATGTCTTGCTTAGCTGGGTTATTATCTCATTAAACCTTAGGAACTCTTTTATAAGCCCCCATACTGTATAATATTGATGTATCACATTGTAGGGACCCAACCTCACTCTGCCGTGCAGACATGCAGGTGGACACAGGCTAATGTTAGCGTCACTCTCGTGGAGGAGTGATTTTAAGCTTGTAAATAGCTGTTGTTGTTAGCATAATAATTTGTGATTATATGCTGTGTTGGGCTGTGGGGAGCTTAGGTGGGTCTGTGTATCAATCAGTAGCGGAAAGCGTAGGGTTAGAAGTGCCCTGCCTGCTTACCAGCTGTGTCAGCTGTGTTAAGCGGAGGTTCTCCCCATGGCCGTGTTTTAATAAAAAGAGCATTTGTTAAAGCGCCATGTCGTTTTCTTCGCTGACATTACAATATAAAGGGTTGAAGGAACATCAGACCCTGGGAATATAGGCACACTCCCATTTCTTAGTTACATCAGCTAAATTTAAAAAAAGTGAACTTCAGACACCAAACATTTCTTAACGATGAGGCAGCAGTATCTTGCACTTCTTAATTGGTTTTACAATGTGTCCTGGCAGAGCCGTGTCTTAGTCCTATTAGTCCTTCTTGATTAGTCATCTGTATCTGGTGACTCACGCTGCAGGGACAGAGGGACAGTCAGCAGGTGGTCTAATATGGAGGAATTTAAAACATGAGTAAGGGGTATGCAGGGGATATTTATCAATCAAAATTAATGTAGTCTTCTCCTTCACTCAAACATAGGCAGGGCAAAGAGAACGCTGCATACATTCTAACTATTACTAAAAGATTAGTCACCGTAGCAGCCCAATCAAGGAATTCCCATGCATTCTCTTGGATGTCTTTTACCTAGTAGAGTTTAAACCAAACCCTGAATTAAGATCTCTGTTAGATACGCTAAAGATGGAGCTAAACACTGCATGTCTAACTGAACACGGAAATGAAGACACCATTCCTGGATGTGCTCCATTCTAAGGGATATGTGATTTGACTAAAACAGACAACGCACACAGATATATTCCCAGACTCAATAAACTTCAGAAGACAAACATGTCTTCACCGACTACATTGAAGGTAAGAAGAAAATAGTTTCAGTTTTAATGTTAAACAATCACTTTGCTCCCTCGCTATAGACCCCTTACTCAATTTTTCAATCCCTCCATATTAGACCACCCGCTGACCCTCCCTCTGTCCCTGCAGCGCGGGTCGCCAGACACAGATGACTAATCAAGAAGGTCTAATTCAACGAAGACACGGCTCTGGTGCTGCCAGGACACGTCGTAAAACCAATTAAGAAGTGTGAGATACTGCTGCCTCATCGAATCGCGCTGATAGAGGCTCCACCTCCCTTCCACTCTCTCCCTCCTCTCCTCCTGTTTCCCTCTGGCTTCCCTCCCACCCACCACACCTCCATCACACCCCCACCCCACAGACACAGGCCAGGGCTAATGTGTCTGAGCCAATTTGCACTGATCATTATTATTTTAGCGATAATTTTTGTTCATTGTCTCTCTCTCTCTCTCTCTCTCTCTCTCTCTCTCTCTCACACACACACACACACACACACACACACACACAGCTCCCGAGGACACTGGAAGTGTAATTCTCAGGATGAGGCCATTTGGGGTGTGTAAGAAACAGGCAAAGATTAATCTGCTGACATTCAACAACACTTTCACACATACACACAGGCCACACAAGTATACATAGCTCCAGTGGGTTCAGAGACCACCCTTCATTATTTAATTTCCAGGCACAACAGCATCAAGTGCAAGCTCTTTTTGTGCAAATGTCAAAGAGTGCATACATCTCTGAGGAGATATATGATCTAAAATAATCCACTTGGGAAAGAAATGCAAATAGAACAAGACATGAGTTTCAAAACTGAACTCCAAAAACTGATCAAAAGATGCAGAGACTCCTGACAACCACGCCAAACCTGGGAGAGCACCAAAACTGTCACTAACAGATAAACAGCCTGTTCATCTTTCATTGTGGGAAGTCACTGCCTAAATAAGGTAATGGACAAAAGAAGACATTGCGCATATCCACTAAGATTTTCAGGATGATGGACTGACCACCCCTCAACATCACTGAACGTGTTTGGGATTAACTGGATCATCAAAGTAGAAAATGCAACCAACTTCTAAGACTTAACTTTGGAACTGTGGAAAAACAGACAAGTAAAACTGAAAGCGAGTCACTAAAGATTTCAGTATCCACTGCACCACCGTGCTGAACAAGTACTAAATTTTAGGCTTCAATATTAATAACTAGATGATACATCTACAGCGTCAAAGGTTAGGAGCTGTAGCACTTCCCCCTTTGTACATGCAGATTTCGTGTACATGTCTTGTGAATGAGTGGTGGCTGCACCTGTTGGGTTTGGGAAAGAGCACACAGGTGTTAGGCTTCCGAATGAAATATTCATCTGCTGCTCGGCTGATGGCTTTTGGGTTCTCCTTCTTTGGTGGTCTCTCCAGAGACAGCGGCGTCTCCACTTTCGGTCTCAGGAGCCCCAAATACGGAGGTAGCATGTGGATGAAAATCTGTGGGGAACAGAACTGAAATTAGTGCTGTCACTGCTGTTTATATCAGAGTAAATATAAAATATTCAGTCATCTCCTAAATATTGTGACAATTAATCAAGTTCATTAAAATGCAAGACTATAAAACTGGACACTAAACAATAATAAACTACACACAGATTTTTAAATCTTCCAAAATACCCTTATGGAATAAAACACACTGTAATAGTCAATGATTGATGATTTGTGGTACTGATATACTAAAGTAGTAGACTGTAGATTGTTTAATGTCTGCGATTAGAAACAGTGCAGAGCACGGTGGAGTCGAGTTCTTTAAAATCTCCAATAAACCCCAAAAACGTTTAATGGTAGCAGTTCCATGAAATTACTGAAGCAGTCGCCCATAAAGGTGGCGTTTTTGGGGCTAGTGCGCAATCAAGATCAAAACAACATCTGTTCTTATAGCCAATGAGTGGCGAAACCTTCAGAGTTTACTTTACAGTGTCTATAACTGTACACGAAAACTGCTGACGAGAAACAAAGGGTCAAAAAAACAAACCACCACTTTCTCATATATGCAATGAGATTGATTAATGAGTCTTGCAGTGCTTGACACAGAAAGACAAACAGATGCCCTGCTGTTCATGAGCCACAAAAGATAGCCTTGATGAGCATCGTTCCATCGTTCCAGCACAAAAACGCTGGAGCCTTGTTACAAGCCCTGTGCCTCATGCATGAGGTGAAATTTTCTACCCTTATTTGGTTTTAATTACTGGTTGTCACGCAGCGTTTAGGCAAATGTTTCACTTGCAAGTAACAGTGCAGTAAATGCTGCCCTGGATCAAAGAACTTAAGCGTAACTTAAGATTCTGTGTTTCAGGGCCATTTCCTTGAATAACCTTGAATGGCAATAGCTCACTAAAAAAAGCAGTGGGGTTGTGTGCAGCTGCCAACTACTTAAGCTACAGACAGCAGAGGCTGCCAGGCATGACTTCACAAAGTGTCCAAGAGACAGAAAGTGATGTTCTGAGGGTCCATGCACTGCATTCACGCACAAACAAACCCAAGGGTCAAAACATTGAATATCAGCAGCACAGCAAGGCATACAAGCACACACTTAGGGTGAGCTATATGACAAATGTTAACATTATTCTGGTAAGTTACGTCACAACATTTTTGCAACCATCATTTTAATGACCAATTACGGAAATAAGGCTGTAAACTGCAACAACAACAACAACAACAACAACAACTAGTGTTTAGTAAATGAATAAACTGCACATTAATGGGGCACCACAAAACTAGCACTCAATACACCATTTGTCATGTTATGTAGTAGTACAGCAGTCTCATCTTTTTGCACTTTTGTTTATCAGTGCCCTCTTACCACAATACCCAACATGCACTGCATAAATACATCATACCATCACTGGGAGTACCCCCATGGCAATACAGAAATCCTGATCGTTTGCATAGCCACTGATGTAGAGACTAATAAATACAGACACTATATTGGACTTCCTAGCAGTAATGTTAGCTATTTGGCTTCCCAGCATCAGTCAGCAAGTATTCGTCCCAATGCGCTTGTAGTTTCAAAAGCTCCTCTCAGTTTCAAGATATATCATCTGAAGGGGAAAAATCTCACTCTCGAGACCACTGCGGCACTATTGCGGGTGGCGAGTAGACATGTTTACAGCGGATGTAGTAATGAAAACATTTGTCATTTTGGCCAAGGAGCCTCTTTAACAAGTAGCTGGTTGGATGTCAGCCCATTATGCTATTATAATTTTTTTCCATGTATCATTTTATCATTTCTCTTAATTGTTTACTTTTGCTAGTTTCTTCTTAATTACTTTTTTTTTTGCACTTACGAAAAAAAGTTAAAGTACTTCCACCTTAAACGTGGCACCACTGTTTTGCTGATGCCTTTTGTTTGTTTCAACTTGTCCACAAGTCTCAAAAACACATCAGGAGTCATGAGAATGTCTTTAAATGTCATGGTATATTTTTTGCCATTTTGCCCACCCTTACGCACATATACATGTTTTTTTTTTTTTTTACAAACCACATTGACTCTGAATAACATTTTTCTTTTCAGTTTTGGTTCTTTCACTCTTATCAACTGTCTTCTTTAATCTGAGGTTTATGTACAGCAGTTAGAACGTTAGTGACATCTATTGGTTTTCTCAAAACCATACAGAGAGCTTTTCAGCAAAACCAGACAAACCAAGTTGGACATAGCAGATCATCACAGGCGTGGTGTCTTTGGTTCTTTAGCTTTGCACTGAAGCTACAATTTCTAGTTATCAGCATTTACTAAAATGCTTAAATCACCACACTACTCTGCAAACTCTGCTCAGTTGTATATAAAAATGTAGCTTGCATAGCTACACAGCTAACACAGCAGTAGAAGTATATAGTTCAATATACTATATACTTCTACTGAAAAGCCTTGTTGGAACTCCAGCCCTTTTCTCTGTTACTCTCACTGTTTCTCTGTGATGTCATCTCATAACACAATCTTTAGTGCTGCCTTGGCTCAAAATCACACAGAGCAAAGACAGATGAAAAGTATAAACTTGCTACTCTAGAACTTGCAGTAGGATGCCGCACTTGCCGTTGATCAATCAGAGTGAGTGAGTTGGCCAATCAGAGCACACTGCTCTCATTGTGAGTAAGGGTTTAAAGACAAAAGAGTGTTTCGGAGGGTGAATACAGAGAAACAGTATGATAAAAATATGAAAATTGAAGCATATAAATCTATTCAAGTAGACCATAAAAATACTATTATTAACACTGAAAATGAGCATAACAGGTAACCCTTTAACAACTTCTGATGTCTGAGGTAAGTGGGTGATGACTTACACAAGCAGTTTGTGCGAAGCAAACATTTAGCTGTTAACATTATTCCTTACATCCTTGTAGCTCCAGTGCAAAACTAAAGAAGCAGCCTTCAGACACAAAGGCATGTCTGCACTGACTACTTTTGGCGTAGGAAGAAATCGTGTATATTACGTATACTTTGATGTGGAACACAGTTCAACTGGCTAACAAACTGTACTGAAAAAAGTCAGCATTTTAAATGTTACAAACTCTCACTTCTAGGGCTGCCCTCTAGAAGTCGACGAGTCGAATCGTCAGAGACTCTTTAAGTCGACTGAGAACCTTTAAGTTGACTGACAACAGTGACAAGCTTTTTTTTTTTTCGTAAAACAGACAAAAGCTTACAAAAATGCACAANCTCACCCTTGCTCTAATGGACTTTCAATAATGTGGGGGCCAACGCCACTGATAGAGGTTAATGACATAACACAGTAAGCGAGCGGTTTGGAGAGCTCCTGTTTAATTCACTTTGGTACCTGACTCTTTGCTACACCAAATCTTTCGCTATGTCTATCACGTTTTCTCTTGTTCTGTTTTGTTCTAATGTGAACCCCTGTCACTTGTTTTTTTTTTTCTTCTCTGTGGCTTTTCAGCAAAGTCATGAAACTGGCAAATGTGGGAGACATCATGAAGCATGCTGCAAACGTAGCATCTCATTTGCTCATGGTAACACTCAAATCAAGCCTTCTAATCACTTGTCAATGTTTTGCTACCCTTAAAGCAAACTAACTAAAAAATCTTCCCTTCTACCCCACTTGTAGTCAATCAGCCAAGGCATGTTTGGTGTCTGAAGTGTTTTACTGCCGGCCATTTGTATAGATAAAAGACTCAGTATCCGATGACAATTAAGTGAGACGACTTAACAGCTCAACTCATTTTAAAGAAAGTATCACGTTTAGGTATATGGTCTGCACAGTGCTAATTGGTGGGCTACGAGCTTAGAGTACACTCATAGCTACAAAACCAATGTTTTAGCAAACACTACAAGCTAACAGTCACCCAAATCTTTTCAGTAAATGCGCCTTCAGAACTTCTCTCAGCCGGTCAGACTGCATCCAGGTCCTCATTCAGGCTGTCAGAGTGATTCAGGACAATGATTTCCCTGGTCCTGGAGGTTTTACCTCAGTAATGAGCTATGCACCGTGCGTCCATCCTGGGCCCCAATGAGAGCCATGAGAGACATAAACAGAACTTCTCCATGTAGCTGAACAGGTGAGTTTCTAACACTCACGGAATCTGACTGTTCACACACACACACACACACACACACACACACACACACACACACACCTGTTCACACACGTCCCACATACATATGGACTGTAGATAATGTTTGCAATTTCTGTTGTTTCTATTGTATCTTTAGTTCAAAATTCAAGATTAACAAGTACACTCAAAAAATAGCAAACCCAATTAGAAATGTCAAATTGCTGCAAAACTCAGCATGCAGTTATGTCTCAGGCAGATATGTAAATGATTACAGTTGTGCTGTGGTTACGTGAGGACACACACACATATAGGGAACAGGCTCAGGATGGCCCAGACAGACCCCTGGTAGAGAGGATGATTTGATCTTCTGATAAGTATGAGCAGATTCTACACTTTCATTGTCCACCATCCAGACACAGGTGGCACCTTCATTACACACTGCTGTCTCTGCCTGAACCATTTTTTAGGCGCTTACCAGAAGGAAATTTGGTGTCACGGCACCCAGTATGTGTCCTGCCAATGACAGCCAACCACCGTTGCCTTTGTTTGCAGTGGTGTTGTGAACGAGAAACCTGGACTGCTACAGACTGGAACCGCATCGTCTTTAGCAACAAACTAGGTTCTGTCTGGGATCTGATGATGGTCAGTAGTGATGCGAAGGACACTAACAGCTCAGCGATATGTGCAGAACATCCTGTGGCCACATGTGTTGCCTCTCTTTTAGCAAGATAATTCTTGCCCACACATGGCAAGGGTTTCACAGAAGTATCTTTACCATATTCCAACACTTCCTTGACTTGCCCGGTTGGCTAATTTATCGCCAGTTAAGCATTTATGAGACCAGCTGGAACGCCAGCTTTGGCAACTTACAAGCGTGCACGATCTGCAGGCCTAGCTGCAACATCTGTAAGCAAACAGGATGCCATACGGAACCTGTATGCCTCCATGCCCAACCGCATCTCATTCTGTACACAGGCTAGAGGTGGCCCAGCAGGGTACTAGAGTCTACTTTCAATTGTACAGTTTTCTCCAATAAACTTACCCTTTCTAATACTGTAATCACTTACATTTATCATGATTACATTCACACATATAAAGATTCCTTCAGTACCAACAACTATGTCTCGGCGTGTTATTTTTTTGTCAATGAGTATATTTCTAAAAAGAAAAAACAATGGGAAATCACGAATACTACACCACTTGTCTAAAACGACTGCCCACTGTGTTTAGCTACATGGTGAAGTTTTGATCATTTTTTAAGCTCACATTAAGTTACACTGCACCACAGAGAACCCGACTGGGTTAAAAGAATTTTGTTTGAGGGATGTATTAACAGAAAAGATTTGGACTGACCACTAGTATTTGTTAGCAAAGTCAGACTCTTACCTCCAGTCTAAGACTAAAGAGGCAAACTTTAGAAAACCAACATGTGCTGGCTGATCAGCTATTTCTGGTGGGAACTGTGAAAACTGTGTTAGCTTTAGAAGTCATCAGTCACGGCAGGAATGCTCTGCCTTGTTTTTACAAGAAACGTTTAGTGCCAACCCTAATTTAACACACCTAATCAAGCACTAAACTGTGCATGGCTACCTGAACTGACTGTGCTGTATTTAGCAAAAATATCCAACTAGGTTTCCCATATCCAGCTCTGCCCATATAGAGAGGAAACAACAGGCACTGGTGCTGAACGTTCTCCATATTAACCACGTGGTGAACACATACAAGCAAAACCTTAGATATCTGCGGTAGTAAGGGTCTAGGTAATTGCTGGCTGACCTTGCGCACCCACACAGGCATGTGGTGTGTGTTGGGTGAGCGATGATGCAGGTTTAACACCACCACACTGAGGATGACTGAGCATGTCACTAGGATCATGGTGAACATCAAGTAGTTGACGATGATGGGTACACCCAGAGAAGTTTCTGGGACCTTATCGGCCAATAGGAGCAGAAAGACAGTCAGGGTCAGCAGCACATTTATTGACAGACCCATCTTCTCACCTAAGAATCAGAGGAAGAAGACATGCAAGCTTACAATATTTGCTACTGAAAAAATAACATCACCAGGCTTAAACATTTTCACGATACACAATACATATTAGGATATTGTGTTTTCCTGAGTTTCCTGAAAATTTACCAGCTACATTTCAGAAATGCTATGAAACAAAGAATTTGTGACTTAATATTTGAAAGAAATACTATTTAAGAAGGAGCAAACAACAAACAAGCGATACATAAATAATAAGATAACAGCAAAAGGCTGATTTCCATCTGTACACTGGTTGTTGTTTACAGGTTCTATATATGTCTTTATATGATACATACTGTTGTTCATTGTTTGACAATAAGAATTAGAATTTTTAGTATTACATTTTTAGAATTAGAAGTACTGATGATACTCATAACATACTCAGAAAACAATATAATTCTATAATTTGTCACAATAACAATCATATGTCATCCTATTACCCATAACATTTCTTTCATCATGCTTTCTTTACATACGAGATGCACATAAATAAACACATACCATTCTCTAATGTGCAGCTGCATCACAGAGGTCACTGAGGTTGGACTGAATAACTATAACAGCAATTTATGGAGTGAACTAAATCATCATGAGCACAATGAAGATCATTCTAGTGGATATCTAATGAAGTGTAGCAGTGCTCTAATAGGTCACAAGCGGGATTTATCCAGTGATTTACTGCTAGCTGGTCCGTGTAATTTAACACCAGTTAACTTAATGGGACATGCAGTCATACAGGAGTTTCTGGTCTGAAAAACATGACATCTGAAACGGAACTGAAACTGAGCATTAAGTGCATTAAGTCCAAATTAAAAGTACTCATTAAAACATACTAAGACTACTGGGTCTGGTTTTCTAAACACAGCTTAAAGTACAGTTTGAAATTTAAGACTTCTTCAATTGGAGACTAGTTTAAAGCAATGTTTTAGCCAAAAATGAACCCAAATTTCCATGCAAACTTCATGTTTAAGTCATCACACACTTGCTTCAAACCTCATCGAGCTGGTAAGTAATCTGAACATGAGTTGCCTGGGTGGTTTCAGACAAAAGCGCAAACATAAGCTTCAAGAATGTAGCAATGTGTCTGAGAATGTAGCATAGTTCCATCAATTTTAGTGGTTTTAATACATGTATTTTTGTCTATTATTTTACATAACAGTTTATTATACAGTGTCACCACTTAAGCGGGAACTTGGCACAGTTTAGGGGAAAGGTGTATGTTGATTTAGGCATGTAGTTTGTATAATGATAATTAAGCCTCTATAACTTGTTAGCTACATTAGCCTTGTATCTCCAGTGCAAAACTAAAGATCAGACACCAGACCAGTCTTGGCTAATCAACTTCATTTAGTGTAAGGAGAAAATTATGCACATTTTGTTTTTGGCCAAACCATGACATTAAGATGAATCTTAAAATGTTCCTGAGAAATTGACCACAAGAACAGTCCAACTGTCCACAAACACAGGACAATTAAATAAAGCTGAAATTTATCCTAAACTATACAGATAATAGACATAGTCCAAGTCTGTGCTAGGAAAACCTGTCCTCAAAATCAGTGTTTTTAAACTTGGTCCTTTGGGACCTTGGCACATTTTTGCTATGTCCCAGTTCCCTACACAACTGAGCTAGATATTCAGGTAATGGGGATTTACCGGCATCAGGTGGTAGATAGAAGTTGAAGATTGCGATGATGGTAATGAGGATGCAAGGTAGGATGATGTTGACAACATAGTACATTGGCTTGCGCTCGATAATGAGGTAGAAGGTGATGTCTTCATACAGGTCCTCTTTTTTCACATTCTTTCTGGATGGCTTGTGACGGATATGCCACTCGCCGCTCTCTGCAGAAAATGGAAATAATTAAGGCAAGTGAATAGTGGGGTAATGAAGAGGGGGTGGGTAGTGGGGTATAGTATCTGTGTGTGTGTGTGTATGTATGTACTATATAGTATTCTAGAATTTGCACTGCTGTTTTGCTATACATTCAATTTTCATGACAGTAATTTATATGCCATTACAATATTAAAAAAGACTATATGTACAACAAAAACTGTATTTAAACAGTATGCAGTCTAAAGTGTATTCAGTGTGAAATACTATTTGCATTCAAAATATACGTCCTCGCTAATTCTCAGTATTTGTTACCAAGGCTAAGGTCATTGGAATAATCCAACCTTGTTCTGACGGCTGCAGTAAATAGCTGAGTTTGTGAATAACACATTGGATGGCATCAATGCCTGCCAAACACCATTCTTATGCTGAAAGTTTCATGGGAAAGCCTCCACTGTGCTTATCTGCTTTGATATGAGCTGGCCGTGTGTATCTGTATGTACCGCTGAAGCCTGTGTCATAGATGATCTCCCGTATCTCATTGCCTTTCTCATCCAGCGTATACTGAAGATCCACTTCAGAGGAGTCGTAAGTGTATGAGCGGAACACCATGGTGCAGTTCTGCCAGTCAAAAGGAAAATACGTCACCTGGAAAATGAAAAGAAGGAATTTGGAGCCAAGAAGAGGCTACATCATAGACCATACAAGCAGTGTGGTGTACACTCTCAGAAAAAAGGTACTAAACTGTTACTAGGTTGTACCTTCAAAATGACATCTTTAGTACTTTAGGTATTGAGCATAATTGTACCATATTTTATTGCAATTATATTTTTTAAGGTGCATTGACTCCACACACCCAGTCCTACGTATCACTAGTTAGGCCTCCTCTAATCACACAAGGCTGCCAGTGGTAGGAGGGAGAAGGCTGGCCCATGCTTGCTCCAAGTTATGTGAAGCCAGCCGCCAAGTGTAAGGCAAAATCCTTCGACAGCTCAATGTGCTTGAAGGAGAATGCTAAATACCAATTCTGTTACGTTAGCTAAAAGACAACTGCATTCACTAACATCACGCTGATTGATAAAGGAAAGCTTGCAACCTCTTCTTTGGTAGGGCCAGCACATAGACAGTTGCACCACTCATGACCCTGCTGATGAACAGCAGGAGAACCAAAAAGCACTGGATGTTTAGAAGCCCACTTAGGATTTTGGGCTGCCTGCACAGGGACCATTAGATTTTGCTCAAGGGCTAGTGATTTGTCCCTCATTGTTGCCCATACACAGGGAACCCTAAGTAAGCCCTGTATAAGTGAGGGGTTTTGTACGGGTTTGTCAATGTCCACTGCTCAGTGGGCCACATTAGTAGAACGGTGGTGCAGGCTCAGCATGGCCTACTCCATACAGTGAGCCTACAGGACGCCACAAACAAAGCCAAACAGACCCAAACCACCATTCTGGATTGTGGCCCCCACAGGCTTGCAGTGTGCAAAGGCACACACTGCTGGGGTACACCAAGCTGGGCCCACACCTTTGCTCACAGTCAGATCAAAGTAAACCACAATCCAGAATGGTGGTGCAGCTCTGGTTCGGACTTGCCCACGCAGGGCCTGTGTGGGTTTGCTTAGGTTCACACTGCCTGCTCCTAGTTCTCAGTGGCCAGTCAGAGCATGTTTGCTGGGAACGGTCTTCCACAGCCATTTCCATGATATACATGGTATATAGCCGTCTGGCTTGTGGAATGGAGCTAAGACAAAGACTGGATAAAAAGGCAGAAAAGGACAGGTTTTATTCTAAAAACACAACGAAAAGCTAACAGTACAAAAACAATAGTCAAATGATGCAGACCTGTTGTCAGATTTACAGAATCTGACCAATAGTAGACCTGCAGGTCTAATATTATCTTTTACAAATAATCTAATTTAATAATTATCTGTTTATATATGTGCTAAAATAGAAATTTATTAACAATAACTTCTAAACAGAGTGCAGCAACCAATCATGTCCAGCAGAACTCAGTTACTGTGGAAAATAAAGTGCTGTTACCATAAAAGTAGCACAAGTACAACACTTTTTAACCAATCAGATTGTGTTGTTGGAAATAGGTAGAACTGGAACGAAGTGCTGACGTCACAACAAGGGGAAAAAAAGCATGGGGTTAGGGAGTATTTCTAAGCGAGTGCTCTAAGGCTTGAGCTGAATAACAGTATCTCCATCTAACAGGCTTTGACATACTCAAGGCTCTTTTTTCTTGGTTGCCTCCCACCATGCCCCCTAACGACACCAATAGGAGATAATTAAGAGACACAATTGGACGATGGTAAAGGGTACACAATCTCACAAGCCTATAGAATATATTTTAATAACATATTATTTGTGGTTCTGTTAAGTCTTTAACATGTTACGTAATTCGAAGGGTGCAATATATTGTAATGAGTTTTACGATATTGTCCCACCTTAACTCCACAGGAGCTGCGGTAGAGGGCAGGTGGAGTCCACGTCACTCTGCCATTACTGTATGCCTGGACATGAACATGTAGAGCCACGTGGAACACGCCATCATTACTGCACACACAAGAGACACTGCAGTGTTTGCTGTGCAATTTGTTACACAGTTTTTATCATGCTAAGCATGAATACTGAGCATAAGACTGAGCATTACATATTCCTTAGGAATTAACTCCAACCATTTATTTTCCATATAAATCACATTCACTCTAGCTTAACCTTTACGCACTTTAGCTTCTAGCTTTCGCTACAGAAACATCATTTTTAAGAAAAAAGCAGAAACATGATTTAGCTGCGTCATCAGTACAGAGCATGCTGAGAAGCACACATTGGATATCGAACCCTGTCATGTGTGTACTGCATTTCACATTTCTCCACATTACTGATTGCTTTTCAATTTGGCACAAATTCCTCTCCATTACTTTTTTACTGACACCGCCATTGAAGGGTTTTAAATTTCTGTTTATTTGTCCTCAGTCTTGTCTTCCGTAAATGAAATGCATGCTCAGTGGGTTTCTGGACAGTTGACTGATGAGGCAAGTCAAGACCATATTTGGCTGTGAGAAACTCCACAGCTGTTGGAATAGCATGTTTCTGGTCACTGCCCTACTGCAAGGAGAATTCACAAAGCTTTTGGTGGTAGAGACGTTTGCTCGCTGTTTTCACTGGATGCTTCATGTCTATGTGCCCTGTGTTTTCTTGTGAGCTGAAAACAGTTCAACTCAAAGTAGTCAAGTCACTTATGTCATAAGAGCTTTTTCTGTGCTGACAAATCAAACCAAAGGTAATGCAGGTTTTCAGTGATAGATGCCATTGAAGAAGGCTTAGTCATTGCAGTTGCTGTGCTGCTAACCCAATTGTGTTCAATAATTTACTGTTTATTAACAGCGTTTTACTGTGTTTCCTGAATTTATTTACACTTATCGCCAAAAGAATAGTTGTACCCAAAAGAAAGTGCTGTATTTGAAATGCTATCTGGAAGGAAGATAAACGTTGTCCTGTGATAATCCATCCCATGCATCTTGAATATTCTCACACAGTTCCTGCAGATTTTGCGGTAGGGGTGGAGGTGGAGTGACACCAGGCCTTCTGGAGGTGTGACGCGTGACAGCAAACCATTCATCTTGGAGTTGTCCACGGTACCTCCACACACAGCTTCATTGGTCGTCTCCACCAAAATAAAAGTGTGACTTGCTATGAAGATGACCAGCTGCCATTCTCCTGGCACTGGAGTCCAGTCCAAGACACCATTGCAGTTCTTGGTGACGTTTAAAGGTTAAGGGCAGTTGTCATAACGGTCTGTGTTCATACAGTCCTGTGTCGTGCAGTCGTCTGTCAGTGGTGCTGCCACCAACAGGATGACTCATGGAGGGCACCACTGCTTGCCGAATGTGGCTGTTTGGTCAGTCAGGTACAGAGATAAGACTTGTCCTTGCTTACGTAACATGCACAGCCGAGCGTGAATCTTGAATCATTCGCATCTCTCACAATGTCAAACCTACCCACCAAGTTTCATTCTTGTCGACTGATTCCTTCTGGGTGCACCTATTTTTTTGAAGATGAGAGTATTTCTAAGGCACAGATCATATATGCTTTAATGTGAATTTCTTAATCAGGTTATATGGAAACAGGACAACAGGACATTTTCTCACAATAAAGCCAAATAAAAACCTTTTCTGTGAGTTAAAAAATCTGTGACAGCAAATTAAAGAGCAATCCAAGCATTTATCTATAATCTAAGAGGCACTGTACGATTCCTATGATGTTTGCAGGTAATTATCCTCCTCCCTAATAGAGATAACAGCAGGCCAGGAGGCAGTATTAATCACTAAAGCTGTGGAGAGACAAGTGAAAACTTTCTGAGCTACTGTTTCATCTCCTTGGAGATGTGGGAGACGCTGAGTGGATTCACAGGCGGCCAATATGGCTGAAATTGGAAAGGCCTACTTTTTAATTGGCTATAACGCTGAGATGAACAAATTTACAGCACAGTTAATGGGAGTCTGCCTTCTTCTACTCACTATTACTCAGGGTGTGCGTGTGTGTGTGTGTGTGCGTGTGTGTGTGTGTGTGTGTGTGTGTGTGTGTGTGTGTGTGCGTGTGTGTGTGTGTGTGTGTGTGTGTGTTAGAGAGAGAGAGAGAGATTGTTGTGTTTTTGAGAGTGGGAGAGAGACAGAGTGAGAGGGAGAGAAAGAAAGCTAAGTTCTGGATGGAAACAAAAGGATTAAATTCTTGAAATATCGGAATAGTGGCCAATTTGTAGTTTCTAGGTGCCAAGCTCTCCTACTGTTTAGGACTGGTTAGGAGCTGAAGACCTAACACATTAGATTAATGATTAACATAACTATGAAGCGACAGATAAATCATATTTTGATTTCCACCATGCTGGACTACTTTCATGAAAAAACATCACTCTAGGACCTTTGGAAGCCCCAGATACATGACAGACTGGGAATATGAACAGCAGCCTATTCAATGTGTTGTTAGAAATAAGCACCTGTGCCAAGCACCAAGTGTACTAAATGAAACTGTTCCAGGGCAAAATATTTGTTAATATGCTGGTCTAACACTTCAGGTAAAAGATGGAATGTTTTTAGCTGCTTCAAATGTCTGTGTTAAATCTTGAACTGCCAAAAAACTGTAATTTTGCTGCTGGTGGAACGAAATCTCCAAACAAAACTCTCCAAAACAATAACTTTACAGGAGGAAGAAAAATCAGACTTCACTTTTAATGCAAGTCAGTGTAACCAGATTATGTAATGTACTGTATTTTGGTCCATTTATCATGCAATTTACACACGATGTAAATGAAAACAGGCATGTTCAAATTATGACAACAACTGAAATTTTTTTCTTTGACCAAAGATCTTTTTGTAATCAAAAGATCTGCCTTGCGGGATGTGCTAACAAAACATGCACAAACTTTCTCACTTGTTGATAAGAACGATGTCTGGAAGCCACACTTTTCCAGCGGGAATACGCAGTACTTCGATCCCGTTATGCTGTTTTGGATCCCAGGATAACCGGTGATCCTTCCACTCCTGCACAAAATAATGAATGCAGATACCTGAACGTAAAACATTTTATTCTGAAACCAAGGCTATTAATAAAGAGACTGCTCTCTCTTTACTGCAATAACAGCCTCTACTCTTCTGACAAGGCTTTACACTATATGTTGGGACATAGCTGTGAGGATTTGATTGTATTTGGCCACAACTACATTAGTGAGGTCATGTCGCAAAAAATGCTTTTGGATGGAGCTCCATCACTCCACACCTCACTGTATTAGGAATTATAGCCCTCTAGTTGATGATCTGCATTGGGCATGGTGACCTCAGGCTCACGGACAGCTGCTACAGAATATCTTATTCTATTGACAATGGCTTTCTTTGAAGGTTATACAAGCTTCTGCACAGCTAAATGCCTGTGTCAGCAGTGCACCCCAAAAGAGCTGAATTCACTCATTAGAAGGAGTGTCTGGACACTTTTGGACAAACAGTATACGTGTCACCTGACCACAGGCCAGGGCTTTTACCCTGAGACGTTCAATAACTATGAGTTACAGTCTCAAATCTGTGGTAAGGCCGATAGTACAAAAGGCAGGCAAGGACAAAACGAAAAGGAAACAAAGTGTGACACCCTGGAAATGAGAAATCTAACCAGTTCATCATTTCATCACATTATTTCAAATTTGCCACCTTCTACCATTAATTATTTCTGGATGCAATTTCTCTGTGCATTTGTCCGTGAATAATATCTGGGGCATTTGCATAATTTTTCATTTTGCATAATTTGTTCTTTATTGTTTCTAGCGTTCATAACTTGTGCATAATGGATGCGTGTGTGTTGTGTTGACATTTTGGCCCGGTAAGCTGTGGCCAGCATTAAACAAATGTCTGAATTTGATACGACAAACTGGTTACATTTCTCATTTTCAGGGTGCTGCCCAATACGTTTCCCAATCAGATCCTGACGGAGAAAAGATTTAAAGCGAATCACAGATGTGCTGTATCAGCACTTACCATGTTCATGATTACGACGGTGTTCATCTCTTCATCTTTCATGTTCTGTTGTGAGACAAGGAAGCACATTAATAGATTAATAGTAAATAATGAATTAATAATTAATAAGGCCATGCTTAGAGCAAATCGATTGCTTAATTAATAATTTCTGATGTTTTAAAACAGCTTGAGGTCAGGTACACTGCCTGTCAAAAGTTTGGTTTTCAAAAGATGATTTAATACACATGAGAATGTATTGAAGATACATATACAGACATACACACAGTACACTTAACAGAAAATTACACAGAAAAATTACACAGAAACAACTCGATAACTGAACAGATTATCAAATGTTTAATTATTTAATTACACCATTTTATTATAACTTCCATTCTTTTCAGGAGATCTGGTACCTGGGTTTAGTTTTTCAAAGAAATCTGCAGGGATATTTTGCCACACCTCCAAAGTTCAGTCTTAGAAGCTGGTTGCATTTTCTGTTTCACATGATCCAAGTAGTCCAACTAACACATTCAGGGATTTTTGTCCATTTTTCTTTTGTTTTGCCTATTTCCAATAATGGCTTCTTAACAGCTACACATCCTTGTACTGTTGTAAGTACAATACTTAAGTACAATTGGATTCTTACGAGTTCTTCTCATTATCTTTTAATCAGTTTTGAAAAAGCTTTGGAAGCTCTTTTTTCCTACCATGTTGTACTTTTCTCATTTGCAAATGGATAACCCTTATTTGTAATGACCTCAGACATACACTCCTTAAAAATGAATAATGTGTACTTTTTTATTTTATTGTGCCTGGAAAGGGAATAAATGAAGGATAGTCTCTGACTTTTGCACAGCACTTTTTATTTTAGTTACTATCACAAATGTGATATAATTAATCTCAAGATAAACCTGGTTAGTCTTTATTTGTTAAATTGTGGTAAACCGACAAAGAACACATTAGGTGTCTCCAAATGTTGGCCAGATGATGGTCAAACATGTCTTCAGTCTGTCCAGAGTTTGAGAATCTGTCAACACTGGACGCACTTATTTCATCATCAGAATATTCACTGTAGAAGATTTGTTGTTCTAAGGCTGAGTATGTAAACATTAAAACCAGTCATTTAGGGCACCCATACTGTATGTACAACAGGTGGGTATGTAGCAGTGATTAGCAGCACGAGTGCTCTCTAGGGGGACGGGAACAGCTTGGAATTCTCCTCCCACAATGCAGTGCGTGCTGGTGCCAGCAGGAGCTGGGGTACAGAACTGCAACCAGAGCGGTCAGGCTGACGGGATTGTTTAAGCAGGGAGGGCACTTCTATTTAAAACCAGCAAAGGAATTTTACAGAGACAGCTGCCTCTGCCCCAGCACAGGACACAGGACTCACACACAGACATGGGGGATGTGGGCAAGAGAGCACTAAAGACACACAAATACGCTTACAACCATCTCATATAATTGCTGAAGACAGAATACAATTAAAGCCATGTGCACAAGCAGTCATTACAGTAGAAATACGTGGAATAGATTACATTTACTCCAATATGAACATAATTTCCAAATAAACAGCTTATAAGTAATACATTAACACAATCTTCTCTTTTAACATGCTTACTTTTGGTAATAACTGTGTTGATGTAAGAGGTGTTGTTCATGTGAAAATCATGCACACTAACAAAATCATTCAGTCTTCTATGAAAAATACAGACTTAGATTCTTTACAGCGGTGGAGATAGTAATCAGGAGCTGTACATAACATGTACCATGTAATGTATGTTATGTATGTATCATGTAGTTAAACAGCAGGAAGACCTATCAGCATGTTTTAGATCACAACCGTATCACAAAACTACCATAAAACAATGGCTTGGGCATCAGGAAACAAATCTGTAACAGTTTCGTGTTATGACCTTCTGTGAGGGAGCTTTTAGAGGCATTAAACCCTTCAGGTGTCTGGTTCCTATCACCACCACTGAGGACAATTCTCACTAGAATGGTGTATTTCATATCCAACCACTCTAAATGACTTTAAGGACTATCAACATAATTAAATTAGCAATCACAGTTGTGTACCCTTAAAGATTTAGCACACAGGCCTTTTTTTATAATACATACATATAGGCCAGTGTGTCCTATGTGACTAGTTATACTGGGAGAAGGGGAATAATTGTTCTTCACTTGTCCTATACAGTGTGGATTAATACAAGAACAGCAGACCTACTCTATAAAAATGGAACATGACAGTATTGATGATGATGATACCACTCCAAACTATAATTTGTCACTTCATCCTAAAAACGCTTACTTTGTGTAGTAACAAGCAGTTTAACTGTTTTTACCCTATTTTGTACCCTTTAGATACCCTTAGGCCTGTACCCTTTAGGTACAAAATGGCTACAAATTAGATACACTTTTTTGTTTTGATGAAAATATCATAATTTTAGGAGTGCACGGCTGATCCAAACTGTGTTTGGTAGTCATGGCTAGTACTGTCTAGGGTTTTTGAGTTCTGCTCAAAATTATCTAAAATCATCGCTTCCAAATCAGTCACTAGCAAACTTTTTTAAGTTTCTAAGTTTTAGTGATGTTAATTCAAAAAAAAAAAAAATTCCATTGTTGATTTAATAAAAGAAATGGTTATCTTCATTATTATTTTAATTAAGTTATAGAAACACTCAAAGAAAATCAGCTAAAAGTCTAAAATGTGCTTTGAACCAATATGGTAGAATGGCCATGTAAATAATGACTTTTTTACGTATTAAAAAAACAACATGTAGCAAACCTGCTTTTTTGTTTTTATCCTATTTTGTACCCTGTTTACTTTTTTTTTACCCTGGCTTGATGAATGATATGTGCTGATATGAAGAACGTGTGTATAACTCATACAGGAAGAGCAGCAATAGAGAGAGTGAGAGTGAGAGAGAGAGAGAGAGAGAGAGAGAGAGAGAGAGAGGGAAAGAGAGAGAATGTACCACATGTATGCCAGTGTGTGTATTTGTGTACGTCAGTGTGTGTTATCCGAGACTGGCTATTAAAGTCCACTGATGGGAAGTACAGGATATTGTGACCTGCCTTACTTACACCAGTACACACACAGACAGCAACAACAGCTGAGCCAATTTCAACTGGTGCTACAACACACTCTGTCAGTGCTGTAAAATCAAGCAGCTTTTTCTGAATGGATAAGAATCAATACTTATCATTCCCTTTAACAGGAACAGAGGAGAGGACAGCCTTGAGTGTAATGGAAGTTTCCCCAAATCTCTTTCCCCAGATGAACTTTAAGTGCCAGCAATTTAGCAGCTTTCGGTTAAAGCCTTAAGTGCTCTGACTGAGAGTGTTTTAGATTGGTCTTAGATAGAGTGACTCCTTTTCAACGCTGCAACACTAACACAGATAAAGGGTGGTCCTGGTACCTTTTAAAATAATGCTGATATTCAGGTCAAGCCAAATTTACACAATTCAGCTTCTCTTGTAAGTATGTTTCAAATCAGAGTTTTCTGTTCTTTGCTGAGTACAGGTAAATGTGTCCACGTTATCATGCATGGCAACTCACATTAGATGCAGCAGATAGTGATTAGGTTGAGAAACGCTGCAGAATTCTTTTAATGTATATTTTACTGTAATTCTGAGTCCACCACACACTGTATAGGGGGGATGTACATGTGTGCGTGTGAGTATATTTGGGGTTTTGTGGACATGTGTATGTGTGTGATACCATACCAAGCTGACGAAGGATGCCAGGGTCATGCCAACTCTCACTACCACCTTGCTCTGTGGTGTTTCCCCCGGCCGCACTTTGACATTGTAAGAAGAGAAAAGTGTCTTCATCAGCTGATTCTCCGCATCTGAGGCATCTGTTGGAGACAGATTCAACACCTAATCAAACAGAACTTTATATTCTATTTTTCAAGAATGAGACAGACATATGGACATATACTTAAACTTTTAACCAACATTAGCCACAGCCAAGACAACCTGGTGCTGAGAAGCTGGAATAGACCAAGCTTAAGATTATTTAAAGCCAAATCAAAACTGCCAGTTTCTCGACATATTGAGCATGATTCATCATCATCTTCCTTCAAACTATAGTGATTTTTGCTCTGCCTCTAAAATCTTCTTCTAGGTTCTGGTTACATCACTGTGTACCAGAGGGTGAGAATATCTAATATTAGTATCATGTTTTACTGTCCCCTGCTACCTATTATTGAGAGAAACACCCAGCTGGCTCAGAGACCTTCCCTGTTACCATGTTTCACTCAGAAATATGTCATAGTGTGGAAGAGAAAAATTTTATGATTTCTTTTGTGTTATGAATGTTATGAATTAATTATTATTATTATTATTTTAGTATGAACCAACAACATATGTACTAGAGAGCTGGGCAATATATCACATATGAACCATTATTATAAATACTATTGGACCATTATTATAATTATACATTATTGTTATTACTTGTCACTACCAAACACATATTTTCTACAATTAGGTACACTTTTCTGTGTTTTAATAAAAATACAGTAATTTTAGGAGTGTATAGCTGATGTTCGCAAGTTATGGCTAGTACTGGCTAGTGTTTTTGAGGTCAGTAATGTTAATTTTTTAAAGTTGAATTTTCCATCATTAGTTTCATAAGAGAAACTGTCCATTTAATTATTATTAATACTTATTATTAATAATTATTATCTTCATTATATATATATATATATATATATATATATATATATATATATATATATATATATATATATATACATACATACATA
>CM067482.1:9270656-9317158 GCA_034552555.1 Semaprochilodus insignis
ACGGTGCTGCACTACTTTACACACTATTTAGAGCTGTGGTGTGCGGTTTGGGGCACAGCCCCTGTGTCGTGGGAGTGCTGTATAGAGCGTGACCTCAGTGGCACACTCTAACGCCTCTGTTCCTTAATATAGTATGAGACAAACTGTATGTATATATATATATATATATGTGTGTGTGTGTGTGTGTGTAAAGTCCTGTTACCGATGTTAAAACGAGTGTGCAAAATATGCAAACAAAGGAGAAAACGGAGCACAGTTGGTGCAACAACCCAAAACGTCCGTTTTCCCTGTTTACATGACAACACTGAAAACGGGAGTTTCTAAATATCTTTAAGGGGTGTTACAAAAGTCCAAAACGCCTAGAAAAAGTCACGTTTTAAAAATGCCCGCATACGTGTGGACGAGGCCTAACTGCGTTTCACTACTCAGCAGGAAATCAGCAAGAAAATATCAAATATTACATTACTGTGTTTTGTGATACTGTTTTGAAATCACAGTATCAGTTTTTAATCAAAGATAGACAGACAGTGGTTTATTCTGTGTTGTGTTTAATCCCCCGACCGCTAGATGGTAGTGTTCTTCACCATCAGGCTCTTCCACTCCAACGTAAACAAGTAGCATAAGGGCGCAGTGCTAACTTTAGCATTACACTAGCAAACCTGTGCATATGGTGGTGGTTTTATGCTATGACAGTCTTCATAAAATTATATAAAAAAAAAAAAAAAGTGTATTGTCTTACAGGATCCCAATATATCATATCATTAACTCTTTCTACCTCATATATATATATATATATCGACCTATATTCACGGGTATTCTCTTATTAATGGTTAATAAGCTGTTATCAAGTTGTTTGCTAGCTAATCTAACAAGTTAACTAAGGTTTACGTGGCATAAATAAACAGAAACAAGCTGGCTAAATTAGTGTAAGCATGAAGTTTAAGAAACTTTGCAGATGGTGAGAATATGAATGAGCATAAGAGACAGAAATAACATTACGGCCAGCTATTTATATGTTTCTTGCATGTCTTTTCAGTGTTTTGAAACAAGATAATACACCAACAATACACTACACAACATAAGCCATGTTGTGGATAATACGTTTATGTGAAAAGGTCACATACATCAGTTTTATATCCTTCTGTTTCAAATTCAAAGAGAATTTTTTATTTAAAGAGAGAAAGAAAGTGAGGGGGGCCGACAGAGCAGAGGAAGCGAATTAGTATGTGCAGCAGTTTTTCTTTAATATATTCTCTTCTTTAATATATTGGGAATGTAATAAAAATAAGTGAGAAAAGTTTATATTTGGGCTGTTAAAATTCACATTATGACCACAAAATTCTGACACCATGTTAATAACCATGTAAACACAAAACAAAGCTGCAGTGAAAAAATCACACACATGTCTCACGGCAAGAACTGAGATCATACTGATCTGTGTATTTGTAGTTTATCAAACAAAGAAGAGATTGCGTTGATTGACTGCAGCAATTGTTGTTCACCTGTGGCTCTTGTAAGTGGAATATAAATTATTTAAGTCATTTTAGATCCATGGTTCATAGCAGTACAATAACAATCGGCAAATTTCATGTCACAATGTGAATAGCTGTAATTGCCTTATGATACAATACATTTCCCAAACAATTCCCAGAAGTGTTTTTTCTCTCTGAAAGTAGAGCTTGTTGAAGGGATTACTAGCACAAGGCATTGTGAAAAAGGCACAAGGCAGAAAAAATACAAACTAGAAGGCTGTAGAAAGTGTGGATCCTACCTTCTTGCTGAAATGAATCAGAGGCTGAAATGTGCTCGACTGAGAGTACTTATCAAATAACGTGGCCAGTCAGCTATCTTAGGTAAGTTAATGAAACCTTCTTTTCCAGTTCCAAGAACTGCGCATTGAGAGGTGTTTTATGTGCATGGTTATCGCCTTTAGGAATATCATAGACTATGTTTAACAGAACTATAGACTGTTACAAATCTGACTGTATTCAAATGAACAGCACGTATCCTATTTACACCGCATTAACTACACCTCCTTGTATGTACACTCGTTGGGCCTCATTTGTTCTTGAGAATAGTCTACGTCAGATTTGTGATGTGTTCTTAAACCGCAGAACTGTTGACACTTTTGTGCTCTTGAGTGTGAGTAGATTCTGGTTCTACCTAAAAAAATCCAAATAAGAAAATGCTGGTCTGAATCTTTGTGAAAACTGTATAAGTAGATTAAAAAAAAACAACAAGGTGGCATGTCTAATAGAGAGCACAGTAGCACTGCCGTGTCCGATCCACTTGCACTAGTGCAGCACGCACTAACACACCACCACCACGTCAGTGTCACTGCAGTACTGATAATGATCCAGGAAGCTAACAAAATGTGCAGAGAATCACATGGACTACAGTTACAGATCCTAAAGTACACTTACATGGTTAGAGGAGCTGATAAAATGGACAAAAAGTCTATATACAAGGAGACGTACATAATGAAGTTGCCAGATGCTGTAAAGTGTACAGTATATATATATACACATATATCAAATATATTTTGTCATCAGAAATATATAAATATAAAAGCATTCTCAGATAAGTGACCCATACTGAGCTTAACTGAATTTGGATAGGTGTGTTCATAAATCCATCTGTGATTTTTAACCTCTCTTTTGTCATAAGAAATGAGATGAATATGGGCCCATATTGAAGTTGGTCATTTAGATTTTTTTGCGGGGGGGTTAAATGATTACCCTTTTTAGATGTGAGATTTGAAGCTGCGTCATCATATTGATGTAAGTTTTCTGGCCCAGGAGAAGCCCAGCTAATGTGATGTAGCCTTACACCATTTGTCCAAGTCATTAATGTGAATTATTCACGGTTATCTCAGCAATTAGCTTAAAATACGATTCTTCGGTTTAAGCGCTTAGATTTATACCGCCATCGGTGTGTGGTGACACTTTTAGAGGGCTGCAGAACACTCCTGTAACGTAGGCTACACTCGCAGAATTTCCTCCTCTGTTCAGTACCATATTAAATCGTTAATTTAGCGAGACTTGTCACAAGGCTCTCAGGCCCTTCATCTAAAATCAAGGACTGCATACTTCAGCCATATTCTAGATGGGGAAAAGCAGAAAATGTACATAGTGTTGGATCCCCAGCACTGCCACTGGCAACACTTTGCATTCAAGTGAAGGTAGGACTTCAGCAGCACAGGTAGTCGCCACCTTACCTTAAAAAGACATGTCATTTTTGATGATTAACACGTTCAGGGGATCTTATAGGCAAAAAACACCTAAATATATTTCTTTTAGAACATTTGCACAAAGTACCAGAACCTTTTTACATCGACTATTAGACAAGAATAGAAGTTTCCAGCAGGACCTAATGGTACTCAAAGATGTTATTTTGGTTTGTGGTAACACTTGCAGCTGAAACCAACAAGACACATTCTTTATAATGTTATTTAGCATGATTACATGACTCATAAGTGTACCACAGTGTAAACTACAGTAGTATGTTGATGAGTTGCTATTTGTCGATTTATTACTTTGTGAAGAGTTCAGAAACTAAGGTTAGTACCTTTCATGCCATCATCTGCAGAATGAGTCTGAGAAAAGTATAAGCTTTGCTTGTCTCTGTAATAATGGACATTTGTGTAAGTGCAGTATATTGCTTCATATCAGCCAATAAGATAAGGTAATAGTTAACTGTCTCTCAAGCAGGTGGAAAGTTAACTACAACTACAAATGTTTTGATTGTGTTTTATAACACCATTACTGTCTGCAATAAAAAGTTCCACAGAGTTGCCTCTAAAGTCATGCTTTTCTGCAAACATTATGGGATTTGATTTGTTATCGATAAATTGTCACAATAAAATTAAAGTTGCTTTTCTGAACATTATATTGTGTATATAATTGTTAGTTATAGAACACTCAGTGCATGTTTCATTATAAAGTGAGCAAAATGAGCCCTGCAGTTGGTGTATGCCAGATCTTGAAGAGTTTTTTTTTTTTTAAGAGCCCCAGTATTATATTTTGCCATATCTCCCACCTCTCTTTTGGGCACACGTGATTTGTGATGCAGCTCAAGTGCCCCAAGAACTCCACACCCCCAGTCCTCTTCTGTACTTACTGTTGGTCTATTTGGCTCACAAGGAGTTGAACTATGAATTTAGAAAATTAAGAATTTAATTTAAAATGACCAAACCCAGGACATACTGGTCACTCCCATTATCAGCTAATACACCACAGTATTCCACACTGGCTTCTTGAAAAAGAAATTTGGACCATCAGGAATAGTAAAATGATTAGACGACTACATACATAAACAAGAACAAAACACGAAGAACGCACGAAAAGACACAATGTTTACAATCATACAAATATATTAGTTTTATTCAATAATATCCAATAATATGTCTCCCTCAGATTCTGTATAAGTTATTATAGAAATAGATACAGTTTCTATTGCAAACGCAGGGGCGAGGATGAATAGAGAAGGTATAATGAATGGGGTCGTACTGATTTATTAAATAGGGGTCATCTTTTTTTAAATGTGTCCAGTAAATGTCAGTTCATGCATGCTTTTAGAGTACGGTTGATTCCATTATTCTTCATTCATGTCATATCGCTTCAGGCATCAGTGATAAGTCTTTGACCCCGTGTCTTAGAGACTTCTTCCATCATATTCCGGGATTTTCGCTTTTGCTGCCATTTTTGTTAGGCTTTCCACTGTGTGTTTGTGAAATGGGGGAGCCAATCCTACACGATTCCACCGAGATTGTCCTTTTTTTGTTGTTCTTTGATATAAAAATAGTGTCATCGTGGCTTTGACTGGAAGACTATTGAACTCTCTTGGTTTGGAAGACATGGGGAGAAAAGAGTAAGACAGTTCATTTTTAAAATCCTTTTTGGAAGACGATAATTTAGATCATCCATGCAGAACATACAAAAGCCTCAAGGAGCCGTATGATATAAAGCTGACTCCTTCAATCAGGATATGCCACACACATGGCTATAAGGTGTGCGTGTTTCATTAAGGGTGTATAAGACCAAAACTGAGCAGTCCATATTGCTGTAGAAGATCCAGGCAGATGATCCTTGAAGGTCAAAGGTTGAGAGTTCTGTCACCTTTTGAGAAGGCCTCTGTCCATTACTGTCCATAACTGTTAATTCACCCTTACACGCTAACAGTCTTTTTTAGATCTCCCCAGATTGGACTGAATCAAAAATTGCATTATAAGTCGGGGTATTCTCACATCATTTCATTAACAATTTAGTGCTAATCAAGCCTTTATCAAACAAACGATTCAACAAATATGAAGAAAGAAATGAATGAATGAATGAATGAATGAATATGTGCTTCTCTGACACACAGAGACATGCACAGGACTGCATTTATGGCCAGTAAAAAGGCTTGCGATTTTAGTACAAAGACAAATGTCTCCAGTAACAGTAAACAGTAGGGCTCCATTTCAGTTCAGCTTCATCCTTTACATGAAGTCAGTATGATAACAAAACTTCATATCTACATATTGCTGAAACAGTAGCTTTATGGGCTCATTCATCATGAACTCTTTTACAATGTAAAGAACAGCTGGCAGTGTTGGGTAGCACCAGACTACATCTGATTATTAACATACTTGTAATCAGAGAAGAATACATGATCAAATTACAAGTACAGGCTTAAGGATTGCATTTTTGGTCAGCAAATCTGTCTAACGTGCCCAAAACCACATATAGCCATGTCATTATGACTGATAACAATAGTATATATAATATTTCTTTTTTGGTGGAAAGAAGAAAGAGTAAGGGAATAACAGATCCATGGATGGTTTGAACTTCGAAAAGAGAAGCTGGGAGTAGACCGTAATTGACTTATTGATGTATAGAAAGTACTCTTAAGGAAGAACGGGAGGAAAATACCACAGACCAAAGCCATTACATTTTTAAATAATTGATGACATTTAAGTAAATACTGATGTAAATCAGACTACATATTTAGGTAGGCATTTTAAGTATTCTACCCAACACTAGCAGCTTTTTAAATAGTGTAACAAGAGTAATAAAGAAAACGGTGTTACAAAGTTTTGATACAACAGTGACAATATAGGTACAGACCTAGATAAAATCTAAGCCTAGACTAAGTCAGCTTGTTAATGGTGAAACACCATTAGCATTGCAGTTTAGTCCTTGAATAGACATGAACCATGTTTAAAAACTGGCCAATGAGGACAGTTTTTCATTAAGCAAATGTACTAAAAAGCTGGAATGGACACTAACAATTGTGAGGACTCATCCACGATACTAGTGGAGGTAGAAAAGAGTACAGTCACTGCGAAGGGACAACAGGGAAGTGGATAATTACCGTAGCAGTGCTCTTAGAGCCTCTAGTCTTAAAGGTCACCTCTAGCCACCCACATTTGTGCACAGGGACTGACGCACAACTGCTGCTTATGCAATGCAGATGTGCCTCAGTGTTGTTGCCTTTAAAATGCAGCAGGGGTCTCACATACACACGCGTCTAGCCTTACAGTGGGAATCGACAGGGGTAATGACATTCAAGGCAGGGTGGCTCTGGCACAAAAACGCTTCGGTGAGGGCTGCAAAGCGAGCAGGCGTGGAGGGGATAACCCTTTGGTTGGGCCACGTGAGGAGGGCTGGGTTTTTTTGTCTTTTCTGCTGCATTGCAGATACAGGGTTGGGACTACACCTCAAAGTGACACATACACAATAAGCAACATGCCTGACTGAGAGCGTCACGGGGCATGTTTTTTCTGTCACCTGAATGCACTTTTAGGTAATTTATTTAGTCTGCTAGGTATTATACTCTTTATCCAGAAACAGGGTGTAGATTTGTCTTCTGTAATCAACTGTTTAAGCCTTCTTTATCTCACTCACTCTCATATACATTACTAATGCATTAAATTGGCTTGATTCATTGGATTGATTGGCTTGAGTATGTCACATCTGCATGAAGAAAGTATATTACACAACACATTATCAAAAGTAAGGAAACTGCAAGACAAAGTCATGTTCTAATACAGTACTTTGAAGTTTAACAGAAAACTTTTCAGAACAACTAAATTTAATATTAATGTTCCAGTACTTAGTGTGTCTATTTGGGAAACTTGAAATCAGTCAAGTGGGAAATCTGCAGTTTTTCACATCTCCAAAGTTCAGTCGTAGAAGTTGGTTACATTTCCTTCTTCTCGTTATCCAAGTATTCCATTAAATGATGTTGAGGTCTAGACTCTGGGGTGACCAGTCCATCATTCTAAAAACACTAGCAGTTTCTGTGTTTGTTAGTTTTTTTTGTAATCTCTCAAAGATTAATGTATAAGTACTGTTCATCTGATGGTTACAGTTTTGTTGGACTACCGGGTTATTTTTTTTTACCATTTGAAACCACCAGCCACCTTTTTCATTGTAAACAGTTCATGATGAATGGGCCAACAAAGTACCTCACATTATCTTGCACTGAAAGCTAAACTTTCAGAGAAACAACACTGTGTTATGTTCAGTTACAAAACTGTATTCATGTGGAAATGATGTACACATTCGAAGTAAATTCAGAGAATAACATAGAGAATAACATAAAGCAGAGTGATAAGGTATATGTGAAATATGTCCATGCAGAACAGTAATTATTCTTCCCTTACTGAGAAACAAAGGAAAGAAGAGTTTCCTGGTAGCCCTATGCAAGTTTTATACCACATACACTGAATTAGATACTCTGGTAATTCTTTGTCAGAAACACACTTCTGGGGTGAGAAAAGTGGATACCCGGAACACACAATCATGAGAGAACCAAAAAACACAGCAAACGAAACCACACTACAGAGCACCACACCACAACTAAATGAAGTAAATAGAATTGACCTGTCCATGCTCTGCCACAAATCTACTTTCACAGCGACTGTTTTGAGGTTGGACAAGTTTGCAGAACAATTCCTATTCAAGCTAATCAGTTTCTTTTGGAGCTCTGTTTAGAATCTATATAACATGTAGTATAAAGCTGGACTGTATTGTTGTACCAATATCTTAAAAATCAGGCAATCAATCCCAAAAATCAATCCTAACATAAGCGCAACTACATGGAAAAAACATCTGATTTAATCACACCTGATCTAAGACCTCCAGTGAGACATATCAAACAATTTAAAAAAATTATATGATTTAAAACTAATAACATGTTTGAGTGTTACAGTTACTCTTTAGGAGATTTCTTAATTAATGTTATTTTTGCCCATATCTTGTAAAGCTCATCCAACATTGCAACATTTGTTACAAAAGAATGCAGAAACAAATCCATCTATACAGTCCTCTGCAATGGTTGTAAGATATCAGTCTGTTTATGAATAAGCAGCACTGCAAGCTGAACAATAAACATTCCTAAACAATTGCGAGAAAAAATAACAAAAGAAAAACAACATGCACAGAGAAAACTGAGTAATAGTAGTTTGCTTTTAACTTTGTACCTGTTGTAAGGCATTTCTTTTTATGTTTTCTGTAAGCATAACTATTCTTGATGTAGCTATACCTAAATCTAACAAAAGGGCATTGCAATACGCCAGAGTGAATTGTTTCAGCGCTGTCTGGGCAGGCAACAGAGTGCTGCAGTTTGCTCATAAACATTTTATCACAAAACTGGGTAGTTTTATCTTTACCCAAAAGGGTAAATTATAGCGGCTAGAGGATGAGATAAAAACATTTGCATAATTTTGAAAAGGAGTTTTTAAGGTTGTATATGAATCTAAAGATTCAGGTTAGTGCCACCTCTCTTCTTTTGATATTGATGGTATTTAATTGAAGTTGCAAGTTGGTTATAACACATTGCAAATGCTGTATTCCAAGTTTTCCAGTACTTTGAATGGCAGAATGATATTTTAATCACATAGCTAGCAATCGATAAAACCAATAATTATACCATTTAAAGGCTTTATATATTCTGACTTATGTCTTTAATGATTGCTTGTTGCATAACTGTGTGGTAGGAAATATGTCACCATTTAGTGTTTTAAAAAGAAAAAAGGTCACCAATTATTCATAAGTCTCTATGTGAAATTTTCATTATGCAAATACACCCACCAGCCACTTCATTAAGTATACCTCCTTGGATCTACAGCTGTACATTTTATAAGCTGCACTTACCACATATGTTCTTAGTTCTACAATTGCAGACTGTAGTCCATCTATGTGGTTATCCTACTTTCACCCTGGTTTTCAGTAATCATGACCCCCACAGCAGCACTGCTGTTTCTGATCCTCTCAAACCAGCGCAACTCACACTAGCATACTACCACCACATCAGTGCCACTGCAGCGCTGAGAATGATCCACCATCCGAAAAATACCTGCTCTGTGGGGGTCCTGACCATTGAAGAACAGGAGGATAGCGGGCTAACAAAGTATGCAAAGAAACAGAGGGACTACAGTCTTTAATTGTAAATGTACAAAGTGCACCTATATGGTAAGTAGAGCTGATTAAAATGGACAATGAGTGTAGATACAAGGAGGTGTACCTAATGAAGGGCCAGTGAGTGCATATTATCTTTGATACTCTTTAGTCAAAGCTCAGAACTTTGTATCCATGTATAAAGTGCCCTTAAGGGGATTACTGGTGACTGACATGGCCTGTAAACATTGTACTGTTTACTTTACCACAGTAATGGGAAGTATGTTCATTTCTGGTAGTAGAGTGTCATTTATTATTATGAGCACATGAGCAGTTTTACTCTTTTTGCATTGCAATTAGAATTTAGGGTGCATAAGTTAATGCTTTTACTCTCCTTTTATTCAAGTAAGATTTCAGGTTTTTCACCACTGTGGATTGCAGATGCAAACACACACACACACAACACACACACAGACTTACAACTACAAAATGTTGACTCGAAATGTACCATCACTAACTACTGACCTCAGCACCATGTAACACATTTTAACCAACACACCATAAATACAGATCAAATCTTTTTTGCAAAATTTTATGACCACACACCACTCTGATCTCTATCTCTGTACAGACAGAGGGACCCAGAAGCCTTAGAAAACACTGAAATCTAATTTTTTTTAATGAAATGTGAAAAAAACAAGAACATTTCAAAACAAAAACAAAACGTTTCTCTTCACAGTTCCAATATAATCAAATTTGTGACATTGACCATGTTATTTTTGGTCTTATCACTTCCGTTGACGCTCATATTCAGGTGTCTATTTTGTAGGTTTGTAGATTTGACCTACTTATTTGTGGGCACAAACCTATGGAGTCACTGCCAGCTTGAATGCACACTGTCATTAATGCAATAGGGGGACTAACCAAATTCTGAAATTCATGTTCAACTGTAAAAGATTCTACTTTTTATTCAATTTGTTATGCTGATAATATAATTTGTAATGAAAGATTCTGTATATTCTGTATATAATTACAAAGAAATGCAAGCATTTTCAATAGTGGTCTCAGACTTTTGGACCCCACTGTATGTAAAAGCAAAAGTTGAAAGTGTTTGGCTGTAGTAAAACTTCTCCTTAGTGCTACCTATGTAGCTTAGAAATAGCCCTTTACTTCCGCCTCCTATGTCCTTGATTTATGGCCAAAAAAAAGGCCAAGTAAGCAAAGAACTTTTTACTTTGCACAAAAATGAACCTCTATCTTTTGAGCGCTAGCTTCTCTTGCTGAAAGAAAGCATATTTTGAAAAGTAAAGCACGCAAGAGAGGTTGTATATGTGAATGGATATCATAGACAGAAAGTGATCATGTTAGCTCTACTTTCATATATTCATATATTAATTTTGCACCTTGTTTAATTCAAACTTTCATCAGAGTAAAATCTATAAGGAGTAAAGAGCCCACCTTGTCAAACTGGGTTCCCCTACAAAGATTACCATTTCCCCTCCTCTAGCTCTCAGAATTAAACAAAGACCTCGCTAATTAGCTGAATAAGGTATGTTTAAATGAGGAGGAACACTAAACTCTGCTGTGTTGTGGAACCCAGTTTGACACCCGATATTTAATGTAACTTAATTCTCCTTTTTGAAAAAAGCCCAAGCAGTCTTTCCGATTAAGACACAGTGTTCATGTCCATAGCCTCGTCATTACTACCCCTGAATTTCAGCTGTTTAGCTCTACAAGCTCTAAAAACATCTGCAAGTCTTTTCTGGCCGTGGCAGGACTCGTCCTGTAATTTGAATGGTCAGATTTGTGAAAGTGTATACGGGCTCTGCCCCAGGCAGATGATGAGAGATGAGGCAAGAGTATGAGAGACCAAAAGAACAATTTAGCAGCTTAATTGAAGTCATTAACCAGCACGGACCAGAGGGTCTTAATCAGACTAAAGGCTTAACCTCCAAGGCCTTTCCCTTCACTTTTAGTTTTCAAAGCCTCCACAGTCTTCTTGTCCCCATTGGGTTCCTGATCATTGTACTGCCTTAATGTTTTATGGTAGCCTATAAAGGCAGTAGTCAAAGAAGCACAGCTCATGGAAACCATAGTGAAGGTTTCAGATGATAAAAAAATAGCCCTTAAGATGACATAGTGTAAAAGACTGAGTGGAGGTTATTACAAAGCTCCTGGACATTTCTTAAAAGAGCATGGAAAATTAAAGTCGCATATTCTCCCAGGTTAAAGATTCAGCCTTCATCATTTATAAAAAAGCATTTGCTGCTTGATTTGAGTGTTCTCAGTATTAATTCCCTGGAATTTGATTTGGAAGATGTTCATTTCATTCACTGGAGGACAGTGATAAATAAATGGCAACGAATCCTAAAACTTAATGAAGCAATCTGTCATCTACTATCTTTCCATCGATAGAAAGCAGAAGCCTCTTCCATTCTTCTCTGCTGCTGTTAGAGAAGATTATTGCATTGATCTAAACTCCAAAACTGCTGTTCTACCATCTTCTCTTTCATCTCCCCATATTCTGGCTCTCCTTGCTTTAAATTTTCTCCACCATGCCTTATTTCAGGTTGCTGGATCCAGAGTTTTTGTTGTTTCAGCTGTTTCCGCAAGAAGCTGTCCAATATCGAGATCAATAAGAGATGAGCAGCTGGAGCTCAATTAGCATGAACGTTTTTGATTGAATGAGAGCTTGTAATAAACTGTATAGCTTCAAAGACCTGATATGCAGTATAGGTATTTGAGTATATCTATAGAGCACCTGCTGCTCTAACATCAGAAGTCAATGATGAAACTGGAATTTGGGACAATCTCCTGAAGCACAGGAACTCAAAGCCATTTCTCATCAATCTATACCGCATGACATATGTTCTATAATATTAGGAAAATAACAGGTAGAAAATCTTATTTTTCATGGCTCCATTTTGCCAGGAATATCTGCCTTTGCTTTTGGCCATATGTGATAGAACAAAATTGATTATAAGGCTGTGAACTTGAAGAAAGTTGCAAGCTCATTGGTTAGCAAATTACACCTCCTGCACTGAAACAAAACAAACCCAAACAGAAGAGGAAAGGAGAGAGCAGCAGAAAAATATTGCTCCCGAGGCATAATGTGCAGAGGAAAACTAATCAAAAGAAAGCGATAATATACCTCAATTCCTGCAGTTATGAGTCACCTCATACGCACAAATACACACACACACTCATCAGTTTTGGGGGCTATTGTGTATAAACAGAAAAGGAGAAAGACTTTTACCTCCTCGGGGTGTAACTTTCCGCATTATCATACAGAAAGGGGGAGAGTATGTGTTTGTTTTTTACATCAGAAATGTCTTTCATTGTCTGGTGGTATGCATGAGGGTGTGTATGCATGTGTGTGTGTATGCTGTAATGGTCCTCTGGAGAGCATGCTGGGAATTTCCTGTGCTGTGGAGTGGAAAATTGACTCTGTGTCACCAACTAATCAAACAGCAGAAAAGGTGAAGAAGAGGAGATTACACTGGGCTTAGAGATGGAGAAGGGGATTGGGGAGGTTGCTGAGCTATCAGGCAGGATTAGCGTGAGCAGATGCTTCCAAAACAATGCGATCGGCAAAATCTGCCAAGATCCGGGACCCTTCAATGTCATGTTCTGCTCTAGCTTGGGGGACAGGTTTCAATGTCAGAGAGAAGTCCCTTAGAGAGAGGTGTATGAAACTGACACATGCCAGGTGAAATTTTGGGGTGAAACAAATCTTTCTTTTTTTCTTTCTTTCTTTGCAGCTTGTTTCTCCTGTGAGATGCACCCAGCCCCCCGACAGCCCAGGGTTCTTATTGCTAAAAAAATGTTCCCAGGTTCAAACAGGAAGACTGTAACAGGAAGAGATCGAAGGTATGCTTTTAGCCAGGACTGCCATGTTCACTGAGCCCTGATGCATCATGGGTAATTGAGTTCTCAGGATCAGTAGCAGGACTACAAGCAGTGTTTTCTCATGCCTGTTCCGATGCCCTTCGTTTGTACGTTGGAGTGTGTGTCAGTCTGTGCTCCTCCGGTCGCTAGGAGGCGCTTGTTTTAGGCGGTGGGGGGTCTTTCTTGTCATTTTTGTGAACAGGAGAGTCTGACGTTTTGGCTGTTTTCCGAGGCGGGCTCTGTTCACCAATGTCGTGTAGTGAAGGCTCCCTGTACATGGCCACTAGAGAGAGAGAGAGAGAGAGAGAGAGAGAGACAGAGACAGATAAAGAGACACAGAGGAGAGATGGGAAGAGAATGAGAGAGAGGGAAGAATAAAGAAAGTGAATTAGCAAGAAGAAAGAGAGAAAGAGAAAGGGAAGCAGAGAGAACAGAGAGAAAGGGAGAAAGAAAAAGAATACAAGGTAAAGAAAGAGAAATCAGAATGAGAGAGAGAGAGAGAGGATGAGCAAGAAGAACAAGTGAGAGACAGAATGTGTATAAGAAAAAGAGGAAGAAAAAGAGGCAATGAGGAAGAGCAAGAGGGAGAAAAAGAGAGATACCCAGAGAGAGGGGGAGAAAAAGAGAGATACCCACAGAGAGAGAGGGAGAAAAAGAGTAGGGAGAAGGGAGAGACAGGATCTCTGTTATTTTCTAGCTGTTGTAAACAATGGTAAACTGCATTAAAAGCATTTATCAACAACAATAGGTGTCTTCCATTATTGTCCCACTGACAGAACAGTGGACTTCAATAGCAAAGTTGTATTAACTCAGGACAAAGAGAGAATGGTGCTTCAATAGGCTAGATTTTGGCAAGAACAACCATTGCTCCCTTAAATACAGCATTAGCAGTGCCTTTTCAGCAGTGTTTGTGTGTTCTGCAGTCAGAGAATATCGTAGTTATCATAGCTCACCTTCAATGAGTTTGGGCAGGAAGTGGGCAGCTCCTTTTGTCTTTTTGACCCGGTTGCCCTTCATGACCTGCCCATCGCGGTTGATGCCAATGTACCAGGCTCGTCCAGACTGGGTTTGCCGGTACAGGATGGATGAGTAGGTCACATAGTAATTCTCAAACACACACTCTTTGAACTTACACTCCGGTGTGAAGTGTTCCTGCAACACAAAACACATACATACACATAAAGAGTTAGTTATGATGAACACACATTGAGCATTTCCTTACTATCCTAAGAAAACCTCATAACTGCATGTATTATATATACACTCATTGTCAAAAAAATTGTTGCACCCAGAAGGACGTTTCGGATTGCAGTGCTATTTGGAAGGAAGATAAATGTTACCAGGACTGTTAGACTGGGCAATATTTATTGAGCTACACATACAGAAGTGATATCTCACAGTTCCTGCAGATTTTGCGGCTGTTGGGCACAACACCTTTTTTTTTTAGATGATGAGTTTATGTGTGTCCACTCACTGTTCACTCTGTTAGACATACCAGGGTCATTAGGTCCTCTATTAGGTACACATTATAGATGTAAGATCAGTGACAATGTCTCATCTGTTGCAGCAGTATGTGTTTGTCATCCTCTAGAAAACTCCAGCAGCACTGCTATGTCGGATCTGCTCTTACCAGCGATACAAACATCAACACATCACCACCACCACGTCAGTATCACTGCAGATAATACCTCTGTGGTGGTCCTATATATAACTTGCAAAACAGTATATATTTTAAAACAGGTTTGCACTTACATTATGTACCTATATGTAACCATATGCATTTCTGAACCAGTTTGACCACTATGGAGCTTCCTGCTGTCCAACGCTGTGTGGAAAGCCTTACTTTGATTTAAGGCAAATTTGCTTTGTGACAATGTTATAAATCACACATATCAATTTTACATCATACTATCAAGTTTGGATAGTATGGAAAATATAAATTAAAATAAAAAACAGTGCAGGGTTTTATATATTCACTTTGACTTTTTGTTCATTGTAGACAATATGAAACCGAAATACTTCATGTTTTGTCTGGTCAACATCATTTCATGTGTAAATATTCATCCATTACTGCGTGGGATGGTAAAGCATTTTCCTCTTTGTAATGTTGCCATTCCTTCTAACAACACTTCAAAAACACATTGGCACGAGAATGCCAAGCGATGAAGAGTTTCATGTGTTATTTTGTCCCATTGTTCTTGCAAACATGTATTAAGGTGTGCATTGGTATGGAGTTGTTGTTGCATTTTTTGTTTCAAAATTCTCCTACATATTTTCTTTTGGGGTCAGGTCAGGACTGCAGGCAGGCCAGTCCAGTACCTGAACCTGCTTCTGTGTGCAGTATGTGATTTTGCATTGTATTGTTGATGAATGCATTGACGTTCCTGGAAAAGACCTCTTCTTGAAGGCAGCATCTGTTGCTCTAAGATCTCAATGTACTTATTTGCATTAATGCTCCGTCACAGAAGGGTGAATGACCTTTACCAAGGACACTAACACACTGACCCCATACCATGACAGACCCTGACTTTTAGACTTGTTGCGTATAATAGTCTGGATGGTCCTTTTCGTCTTTGGTCCAGAAGCACGGGGCATCCATTTCTTCCAAAAAAGAGCTGGAATTCTGAATTGTCTGACCATTACACATTTCCACCTGTGTGATTGTCCATCCAGATGCCTCCTAAACCCGAGAAGTCAACTGCACATGGGTAACATAAGGCTTCTGTTTTGCATAGTAAGGTTTTAAATGGCATTTGTGAATGTAACTCCATATAGTACTGATTGATAAAGGTTTGCTAAAGTAATCCCCTGCCATTGTGGTTATTCAGCTATTGTTGAATGACCGTGCTTGATGCAGTGCTGTCTGAAGGATTGGAGATCACAGGTGTTCTGTTTAGGCTTGCTGAACACTTGAGGAACATTGTTTTCAAACATGTTGATCATTTTTTCATGCATTTGTTGACAAACTGGAGGTACTCTGCCCATCTTTGCTCCCAAAAGACTTTTGTAAATATTGCTTTTGTATCAAATCATGTTTACAAATCACCTGTTGACATCATCTGTTTGAAATCACATCACTATTTAGTTTTTTACCTCATTGCTAGCCCTAAATTGCCACTGTTCCAACTGTTTTTGAAATGTTTTGCAGGCCTGAAATGCAGTAATGGATGTATATTACCAAATGAAATAATGCCGACCAGACAAACCATGAAATATCTTGGGTTCACAATGAAGTAAAAGTCAAAGTAAATGTAAGAATCACTCCTGTTTTATTTGCATTTTCCATATTGTCCCAACTTTAGCTGATTTGGGGCTGTACATATCTATATGCAGTAGTAATATAACCCTACCTCAGTCACCAGTTACCAAAAAAGAAACCCTTTTTGACCCTTTAAGTGTTAAAATAAACCATTTCGACATTGTAGATTAGACATCTTTTTTCCTACAAAATCAGGATATTTTTGTCCTCGTAATGTACAAAAGTCTCACAAACACACACACAAACACACAAGCCTTTCATCCACTACTTTCCTGCATTAGGCATGTGCGAGCTAGCACACTTACTCACTCAGCTCATTTTAGGTGGACAGCAGTGCTGCAGCCTAATCTTACCCTCATACCCACAAAGCAGCAAACACCTTCAATCTCTAAATCCCTGCAGGAGATTGGAGCCTGTCAGTAAGCAAAGACTAAGATCTCACTCCCCGCATCCTTCTTATTCTCTCTCTCTCTGTTTCTCTCTAGCTTCTTTTTCAATCCATCCATCCATCCCTACCCTCTCCCTCTCTTTCTCAAGTGCTCCCTCCATCCCTAACTTCCCCTCCTCTCCCCCCATCATTTTGTAACCTTGTCAGGGAACAAACCAATTTTCAGGATTGATTGGAATCCTTGGTGTGACTGGTGAGCTGAGCAGCTGAATAAGGAGTTTGCTCTTCACTCTCTCTCTCTCTCTCTCTCTCTCTCTCTCTCATTCTCTCTGTCTCTCTCTGTCAGTGTTTGGAACATACACACTGTCAGCAGTGGGCACAGTATGTTATTTAGAAATTAAGTATGTTTGCCTTAATGAGTTTCTGTAGCAAAAATGACTGCAATTAATTTATATGGTTAATATTTCCTTTTGGAAGGGCATATACACACTTCATTACATGCTTACACTGTAATACAACTGCAAAGTTACAGGAATTCACCAGCTATTTGACATAAAATATTTTTGTAAAGTTAAATTACTGTGTACTCCAACATGCTCCTGTGTGGAGTCTACAGGCATTTTTCCACCAGGAAGTATGGTACCACATGGTACGGTTACCAATCCAACTCCAGAACTATCTCTACCCTGGTCGAGTACATGTTTCCATCTCCCACTGATCAATAGCACCATGAAAGGGGTTCTCGAAATGTTGCATGATGGTAACAGTATACATACACAAAGTGACTTCAAGCTCTTTGCATTTGGTTTTAGGTGTAAAGACAGTGATTCTCACTAGCTTGTGTTTTTAAGAGTCATCTTGAATGAGGATTCCAGAAAATGGGATGACTGCATTTTACTAATCAATGACCTGCACCATTTCTTGCAACACCCATATGTTCTATCTCAACATGCTTGGTACCCTTGCAAGAAGAGTAATTAAAATCAGATAATTAAATACAGGTATGATACATTTCACTTGGCAGACAGATTTGTAACTGTAATGAAATGCAAGGCCTGGTAGAAAAAGTGCGATCTGTACTGTAAACGCAGTATGTAGCTCTGTGGCTCTAAAGGAGGTTGCTTTGTTCCAGTGTGTACTGGTACATTATTTGAAAGAAAAAGTTTCTCTTGATCGTTTTCTTGGTCTTAAAATGGGAGCTAATGGGCTGGTGTACAAGCAGATTTCAAGCAGAAGATCCTGTCCTGTGCAGATATTTGTCCAGCTATTAAATCTAACCCTTACTGTAAAATACCTTTGGAAGGCTTAGGAACAAGGCTTCCTCTAGCTTTAATTAATTAATTGAGGAATTAAGTGAATTAAAGTGAGGCTCCCAGAGGACAGGGCAGGATGGGAACAGGATAAAGAGAACAAGAGTCAAAGAAAGTGTGTGCTTTAACTCCAGACATGGGGAGCCTCTCAATTAGGCAGTAATTAGGACCCTCTACATAGGCGCCTACCCAGTGCTTCCTCATTAAACACTAAAGGGTCCAGCGCGGCCTCTTAAAGCTCAGCCACCCCTCAAAGACCATCAATAAATAAGAACAGCACTAAGAGAGAAGGAATACATAAATAGAGAGGGGGGTGAGAAAGAGAGAGACGGAATACATTTAAAAAGTGAGAAAGAGACAGAGAGAGAGAAGGTGAGAATGAAAAAGAAAGAAAGGAAGAAGGAGAGAAAGTGAAAATGAAAAGAGAATGAGAAAGAGAAAGGGAGGACTGCACAAAGGGAGCTGTGGAGAGGTGGAATTTTGTTCATTGATGTTTATGATCCAGAACTAATCATCCAGCATCAGTACCTGGCCCAGCGAATGCTCTTGTGACTAAATACAGTCAAATTCTCAAAGTATTACACTGTATATCGAAAATAGCCTACCGTGTTGTAGCTCGGTCTAGTGTTCACTCTACAGTCTTTCCAGGCCATATATAAAACTAAAGCCAAAACAAAACCAACACATTTACATATACACCAACCAACCACTTTATTGGGTACACCTACCATGTGCTTCTGTGCATACTTTGTTACCCTTTTTACCCTGTTCTTTGATGATCAGGACCCCCACAGGACCACTACAGAGCAGGTGGATCATTCTCAGCCCTGCAGTGACACTGATGTGGTGGTGGTGTGTTAGTGTGTGTTGTGCTGGTGTGAGTGGATCAGACACAGCAGTGCTGCTGGAGTTTTCAAACACTGTGTCCACTCACTGTCTAATAGACACTACTACTTTGCTGGTCCACCTTGTAGATGTAGATGTAAATGTAAATTCAGAGACAATAGCTCATCTGCTGCTGTATAGTTTGTGTTGGTCATCCTCCAGTCATTCATCAGTGGTCACAGGATGCTGCCCACAGGACGCCATAGGCTGGATAGTTGTGGTTGGTGGGCTATTCTCAGTCCAGCAGTGACACTGGGGTGTTTAAAACTCCAGCAGCACTGCTGTGTCTGATCCACTCACACCATTACATCAGTGTCACTGCAGTGCTGAAAATGATCCACCACCCAAACAATACCTGTGGGGTCCCTGACCATTGAAGAACAGAGTAACAAAGTATGCGGTGAAACAGATGTGCTACAGCCTGTAATTGTACAACTACAGTGCGGTAAGTAGAGCTGATAAAATAGACAAAAAATATAAACTTAGTATGCTTAACAAAGTGGCCAGTTGGTGTATATCCACCTATTCAGCATAAAACATATTAGCTCTGTCCAATCACACTAAATTTGTATGGAGTATTTCAGCGCTTTTTAATGAAGCAGAACACAGGACATCCAATCAGAACAGAGCTCATTCATATACTTATGTCTTAAGGGCACAAAGGCAAAGGTCTGTTTTTAATTTTAAGGTGTAAAGAGAGACTGGAAAATTAGTACACATTTGATATGCCTATATCATAGTAATAGTGGCATACACTTTCTTACACTCTCTGTATCTTTCTCTGCTCACTTCCTCCACCTCTCTGCGCTGTTCTGCCTCTTGTTCTCCATTTGTCTGTTCTATTTAAGCCCCATTCTTCACCTTGATTTTCCTCCTCCCTCATTCGTTTTCCTCCTTGCTATCCTGCTCTTACCTGGTATCTCCATCACTCTCTCTCTTTACATCCACTGATGGAGGCTACACTGCCCTGACAATGCTCTTGTCTTCCCCCATTCCTCTCTCAAAGAAAAGCAACTCATCCCACAGATGGAAGAATTTCTCTTTGATGGTCCTGCACTTTTGAATGGAAGCTGCATTACTATTCAACAGCAGCAGGTGGCGCACTATCACACAGCTCTCAGCCAGTCATCAGAGTACTGAAGATCCAGCGCTGCACTGCTAAACCAGTGTCTATTCCATGGAGACAGTCAGATTAGCTCAGTAAACCCTAAGGACTTCAATTCGTCTACAGTTCAGTCCCCTCAGCATCATAACTAACACAACTTAGTAACAAGTTGTTACTACAGTCACAGTTGTTACAGAATAATTCAATAATGTTATTAATAAATCAGTAAGAAAAATACTCTGTGTGGCTTTAAGATTGATATACATTCATATGCAAAAGTTGGGTTGATTTTCTAAGTGAAAGTAAGGTAATGCATCCTCTGTGTATTTTCATGCATGGTTTATTTGCTGGATTTAACATATTAGGGAAAGTTATACTTTTCATGTGCAAAACATGGAAGACAGACAACATTGTGGAGAAAATGCCATATTCTAGTTAGGCCCCTAATTCCTCATTCAAAAAGCAGTGGTGAATGTACATATTTATGTAAAGGAGTTGGTACTTATGACATCACAAAAACAAAATAATAATAATAATAATAAAACTTCCATATAAGGACTGCTGGGTAAACAGTATGTTATGACATTTTAACAGTGTTCACATACTGCATCAAACCCACTCAAACAAAAGTAAGTAAGAAAATTAGTTTTCCATGAACCCTTTTAATACTACTACTGCTACTTACAAAAATATTACTAATAATAAGAAGAATGCATGAATGAATGAATGAATGAATGAATGAATGATTATCCCTGTGATGGACTGGCAGCCTTTCCAGAGTGTTTTCTGCCTTCCGCCCAATGAGCGCTGGGATAGGCTCCAACACCACGACCCAGATGGATAAGCGGCTTAGAAGATGATGATGAATAATTATAAATAAATCTTAGCTAAAATATAAGCTTGCCATTTTTAAAAACACTGAGCTAATGCTGCAACCTTCCTCCCTCTGCTGGGCTTTGGGCGCTTGTGACCAATAGGATTGTGTCCAGTTTAAATCTGTGGTGTAATGTGATGTAATGGGGTTCAGATCACAGGAGGTACTAACTCTACTGACATGACAATCCTGTCCGATACTCAGACAGCCTGGACATATGGGGACAGTGGCAAAAAAAAGATGTGGAGGGAGGGAAGGTAAGGGAAGAATAGAAGGAGGAAATAGAATAGGGAAAAGAAAAGGAGGAATATATGAGGATAATGCAGAAAGACATTTATGTGACATTGATGTTCATTGGCTATGCAGGCCATCCATGGCCATTCGACAAAAAGGAACACCTACAGTCAAATGTACAACAAGAAAGTGCTCACTTTGACATTAACTGTTTGCTGTGCGAGGCTTGAAATCTGTCCAAAGGCAGAATTGATTTCATGTAAGGCCTCGAAGAAACGTCAATAAGCATTAGTGGAAAAAACGTGATAAGTATTTGATTTCTCCCACTGGTCCAGACATGAGGGCAACCCCCGAAACTGCTTACTCACTTAAAACAAGCAATCTGGACGTTAACACTCTACCACACATCAAACTCCTCATGCGGCAAAAATGGACTATTAAAGTCCCTTTGGATGTAGCATACACATCACGCAAGAAAAAAGGTACTCAGTAACATTTACTCCTATAGACCTGCTCGTTAGGTGAGCAGCTGAGGTGTAGATACTCGGGTGAAGTGAATTTGATGCATTCCAATACTGACTTATTTAATTACTTGAGCAATAGTAGGAGTCTTAAAGCAATGGCTTGGGCAAAAAAATGTACATAGTCTCCATCCTTACCCCAAATGTTGAAGACATGTTTATAATCCAAAACATCTTCATAATTCTTTAGCTGGAGCTTTAAGGCTAGCTAGCTAACAAGTGATGGATGATTATTACCCTTCCAATGAACAGTATGTATGCCTAAATCAGGACATATGTTGTGTTCATACTCTCATACTGTTATATACAAACATGGCGTAACTAAAGCAGTAGTAGGTGTCATGTTGGAGCCCGAATTTTGTCTGTACATGCGTTTGCATAAATTGTCATGCTGTGAAGTATGTGATGATTTAGGCATCCAGTTTGCACAATAATAACTGGAGGCCTTAAGCAAGGTATGAAATACAGGATGTCCTGGGGGATCTGGGACCTCCTCATTAACCTCTTGGAGCTGTCTCAAAATAGAAATTCTGGTGAGCACTGAGAATAAACCTCTGTCATGTTGGTAAGGGTTAGGTAAAAAAAAAAAAAAAAGATGCTTAAATACATTATTTTGTCTAGCTGTTTCCCCCACGTAACTGTAAGTTTCTGTTTCTATTATTCTTAACTAACTGGGTGGCACTTTTTCTAATTGGTTCACTAAGTATGTTGCTGCTTTATGTTGTAGTCTGTTTAAATTCTAAAAGCATGTTATTGTGATGTAGGTGATCTGTGGCTTGTTGTTCCACCTGGCAGCTGTAATAGAAGCATCAATCTTTTTCTTTATCATGTATGATATCATGTCACCGACAAGATACACGTCATAGACTCGGTCAAACTGCTGCTAGGCTTTTCGTTGGGGTGTTTCACAGGGGGGAGTTTCAGACGCCACATCTCAGTTCTTCGATTATGCCATGCTACGTGGCCTGTTTCTCGTTCTTGTTGCTTTTAAAATGTCAGAATCGGGCAGAATTTGTGTATTCTGATCATAATGATGAACTATTAGTGTTTCATCTGGACTGGTAAGGAGTACAGAGAGAGGAGAAGAAGGAAGGGTTATCCATTTCCTTGTTTCTTACAATAGGTTTGGACACCCGTATTTGTTTGGAGTTTGAATTTGACAGGTTGTTCCTGTAATAATAATGAATTAAATTGTAAGTTTGAGAAATGTGCCGCTGCCTGAGTCAATTACTAACACACCTATCAAAGGAAGTGAACAGTCAGTACAAACTGGTTTCCTAAAAGTAGATGGATGAAGGAAAGCTTTTCTATCTTAGCTTTTCTCTCTGTATAGTAATGTGTGTTGTGAGTTTTAGGCACTGTAGGCTGACCTCAGGTCAGGTAAAGGAGCAGAGCAGGGCTGTCTGAACACCTGCACGTTTCTGCTCCGCTGACCCGCGAACAGCTGGAGAGCAGAGTGTGTCCTCTGCCTCTCACCTTCACCAGCACAGCCTGGGGGGTGGGGGGGTTGGGGATTTTCCAAAGAGGAAGAGCACAGCTCACTGTTACCCTTTATTCTCTCTCTCCATCTTTCTATCAGTTTCTATGTCTCTCCTTTCACACTGTTTTTCTTTTTCATTCTCTTTTTGTCCTCCTTTTTCTTTCTCCCACTTTCTCTTTCTCTCTCCCTTTCTCTCTCTTCCTCTCTGTTTCTTTCTCTCCCAACTCTTTGCTTTTCTCTGTTATCCTCTCTCCTCTCCATTTTCTCTTTTTTCCTTTTCCAATTTATTATTCTCTCTCTCAAACTTTTACGCTCTCATTTCTCCAAGGTTGGGTTGGTAAATACAACAGTGTGGTTTGAAGACAGGAGATAGAGAGTGTGTGTGTGTGTTTGTGTGTATGTGCATGTGAGTAAAGAAAAGTGTGTGTGAGAAAAGAGAGAGGATAAAGACAGGAGGAGAGAGACTGCTGACTTGGGGGAAAAAAGATGAAGAGTGTGTGTATCTGAACAGGGAGTGGAAGGTCAAAAGTGTGCGTGTGTGTGTGGGGGGCGGGGGGCTCTGGGTGGTCCCTGTTGTTAGTTGCAGTCATTCAGGGTCGACAGCAACAGATTAATTACCTCATCTGTGTGTATGTGTGTGTGTGTGTGTGAGAGAATGTAGGTACATGCATCCATGTATGTGTGTGTGTCCCGGGACGATAGGGCAAAGGGGCAGAGCAGAGGCCTCCAGTACCTGAGGTGAGTAATCACCTTGCCAGCACCTCACACACAATGGAACACTTTGCACCATCTACACCATCTATGCACCACCTACGCTGTTCACATGGAGTAAACATACATTTTCAAAACTACAAAGACACTCAGGTTTGTTTTTATACAAAACCAGAACATGGAATCAAACGTCTCATCTGTTATAATGTAATAATAATGTGTCCCATATGCATTATATGTATTATGTCGAATTATATACATGAAGGGATCCCAGTTCTGGTGACCCAACACTATATACAAACCCAATTCTGAAAGTGTTGGGACAGTTTGTGAAATACTTATAAAAAGTAAAAAAAATGTGTATCTTCAGTTTTTTCTTTCTTTTCCTACATTTATCAAACATGGTGGTCTTATACATTGTGTGAAGGTCTCATGATGAATGGGCCGATAGGAATTCTCCAGAGTCACCTGAAACTTTAAAAGTGAAGAAAGTTTTTGCGTTCTCCTGTAAAGTTCAGATTTGTATTATTTTTGGAGATGGTTTTTGTACATATTCTGCATATAGATTTACAGGGCTTTCATTTTCCTAGTTTGCACACATTTTTTAATGGCAGATGGGATTGCCATTGGCCTGGGCTGCAGGAAGGCCAGTCTAGCACCTACACTCTCTAATTATGCATCCATGTCCAGAGAACACAGTATCCATTATTTCCATAGACAACAGAAAAAGAAGACTCGTCAGACCATAACACGTCATTGTGCATCAGTCTAATTCAGATGAGCTTGAGCCCAAAGACGTCAGCAGTATTTTTGGATGCAGTTGATTTATGGTTTCCACTGTGCATAGTCCAGTCCTAACTTGCATTTGTGGAAGCAACAATAGACCTTGTCTATTGAGGTTGGTTAGTCACAGTATTCTTCAGCTCATGTGATGATATCCCTCTCAGAATCATGCAGGTTTTTATTTATTTTTTTTTTTTTATGAGAGGTCAAAGGTCATGGGTCTGTTTGGGTTTTTTTTACACAATGTTCCAAGTCTTAAATTTCCCCATCACAACTTGTAAACATGCAAGTATGAGCATATGTTTATAAAATAACAACGAAGTTGATAAGGAAAAACTCACTCGGGCTGCATTCAAATTGTGAGTTAACTGAATTGCATAATAAGATAATGCAAGAAGAATCTGTGTTTTATTCATCTTCACATTTGCAATCTCTCTGTCATTATTGACATGCAGTCCTGCAAGCTGATAAGTCTCCAGCTCCATTCCCCAATGTCACTGCAGCAGAGACAGATGAGACAGCACGCATTATCATTTACATTCACCCAATACACACCGCACTGTTAGAATACATATTACAGCTTTTACACAGCTGTCTGCTCTGGGACCAATCTGCAGCAGAATACATTATTCACAGTACTAAATACTGAATCATCAGAAAGAGAAAAGGGGCTGTGTGCGCATGTGTGTGTGTGTGTGTGTGTGTGTACCTGAACTGTGATGTTGAGTTCTATTAAAAAGTCTCAATGTGACTAATGCTGTTTAAAACTCCCAGGTTGCAGAAATTCTGCCTGTGAATGCAGCATGCTTAGGACTTCCTTAGAATCCTCTCCTCTTCCCACCCTCACCCATCCAACCGGTCATGTGACTTTAGTGATCCCTATCTTGTTGGAAATGGCAGCCGATAGTATCACCGGTATGTGTTGTTCCATATAGCTGGAGGTAAATAGGTCTGTCTCATTTCAGTTTAAAGGCACCTGAATTCATCACAATTTCAATTCAATTCAAAAATTAAGCCTTAAACAATGTGGTGCATTATAGAGAAACATAATGGCTCGGATCTATTTACAGTGATGGAGATTCTTGGAGAAGAACTTGGAGTCACAATATCCACAATGCAAACAGAATTTTAGCTACTATCCAAAACGACCACTGAATCTACACGTCTTCAGAGTGTTTATACATAATGTTGATAGTGTTTTTGTTTATTGCTGCAATTTAACAAAGCAAAAACATCCTCAGTGGGCATCCCACAGCCTGGGAAAAAAGAATAAATTGATAACACCAGCCATCAGTTGGTGATACACATCAACCTTGCCTTATATTGATGCATGACTCACTATCAATGTAAAACAAGAAAACCATCCAACAGTATTGAAATATTACAGAGCAGTGATGTAGTAAAGACAGGACAATTCACTCTGGAAGGTCTTGGCTTATTGTATCCAAACGGAGAATGATTTCCATATTTTAGGATGTTGTTAAAAATGTTTTTGTGCCCTGCATGTACTTCTCCCCCATTAATGCATTTATAAAAGCGCGTATCATAACACAGTGTCTTAGGCAATACAGCAATATATTTGTTACCATTCTGTGCAATAGGAATTCAGCTTTAGACATCTGGTTCCTATCATCATTTTTGCCTCATGGATGCCTCAGAGAAGACTACAGGTGAGGAACCTCATGATTTCAGGGTCTTTATCTCTGATTTCCTGATGCAATATAATTCAGGGCATGTTGGAAAAGGCACATCACATCTCTACTGGCCTATGGAGTTTCATGCATTGTTAGAGAGGGGGCATAATGCCCTATAAATCTGTAAAGTTTGAAGTTTGTCACTCTTATTTTTGCTCTGAATTTCTCTGGTTCTGCAGACCTCGGTCGCAGGCGAGCACCTCCGCAAGGTCGCCTAGGCTGTATCTAAGTCAGATACAAATTTGTGAGATTCTGAGGTCCATATCTCTAGTTCTGCGAAGACTAGTAATGTGAGCCAAGGTTCATAGAAGAAGAGGCACAACACACACTACTAACCTGTGGAGTCTCTTGTTGCAAAGCATTCAGTCCTCCTGTGGTTTTATTAGACGTCATCAGCAATTAGTTTGAGTTTTATCACATAACTGTTCATCGAATGTCTAGATTTTAATAGCTAAAAATGTATTTACATATAGCTTCTGAGTGTTTTTACTGCAGACAGTGTGTATTTCACTGCAGGCTTTCACAAGTTTAATTTCACTGACATTACTCACAATGTCAATCTCAACAGTGTATTCTGTGCATTTTAGCCCTTAAAGGCACAGTAAGGGCACCCGAAAATGGTCATGGTGGGGGACGAAGTACACAAACCATGTAGATGAGTTAAAGTAGAGATACCCAAAGTAAACTATTCCTCCAGTAAAAGTAGAAGTTCCTCCCTTTACAGTAAACATACTAAAGTATTTGCCTTCAAATGTACTCAAGTATGGAGAGTAAAAGTAGCATGATTTATTATGGCTCTAATGTCCTATTATCATTTCCGTTACACCGATGTTTTAATAGAATGCCATTAATTAGTCTGACACTGATGTCTATTCAAATGATCATAAGCACAAAACACTGAAGGAACAGTGTTGTCCAACAGGTCAAAACAAGCTCATAACAAAGTGACTGCTGTACCCTGATTGGTGGGCTCACTTCACGCTTCTTTCATTTTAACATGTTGCATTTTTATGTACACATAAGCCACAAAGGAAGGACAGATTTCACATAATTGTCACGCCTGCTGGTTCTCCTCGTACCACTGATCTCCCAGACTTCATTTCCCATAAACCACCACCCGATGACGTCACCATCACGTGTCCACCATCTTCCAATCCCGTTCTGTTCTCCAGATCAGCTTCCCCATAATACTAATCACACACACCTGCTCCTCATCAAGTCTGTTTTTACATATACTCTCTCACACTGGTCCTTTGCGAAGTATTGCCACTCTGTGTGTACTGAGCGTTTCTCTCTGTTGTTATTCTTGTTAGCTTCTCTGGTTTGACTCTATTTTGACTTTCTGGTTTACTCTTTTGTCTTTTCCCTTTTGTCTTTTAGTACTGTTGCTGGTCTGATTGTTTGCCTGGTTTTGACCTCTGCCTGTTTTCTTACTCTGACTCTGTCCTTGCCCCTTGGTTATGTCAGCTTTGATCTTGTTGCTGCTGTGTTGTACTACCAGTCTGTTCAAAAAACATCGCTTTGCTTTTAGCTCAGCGCGTGTCACAGTCTGTCTGTCCATCAACACAATCATGTAGAGCAGTATAAAGTAAGATACAGTTGGCTTTGAAATGTTGTGGAGTTAAAGTAAAAAGTTCCCCAGAATGGAAATACTTCAGTACAGATATACCTGTAAATATATACCTACCAGTACAGATATATATAAAAAAGTACTTAAGTACAGTAACCAGTTACATTTACTTCCGTACTGTCCACCTGTGTAGTTGGTATATAAACCTGCATAAACAGTACATGTTGACTTCAGCGGGGAAATAATATTCAGGACAGTATGGACACAAGTCAATAGTAGAGAATCAGCAGTTTAACAGCAGTGATGTAGGATTTGGTTCTATTTGTCAGTTCCTTTTATGCCATTTCAACAGCTAAATTCCTTCTGCTCAATTCAAAAGCCATATTCTCCAGCAGGGCTGTCATAAACACTTTGTGAAAGGATTTTAGTGTTAGCTGCTGGCTCGCTTTGTATAAATGTCTCAGGAGTACTTGCTCTCATATGGTTAAGAATTTATCACTTACACTGAGTATATGACTCAGAATGCAAATTATGGCCCACAGCGCTCCTGTCTTGCTGAAATTTTACAATCATAAGAAAACTCAACTGCCTGCTGTACTTTGTAGTGGAAGCATATGAAGTTATTATTAAGCTAGATGCATAGAGCCAGACAGAGCTGATATAACAGCACCACCACATTACTTTTTTGTATGGACTGCGTTTTTATTCATTATATTTTTAATGTTGTTTGCTTTTACTATTGGAGAAGTATAATCACTATTATTTCACAGTTATTTGGCATTACAAAACCATTTGCATTAAAGCCTTAATAATTTGTATATTTTTACATTGCTCTTTGGCACCTTGACAGTGAGTTTATATCGATTTTAAATTACGTTTTTGGATGGGCTGCTTAATGCAGGCTGCATTTTTCTCAGTAAGCACCGGTATGTCCATTCACAATCCTTGCATCTATTTGTGCTTTTGTACGGTAAGTTTTGGGAAATATTGAAGATACTATTTCATATTTCAGGTTATTTTATGATTTTCTGAGCATATTACAGGTATACTGAGTACTTAAAGTACACCTTTCTTTAAAAAGATGAGCAACATTTGTTCACAAGTGGCAGAATCGTCTAAAATGCCATTTTTCTGAAACTTATGCTGCAAATCTATTAGAGCACTCCTGCCTATTGCCTGAAAGTCTGGTAGGTTTCTTCATTCAGTGTAGCCAAGAACTGTCTAGTCTTGGCAGGGAAGAGATGTTTGACTGACATGCAGGCACACTCATATGCAACAATACAGTATTCATTGAAAACTTGCAAGGATTTCTCATTTACTTCTCCCTCTCTTTAAAGCCCACTTAAAAACATATCTTGTTTGTGAAAGGCGCTATAGAAGCGTAACTTCTGCATACACAGAGACAAGCTAATCAGACTGTAGCTGCAACTGACAGAATGCCATTAAACCAGCTTGGTATATAATAAACATCAGATTATCCATACCTCTGTGGACAGAGCGTCTGAGACTATGAGACAGTAATTGAACCTGCAAAATTGTATGTAGCCCTGCACAGTACATGAAAAAATGGAATTTAAAAAATAAATAAAACACTGTAGTTTTGATACCAGAGCTTTGCTACTTCCCATCACTTGCTGTCACGGCCACATTAAAGCCCAAACTTTCCTCCACGGCAACTTTCTAAACTCTGTCATGAGAAAAGCTGGCCTGCCTAAACACACTCTGCCCCAGTTCTGTCAGGTTACCTTCTTACCTCTATCACTGCAAATGGGTGTCCCTGTGTGTGTGGATGCTGTTTGTACATTGAGATGCATGTGTGTGTGCGTGCATGTATATATTTGCCCATGCTTGCTCATATGTGTGTAAATATGAGTGTGTGCTTGTGCCTGGATGTGTGTTTGTATATATGTAGAATTTTACACCCCCACTTCTGAGTTGCGGGTCCGGGTGGAGTTCTGCTCAGAGCAGAGTTAATAAAATGGGTCAGGTTACAGGGCTGAGCACTATTTTTATCGAAAGCAATTTCCTGCAGGCCCCTACAGGTAGCACAGAGGCCTGCAAAGCACACGCCAATGACACGCAGCTTTCCACCACCTTACACCAGCCCCTACAGACCTGACCTCAGAGACAGACAGTATATCTTGTACATATTGTTTTCATTATTTTACACCATTTGAAAACATTGTATGAATATTTCATGAAGGATGGACAAACGGAATGATCAAATGATTTGTTGCTGTCATGGTTTCCCTGGTCAGGTGCCACCCCATTCTGTCTTCTCACCATTCTTAGCTGCATTCCGTTCCACAGGGTCCCTAAGCACCCTTACATTCCCTACATGTTGAGCATGAGATGTCCGTTAGGGGATCTGCAGTTGATTAAATACCCTCATTCTTCATGAGACATGCCCTAACTGATGGGTCATTTTTCTGCCTTCCTGTTTTCACCACTCACAACTCAATTTAAAGTTCCCTTCCAGCAGTACATTTGCACTCCCTATGGTTTGGACTCACCCCTACTCACCCCACTCTGTGTAGTTAAATGGCAAGGAACTCCTAGGGATTGCACCCATTGTCATCCATGTCACCCATGTGTGGCCAAAAGCCCAGGATCATAAATAGAATTATCATCTGTGTTCAGCAATTCAGCAAAGGTGAAAAAGTGACTTGGCCTTCAATTTTGGCCATAAATGTCAAACCATATGGAAAAGCCCACCTCACGACTAGCTCAACACATCTGTGCATCTAAGCAATTATTTTAGACTGCCAGTACACAATATACACAGAATATTATACTGGAGGAAAGGAGTTTGTTAAAAATTTACCTGCAGTGATTATTAAAAAGAGTGTGACAGCAAGGGAGAGAGAAGGAGATGGAGAGACGGACAGAGGGAGGCTGTGTGTGCCAAGTGTGTGTGTGAGTGTGTGTGTCAGAATGTCAGAAGGTGTGTGTGTGGTCTCTGTGGAGGACACAGTGACAGCATGTCTGAGTTTGTCCGCCACAGAGAAACATGAATTATTGATGGGCATGAAGTTAGATACCATCAAGAGAGAAAGGCAGCGTTTCCGCATGCTTACACACATACACACACACTCTCTCTCCTACTAAAGCTACAAAAGAATGGCAGAGTAATGCTTAGCATTCAAAGGTTTAGACAAATCATAAGCACCATTGCACTGAAAATGAAATGACAGGCAATATTCACCTTTTGGCACCATATAGTATTTTGTACATCTTAAGATCCGACTGAAAGGGCCCATATGCTGTGATTATCTTGCCTTTTATTTTACCCCTTAGGTTCATTCATGACATTTGTGTGGGTTTATGTACACATAATTCATTTTTACATGACCATTTTCCTATGTTATTTGATCCCTTTAAACTGAACAGGCTGTTTTTGCTACTGTGCCTCATAGAAGTATATATGTACTGTATATACAGTGGTGCTTGAAAGTTTATAAACCCTTTAAAAATGTCTGTGTTTCTTCAGAAACAAAAGTGGAAACCCAATTAAACACATAAGACAAAAATATTAGACTTGGCCATTTATGTACTGAGGAAAATAGTCCAATATTACAGATCTGTGAGTGGCAAAATTGGTTGAATCTTTGCTTTCAGTATCTGGTGAGAAACCCTTGTGCAGCAATAACTGCAAGTAAATGTTTCCAGTAAATGTTGATCAGTCCTGCACTTTGGCTTGGAAAATCCCATTCCTCCGTACAGAACAGCTTCACCTCTGGGACGGTGGTGGGTTTCCTCACATGAACTGCTCACTTCAGGTCTATCCACAACATTTATTTGACTTGGCTGTTCCAAAACATTAACTTTATTCTTCTTTAACTATTCATTGGTAGAACAACTTGTGTGCTTGGGGTTGTTGTTTTGGTGCATGACCCATTTCGTGAAATCCAGTTCACTTACAGATCTCCTGACATTTTCCTTTCAAATTCACTGGTTCAATTCAGTGATGACAAGCTGTCCTCACCCAGATGCAGCAAAACAGGGTCCAAACCATGAAACTACCACCACCACGTTTTACAGATAAAGTGAAACGGATAAGGTTCTTATGCCAAAATGTATTGGTTTACTTTCACCAGACACAACGCTCCTCATTTATTACATTTCATTTTGGTCATATCTGTACATAAAACAACCTTGCTAAGCACACAGTTGTGGTTCAGTTTTCTCCTGATGATGGACTTATGGACATTAACATTAGCAACTGTCAGAGAGGCCTTTATGACCTAACAGACTATTACACATCTTGCTCTTGGAGTGATCTTTGATGGTCAGCCACCAACAAAGATCACCAAAGGGTTCACAAACTTTCAAACACCACTGTAAGACTGATAGATGTAAATGAGCTCTGTCCTTATTAGCTGCTTTGTCATTGGCTGTACCTCCTTCAAAAAGCAGCCCTGCCTTAAATCATTCCTTATCACTTCAATATGGATGTGGGAAGCTAAACTGATATAGGCTCACACACAGAGCTGAAGAGGAGCTGTAAATCCGTAAAGAGGTTACCTTCACATGCGTTCTCTGGGTAGAAGAAAGCCAACCCATTTTTCACTACGAGAAAGGACCACATCAGAGGGGGGAAGAAGAATGGGGAGAAAAAAAGAGAGAAAATCCCCACAAAGTAAGAGACTGCCCTCCTTTCCCCATCTGCGAAGAAAGTGTTCACCCTGTTCTATCTGCACTCCAGTGGCCTCACTTTCATCTCCCCTGTTTTTATCCTTTCTTTTCTCCTCTATCTTGCTAAAGAGATGAACACTCATGCTGGCAGTAACATACACCACAAACAAATAAACAAACCAGCCAAAACCAAAAGAAATGCAGGGGTTTGTGTGCAGCTCCATCCGGGAATAGCATGAAGGAACCCAAAAAAGAACACAGCATCTCACACATCACACAGCAAGAGGAAAACATTTTAACATTCACTTCCATCTGTCAGCAGTGTTCCTCTAAACATACCAACTTTATCAATGCAGCAACACAACCTGAAGTAACACCTGAACACACATACACTTGTTTTTATACCTCTTCAGGACATGGGGTCATGCATATATTTCATAAGTACCTTAATGATAATAATAATATGGCTCACATGTTTTTATTAAATGTATACTCCTATACAGTATGTATAAGCTCACCGGACAAAAAAAAAAAAAGAGTCACCTGTGACTGAAACGCATGCCATACCTCCTCAAACACAAATTACAGCTGTGATTCAATTTGACATGGACTGGACAAGTTTCTGGATGTAAGCAACATCAATGTTGTATAAAATGATTGCGTAGTTTGGCAAGATTTGGTTGATGCCTTCCCTGGTACAATTCTGAGGAGAATTTTCTGTTGACTGGTATTGGTGCCACTGCTGGTAGACGCGTATGACCATAAGCTTCCATACACCTGCAATTTCAGCTACTTCCTTCACACTTCCTTCATGCCCAAATGCAATCACTCCTTTTGGCCAATCATTAACATCTGCTTTGCGACCCATTTTCCACACATTCAACGAGGCATTCACATGTACCACTTCTTCTCAATCTATGAATCCCATCACACACCCTTTAGATACCCCGATCATAGTCATGCAGCGTCATCTGCAGGAGCCTGAAGTTACTACCACCGTAAATACATAGGTGACCATTTTTTATGTGGTAAGTTTAATATGTCCCATATATTTTATGCATTTCTCCAATATGTTAAACTTAATAAATTTAAATGTACAGTAAAATTAAAAATTGCAGGAAATATGTTTAAGTGTGTACTCTGCAGAGGATATTTTTCAGTTTGCAAATCAAACAACCCTTTTTGACTGACACAGTAAAGTAGCTCAAGTTCATCTCTCAGCATTCTTTAGTTCAGATGAAGTATATTGCTGATCAGTGAACATTTTAGGACATTTGTTGCACCTAATAATAATAGGAGTGTATTTTAAATTATGACTGTATACTAAGTAAAGCCATATACTTATGTTACCTGGGAGCAGATTTCCATATGGATTTGCATATAATTTGGGAGGACAGATTTGTTATATCCCTTCATGTTATCCATATTAGATAACTCTGATGTGCCTGGGGGTTCCTGGAGGTGTGGGTTGAGGTGTCCCTACCAATGTTGACAGCAAACCTTTGCCCTTGTTTGAGGTAACAATTGGAATGTTAGTACCTTGTAAACTTTATATTTAAACCAGGCTAAAGTTATGTCTTGCAGGTGCAACTTGCTACTGGACTTCAAAGTCAGATTGTTGGACAGATCGATTTCACTCTTATTCAGTCATTCATTTTCACATACACACACACGGTAAGGATGAAAGAGAGAACTGTCAGAGTGACAGATGTGCTAGAAGGGCCTCTGCAGACTCTCTGTACATCCTCTATGAAACAGCGTAACATGCTCTAAAACAAGGTGAATCTGATCGAGTAAAGATGGTCTGTGCGTGTGGGTGTGTGCCAGGTGTCTATACCTTACATGTGTCATATCTTTAGCTCGGCTGCTACAGAAGTGCACGCTGGCAGTATTTCTGCTTTGAAGTGTGTAAGGATTGGCTTCAAAAGGCAGAAGACTGGCTCGTGAAGGCGAGAAAGGGAACAGGATGTTTTTTTTCTGCACTCACATCATTCCTCTCTGCTCTTTACTCTCTTTTATTCAGTTCCTCTACAGGGGGCATGTGTCAAGCTCACATGGAATGCCATGAAGGACAGAGTCTGTCGACAAATCCTGTTCTTACATTAACACACACACACATTAAAGCTGTAACTACAGTAGCATGTTTCATCATACATAAGGTGCCAATTTCTTTATTGCTTCATCACACCCAAACAACAGCAAATATATGTGCTGTTATAACAGCCAACGTCGCCAAAGACTGCAATGGTGTCATTCCAGACTGGCATGGAGTCACTCAGAATGGCAGCGGGTCATCTTCAGCGATGAGTCCCGCTTTTGTCTTGGTGGAGACGACCAACGAATCCGTGTGTGGAGACACCGTGGTCAGCGCCAAGATGACCTTTTTGCTGTCACATGTCTAGAAAGCCTGGTGTCACTCCACCTCTACACCTGGTGTCACTCCACCTCCACAGCCCTACCGCAAAATCTGCAGGAACTGTGTGAGGGTATTCAAGCTGCAGGGGATGGATTATCGTAGGACACCTTTAGGAACCTTTACAACTCCATGTCGAGATGTCTGGCATGTTGCTTTACCATACTGAGAGACACTACTTCTGTATGTGTAGCTCAATAAATATTGGCCATATCAGTCTAAATTTATTATCATTTATTGTTCCTGGTAACCTTTATCTTCCTACTAATAGCATTGCAATCCGACACTCCCTTCTGCATGCAACTATTCTTTTGACGATAAGTGCATTAGTAAATCCTTGATATGCATATTTGTATACAAATTTTTATGCACAATTCCTTTTTTCTCAACATCATTTGAACACAGCAGCTGTCCTTTACACTGTGTAAACATTTAGTAACAGATGGACCAAAACAATATACTACCATTATACTGTGTCTGTTGTGTTCTAGCATTTATTGAACTTTGTAAAGCACCTTCTGGTACTTAATGAAAGTTGCAATACCAGTGGTCATCAGTGGTCCTGGAGATCTATGTTCCTGTGGAATAATCTCTTCAGAAGTTCTTGATTGCTTGAATCAGATGCACTAGTGTACAGAAAGGGCATCATGTAAGATACAGGCTGTAACTAAACTCTCCAGGAATGTAGATCTCCAGGAAGAGGTTTGGTGAACATTGTGCTATAAATAAAGTTTGTTATAAGTTTTGCTTCAATTCATCCAAACACACACAGAAACTTCAGAGCGTATGTGTCTGGTCAGGATGATCATAACATTTATTATTGGTTGCTTTATCAGTGTTGCAAAGACCAATACTGCCATAACGATTAATAAACAATATATTGTGCAGCCTGAGTACACAGCAGTGTTTACCCCGTCTGGCCCTTCAGGCCCACCTGCACAGCACAGTTTTGTGTTTTTCCTGCTCTAACACAGCTGACTCAGCACTAGACGGACCTGGTCATTAGCTAATGATGTGAGTCAGGTGCAGGTAAAAGATAAAACTGTATAATGCCTGCAGGCCTCCTGGACTGGAGATAGGAAGCTCTAGCACAGTAGACTCTGGACAAAATGCACACTGTACATTGGCATGAATGCAAACAAACTGTTTAAACTGCTACAATTACTTGAGTTTAAAGTTGGGAACAGTTAATTCTGTTCAGATAATCCTAAAAAGAGTGTTTTTTTTCTTCTTAATTTCATATGCATTCTTAGTAAGGCCAAGCTCAAACAGAGGAATATTAAATTAGACCCATTAGGTGTCAGGCCCGCTTGACAGAACCGACGCACGCGGAGTGTAAAACCGTAGAAAGTTTTTTTAGGTAAATACCAGAAGAGTAGTCGATGAAACAGGCTCAGAAGCAAAAAGCAAAACAACAAGGCAAAAGGGCTAGGCAAGATCAAAGTCAAAGGGCAAAACAGGTCAAACACAAGAAAGGCAAAAATTGGTAGATGGCTCAGAAATGCAACGGAAGAATCACAAAACCTCGCAAGGAGGCAGGGCAAACAGAGCGGTATAAATATATTGGTGATTACAAACAGGTGTAGTCAATATTCAGGTGACGGAGATCAGTAGGCTGCCAGAGGACACGTGGTGGTGACATCATCTGCCAAAGCATTCTGGGGCACATAGTTACCAGGCAGAGCGGACTCACTAGCGGAGGCGGGCGGTGTGACATTAGGCTTTTCTGTTTTCCCTTTACATTTAGTGTGTTATATAGCTATTTGTGCATGTGAACCATCTACAAAGTTATAAAACCCAAAGTACATGCCAAAGGGAGAAACTCCTTTCCAAAGAAACCACTTTTCGCAGCTGCCTGAAATGCTTTGTTCCAGCCCTTTTCTCTGTTACATCATTCCTGATATCATTTTGAAATTTTACTTATTTCACTGAAGCAACAATGCCTTTGTTTAAGTAAGTTTAGCCTACTCCACACAACTCTTTTAGTAGGCACCATTTGTGATCGAGAGGCATGGGGCTACTTGCTGATGCTTGGCCTAGCCTATATAACCCTCCTAGTGCTCTTCATGCTGCAATAGGACTGCAAGTTGAAATACAGCCCATATGTGATTTTGGTTATGGGCCTAGACTGAACAATATAGCAACAATTAAACCACTCGCAAAAAACAAAGTTTAAAAGGTTAATAATATGGGTAGTACTTTATATTAAGTGTTGACAAACTAACATGAAGTAATGCATTAACACCAGGTAATACATTAACAATGTTAACTTATGTTAAGTAAACATGTAACAGCTGTAGTTGTTTACGTTTACTTAACATTAGTTAAGCATTGTAACTATTCTTAATGTATTACTTCATACATTAAGTATGATTAACTACAACGAATGTGTTACTTCATGTTAGTTTGTCAACACTTAATGTAAAGTGTTACCATAATCTGTTATTAATGATGTGTAATAGAATGATATTTAAGGTATCATTGGAACTGAACAAAAGGAGGTAATACAAAATGGATGACTCTTATAACTTACCGAAGTGTACAGGTAGCCCTCACTGTTCATGGCGATGTAGAGACCCGTCTTAGTGCTCTGAATGGCTACTATCCTCAGGCCCACAGGAATCAAGTTGAACAGCACTGAGAGAGAGAGCAAGAGAAAATGGGTGAGAGAGATTTACAAACTGTTATTATACATCTACATTATAAGTCTGAAATCCCTCCAATTTCTAATAATTGTTCTGTCATTTGTTTATTTGCCTTAGAATCTTCTGGTTCGTCTAAGGTTACCACACACGTCATTGTGCATTCAACACTTAAGACGGCATAAGATACACGTTACACACAAATCTGACAATCTTCTTACATTGTTCCTTGTAGGACAGTAATTCCTCCAGCCGTGGCCTATAGGATTTCACGTCTTCCAGAGGTGGGGTCTTAATTCAGTGTGCGACTGAATTCGTTGTGACATTTTTGGCAGCATGTGTTTATTCATAAGCCTGTTTCAGTGACACTGTGAGTGTTGTGCCTGTGTTTTCTGGGAAGAATGTTGACTGGTGCTGTAAGGCATGAGAAAAGGCTTGAGTGACATGTTGACTTCAGTGGAAGTGCCAAATCGCCAACAGCAATGCGTCTCCATAGGAGCTCTGCAGATTTCAGCAGCCCCTCTGAAGACTTTAGACCTTAAGTGAACTCCAGTGTCCTCTGACAGCAAATCAGGAGAGATGTGATTCCATCAAAATATAACAGACAGCTCCATGACTGTGTTCTTTAATTGCAAATCTCTTCACAAAATCGCCTTGCCTTTAACTGAAAGCAGTGGAAAGATAGAAAAAAGAACCAATCTTGTCCAGTTCCATCATCATCATCTCTCACACTGGATGGATTACGCTCTCTTCAGTCTGGAAAGTAGATAAGTCAGTCTTTTGCTGCTCCTCATTCAGCGTGGACCAAAAGCGGATCAAAACTCAATTAATTTAATTCTTTTGAAAAATGGAGGGCAAGTGTGGATGTGTGTCTAAAACATGTAAAATCTCATTGGGTAAAAAAGAGGAACAGTGTGTGTGTGTGTGTGTGTCTGTGCATGTTAGTATGTATACGCCAACCAATACCCTGTACCCTGTATACATGCATGCAGGCCAATGTCAACCCACCCCCTGATTTCTGATGGTTACAAACAGGTTCTCTATTGCCAATAAAAATATTACTAAATGTAAGGTTGTTTGTGGCCAAAGAGACATTTTATTGCCTTCTCATGATTTTCCTTCCTCCTTAAACACAGTAAATAAAAGAAACTGACAAAACAAACAAAGCTTCCTTTTGATCACCATAGATTTTCAGCAGATGCTGTCATCATTGCAACTTGACTGCATCGTTGCACAAAAGTCATTTTTCTTTTAAACTTCATGGTGTAAACACAATGTTAGCATAGTTACTATAAGCTGCTTGCCAAGTTACCAAGAAGTATTTGACTATTAAAAACAAAGTTCACACTGTGAAAAAGTGTCAGATCATCACAACCTTCCACTACTTCTCATGGATATCTACACCCAATGCTGTACAGGGTAGGCCTGTGGTTAATAACCCAGTAAAATGTGAGATTAACAATAAGATATGCCACAATAAGATAAAGCTGAAGAGCTTCTTATTCGAATTTCTGTTCCACCTTAAATGGTGCAGCAGTTACATGTGGATGCCTTCAGTCTATTGAACCATTTAAGGTGGAACAAAAAAATTGAATAAGAAGCTGTTCTCTTTCACTCAGTTTTGTTATGCATTACTGTGATGTACATTCAAACAGACCTACTATTACTGAGTTAACTGAGTTCAGTAGCTCACTCTGGATTTATTACTTAGCTGACTTATAAAAACTACAGACACTGCATATTTGTACTGGGTTATAATCAGGGATCTTGTTGGTAATCTATGTCATAAATGCTAGCACCTCCCATGGTAAAACTAATCCTGCATAAATAGGGTTTAAATGTTGTTGATCTGCAAAACACAACAAAAATTTCTTTTTGAACACTAATCACAACAATGTAGTCCTACTACTGTTCATGCTGGTGTCTCTTTAGCTCCAACAGCATCCCACAGCTATTGATGGAGAGTTGACTCTAACACAAATGACTCTTTGGCCAATGAGACTTTTATGTGATTCTTATTTCAATCTTAGAAAAGGCTCCGGGGCTGTTTCAAAATCATTCATGGCTATAACCCACCAGCCTGAACCTAATCACGCCCCAGCTTTATTGATTAACTTTAGTTTCTTTCTCCTTCTGTAAATGCTCTCCCAAAGTACAGACGATGGAGGTGAAATCCTACAATCCAGGCCAAGGACATGATTGATAGACACTTCCAAAACATCCATCACTTTACAATTTGGGAAATGCTTAAAATGGATACTTGTAATAGGAGACTAATTACTGAGTTGAGATGTATAGCTGGTTGCGTCTCATGTACAAGTGTGTATGTGTGTATATTGAAGATACAAGAGCAAATGTAATATCTAATTCATAAAACATTCACTATATACATACAGCAGTGTTAATATCTATTAAATAATATAAATCACACACACAGACACACACACACACACACACACACACACGCAGACACCTCTGGCACCTGTGGGAAATAAGAAATGTCAAAATCAGCATTAAGTACGCAGAGTGATTGATAAATAGCAGCAAAGACATCTCCTTCTCAGATCACTGCAGAGGGGTCAATAGCAGCTACTGACTCACTTCATATATCCATACACGTCATAGTGTGTGTCAGCAGTGTAGCATCAGAGCAGCAATGTCGTCAGAGTGTCAATGAGCAGCTCATTTAACTAACCCTCAATAAACGCACTGAAGTCATAAGGGACATCGGTGATGCTGCAGTGAGTCATACAGTATGTGTGTTTTTGTGTATTTTCAGGACAAAAATCTTCTGATTTTTGAGCAAAAAAGACAAGTGCCAGCCTACAATATTTGGATCATTAAAATGATCCTGAAGGTTATTCGATTTTGGTTGCTGAGCTTAAAGGGGCCTGTACTACATAGTCATACCTAAATAATGAGAGTCCATTACATAGAAATGACACACCGTGAAGCCCAAACACCGTTCTCTCCTCCTTTAAATACATATCTTGTGTAAAAGAGGGGAGAAAACTGGCCATTTCCAAAATCTAGGACTGTTACACAACTGTCTTAACTCCACCCACAATAACTCCCCCCAAAATTCACATATACCAGTTCCCGGCCAGCAGAAAACAGCAACAGCAGATCAGAAGCAATGGCAAAAAATACATGCAGAAATCTACCTTTTCAGTCTGTGAAGGGGACGTCAGCACTTTTCCTGCTGTTTCAGATCATTTGTCAGTGGGCACAGATAACTTAACTACTGTCACAACCCCAACAGCAACCTGTAAGTAGGAGCCATACTGTGTGATTTTACCCACTTTTAGACAATTGAAGTCAGACTACCTTCAACTGAAAGTTTCATAGTGAGTAACAACTCTAAATTTTTTGTGTTGATGATGAGGTTCCTTTTTATTTCCTGGCTGCATCTATTTTAAACAACCAATCAGAGCAGAGCTCATCATAAAAGGCAAAACACATAGAATGCCTTGATTTGAAATTTGAGGTGGGCATTGTAGACTAATTGACCACCTTGGATTTCTTTGAAGTGGTGGTGATTTCTTGTAATAACTTCATGTAGCTTTTATCTAGCATTTCACATCAAACCACTCTGAATGAGTCTTTACACATCAACAACATACGGTACATAACAGACACGTATGTGTATATGTATGTACATGCCGTCAGGTCGAGACAAGGTGTGTGTATCTGTGCTTTAGTTTTTTAGTTGTGCTTTAGTCTGTCTTTGCCCATTTCCAAGGCAACCCTTCGAATCCACCTCCGGGAGCATTTTTCTGTGTATGGCATGCTGGGATACGGCAGATGGGTCAGAGCAGGTCACAGCACCAGCTAGTCCCTGTTTCATTCTCTTACAGACCAGATTTCTTTTTCTGAATGTTTATTTTTCTTTCCACTCCAAACGTCAGCTCTCTTGAAGCTCTCTTGAAACCTTGAGCACAGTCATCTTGTTATTTCTCAGCCTTAGTGTCTCTGATGAGGGTAGAGTTGAAGAACCAACACTCCGTCGATCAGTCCATCTTTCCATCTATTGATACACCTTTCCATATGTCCATATATTTATCCTTCCCTCAACTCACCCTCATATCATCATCTATCCATCAGTGCATCAGTCTGTCTGCCCATCTATGCATTTATCCCTTCACCTATATATTCATCTATCCATTTATTTGCCATCCAGCCACTCATCTGTCCATCTATTCATCTACCCATCCATTCATTCATCCATCCATCCATCCATCTAGCCACCCATCCATCCAGCCAGCCACCCAACCATCTTCTCACTCTCACATCCATCCATCCATCCATCTGCCCTATTCATCCATTCATCCATCCATCCATCCATCCACCCATTTATCTGTGTATATATCCATCCATCCATCCATCCATCCATCCATCTGCCAACCCATATATCCATCAGTGCCAGCTGGAAGTTCTAGGATCTGCTCCTCTCTTTGTGGCACGAAATGTACCTCCCCCTTCACTCTCTCTCTTACTCACAAAGAACTTTCTCAATCACAAACTGTTCCGACACATACAGCATTCCCTGCTCATCTGTTTCCCGTGTCTTTTCATTATTATGTTACATAAGCAGCAGCCGGCTCCGCCAGAGGGTGGAGACTGGAAGGGTGTGTGCCAGGCCCCCGCCTCACAGGGCACATTCTGTGATTGAACACCCATCAATATCAGGCCAGCTGTTACTCTGGCATGCCCTAGCACCCCAGCACCCCTACACGGGCCAATCAAGGACCTGTCTGGGTTTGTGTATTCACATAGGCCAGGAGAAAAGGATTGTTTCCTTGAAATGTGTGAAGGGGCTTAAATACTAGTTTTCAAAAAACAATGCTTGAGAAAGCCGGATCACTATTGAAAGCTTAATTATCGGTGCTGAACAGGAAGGAACATTTTAGTATTAATTTCCAGTGTCTATTCCCTTGTTTAATCCTAAATACTTAACAATGCACCAGCCCTTCTTAAATCCTCACACGACTTTTCATTGGCCATTACGAGTGCAGTGTTTACATTAGTCAGCACACAGAAGTACCCACCCACCTCAAGGCCCCAAAATAATAATAAAGAATTAAAGAGATGGTTCAGACAAGTTTTTGCCCTTCCTCAAATGTGGGAAATCATGACATGTTTACAGTCTTTTTCTCTGATTTTGCGTCGGAACCATGAGACTCCAAACGAGTCAGTGTCTCGACTCCAGCACATCTGGAATCCGGGCTGACTCTTGGCTGAGAGTATGAAATGCTTGGAGTCGACTCGTTTTCCAGCTTAATCAACATTCTGACAGAAGCAAGTGTAAAGCAGAAAGCATGATCTTGTTTTTTCTTTCTTCACCAGTCACTGTAATCACAAACTCTGCTCAAAAAAAAACTCCAGTGCAATATAAAAAAAAAAGATATATAAGTAATAGTGCAAAGATAAAAGACACAATGCCATATGTGCATAAACAGTGAAACAGATGTACAAGATGTGCAAAAGCAGTAACTGTGCATCAGAAAGTTACAGAGGTGCAGACAGCAGTTAGCACAGCAGGAAAGCGAAATATAGCTTAGTGTAGGTGTATACATTGGAAAGTACAGTATGTTGAGGTAGCTATGTGTGCAATAAAGTATGTACATGTATGTAAGTATGTGGTTGTAAACACTGGATGAATGTATAAAGTGTACAGTGCAGGTAGTGAGTATAGCAGCTTATGTACCAGCTAAACAGCTAGAATAGTTGTACAGCTTACAGTAATGATGGCACTGTAACTGTAGGACTGGAAAGGTCGAATAAGAAACTGGCAAATATAGAGCCCCTTAAACTTCAGCCCCTTAAAAAGACTAACAAGATTACATCCATCTTTTTTCAAGGAATCGATTGGATGTTGTTCTCAGTACAACACTTGGAGTTTCCCCTTGCTTCATAAAATACATGAAATAAGCTAAATTCTAACCATATCTCTATAATCTATAGCTATTTAAAAGTGGGTAAACTACACTTTTTAAACATGGGATTGACCCCTTGACTCTGCTTAACCAAGATAGCCCCAAACTGTATCCCTTTATAATTGGTTCAGGGGCTATCTTGCTTAACATAAAGTCAAGGAGGGCTGATTCCATGGACTCCAGCACCTGAAGAGTCGCTGAATCACTTTTTAAAACTACTGTAAATGGGGTCATTTCAGTAAAACTGGCTTAATTATATTCAGCCACTGTCTGACAAACTGTTACTTATCACAATGAACAAAAGTACATCTTACAGCTAAAGTAACAATAGTAGCTCCCATTACTTGTTAGCTTAATTAGCCTCAGAAGCAAATTCTGGACACCACGCATGTAACAATTCGAATGACTGTCTAAATCTAGTTTTTGATAAAATCATTGTGTGAAATAAAAGCCTTCCTGAAGCTTCATTTACAGTGTGAACTGCTTTGTAATGTTGCATTAGCTGTTGCATTCCTGTTGTTGGGGAGAGTGCCTCTGTTCAGCATGAGATGATGGTCAGCATCCTGACACGGTGCTTGATGGGAAGGTTGTGAAGGTCATGGGTGGGGGGGTGAAGGGGGGTACCGTGGGGATCAATAAGACAGGACGGCTGTAGTAAAATGAGTCCTTAACTGGCCGAGATGAGCAAACCACAGCGTGTAATCACTCTGGACAGAGGCCAGCGCCCGCCAAGCCACAGCCAGCCAGCTACGGCCTCTCAACTTAATTGTGGAGAGAGAAAAAAAGAGAGTGTTCTCATCTCTACACAGTGTCCTTAAGACAACTTCAACGGTCAACTGTACTTTAGGAAGAGCTTGTAGAATTAACGTGTGTGTGTGCGCGCGCGTGTGTGTGTGCGCGTGTGTGTGCGCGTGTGTGTGCAGTTGCATATGGCCTTGGGCTTGGCAGGGCTTCATAGCTTGATTCTCTATTTAGATTGGATGGGCAGCCAGGGGCATACGGGGACGGAGACAGGAGAAGGGGAGGGAAAAAATAAGGAGATGACATATCTCTCCTGACAGGTGGACTGAAGAGTTGGCTGTGATGCTTTGCTGGTGGATGTCTGGTGTGTAAGCAAGAGAGAGAGAGAGGGGGAGAGAAAGACAATATATGGTGAGAAAAATAGTGACAAAAATGAGGAGAGAGAGAAAACAATTGACAGAGAGAAAGCGAGGGAGACGCAGAGAGAATTGGAAGCCTGAAGAAAGAGATGGAGAGAGAGATATAATAAGAGAGGGGGAAGAAAGGAAAGAAAAGGTGAAGGAAGAGAGGGGGAAAGGAGAGGAAATAGAGAGAAAACAAAGAGAGAATAGATTAAGAGAAAATGAGAAATGAGAAAAAGAGACAAAAAGGGGGCAGAGAGAGAGATTGAGACAGTGTGTGAAGGAAGACAGAGAAGTGGAATAAATGAGACAGAGAAAGACAAAAAGAGAGAAAAAAGAGAGACAAAAAGTAAGGGTGGATGTTAAAGAAAGCAGGGAGAGATAGAAGTGGAAGAGTGAGGAAAGAGGGAGAGAGAGGCGAGAGAGGGAAAAGAGCAAAGAAAGAAAGAATCAGAGAGATAGGAAGTAAGAGGGTGAGACAAAAAGAAAGCGAGAAACAGAGAAACGAGAAAAATGGGGAGAAGAGAGATGTGTGGAGAGAACAAAATGAGAACAGGAAAAAAGAGAAAACAATAGCTAGAGAGAAAAACAAAAAGAGAAAAAAGAGAAAGACAAAATGAAGGGGCAACCAGAAAGACTGATGGAAAGAGAGAGACAGAAAGAAATAGAAATAGAAAGACAGAAAAAGGGAGAGGGAGAGAGACAACAAAGAAAAAGTGCAGGAGAGGGTGAAAGAGAGAGTGAAACAGTATATGAAAGAGAGAGTGTGACAGATTGAGGAGAGAAAGACAAAGAAAGAAGAAGAAAGAAAAAGAAAGGTAGTGCAGGTAGAGTCGCTCTGGTAATGAAAGCTCACGTCTCTGAAAAGGTACATTAAAGTACACAGAAGTACAAACATGCTCATGTTCAGTGTGTATGTTCAGTGTGTATGTTCAGTGCTCATGTTCAGTGTGTATGTTCAGTGCTCATGTTCAGTGTGTACGTTCAGTGCTCATGCTCAGTGTGTATGTTCAGTGTGTATGTTCAGTTCTCATGCTCAGTGTGTATGTTCAGTGCTCATGTTCAGTGTGTATGTTCAGTGTGTATGTTCAGAGCGTATGTTTAATGCTCATGTTTTAAGTAATGAGATTTTATTCAAAGTAATTGTGGAGCGTTACACTATATGTAAAAGGCCAGCTGTTGTTTTCAAATGGCATAAAATTAAAAGCTGATTAAAAAAGGAATGTTTGTAAGTGATGGGAGAACACTGGTGCTTTAGAAGAGCATAGAAGGCTTGTGATGTTTCACTGGTCATGAAACCAGAGCAGCGTCTTCATTACTGCCAATGAACTGTAGAACTATTGACCAAAGTAATCCTAGAACCACAGAGCATTGGAAACACAGTTTCCAGAAGTGAGTGAGACTGTGTGCGTGTTAATTATTTAGCCCTTCTCACTGCTGATTCAGCTGTTTTTTGGAGCTCGTTAGCATACTCCGCAGTGTAGTGCATAATGAGCAGCCTGATACCCCCTACTCTGCCGAAGAGAGGGCACACACCTCTAACACCTCCTGCTGAGACGGAGAGAGAGACAGAGAGAGAAAGAGAGAGAGAGAGAGAGAGAGAGAGAGAGAGAGACTTTTTTTTAAATTTCAGATAAACAGCAAAGTGT
>CM067482.1:9326118-9539165 GCA_034552555.1 Semaprochilodus insignis
ATATATAGTCTGGCGCTGGGCATGGTGACCTTATGTGTGGCTGTTGGATTCTATTGGCTGCTTTACTATGGGGATTAAACAAGCCGTTTATATGCAGGTGAAAGGCTGTGTCAGAATTTTATACACCCTTAAGTAGCTGAATTCACTAATTATAAGTGTTGCCTGGATACATTTTGACATAACATCCTTCAAAATACAATAACTGGGGAACTCCAACGATTTTTCAAAAAAATCGACATAATCAGAAACCTACAGAGTGATAAAGAGAGGTTTCTGAAGTGTTTAATGTCTCTGGAAGCCCCCTCATAGCAATGATTGAAACATTGTTTTATGACATTGCTGTAATCAGGTTTTGGCTTAAAAAGTACATTAATCCATTTTTGGCACAGGGGTACATGATAAACACCGTAAGGCAAAATAGTCCCCAGAGAAAGCTTTACAGATTTACAGACTATTTTACCATCATCAACATTACATAGAAAAAAACTCAGAAGGTATATGCAGGTTCACTGGTGGTTTTGGATGTGATGTAGATGTCACATACCCTGGTTCCTATCACCACCACTGTAAAGGAATATGAGGCTGTAAATTTCTCTTCAATTAACCAGTTCACATCACAACACTTAATGACTCAATAAAATTGTTTTAAAAACGGTGGAATTGCTGGAGAATTTATGGATACTTTTTCAATTTTATAGCATGATCTGAACTTGCTACATTTTACAGTGTTTATAAAAACTGCTTGTGTTTAGTCCTGTAAGTACAGAATTGTTCACAACAGCAATAAAAAGAAAGCCTCCTTTCTTAGAAAATCTTTAGCTAGAGTATCATCATAATCATGAGAACGCTTCATTAAATAGACTATTATCACCAAGAAAGTTGCACAGGAAGTGAAAAGGATGATGTTCTTCACTTGCAGCCCTATTGGTAAACTCCTTCCGCCTAAACATACACTCATCATCAAAAGAATAGTTGCCCCCAGAATTAAGTGTCGAATTTCAATGCTATTCAGCAGGAAGATAAAGGGTACCAGGAACAATAAATGATGATTAATTTTGACTGATATGGGCAATATTTATTGAGCAACACATACAGAAGTAGTGTTTCTCAGTATGGCATCGGGCCAGCATGTTTGTAACATGCATAGGTCTCGGCATGGAGTTGTAGAGGTTCCTACTGGTGTTCTGCGATAATCCATCCCATGCATCTTGAATATTCTCACACAGTTCCTGCAGATTTTGTGATAAGGGTGGAGGTGGAGTGACACCACGCCTTCTGGACGTGTGACGCATGAGAACAAACCGTTCATCTTGACCACGGTGCCTCCACACGGATTTGTTGGTTGTCTCAAAAGCAGGACTCGTCACTGAAGATGGCCCGCTGTCATTCTGAGTCACTCCATGACAGTCTTACGTGACACCATTGCAGTCTTTGACCATGTTGATATGATGTTAAGGGCGGTCGTCTTGCATGAAATCCAGTGTCATGCAGCTGTCTGCCAATTGTTACTGGCACTAACAGCATGACTCATGGAGTGCATCACTGCTTGCCGAATGTCTGCAATTGTGGCTGTTGGGTCAGTCAGGTACAGCGACACAGGCCTGTCCTTACTTAAGTCACATGTGTGGCCAAGCATGAAACTTAAATCATTTGCATGTCTCATGATATCAACCTACCCACCAAGGATGGGCATAAATAATTGCAACTACTCTTTTGATGATGAGTGTATATGCAGGTCTCTGAAATACCAATGTGTGCTTGACCTGAGATATTGTAAAATGCAAAATAATCTAAAGATGACAAACTACATAAAGTTAAACAGATTAGAAATTACTGTCGCCGGGCCAGATGAAAAGGAAAGCCAAAACTCTTGCATAGGATATAAATCTTTGAGTATGACTGGAAGGCAAACACTCTAGTTGGGAGAAACTAGTATTCAAATTCCATTGCAACACAGTATTAATGCTAATTAATTTTTTTCAAGGTTTTTAACAGTAAAAAGATTGTCCCACAAAGACAATATTATGAGAGGTCATAAATCAGTGAGTGCACTACCACTGTAAACCATTTGTGCCCATGATCTGCTATGTAAAGGTAGGCATTATATTACAACATCATGGAGACAGACAGCAGTACAAGCAGGTCCACACAGTGCTAGTGAAGGTTAACAGGGACAGGAGCAGCAGAGGAGCATCTCCATCAGCTTTGCCTGTTTTTACACCAAAGTGATGGAGGCCCGGAGCTGACAAGACTCCTCTGTCAAAATATCAGTGTGTTTTTGTCTGTGAGAGTTTATCCAGCCTGTCTCTGTCACTTACTCCCCTTTCCTTTCTTTCTTCTTCTTCCTTCCCAGGCCAGTCTGCGTTTATTTTCTATCCTATGATCTCTTCCTCCCCTCACACTCATATGTCTCTGTAGATAGGAAACCTTCTCGCATTTTGAAGTGTCTATCTTTCTATTTCAGTCATTCCTTGTCTGTAAACATCAACTTTTTTATGGATTGATGAAGTTACTCTGATGTAGCATATTTTTCTGTTTTATAATACAGAATATAATGTGCAGTTTTGGTATGAACATGGCTGTTATTCTGACATTTTTATACTTATAGTTATGGGTGCATATGTATACACTACACACAGCAGGTCTATGTGAAGAGGTTGACCATCAAACAAACGTCATAAAACAAATCATTCTGGTGGCGAGGTACGGTGGTGCAGTGGGTAGCGCTATTGCCTTACGCCTGGGTTCCATTCCTAGCCTGGGTGTCCGGGACCCTTTCTGTGTGGAGTTTCCACCATACTGTAAGTTGAATTAGATTCTATTGGAGATGCTAAATTGCTACTGGAGATGGTAAATTGCCCTGAGGTGCTAGTGTGTGTATTTATGTGTATGTCTCTGTGTCATAAATGTCAAAAAACACTTTTACAGTAATGCTAATTTGCGCTTCCATATTGGCTTTATAATAGAAACTGATGCACATTTTTGGCAGACACACATATTAGTTGTGTTCTGTATTATTGTGCCAAGTTATTGAGAACTGTGCATAGAATAATCTGCTACTATGGTGTTGCTTTGCATCCATAGCCTATCCTTTAAACTATATGCTTATTTATTGTACAGTGTTGTATTCCATCATGCATCACAGTTTTATAAAAGCAATAAGCCACTCGAGGCTGTGCATACAGTGATTATACCACACTTAGGGTCTGTTTACAGGCACAACACAAAATTGCTGTAATGTATGTGTGTATGGCCACTTGTTACTATTAAAATGCCAGCCTTATATCCGATGAACTGCAGTTCAGCCACAGATGTCAACCTCTCCGTTTTCCGAACATACAGTCATAAAATACTTTTCCAGTAAGAGACAACGTGAAGGGCAATTTTGATAGGCTCTGCTGTTCTGTATGTGTGTGGGTGTGTTGAAGGCACCAGTGAGCCAAGGCTCTCAACAGAAGTCACATGGACATGCTCACCCCGGAGAACGTCACCAGGTTATGTTTCACTCCTTTTCAATTTAAGCTTCCCCTCCCTCCCACCCTCCCACTATGTTCCTTTTTTCTCCACCTCTAGCTCTCATCCCCTCTCTCTCTTCCTCTCTCACTCACATTCTCCTCATCCAAACCCCAGGAGGCTGAGTTATGCGAGTTTGCATCGCTCGGAATAACGCCATACATCAACCAATCAGCAGGAGATACAGAGTCATTACTTTTCTCTGCTGAGAAAGAGAGAGAGAAGGAAGGAGGGAGGGTGAGGAGACATAAGAGAGATGACACGGTTATTTCATTAGAGGAGATTCACACTCTAAATAAAAGTGGAGGCGCTCTATACTTCTACATGAACCGTCGATAAAACGCTCAAGCGCAACGGTGCTTAACAAAAACTTGCCCTTCCGCTGGGGAAGCCAGCCATATGTCAATGGCTGAAAGAGTGCAGACAGTGAGAGAGAGGAAAAGAGATGAAACGAGAGCATGCGGGGGTGCTGTGTCTTTATAGAACAGTAGATGAATCTGCTGTGTAGTCTCCATTGCTATCAGAGACACCATACCATGTTATAAGCACTGTGCTGTTCAGACACATATTAGCTGACAGTTTATGAAGGGGTTAGGAGCATGGAAGCTTTAGTCCACAGCATTAGCACTAAACTATCTAGGAATGTCTTGGTCCAGTGTCTGATCCAAGTCGTCTAAAGTGAATCAGAAATCACATAATGTGATATATTTCCAAGAAAAACAAGAGAGGGAATGTGAAAACGGGCTTCCTGTGTGGGAAGTAACTGTGGACGGGACATGATTTGACATGAAAAGCAGGCCGTCAGGGACAAACAGAGTCAGACTAACAGACGGTCAGCAGATTCCATCTGTTTAGCAGAAAGGCTAAGGCAAAGTGGTAGAAGACTAGTCTGTTAACGTCTGTGCTTGTCTCATTTTTCTTGCACTTTCATGGCAAAAGCAAGAGAACAAAAATCAGGAAAAAAGAAATCAGGCTAAATAAATGATGTACAAGTTTGTATGTGTCTGTGGGTGCTGCTTCATCAGCTGACGCCCTGAACATGAACATGGGGTTTCAGTTTCGATCGTCTGCAGACATACATGCCCATGCAGCTGTGAGTGAATGAAGTAATGACAGGTGTTCTTGCTGATGACTGGACAGGTTGGTGGAAGGAGAGATTAGCGTAATGGTTAGGCTCACGATGATGTAACCATGGCTGATGGCTCACAATGATGTAACCAAATGTCAGACAAGTGTTTAGAGCTGGCCAAAAATCACTACACTACTCAAAGATTGCAGACTAACAAGAATCTTGTCATTTTGAATGATAGGACCCTATGTGTTGTGCTTAATGTGACAGAGGACTAACAGAGTAATAAAAGGTCTATTTCAGGTTCATTAAAAGTTTTAATATTGATTATCCGCCAAAACAGAGTCTAATTTGGTATGAACACAAAACTCAATTTAAATCCACTTGACCACAGTTATTGAATGTTTTACCTTACCAGTTACACTCATTTTCTGAAGATAATGCTAGTTACCTTTCCATGGTTTCTAATCATTCTTATTCTTTATTCTGTTTATTGTATTTTATTCTACTTTCATTTAGTTAAATACTTTGTAACAGTCACTATGTTACATGTCATAAATATGTGCTTCAAATTCCTTGTATGTGTGACATACTTGCGAAGTACAGAGTTTCTGATTCTGATTAAAAGCCAGCATGCTTCTGTGATGGTAATTGCCACATGTACTTGGGAATAATAAAACAAAGCATTGCCAATAAACACTGTTCCTCACTGCATCCTCAAATTCAAGTTGAGACTGTATTATGCACAACAGAACAGCAGAAACGCCTTCAACTTCTCTGGGCTCAAGCTCATCAGGAATGCACTGACGATTTAACCTTTCAAATTGCTGACCATTATTTTGAAGCTCTCCAAAACATTTCTAACCATCAGCTTTATTTTCTTCTCCAGTCACTGCTTTATTACCTCAGTCAAACTGCGCTCCTGTAGAAGTAATTTGAACTTGAAGCTCCAGATATTCTGAAGGCATGCCTGGGGCATCTGTAAAAGTTGACCTGATAATCTGATAGAGTACAGGATGCCCATTTACAAAGTTGCTAATGTTCTAATGAACTGTCTACTACAAAACTAAGATAAAAAAAATAAAAAAACACCATTTTCTACACCCACTGTGCAGTTTTGAAGTGATAGTAACAGTATTGTTTTTTTAACTTTGCTGGTGTTTTCTTCATCTTTGTTAAGCTCATCTCAGCTGTCTGATTAAACTGGTGTCTTCTTCTTAATGCATATACTGTACTTGTGAAGAGAAGATGCATGCTTTATAAAGAAACCTAGTGATGTTTGTTGGATGTATGTTAACCTATGTATGTAATCTTGTCATAGTTCTGTTTGTATTGCAATAGTGCATTGCAATATGTAGGATGATGACTACACTGCTGTCAGCAATAGGTTGTAACCTCATATCGTGCCACAGTGGGACACAGAGCACTTGGAAAATGTATTGCTTGTCAACTGCCTCTTGTCTCATCAGCGCAATGCAGTAACCTTCCTTCTAAATATTTACAACTTTACATCAAGCTGGCATACCTACCAGACTATGCAGCTTGGTCAAACCAAACTCTTTCAAAATAACAATACAAAAAATAAACAAACAAACAAACAAAAGAATGAATAAATAAATAGGTATGATACCAATGTGGTGCTACACAGCCTTCATATAAACTGTTATCATCTTTTTTTTAACCAAATAACATTGGTTTTTTTTTGTAATGCTTTGTATGCAGGTCAAACTGAATTTAATAATTACTGAATTCAGCTACTTTTACTTTAATAGGTATCCAGACACCTACTTTAATTAGTGAATTAAGCTACTTTTCTCTGTGGTGCATATATGGAAATGAACAAAAACAGTAAAAAAAAAGCAGATTAGCCCCGCCCATTCATACTGAAGCTATAAGCAGTATTTCTGCACAATACAGGGTAGCCAGCCAGAACAGAGGTCATCAGGTATAGCAAAATTAGCCTGTTCTACCTAATTAATTAAGAGAACTGATCAGGAGAGGTTAGAAAAGGTCATAAATGGTTAAAAATAATTTATATAATGATTATCTTGGTATGTAAAAGCATACAAGTATCAAAGGAATAATGCAAGAAAAATGTAGGATATAGACCCATAAAATATTCTTTAGACTTTGGCTCTAAAGCCAGTCTTTCAGAGTGATGAAGGCAGGACAGGAGTTTGCACATTTTACTGAAGCCTTTACTGAGCAAAGTATATGTGTAAGTGAACCCAACCCTCAATGCATGAACAATAAGGACACTTCCTCCAGCACAGAAGCCACCAGAGTACAAAGCCAGCGCAACAAGGCTGCGTATGTGTATGGCTTTTCAGGAGCAGAAGCATGCAGGTGTTGTTTCATATTCATGAGAAGTGAGCAGCTAAACTGCATAAAATTACAGTGGGCGCTCCCGCTGCCCTAATCTGACTGTGACTAATGGAGAGAGAAGGGGGGGGAGCCCGTGCTGGAACAGCAATATTTAGTTGGACAATCAATCATCTTCTCAGGGAAAGCCCTACCATCCCTCATCAGACAAAAGCTCGACACCTCTAAAACAACCTCGTTGCTGCTCCACAGGCCGAAGGCATGGACGCTTAGGAAAATCGATAATGATGTATTATAGAAGTGTAGCTTCTAACAGCGTTTATAAGTCACTTATTAATGTTTAATAAGCAAAGAGTTGGTCATAAGTTAAAGAAAAAATAGCACAGGAGCAATAACAAGCTTTCAGCACTGGGAATCAAATACACAAGAAAAACAATAAGATAAAACATTGATGCACATGTGAACATGGCTGTAAATCTTCCTACAAGTGCAATATGAGTCAGGTTGTTGTTTGACTTATAACAGAGTGAGAACATGTCAACATTTATTGCAACTTCATGTGGATGTAATAAAGTCCATATATGCTGACTCTGCTCTGTTTGAGTGAATGGAAATGTGTCACTGTTTGACTAAATGGAGGTGATGTTTCTATGAGTTTTCTTGTATGGAGAAGATATTTCTTTCAGGCTAAAGTCCCAGAGAACACAGAAAAAATATTCATAAGGTCTGTATGATGCTAAACTTGAGTATTTCATTAAACATCCAGCAAAGTTTGAATGAAATGTATAAGATATAAATAAACATGGTTTAAAAAACGCTGATCAGACCTAACTCAGAACTATGTGGGTGTCTCATACAGAGCTAACATTATTATCCAGCTTTGATGCTAACTGGACGAACAGATGTGCAGATGGACGGACGCACAACCAAAAAAAAAAAACGATGTATGAAACAATGTGGAAAGAGATGGACAAACAGACATGCGGACGGACAGATGAACAAACAGACGGGCAAAGCAGTGTGCAAAGACTGGATGAACAGACATGCAGACAGATGAACAGGTGGTCTAGCTTGCTAGCGTTGGGTTATGCTGTGTTAGACTTAACTCACTATGTTTCTCTGATGTTTCTCAGATGGGACAGGAGATGTCAGCCTTGTGTTTGGCTAAAATATGCTTACAGAAGGGTTACCCAAGATTCACACTGCCCAGTTTACTTGGAGAGGAGAGAAACATGGTGAAATAAGCTCACTAGACCAAAAATTAGTCACCTGTGACTGAAACGTACCTAATAGCATGTAATACCTCTATGAGCACGAATAACAGCTTGGTTTGGTATGTACTGGACAAGTTACTGGATGTAGGCCACATCAATGTTCAGACACTACCGTATCAAAGAATTGTACAGCTGGGCCAGATTTGATGGATGCCTTCCCTGGCACAATTCTGAGGAGAATTTCCTGTAGACTGGGATTTTAGCCACTGCTGGTAGACCCATATGACAGGTATTTATTATGCAGGTATTTATAGCCCAGTCATCCTCGTGCAATGCAATCTGCAGGAAGTTACTACCACCTAAAACAGGCAAGGTGACTACTTTTTTAATCGGGTAAGATTATATGGCCCATTTGTTACACTTTGGTAAGGTATTCATAGGACACATTTTGTACATGTACATTGTGGCCAACAGAAAACACAGATTAACTTCTTTAAAAAAGAAAACACAGATTGCACTTTAGGTTTCCTGGGGCTTTAAAGCAATACAGGCTTTAGAAGAAGTTGCAAGGGTTGCAAAATAAATTCCAATTATGTTGCTAATAAGTAATTGAATATTCATTAATAATAATGTTATAGGATTGCTTCATTTAAACCTGGAAATGAACAATGGTGAGTTTAAAAATAAAAATAAAAGACATAATAACCGAGTTGCTGTTTGACTTATTACAGAGTGAGAACATGTCAACATTTATTGCAACTTCATGTGGATGTAATAAAGTCGATATATGCTGACTGTGCCCTCTGTTTGAGTGAATGGAAATGTGTCACTGTTTGACTGAATGGAGGTGATGTTTCTATGAGTTTTCTTGTATGGAGAAGATATTTATTTCAAGTCCCAGAGAACACAGAATAAAATAATGTCTGTATGACACTAAACTTGAGTATGTCATTAAACATCCAGCAAAGTTTGAATGAAATGTATAAGATATAAATAAACATGGCGTATCTATGTGAGATTGCTTCATGTAAGTTTAAAAATAAAAAAATTAAAAGATAAGAAGTAAAATGAAAAAGAAGGAAAGCTGTAGGTGCAGTATGTCTGGGTCACTTCAAATTCAAGTAGATTTGTGACACTGAAGCTCATGTTCATTTGGCTTTAGGTGAATTTACTCATCCAAGGCTTTTGTACAAGTTTGTCATGTAAACCGTCTACAAACCCAAAGAACACACAAAGTGAGATACTCTCTCCCACAGAAACCCCTTTTCTCAACTGACTGAAACGCCTCGTTGGAATTCCAGCCCTTTTCTCTGTTACAAGGTGATGTCTAAAATCACAATCCTTACTGGCCACCTATCCACAAGCTTGGCACACTCTTGTTGACCTCTACCTGACTTTCAGGTTCTGACAAACTGATACAGCAGAACTGACACCACTGTAAGACCTGCCATGTGGGAGCTGAACTTGTAGCGGGATGCTGCTCAGGCAGTAGACCAATCAGAACCAAGTGGATGAACTGACCACTCAGAGCACACTGGTCTTATTGGGAGGCGGGGCTTAAAAAAGACAGGAGCGTTTCATACAGATGTACAGTATAAGGAAAAATATTGCATTTATTGTATTTTAAGCATGTACATTTATTTTAGTAGAACCCAAAAATAAAAGCATGAACATTAGAAATTAGCATTATAAATCCCCTTTAATGCAATGAAAATCTGTATTAAGTTTAGAAAATAATTTAACATAGAAATATTTTAACCCAAACTTTTAGACCTCACTGTATTAGTTAACAATTTATTTAAACCTTGTAATTACTTAGCCACTTATTAAGTACATACAGTAGTATTTACATACCTAGTACACTGTTAACTGTCAGTTTAGTTTGTTATTAGCACAGCGAAGAAGAAATGTAACATAAAATCAGCAGATTAAGAGATAATTAACAGAGTAAACACATACATACTAATAGGTTGTTCTCATGATAGTCCCTTATGTAAGCCGTACGCATCGTTCCATTAGCAGAGCAATAAAAGTTGTTTATAAATGCTCAATTACAAGTTTCTTAATCAGTTACTAAGCAATCCTTAATAAACAGTTAACTAATCAGTCAATAATGGTGTTCACAATTACACAAGATTGTGTGCAAGCAAATAAGTACACACACACCCACACAGATAGCACTGTGGTGGCAGAGGGGTAGTTCAAGATTAATTGAAGTCAGATTAATTAGTGTTTTTTTTTTGCTCTCTCTGTAAAGCTTAATGATTTGTGGTTACAAGCAAATGATTAAAGTCGGCCAACAGAGGGGGAGAAAGAACGCCTGATGAAAAAGAGGAGGACAGAAAAACGACTCAGAGAAAAGAGTGAAGAATAAGATGCAGGGATAAATAAAGGCAGAGAGGGGAGAGAAAGAGAGAGAGAGAGAGAGAGAGAGAGAGAGAGAGAGAGATGAGATGAGTAAAAAAGCCACTGCTGAGGTTTCCAGTGTTCACCCTTTACAGCTGTTAATTACATTAACGATCTGCCCAACAAAGCCCCTCATTCTGCCCCTCCTACACAGCCTGATAACCATGAAAAGAGTGTGTATGTGTGTGTGAGGACACTCAATAGACCTGATTTTATTTTTATGCAAGGATTAACATAGAAAACAGACAGAGCTAAGCATAAACCAAGACTAAGATCTCTCTCTCTCTCTCTCTCTCTCTCTCTCTCTTTCTCTCTCTCTCTCTGTGTCTCTGTCTCTCTCTTTTGTCTTTTTCTCTCTGTCTCTCTCTCTTGTTTCTCTTTCTCTCTCTCCCTCATCTCTCTTTCTCTCTGTCTCTGTGTTACGGGTGGTTGGGTTTTCATATAAGCATGCAGTAGAAGCCATATCTAAAAGACACACAGAGATGCCCCAATTCTAACTTAGGAAGAACACACACACATACAACCCATAAACCTCAATGTGCTATTATGCAACCCTAAAGCTGATATAATTACTGTTGACCAAGATTCAATGGATAAGACAATGTTAACATGCTGCCATTTGCCCAAACTCCTTATAAGCTTTTACTGCACTCAAGACCACGTCACATTTAGGCTTACATACAAATCCTGAAGCACGTTTGTTTGTGTGTGTGTGTGTGTGTGTGTGTATTTTGCTCTTCTTGGTGACAAAATAGCCTCAGGATGATGTGGGAACATTTGGCTAATACTGATTATTTTTTCAACTGGCATTGTGCATTTTTCTTTGTTTTATTGATGTCACAGTTCATTTTACTTTTTACACAATGTAAAAATAGTACAATGCCGGTTTAATTCATTAATTGATTCTTTATTGCCTTTATTGCGTGTGAGTGTGCACTACTCTAGGGTTGCATTAATTCCTTTTTACCCTCCGACAGCCGATCTAGCATTTTCTGCTAATACTCCTGGATGTTAACATGCCATCTCTAACATATGTCAATGGAATAAGCCCACAAATACACATTCACATGACTGTATGACTGTGTGTGTGTGTTGCAATGTGGTGTGACAGAGATGAATGGAGTGTGTAGATGTGGACATGAACTGAGGTGTGTGTTTGCCTCCAACACCCCTGACCTGTTGACCCCCTTTGGCACCAGAACCCGCAGATACGCACACACAGAGTAACATCAGCAAACACAGACCCTCAGTGCATCACACAGCACGAGTGGTGGCCATAGACCTCTGAAGTATGCTGTCATTCTGCAGTCAGTGTATTAGCTACAATAGGAATAGTACAAACTTCCAGTCTTAGCGGATTACATCCACAATAAAAATAAATAGAAAATTGAATTGAAATGTTGCACTTTGCATCCTGTGTTAAACCAAAATGTACCAGATCTGACATGTTTTATTTCTGTGTACATTTTCCCCTACAGTTTACTGGATCCTCTGAGTTACAAGGTTCTAGCAGTCAAAGTTCAAATAATGGTACAGACCTGATATAAGCATTCTAACACTCATGAGCACTGCAGGAAAATAAATCTCTTATTAAACTTCAACCTTATTATATACCAACACCAGCTACTCACATACAGCTACAGCATAGCTACCACATTTGGCAAAACTTAACGTTTCGTATTGGATATTTTGGTGAGGCTGCCTGTTGTGTCATGTCAGAGTGTTGCACAGCAATGTTGCTAATGGCAATGTTTTGCACCCTCTCCACTGTGATTTGGGTTTTTGGTGAAGTTCCAGAGGAACAGTATCTGTATGGCAAAATGTATTGGCTTTAGAACAGCACCGATTTTCAGAAAATTCATTCATTTTTCCCATTGAGAAAAGCAGTTTGGACTCAAAGTATTGACTAATTGCACAAGATGGCACTGTGTAACTTCCAATATAAGCAGTGTGTGGATAACAACATTCCCTGGTGTATCAGCTAGTACTACACATTGACTTTCTTCCTGAGATTTTAACAGCATGTACCAAAGATGATGATGATCAATGACGCATCGCACGTCTTTCAGACATTATCGTCAGCACTGATTAGCGTCAAAATGTAGGTGGTGATGTACACACATATTTACATAGGAAAGTTCTAATGATGGTATTTCGCTTTTGCTGTCCAGTAAAGTCAGTGTTTAATGTAGCTGGTATTAAAACATTCCCACACACACATCACTATACATAACCAATAAACATTTACTGCTAATGTTAGGGCCTGCAGCCTTTAAATGACAAGATCTAACCAGAATGCACACACATCTGCCAAAAATAGCCCTATAAAGCAGGCTATGACAATGGCAAACAACTCCAGCAGCACTGTGTCACACAAACAATGGGCTGATTTTGCTGTTTCTCTCCAGCAGTTTTTATATTATGTACATATAATTATGTACAGAATTCATTCACGTGATGTTTAAGTTAAAGTATAAAACTTCTGTTTTCTGTTTTTTGTACAAAGATTTCGTAGCACACCGCATGAGACAAGCTGTAAACCGCACTGCCACTACACAACAGCGACACAGCATCAGCGGTGAACGTGTATAGGGTGGTAAAATAGTCTGAATGACACATGGTTCTTTCTTTTGCTTAGCTTAGCCTTGCTGATAAGGATCTGAACAATGTGATTTATCATCGTGATCTTTGGCAGAACCTGCTAAAATCTCAAGTAGAAAGTCAACGTGTAGTGCCACCTGATAAGTCGGTGGATGTTGTTATCCGCACACCTATTATAGCAGAGGTTAAACAACGCCATCTTGTGCAACGAGCTAATATGGGCATAACACCAACTACAGAAGGATACAATGATACGACTTTAGAGATGTATGGCTGTGCTGCACTGTGCCGTCTGAGTCTATGTGTTTGCTTGTATGTGTGTCTGCATGAGTGTGCAGTTTTGAGCAAAGGTGGAAGAAACTCCACTCAGGCAAAGAAAACACACTCAAGCAAAGCAGTGTTACATCAGAGGCATGGAGCAGAAGGATCCTCACAACAAAGCACTGAGGTATAAAAGAAAAAAGTGCTCGTTAAGAAAAAAGAGTGAAAGTGTTCTTCTCCACTCCAGCCTTGCTGTTACACCACTGTAAGCTGTCTGAGATTTCTCTATTGTTTACAGCAGAGCTTGGACTAAGACAAAGACAGAAACATGAAGAGAGAGAGAGAGAGAGAGAGAGAATATAAACAACAACAAAAAACAGCAGCCTAAAGCTGACAGCAAATACCTTACCAGACTCAGAGGGGAGAGAGAGAGAGAGAGAGAAAAAAAAAATAGATAGATAGAATGAAAACGAAGAAAATGACAGACAGAATGAAAAAATAGAAAGAAAGAGTGAAAGAGTGAAAGAGTGAAAGACTGAGTGGGGCAGAGACAATGGGGGGGGTGGTAAATGTGTCCCTTTGTCTACTTTCTTTCTGTCTTTCTCTTTCTTCCCTCTCTTCTCTTCATCACTCTGGCCCCCAAAATGTGCTGAGTAGGCTCCATCTATCTCTCTCTTTTTCTCTCTCTCTCCCTTTCTCTACCTTCCACACTCTTGTTCTCCCTCGTTCTTCTGCTTTCTCTCACAGCAGAGTCACGGCAGTGGGACATGGACACAATGCTAATCAGCCTCTCTCTCTCATTCTCTCTCTCTCTCTCTGATGTCAGGAGCTATAAAGGCAAACAAACAGCGGTGGGCGCGTCTCTCTTCTCTCCTTCACTTCCGTTCCCTCGCTCGCTCACTCAAGAGCACAAATACTTCATAAGCATGGCTAATCTGCCCACAGAGCTGTGCTGTGGATGCACACACCAACAGACCAGCACATTTATGACTTCTCCAAGTGTCACTATCTCTTACCTTAATTACTCTTACCTGCACAGCCCCAGCTTACACTCATGAGTGGCTGTAAAGAGTGTGTTAAAGCGTTGCTTCCTCATTTCAATTTATGGACACACTCACTTAAGTATGCGCCACACGTGTGGACATATGGTACGCATGCAAAAAGGCCTCAGTGACTGAGTGACTGTTCACATACAGGCTCAGACACCCTTTAATAAAGCCAGGTGTGAACGAGAGCATATAAGGTTGTGTTTGTGTGTGTGTGTGTGTGTGTGTGTATATAATGCTGAGTGGGACATGCAGAGCTTGCAGCTGGAGATGTCAGAACTCCACATCGTCATCACACTGCACCAGCAAAGCCACAGCGACAGGACACACACACGCACAAGCACCCACCCACGCTACTGCGAACTAAGAGCCAACCGACCACTTAAACATGCAGCCTCTCTTCCTTTTCACTGTGTCATCCCACCTTTTTCTCTTCATCCAGCCTTTGTTCCTCTTGGCCACATACAGTACTTACTGTACAAGAGAACCTGATAACGTTACATAAAGCCATTTGTCTGGGCAGTAAGTGGTCATTTGAAAACATTAACATCACAATAGGCACAAATAAAACACTAATACAATCAATTGTGTTAGCTTAACTGTTACTAACTCTGTTTCCAATCCCAGAGGCACTCCAGTATTGGTAGCTATCTTCCAGTACCCCCTCCATCTAATCAATACTTCACTAAGGTATACCTCTTTAAGGAGTGCTGGTGGCAACAAATGCGAGAGGAACCAAACTGTAGTTTTTACTAATGGTCAGTGCATTCTGAAATCTCCCTTTTGAGCCTGCTCCTATAATGCTTCAAGAGATTGGAGAATGCAGAGCAAGGCGACCACTCCTGTGTACATCCCTCAAGATCATTTGCCCTCTTTTGTGGACTCTCATTTTAGACTCACCCTTCAGGTTTTTAAAAGGGATCAATAGACTAGGATGGCTATGCTGGAAACTTGACCCTGTGGTCATTTAACCATGTTTGTGTGAATTTCAATGTTCAGTGTGTTTTCAGTGTTTTGTATCGTTGTCCAAAGTCCATATATAATCTTTGGCAGAGGCAGCCAGGTTTTAACACTGACCCTTGTACTTGATTGACTCCATGATGCCATGTTTCTTAAGAGGGCTCCCAGACATGCCCCAAACATCACAGATCTTCCACCATACTTAACAGTGGGGAACATGTGTTTTAACCTGTGCAATAATCCTACTTGTGGGATGCTCTATTTTTTTACATCTCTCCTTAGAGCTTCAGTAGATTACAGTACAGAGTTCTCGTTAAGTATAGTGATGTCCAAGAGCTTATGTTCATGGTTAGATAAATTCTGACACATTGTCTAAATCATTTGTTGCCATTAAGGTAGCATCTTATTAATCTTATTAAACTTATTGAAAATCTAATTGAACTTTTAGAAACCCCAAAAAGCTAAACTCCAACCGTGATCCTTGGAGATAATGTTTGCGTTTCTTCCAATGGTCCTCACAAGAAAATAAACGTGCATCAAGCTCTGGTTGTTTAAAACTTCTTAATTTGTCCAAACAGTGGATATGGATATTTTCAGGCCTTCAGGTTTTCAATGTTCTCAAGCTTTATAGGCATTTTTTTGGTTGCACAGAGTGGTGTACTTTCTTGTCATCTATGCTGCTTAGTATGTTTCTCCTTTTCTCGTCATCTCTTTCCCCGCCCTGTTATCTCTCTCTCCCTCTCTCTGTGTGTAATCAAATCCTTTACACCATAAGCCTGCAGTCTAATCTCATGCATCGATACTCTTTAATTAATCTGATTTGTTCTTGTTCTCTCTCTCTCTCTCTCTCTCTCTCTCTCTCTCGTGCCCACGGCAGCCATAGCTCCTTATTCCTGTCTCCATTCATTTGCTGCACTGTAATAGACCTGTTGTGAATAGCGATGTACAGGTCAGTGTACTTAGAGGCATGTAATACTAAAAGACTAGAGAAAATTTGAAAATACCGTGTCAGTCACTGTGTCAGTGTTCATCATCAAAAAGCCAGGTGAGCTAGTTCCAGACACTAGACTGTATGAATACGTATAAAAAATCATGGTGATGGTATATTTATTTACTTATTTACTCAATATATATTTACTTCTGCTTTGCATAGCAGAGACGTATTTCTAAATGCAGTGACCACCTGCTTTTGCTTTTACATCATCCAATCCCATTTTTGGAATGTGTTGCAAGCATCAAGTTTGAGATTGGCATATATTTACAAAAATCAATAAAGCCGATATTAATTTTCTCTGCTTTGTGCTGTATGAAATTAAATACAGTACATGTAAACGACTGTATACAAATCACTGGATGAAGGGTAATTAGTAACTGTGTTTATATTTCGTATTTTTTTTTAGTTTTTGTTCAAGTTTTTTAGTTAGCTAATTAGGCCTGAATGCAGTGTCATTGTATTGATTTAATATGTAAACTATTTTCATGTGAAATTACTTACAAACTCTCTCACTCACACTTTCCCTAATGGCACTTCATTCACATTGATTCACTGCCGTAAATTGTGCCAGGTAATCCCAGTATGCAGCCCCTCTTAGACTTTTGAGTATGGTCTGTTCTTTTAATACATCTTTTCAATCGTTAACAGCTTCAGAGGATCCAGAAACCCACTTAAGCAGAACCCTGCTAAGAATTTGCTCTTGACAATATTTGTATGACAATGAGGGTCATCACAATAAAAATTACAACCTGCCTGTTCCCACAGAAAACACACCTAATTACTTCCATTGCTTCTCCTTAGTTAGGGTACATAAAATTGTCTCTGTTCAAGATAAGAGAGGAAAGAAAGAGGAGAGCAAAGTGGATTTCCGATAATGGGATTGGCCATATCTTAGATTCTCCATGCAGCTTTGGAGAAGGGAAAAAATACAGACTTTAAAATACCTCTGTTCCTTTTTATCTGGGCAAAAATGGGCAAAGAGGAATTTGTGCTGATCAAATTGTTTTAATATGATCTTAACAGTTTAATGGCTTCTGATGCCAGTTAGTCTGCTATGGAGAGAACAGAGACTTGGAGAGAATAATATCTTTCTCTTATTTAATTTAATAAGAAGCAAAAGAGAACTGACATGTTGACAAAAGACAGTGTAACCAGTACAGACCTATCCACTTACATGATTCAGGTTTCATTCTTTCATACAGGTGCCTCTGCATAAATTACTTCTACCCACAAAACCACTTCATGCTATGAGATCACGTCATGCTAATGTGATTACACTCAAACCAGCCTGTCATTATAACATTTCACTACTAAGATCACTGTGGTCCGTGGACTTCACACTATGCACAACATGGCTTCTCCACACTATACTAACTATCATGCTCTACATCAGAATCCAGTTTTTGGTTAACTACAGTAAAATAAAGGGTGGATTCAAGGTCTGTTTTAGAAGATCTATGCTTTATAGTTACTTGCACAATGTTAAATCATACCCAGCGCCATGGTCTACAAGGTTACTCCACCATACTGTACGTCAATCTGCTAAACCTACTGCTATGTTCCACATAGTTACTCTGCACTACAATAGTTCCTATCTGCTAGTATGAGCCACACTATGCTATCTCTAAACTGCTGTGCTTCACATACTGAAATACTCACTAACTTCTAACTGCTAATGTCACAATGATCCACAGAGTGGTTTCATGCTACATTAACGTCCCATGTATCGCCAGTTGCCATTTAACATTTATGTAGCTAAATTGCAGAGCTTGAAAGCCTATTAGAACAACACGATACCCTCATTTAGAAAATCATTTATACTATATTAGCTCTTGTGTTTACAACAGACACATTGACCTTGGAACAGTGTGGAAGAAATATGGAGAGGAGGGAGTGGCTGTAGCCTTTTAAAGTCCACATGAATCGGGAAATGGTAACAATTTTTCGATTTGTGAAACACAGTATTGAGGAAGGTTTTACTTGATGAAAGATACTTGATGATGGTGGAAATGTGAGGTAAAACATGATATATTGGCTAATGTTGTAATGTGTCTACATGTGTACATAAACATATTTAAAATTATCCTTAGAATATAATTGTGCTCATCTTGGACAGTAAAGGAAAGATACTGTCATGTGTGGGTGGGTATGTGTGTTTTTGTGTGTATGCGTTTGATGTATTTGCCTGTATGTGGAGGTCTTCTGTGTGTATAAAGTCATGGGGGGACAGTACTAATTGCAGCTATTATTATAAGCTAGTTGGGACATGACGGAAGGGGGAAAGAGACACAGCAAGAGGAATACAGAGTAAAACACACACGCACACACAGACACACACACACACACACACACACACACACGTTTGTCTTACTATATTTGTGAGGTCATCCATAGGGCTCTATTGATCTTTGTATTACTGTACTGAAATAATACTACACCTACCATAAACCTAACCCTAACGTTAACCTCAGTACAAGCAAAATGTCCTCGCTTTACCAAAAATGTCATACTGTCCTTTACTGTTGAGGACATGTGGTCCTCACAAATATACCACCACAAGAACACACACACATATGCACAGGCCAGTCAGTAGCAGCTATGCCTTTTGATATATACGGCTGTATGCCCGCTGGCACTTAACTTTTTCTTGTTTTTCATGTCCTCATGCTGCTTCGAAGGGCTTCTGAAAAGCACAGATTTGCTGTAGCTCCTATATCTGCAGGAAAAGCATGAGTCAGCATTATTCTTTTATGGACATCTCTCATGGACACAGTCGTGTGATGCAGATAATGTCATTATTTTACAAATCTTAACACTTTCAGGCTCACATCTTGTTTCATGGGTTTCTGGAGACCCAGAAGTCATGAATTTCTGTCTTCCACGTAGCGTCTTGCTCTGGTCTGCTCAAGAAGGTCAACCTCAATTACGCTGAAGCACTTAGAGGAAGGTGTTCATTAAAAGTTTAGCAGCCTGTAATATTTCTTCAAACTCTTCCAGAGGGAGTAATGTGGCATATTAATTTATGCCAACCCAATGAAAGCATGAGCAGGTGGGTGCTCTCTCTCTCTCTCTCTCTCTCTCTCTCTCTCTCTCTCTCACTCTTTTTCTTTTTTTCTCTGCCTCTGTCTCTCTCTTTTTCACACACACACAGACAACACGTCTCACACCCTGATGTTACATTCATTAAGAGATCCATTAAGACACTTTTAATTAGATCTTTTTATCCAATCCCAAAGAGGCACTGTCTTTTACCGTCACTTCATCCTATCACCTCTTCTCTCTCTCTCTCTCTCTCTCTCTCTCTGTCTTTCTTTCCCACTCTGTCTTTTCCTGCATCACACTTTCTGCTGACTAGGGAGTCCCTGAAAGTGCAGAGTGGTGCCTCCCATCAGCACGTACATCACAGGGGGGCCCGAGTGCAATTAGAGAGAAAAAGAAAGAGAGAGAGAGACAGAGAGACATAGAGAGTGGTAGGAAAGGGAAGAGAAAACTCCAGCCATAGTAATGATCCTGTGAGGGGACCTCCAGAGTCTCAGCTAATGTCTGTTATGGCAGCAATTACAGCCCCCAGAGGAGTTCCAGGAGGAACACACACGTATATGCGCGCGTATACACGTACATTCATGCGTGAACATTAAGCCACCCAGACACAGATATATGCATACACACATACATATGCAGATAGTACAATAGCACTTTCTTGATAACCAACAGATATTTTTATCTTTTAGTTTCAGCCAATACTGATCCACTGCTGTTTTCTTTCTTTAAAAATTCCATTAGTTAGTTACTATTAGAAAGCACTGACACTTGCTGCAAGTGCTCCAGCTAGTTTCTGTTGCATTGTTTTGTTTTTAGCTACCTTACGGTGCACCTGTGTGTTTAGAATTTCACATAGCCTTTGGTCATCTCATCATTTAAGTTATACTGTGTTCTAAACCACATTGATTTGTCTGTGTGAAATAAATGAAGATCTGGATACAGTTTGAATAGGTTAGGAGACATTTTTGGGTACATATTTACAGAAATGAAATGAATGATAATAGAAAAAAAAATTAATTCATTTAATTTCCTGTGACAAGGTTCTACAATCTTCACCACCACCTCATCTCATCCTTGTCCTCCAGTCATATGACAGTCCTACCACATTTAGTCTTATAGCTGCCACCCAGAACTCCAGAGTTTTCCCCTCTTCCCCATCCAGCCTTCCGTAATACTACCACCACACATTAAGGGCACGGTCTGAACTCAGAAACATAACATTGTATAGTGTGAATATGTTCTATTTTAGGCTAGATTTGTTACAGAACTGTTAGACTCATACTTTTTTCTCCTTCTGATATCTGACTTGCTGTCACTGTCCAAAGAAAAACAAGTATCTCCAAAATGACAACTTTATAGGAGAGGGCAAAAACCTCATTTAACTTTAACGTAAGTCAAAGGAACCAGACTTTTTTCCTGCTGACCTATTCTTCATGTACTGACACAAAATAAATGGCAGCTCTTGTGATCAAATGATGTTTAAAAGTAATAATGGGGATACATGTTTTCTTTGGACAGGGACAATATTCTACTGATATTGCTTGATACTGATAACTAATTTCTGACCAGTGTCATCCCTGATATTCATGCACTCCTGGTTTTGTGGAGTATTTCCACTGACTCGTGTAATACTGAGTATGGCTATGCCTACACTTGACCTTATGTCTAACCAGAAGCTCAGTACCTAAAAAGGAAATATTTCAGGCATGTATTTGATTTCTTTTATTTAAAGTGTTTGGAAGCAAGAAAAGTGAGAGAGGAGAAAAAAGGAATAACTAATGGAATTGAAGGATCCTTTCCAGACCAGGGAAAAGGCTATCCAAAGTTAAACACAGAGCTAAGGGTGTATATATCACCAGAGTGTTTGTCACTTGGGAGAGTTTTACTAAGAGTGTGTTCATGGTTGGAATACAGGTGTGTATGTGACGTTGTTGTGACGTGTGTGGAGTTTTACTGAGGTTGCTGTTTTAGATTCGGAGCAGGTGTTTGTGAGTTAAACACCAGCAGACAAACCGTCTGTATCACTAACGCCATCTTTTACACTCAGAGTTCCCGAAACGCACATCTTTTCTTCTCACGCTCAGTGAACAGGAAACATTCTAAATAATACACCGACATTTTGTATTAACTAGTTATCTGTAACAGCATGTGAAAGCCTACAAAAGCCATTACTGGGTAAGCCAGTCTCACGTTGGCTCTTTCTCTCTCTCTGAAGACCGTACTCACTGGTTATAAGACACTTCATACAATCCAATCAAACTACTCTACCGCCACCACAAGCACACTAACACAATAACAAAACACATGAGCTTGCAAATTTAGCTTTGAATTGCTGTCCGTTAATTTTTGAAGAAATCTGCAGGGATATTTGTACACCCATGAAGCTCAGCCTTAGAAGCTGCTTTTGCTTTCCCTGCTTCCTATGATCTACGTAATCCCAAACACATTCAGTGATGTTGAGGTCTGGATGGGATGATCAGGCCATTGTTCTGAGGCCACTAGCAGCTTCATTGTTTCATTTTCTTTTCTCAGTAAGCTTTTCCTGACAGCTACACATCCTTTGAGACCCATAGCAGTGAGTTGTCTTCTCAAGTGGAAGGATGGACAGAACTTTAGCTGGAAATCAAATAAACAGAGAGCTGTCTCTTCTCCCAGTGAAATATTTTGGATTTTTTGAAAGGCATGGTTTGTCATTGTTCAGACAAGTCTATTTTTATTGATTGGCCTTTTTAACCCTTTAACATCCTCACCAAGAAAAAAGAAATGGGTTTGCATTTTTATTTCTTTGGTGCAAGTAGTGAATTTTAATTAAATGAGCTTAGCAGAGACACCTTTAGCATAAAGTAACAATTAGACTGTTTGGTAATGCAAAAATATTTCCCTTGTTGTTGTACAAAGTTACATAATTCTGTTCATCAAAATCTCTGAAACTATAATATGCTGAAAAAAATTACCTTACGAAAAAAAACTTTCCACCAAAACCAATCCACATGTGTAGAGAGATTTACTTGTTGCTTGCTTGTTCTATGGATGAGAAGAGTAAAGGCGTATAAAGGACCTCTAGTAAATTTATTAGCATAGCATACCTCTACCGTTTGGTAAAGATGGCACAACTGAGTTAAATTCAGCACTTTCTTCATTAAGACATAGAGACTCAAAATGTGCTCTACCAAAAAAGCTGAGCAGAATGTTAAAGGGTTAACACTGATAACCAGAGGATATCTCGATATTTAATATGATCAATAGAAACAGCTCTTACTGTGTGTCTGTGTGTAAAACAATGTTTGGCAGTCTCACACGTTTGGAGAGCAGTTCGAGAAGAGCAAATGTTTCCCCTTGTACTGGATTAAGATGCTGCTGTTGTCGCTTTCCCGTCTTTCAGCACAAGCTGCTTATACTTCTGCAATACTTCTTGATTACTTAGAATGAAAAGAACTTGGCAGAAAACAAAACATGAAGGAATGCGGTAATTATGGCTCAACTGGCCTGGAAGAAATGATCGCAAAAATATCCCTGCAGTTCCGTATGGTTATTATCCAAAAACCTGGGTGTTCAGCTGTGCCTCAATTACAGTCAGACTGTCGTAGTCAGTCTCATCTATACAGAGTCCATGCCCTACATTTTTACAGGCTAATACATGGAATTTTTGTAATTTTCAGTTAAAAAAACATTGTAATTTAACATAACCATTTTCTAACTGCTTTTAACACATTACAATGAATCAGGATGTAACTCTGCCTTTGAGATCACTGGAATCACTGTTCAAAAGTTTGGAAAAATTAAATAACATTTTTTGACGCATCCCAAATGACAAACAGATCTGTGGAGAACTCTAAAAGGACTGAGAAAACTGAACAGCATCAACAATAAAATGCGAATAAAATAAAAATTGAGAATGTATCATATTTAAAAAAAAGACAAAAAACTAATAATGTAAGTAGAGTAAATAGTATGCTATTACCATAATGATATATAAACAAAAACTATAATGTAAATAGACCATATGTATTACAGTATATCATTTATCATTTAATAACTTTTCTGTTCACATAATTCTTGAAATGCTGAATAAAACATTTATAATACTTTTAGTAAATACTGTAGTTTATATTATTTAAATCTGCATTGTATCCTTGTATCTTCTATGTGAACAGGTGGGCTGGGCTACTACAGGTTAAAGACATAGATATATATAAGTATGCCATCTATTTGACAATATAAAAACAACAATTTAAAAATGGGTTGTTTTTTGCAGCTTTCATATATAAACCTTCGGACAGAGGGTGGATGTTTAGAATCTTTGACAAAGTTTACATACTACATCAAACTCTTATATTTCATAAACGGAAAGGAAATTTGTTTTTCCATCATATGGGACCTTTAATACCTGCTTCTAAGCCTGTCCTGAAACAGGGATGGCGGCATGTACAGTTATGCAAAATATCTCTCATTTTCCTCCAAGATCAATATGCACATTTCCGCCATATTCATGTTGAAGGATGAAAAGAGAGTTCCTGTTTTTGTCATCCTCCTGTCATCCCTCCTCCTGAGAGGGAGAAAGAGAGAGAGGGAGAGAGGGGGTGATGAATTCTTCAGCAGGGAGTGAACAGAAAGCTCATGTGTAGCTTCGCAATGTGTTGATGTTCAATTGTGTGTGTAGGAACGAAATGTGCTGGAGTGTACTGGGGTGTGTACACATAAGAGAAGGAGATTTCCTACTGAGCTCAGGATTTATTTACTGTTCAACACGTCTGTGTGTGTGTGTGTGTGTATAAGAAAGCGAGTGCGTGTATCGTAATGTGAAGCTCCTTTCTGAAGCATCTGCATGTGTGTGTGTGTGTGTGTGTGTGCGTATGTACGTTATATATGTATTTGTGTATAACGCGTGTGTGTGTTGAGGATGAGGAGATCAGGTGTGTGACTCGTCCTTCACTGTAATGTTCCATCAATCTCACACACTGGAAGCTCCTGACAGATCACGCACATACACACACACACACACATCTGCCCTGTAACCGTCCCACCTTTAAAGGTAAAGTAAATAATAAACGGAAATGTTGAAAGTTCTTACAGTTAAATCTACAGAATGAACTAAACCTTCTACTATACACAGAGGGTAGGCAGTTAGCTCAGTAGTACAGGCCACAATTCCACAATGTGAAGTGTAAATGAATTATAAGCAGTGATTTCTAAATCCACATTGATCAGTGTTCAGTTTTAAAAACAAGATGTTTCATGTTTTATTTAATGTTGCTGGTGCCTACAGTGTGGTCTAAAAAAGTTTGAATAAAGGGAAACTGAGGAATGATGCTGCATTCGAGTGCTGTCGGAAACTGGGACCTATCAATTTTCCTGCTTGTAAATTGTGCATGAACCACAAAGTTAACCTTTAACCTTTTACATGAATGAAAAATGCTAAGCTTGCAATGAATGTGAAAAATGTATAACTGGCGTGCTTCTGTTGGATCTATGTGCTTTTCAACACAAAAGCAGAACTGGATTTATTCTCTGGATCTCCATGCTTTTTCTGTGTGTTGTGGGGGTATCTACAAGCAAGGACCCAAACAGCAAGAAGTTTTATCATCTTTAAGTTAATCAGCTGGCATAAACAGTCTTTCAATGAGCACAGCATAAGAATGCTGTAAATTTCTAAGAAAAAAGCAACCTGACAACCAATCAATTAACAGATTTGGGGAAGGGGCACAACCAATTTCAAACACTTCTTAGACATATATATATATATATATATATATATGCCCCTTCCCCAAATCTGTTAATTGATTATATATGAAGGGTGGACACACTAAATACTGAACTCAAACTTAGACCACAGCTTACACACACACAACATGCACACAACTCCAAACATGCTCCTGCACTATTACACAAACCTGTAAGCTAATAAGGTTTTATAGTATATATACAGTATATACAGTAATATATATATATATATATATATATATATATATATATATATATATATAAAATATACAGTAATAATGCCTTCTTTATAGAGTTAATGAGGACAGTACATTGCAGGCTACTGTGCTGTGCGGAAAAAAACATGAGTACACAACATGGTTTTTATATCCTTATTTAAGACTGTGTCATGAAACTGTTACATATATATTGCCAGTTAATGAGAGTTTTATACTCTTACTGTATTATATTATTTTATTTAGAGCCTAATTAATGCAGCTGAACATGATGAGTCACACTGTTCAAAGGCCAAAGGCTAAATTTTCACTTTTAATTACATAGACAATGAAGGTAAATCTAAATCTAAATTCAAATCTATGGCAGCTTATAGGAAACGACTCTTGTGAATAAATCCTAATTAATCTCCGTCTTACATTTTTGTAAGGCAGACTTTGTGTCTTTAATCCAAGGTGCTATTTTGTTAACCCTTAGAACCTTCTGTCATTTTGACATACATTTGATTAATGTTACATTGAAATGAAATTAAGGTATTACAAAATTAATTACATAGTTATGTGATAAAGTACATTTATATTTTGGATCTAGATGAAGTTTGGATGAAGTTTTCTTCCTGTTTGTTTTGATGTCAAAAAACATGACAACAACATGTAAAGAATTTTTCTTCAGCTGTTCATTAAATTCAAAACTTAATAAAAAGAAATATCATCTTCTACTTACAAAGAGAAATTTGCCAGCAGTATCTATTAAAAGTTAGTCATTCTCAGTTTCGAGTCCACTGATTTTTCCAAATATATATAATTCAAATGCTGGGATGTAAACATTTATTCGGGGTGGTTTGATGTAAATAATTCCATGCATAGACACACAGATTTCTTTGCAGTAGTGGTGATAGGAACCAGGGCTCACTATGTCCACAATCCAAAAATAATCATTTGATTATAATAATGCATTTTCAAATTCTGTAAAAAGTACAAAACAACAAAACAGAGGTACAATTTTTTGTTCCGACACCAGCAATATGCAATGCACCTCTCACCATAAATAACCTTAAAACATATACACTTCAGGCCAAAACCTTATCTGAAAATAATTATAAACCATTGTCACATTTCATTCAAATTTTGTAGTAAATTTGAATTCAATTTCATTTAAGAATGAATACATTTGTGATTTCAAAAGTATATCAAAGAGAGATTTTGACTAATGTCAGTTCAGTAGATCCTAATTTATGATATCTATACAGCATATAATGCTGAAGACCAGCAAACTCCATAAAACTGCAATACTGTTATATCACCATCCTCCAATGTGCATCACACTCCCGCTGCCCTCACATAACTCATAACCCTGACAGCAGGGATCTGATCGGTCACGTAAGGGCTATGTCTGAGACGGGAGCTGATGGGGTTGCTGTGACATGGAGATAGACAGGAAAGAGGGGATGAGTCACAGTTCCTCTACAGTAAAGGAAAAAGACTGACTGTCTTCTCTACCATTGGCTCACACTCATACTGAAATGTTACAACTATACAGTTCTGCAGATTTCTAAAGTAGACGTTACAGGGTATCACAACTGCAGAACAATCAGTTCAGGTACATTTGATTACTCACATGATTGAACAATATTAGGGAAAAAACAATATTAGGGAAGTATTCCCAAATAGAGCTAATTATCACCCTAGCAATGGGATTATGCATTTAAAGTGAGGTTTAGGGCAATGTTCCGCTGAAAGAATGCTATTTTGTAATTACTGTATATTGGTATATTGTTATTGCAATACAACTTCCAATATACTGAAACCACCATCATGAACCCTTGCTGTGATGTGGTTTAGAACTGACCATAACCCTGCATGTTTTGTTGCCTACGTGACTGCCTAGATTCATGTGAACACCCAATGAGTATTTGTGATTGGTGAAATATTAGAAGGCTCATTTCTATATTGCAACTTTCTATGATGTCAGTATTACAAAAACTGATCTTGAATATCGTCGCTGTCCAAAGAAAAACAAGTATCTCCAAAATGGCAACTTTACAGGAGAGGGCAAAAACCTGACTGAATTTGAACGTAAGTCAATGGAACCAGCCGTTTTTCCAAGCATGTTTTGGATATTTCTGGTGATCCATTCATCATGAAATGTCCACCCAATGTAAACAGCAGCTCATGTGATCAAATGATGCCAAAAAACAAAAATCGACCAAAATAGAGATACATTATTTTAATTGGACAGTGACGATTATAAAATAAGGAATGATATTAGATTAAGTCCTATAGGACTGTGCTTTTCACAACAAACATTGCCACAAAGCACTTTTGCAGAAATGTTAGAAGTCCAGACACTTAGCGAGAGCAACAGCAGCAGGGTAAAACTCCTAGTGATGATGCAGAGATAATGACTGTAGTTCGCTTGCCCTCCAGCAAAGCTACCTCATATGCACCAGTCACAATTCATGAACTCATCTCACATGCTCAAAATCTAATTAAACCTGAGAATGGAATGCTTAACCCAACAAAACTTGACATCTGCTCATTGATTTTTCTTCGAGTTGTTTATACTCTAGAAACACACCGGTTTACCAAGGCAGTGTATCTACTGGAGTTTATATTGAACTATATTGAACTGCCAAGCTGTTTTATTACAACAGGTTATTCCAAGTAACATAAACTATGACTTTTTGTGTGACAGTTGCTTCATATGCCTCATAATTGTAAACCCATAAACCGCTTAAAAACAAAGACAGCTGTCCCTTATATCCTTTATCTTAAGGTTACATTATTTACAGCATATATACAGTCATATGAAAAGGTCTGGGCATCCCAGTCTCTACACTTTGGTGAACATTGCATGATGAATGAACTAATAAGAATTCTGCAAATATTTTACATTCTTATATTATATAACAATAGAAAGTTAAGAATGTTTTCTTTGTCATGCAATGCTGCATGTGCTGTTTTGGTTTATATATGCTCAATGGGCTTCAATAGTCTGAGGAGAAGGGAAAAACACATTTACCTTTTAATGCATGTTAATGTAAGATTGTATTCAGAGACATATGGGCCAACTATATCGGTGTAAACAAGAAGAAACACACAGTCGGTCCAAAACTGAAAATGTTTTTTTTTCATACAAAGTTTTTAATTACATGTTGTATTTACCAGCATAGCACTTTGGGTGAAAAAAATATTCTTTGAAATTATAACATTTTTATAAGTGTCAAATTTTCTTGTTCCCCTTTTGCCTTAATGACAGGGTGCACTTGAGCTGGCGTTATACAATACAAAACTATACATATACAAAAATTATATTAATATTAATATTGGTATGAATATTAATATGAATATTAATAATACTAATAGAGGCCTTGATTTCCTTTAAAAACTTAACATTTCAGTGCTGTGCTTTCATTAATAACACGATTTTTGAACAATGTAATTATGTGCCATATAAATTATGCAGCCTATAAAACTTGATGGCAAATTGATTCCTGAGTGAGGCATCTTACCCCAGAGAGGGGGGCTTCTTGCCCCTTTTTAACTTTTCTTTGTGCTATAGTATGATTTCTTACAACTGTGCAGAGGTTTTTGCATTGTTATTCTGGTCCACTGGCGATGCTTTGCAAATGTCTGTCTTATCATTGTCTGTAACATTAAACTAACTCTTTTAAATACCCTAAAACCTCAAACCTAAACCAGACACTAACTGTAACACCTACTCCTAATCCTAACCGTAATGTTGTTGATAATCAGTGGAGTATCAAGTGTGTTATTGATTTAAGTGTTTGTAGATCATCTATAGAGGAACGTCCAAATAAAGTGTGGCCCCCAAGATATAACCTAAAGTGGTCAGATGACACGAGGCCACAACTAAAGTACTAAAATGGAAAGACCTTGGAGGGGAAAGCTGACCTGTTAGCGATTCATACCTCCCTCTCTCTCTCTCTCTCACTCATGCACACAAAGCAAAGCCACACACACACAGACAATGTGCTGGTGCCAGAGATCCTGTTAGGAATATGTTTATTTGCTCTTCAGAAACAGTCGGTGGGTATTTAAAGCCCAGATGCTTCAAAGCCAAAGTGTGTGTGTGTTTTCGGTAACATAATGGAGATGCCGTTCCTTTCTGCCACATACACACCTGTTTTCGCCATGAAAACACTCCCAACTGACAACACACTGCCACACACTGTCTCTCTCTCTCTCTCTCTCTCTCTCTAGCTCTCCCTTTATTGCTGCTATTAAAACCCCAACAGGTGTAAAGTCCTATGAGAGAAAAAGAAAGAGTGAGTGTGTGTGTGTGTGTGTGTGTGTGTGTGTGTGTACTGTATGGGTTTGAAATTGAGCCTCTGTATTAAACCTAATACTCTGAACTGAAACACAATAACACCACTGCATCAGGTCTCCACACTAACAGTGCACAGTGTGGAGTGTGTGAGTGACAGTCTAATTAGACACTTTTGTAGATGCAGTGGTGCTTCAAAGTTTGTGAACCCCATAGAAAATTCTATGTTTCTGCAAAAATTTAACCTAAAAGTTGTGATTTTCACACAATTCCCCAGAACTGAGAACCCAGTTAAACAAATGAGACAAAAATATTACACTTGATCATTAATTTATTGAGGAAAATGATCTAATATTACAGATCTGTGAGTTGCAGAAGTATGTGAACATTTGCTTACAATATCTGGCGTGACCCTCTTGTACAGCAATAACTGTGACTAAACATTTAATGTAACTGTTGATCAGTCCTGCACATCGACTTTGCATTCCTCTGGACTGGCCATTCCTCTGTACAAATCAGCTTCAGCTCTGTTATGTTGGTGGGGTTCCTCCCATGAACTGCTTGCTTCAGGTCCTTCCACAACATTTCTGTTGGATTAGAGTCACGACTTTGATTTTGTCATTCCAAAACTTTATTCTTCTTTAGCCATTCTCTGATAGAACAACTTGTATGCTCATAGTTTTACTCTCTTGAGATTCATCTGACATTTTCCATTATAATTTGCTGGTATAATTCAGTTTATTCTTCCATCAGTAATGGCATTTTGTCCTGGCCCAGATGCAGCATAACAGGCCCAAACCATGAAATTACCACCACCATGTTTCACTGATGGGAAAAGGTTTTTATGCTGAAATGCAGTGCTTCCCTTTCTTCAAACATGGCACTTATTATTATACATGACACAATTATTTAAATCAAGAAGACATATTTTGGTCTCATACGTCCAGTAAACATTGGTCCAGTAAACATTGGTCCAGTAACCTTCTGGATTGTCTATGTGATCTTTAGCAAACTGCAGACAGACAGCAAGCATCGGCTTTCTCCTTGCGACCTTCCCATGCACACCACTGTCGGTGACTTGGCAGACTATTACACACCTTGCTCTTGGTGTGATCTTTGTTGGTTGACCACACATGAGCAGCATGGCAAAGTTCAAACTCTTTAGAGATGATTTTACAACATTTTCCAGCCTGATGAGCATCAACAGGTCTTCTTCTGAGGTCCTCAGAAATCTCTTTTGTTCATGCCATTGTCCACCTCCACAAACATCTCACGGAATTGTGTGAAAATTTGATTATGTTTTAGGTCATATTTATGCAGAAATATGGAAAGTTCTAAAGGGTTCACAAACTTTCACGCATGTGTGTGTGTGTGTGTGTGTGTGTGTGTGTGTGTGTGTGTGTGTGTTTGTGTGTGTGAGAGAGAGAGAGAGAGAGAGAGAGAGGGCACTTTTCATTAGTGTTAATGAATGTACATCAGCATTAATAGGATTTATCACTTGACCATTCAGAGTGATGCTGACAGTAAGTCTATTCCAACAGCTTTAAAGAAATCAAAGAAAACTAAATTTCCATCATTTTAAAATGTAAGACTTGTAGTAGATGTAGTATGTACACATTGCTAAAGTTTCCAAATGCACCAATCAGTCCACAATTGGAAAATGGAAACTTAGTTTTGAGTTCACTGTTTAATGTTGCCAGAAAATTAACACATTTACATACATGGACCAATTTCACCCATTCACACTGAAGTTATATATAATCCAGATATACACACACTCACACACCTAGGGGGCAATTTAGCATCTCCAATTTACCTGACTGCTTGTCTTTTGGACTGTGGGAGGAAACCCACACGGACACAGGGAGAACATGGAAGGACCCCAGATGACCCAGCCAGGAATCAAACACATGCCCTTCTTGCTGTGAGGTGACAGCAGTATCACAATGCTTGATACCAAAATGACCAAAACCATTCATACAACCCAATAAACCAACAATATTTAATATACTGAACACAGAAAAGTAGTCACAGAAAAAGTTACAGCTCAACAGAATCTAAGCATGTATGATAAATCCTGGTCCTGAAGGTCTACCAGTGTGGAGAGTTCAGTTCCAAGAGTTCAGTTCAGTTGGATCTGGTGTGTTAGATTAGGTTAGAGATAAACTCTGCAGGGTGGTAGATCTTTGGGACCAGGATTCCGCACCCTTTTTCTGTCCACTTCTGTCATTTGTGAGGGCTTGTGTTTCAAAATCCAGCCCTATACATAAAGAATGGGTGGCACTGAAAGTTAGAGTATTAAATTGTTCACCATGTTGTAGAAATGAAACCCTTTTAACTCTTCATACAGCACAGACAGTGGGTAGTTCTCCATTAAACACAAATATACTTAACTGATTCACATATTGTTTTAATTATTATTTAATAATAACTTTATTACTGATTACTGATGCTGTCATTGTTTGTGTTTTTCTGTGATGTTGTACTTGACATGCACATGCAAGTGCAGTTTAAGGTTAGGTGTTGTGTGTAGGTTACAGGTCATTCTCTGGTTTCAGTACGCAGAGGTGACTCAAGTGTTCCATTGTATTGTGATACTGTTTAAATGTCACTGAAATGTCATCACCTTTTCTGTGTGTGTGTGTGTGTGTGTGTGTGTGTGTTTAACAGTTGGGGATCGTTCTTATGCTGGTTATTCTTTGGCACAAGTGAAGAAGCATTTCTGGAACTTTGTATCCCTCTCATCTGTGTGTGTGTGTGTGTGCGTGTGTGTCTTTTGAGCTGGTGTATCTGCTCTTCATGTGACCTCGAATCAGGCCAGCCAAAACACCTGGGACCAAAAGAGACGAGGTCATACACACACACACACACACACACACACACACACAGACGCACACACACAGACACACACACAGACACGGACACACACACAGACACACACACAGACACACACACACACACACACGTTTGTCTTACTATATTTGCGAGGACATCTATAGGCTTCTATTAATTGTAGTAGCTAAAACAGTAGCTAAGTAATACTACACCTAAACCTAACCCTAACCTTAATCTCAGTATCCAAAATCTTGTTTTTCTGATCTATTAGATTTTCAAAAAAAGGGGGGTTTGTGGTGAAAAAATGTTCTCAGCAAAATGTGCTCGCTTTTACCAAAATTTCATATTGTCATATTTGGTCCTCACAAATATAGCACTACAGGAACATACACACACACACACACACACATGCACACAGATACACACTTGGCTCATTTCTAACAGGTCAAGTTTGCCACGTTACTGTCTGCAGGTGAAGATAAATCTGTGCACACTGAAAGATCAAAAACTCTATCAATAAAATCACTGAGTGGTGGGCAGTCACAGTGACCTACCACACCCTCCACTGAGAGAGAGGGAGGAGAGAGAGAGAGAAATGCAGAGAGAGAGAGAGAGGGAGAGAGAACGAGATGGGGAGAGAAAGAGAGATAGAAAGAGAGATAGAAATCTTCTATGAAATTGAAGTTGAGAGAAAAAGAGGGGAAAGAGAAAGAGAGAGATACAGCCTTTGTATACAACGTGAGATACACATATCTAATGTATATAATGGAACAAAACAAAAGTGTTGATGCAAAGTTTTGTTCAGACAACAGCCATAAGATTTTTGGGATGCAATATGTTTATATCCAGTACTATGCAGCATGAGACAATGAATAATCATGTATCGAACACACACACAAAAAAGTGAGACAGAGAAAAGAGAGAGAGTAAGTTTGGTGTGAAGGACAGTTGTCTCTGCAGTATGTTGTGTACTAGTCCAGTCCAAAATAAAAGCTCTGGCATCTTAACCATGCTGTTTAAAACATAAGCTTAATAGGTTATTTTAGCTCTGGAGCATTACAGCCCCATGAGATATACTTAAGGAAACAGCTCAGGAATACACAGCACCTCTCTCACTAACACAATAGGAAACGTCATATACTCATCACTGAAAAAATAGTTGCACCCATAACTGTTGGGCAGAAACTACCATAGCACACTGTGGATAGAAGAAGGTAGGTACCAGTGACATGAAGGATCTGGGAGACTTGCACGAACCATAGACAGAGAACCGATGAACTGTCTGATGTGCGCTGAGTGATCCAATGGTCATGATTGCAGACATTCAGTATGCAGTGATGCCCTCCATGAGTCATGCTGTTAGTACCAGCACTGTTGCCAGACAGCTGCTTGATGCAGGACTACATGCACTCAGACTGTTACGACGACTGCCCTTAACACCACATCAATTTAACCAAAGACTGCCATGGTGTCTTGCACGACTGTCATGGAGTGACTCAGAATGGCAGTGGGTCATCTTCAGTTGTCACCGTGGTCAGCACCAAGATGAACAGTTTGTTGTCACGTGTCACATGTCCAGAAGGCCTGGTCTTACTCCACCTCCACCCCTACTGCAAAATCTGCAGGAACTGTGTGAGAATATTGAAGCTGCATGGCATGGATTATCACAGGAGACCCATTAGGAACCTCTACAACTTGTCTGGCAATACATGTGGCATGTTGCGTTAGCAATACTGTTATAAGACCCCACATAAAAGACCCAGACAATTGCTTTAAAGCGGAAACGTGGAGAACACAACAAGGAGGAGTGAAAAGAATAAAGCACTGACTCAAGAGGCTCCACACTATAACAATGGGAGAAAGAAGAAGGGAAATAGAGAGGGGGAAAGAAAGAAAGAGACTGACAAGAGAGCAGATGTCCTTCACTAGATAAGGGTTAAGGGCATAAGTGGCTACACTACCTGACGAGAGAGAGAGAGAGAGTAGATGAAAGGAAGTAAGGAATGAAAGAGGGATGCAGGGGGGATGGGGGGTGATAAATGAGAGCGTTAATGAGAAACGGAGCGTTCAGACAAATGAATCACCCTGCAACAATGAAGTGCTCCAGTGGCACGTGCATGCTGTACTGTACTGCATTCTGAGCATGTGTTGTCAATCACCTGCAGTGGTGCACAATGCACAACGATTCCTGTACCTCAGTGAAAGCAGAACAAAGTTGAAGTATTCACTTTCAAATATACTCAAGTATGTGGCTGTTTGACCTTTATTTTACCAGGATCAGTATATACATTAAAAGTTTAAAACTAGACACGTTTTCCTTTTCTGGGAGATTTCAAACTCTCTTCCATGCAAAACCAGGTGGATGTTGGATAACGTTCACAATTTCTGATGTTTCCTTTTGGCTTCAGATTGAAATTTCAAGATTGAAATTAGTTTTCTAAACAGGAACAACAGAAAACAGAAAGAAACATGATCTCTAGCAGTGGTTCCCCACCCTGGTCCTGGAGGACCCCCAGTCCTGCACATTTTTCTGTGTTCTTGCCAAAACACACCCACTTCAACTCAGGAAGGACTTGTTAATTAGTAGATTAGTTGGATTGGGAGTGTTAGGAGAAGGGCAAACACTGAAATGTGCATGGCAGGGGGGCTCCAGGATTAGGGTTGAGAACCACTGATGTATAGCATCCATATGCTTGTTTGACATGCGTGCATGCAAAGGGGAGTCAGATTTCAGCAAAACACCTGTTGTCTAAAATGCTACACAGCTACACAATGGAATTTAGCTCATTTTAATAGTTCACAGTAAGTCATACATTCCTCTAAACTGCACCGACCAGTCTTTGTAACCTTAACGATGCAGTTTCTGAAGGCTAAGAGAAGTTTTGAGGATAACTTTATGGAAAAGATTTGGGTGAACATTAACTTCTAGCTTCTTTAGCCTCCATGGTAGGTCCAAGGCTAAACTGTGAAACAATCTGGACACCAAACTTGGATTTTTCACTAAATCATTTCTTTAAGGTCACTTCACAACAGTAAGGCACATGACATAATTCAGGTAGACAACACACAGATCAACACCATCAAGCTCACTGTAAGCCAAAGATACAGTGCATGAGGGAATAGAGTTATAATACCAGAAATGAAATAATTAAAGTTCAGCTCAAATACACACCGACAGAGACTAACTGTGTGTGTGTGTGTGTGTGTGTGTGTGTTTGTGTGTGTGTGAAGTCTCTTTTGCCCTCCAGCTGTGAGATTTCTCCCTCTGTGTGTGTGTGTGTGTGAGTTCTGGGGGGCGTGATGACCTTGTTAAACGCTGAGTGGGCTGTTGTGACCGGTGTTCATTAGTGTCCGTTAGCACAGACTCAATTTGACATGACAGCATGTGACACACCCGCACACACTTAAAAGTCATGCAGCAGACAGGTACACTGCAATTAGACACACACACACACACACACACACACACACACACGTAGATGCTAGAGATGCACAGCAGTGATGATGTGCATGTGAAGAACCTGATATGGACTTCCAGCCTAGACATATCATTGTTGTCCACAGAAAAACGTGTATCATTTTTGCACATTGTAAACAGCTGTGTTAAATTGGGGCAGATAAATCAACTAAAATGTCATATGAGATATATTTACTTATTTATTTCATTTTATGTATTTATTTATTTTTTGTTTAAGTATTTCTGGGTTTTCTGTTGCTTCAGCATGAGATTTGAACACAATTAAGCAACAATTAAGTTATCATGAGTTTTCATATCATACCATGAAACAGTGATGATTTTGAAAAAGTGTACTTCACTTTTGTCTCATTGAAAAAGCAGACCATGTTGAAACACTCTTTCTAACTTCAGCACAAATGGGTGGAGCTAAAGTGCAGCATGTATATCCTAGTTCAAATCGAGTTGTTTTGCCCCTTAGCTTAAATAAGATTTGTGACGTTGACCATTGTACTTAGTTTTTCCTTATCTCTTCTACTGATGAGACTCTCTGATCTACTCGTCAGAAGTGTTCTGCTGATAGCATAAAATGCATAGACAATTGTGATAAATTAGATAACAATGCAAAACAGAAGTATTTTCACAAGTACTCACTGCTTTTAACCAGCTGAAATAGAAATGAGAGGCAGAAAGAGAGAGAGAGAGAGAGAGAGAGAGAGAGAGAGAGAGGCAGAATGTGAGGGAGGGAGTGATAGAGTGAGAGAGTGAGAAAATGAGGGGAGGACGGAGAAAAACATATAGGAGAGGAGTGATGTACATAAAAAGACAGAAAGAAAGGAGCAAGAGGGAGACAGAGAGAGAAAGAGAATAAGAATTGGATTGACATTGGGGGACGAGGAAGAAAGAGAGAGAGAGAAGAGAAGGAAAGCACAATAGAGTGAGACCTGAGTCTGAGTTTATGTAGGGTAAAGTGTCACACCATCTCTCATTTACTGTGGAAGACAAAGCATGAGAGAGAGAGAGAGAGAGAGAGAGAGAGAGAGAGAGAGAGAGAAAGTTCAGCACTCTCTAAGGAGTATAAGGAGTATTTCCTTTGCAAAATTACACAGCAAGGGCTTTCTCCCTCTCTCCATCCTCCTCTCTCTCTCTTTTTCCCTCTTTCTCTCTCTCTCAGGGTTTTGTGCTGACCGGCGAATCCGTGCTTATGACAAGGCAACACTATGAGCACCGTCAGCCGCTGATTCTCCTCCATCAAAGCTGAGGCAGACCTCTTTCCATTTCCATAATAAAACAATAAGCACAGCACTTTGGAGCAGCATCCACTGATCCAAACAGCGACGGAACCAAAGGCAAAGCAGGCCAGTGTGCAGTCGAATGGTGCCGTATTTTACCACGTAATTACAGCTGAGCAGCCGGTGCCGTGCCGCAGCAGATGCTGTGCTACGCGAGGACGCTTTCCCTGGTAATTACCATGATGAACTTGGCTCACGCCTCTCATCAATATCCCGACGTGATGACGCGCACGTAGCCAAGCCCTCTGAACTGATGAGGCTCTTTCAAGTACATATCAGTGTATATGTGTGTGCGAAAGAGAATAGCACCATTGGAGCTGGATGAGGGGGAGGATGCTCCATAATGTAATGTTTAACAGACTAGATGATTCATACGGGATGAAGCATGTTGTCACTGTCACAAACCCGTGTATCTACTGAATGGTGGACTGACTTTATAGGAGAACAAAACCAGCATTTGAGTGGGTTGAAGACCATTTAGGTGTAAGCAAAGCCATTCAGAGTGTTTTGATGTGCATTTGAGAGAAACTTGTTTACAGAACTGTTCATAGTGGTGATGACAGGAACCAGTCGTCTGAAGCGTTTAATACCTCTAAAAGGTCCCCCACAGAAAGCTATTACATTATGAATACACTGCCTGAGGATGCCTGTTTTACAGTAGTCTTGCAATACCATTTTGCCTTCAATGTATTAAAATACATGCAGGGTGAAGAGGACAAAAGTAGCACCCAAAGAAAGCTTATTTTTTAATTGATTTAATTTACTATTATTACCTTGAAAACAATTTAAATCTCAGAAAAGATATGTAGTGAATAAAATGGCTATATTTGCATTTTAGAGCTAATGATCACCACCACTGTGAAGAAATTCTAGTTGGTAAGTTTCTCTAGGATTAATCATTTTACACCACGCCAAAAGGTAATATAATTTTTAACACTTGCAAAAAAGAAAAACAATAGATTTTTACATGATGTCACTATGTGCATTATCCTCCACGTTAGCACAGGAAGACTGATTTTGATTGTTTGTTCATGTTAGTTGCAGGATACCGACTATACAATAACATCACTGTACACCTGTATTTAGGGTTAAAGAACTGTGTCAAGTCATTTTATACACCTCATCTTCCAACCACCAAAAGGAAGCACTGTTGTCTATTTCCATGTGCTTTGTTATTACTATATTGCTGTTGAGTAGCATTATCATCTTTTAGGATCCAGAGTTCTGGGTCAAAGCTGCCTTATTGCCTTTATGGGGAAAAAAGAATAGCATTTTTAAGAATCGTCCATATCAAGCTGGCAAACTCGCCAAATAAGATTTATCAAGCATATATGTGAAGTGTTTATGCCATGAGGCTACAGTCTAAGTAGCTGGTGTTATATAATAGTGTTGAAGTACAGCAGTAGCACCAAGTCAATAGCTTGTTTGTAGAATCTAGGTAGCAATACATGTACATATGCAGAGTACTTAGTGACCTTGTAAATCAGAGGACCTGGCGACATTCAGGTGAATATGCTTCAGACAGAACACATTATCTTACCTAACTTTGGAACATCTTTGTTTGAGTGCCATAGCGGTGATTTTCCAAAATGTGGTTCATTTTTACCATTAACTTGTCATGCTCATCTATTATCATTGCAATTATAATACTCAAAGAGATGTATGTACAGTACAAGGAATCCAGCTCAAATAGGGTTAAAGAAAGAGTTTGTGCTCATAAGAGACTGAAATAAATCACCAGTGCTGCGCCTTCTAGATGCCACCAGGCAACACATTTGCCATACAACTTGTCCCCATGTCACCCCTGTACCAGTAGATAAGGCTAAATCCGCCACAGGCACATATTCATTGCATTTTCTTCAACCCATCCCACAGAGTATTCCTCTATTTTAAAAATTGCATTCAGATGTAAATTGTATAAAAGAGAAACGCATTCATGAAAAACAGGATTGCTAATTTTCTGGGGTGAAGTATTCACTGTGTCTAAGAGCAGGAGGCTAGAGGGGTCTGATAGCGAGAGAGACCCAGTTCAATTTCCATGCTTCAATTATGCCATTTGCATAGCAAGCATCCCACGGGCTCCCTCAACTGGCAAGGGCAGTTAATAGATCTGTGTTTCTGAATCAAGGGCATGTTCTTTCACACAAGTTAAGAGGAACACAGAGAAACTATACATTGTTTCACACACGTTAATCTGATTGATATCTTATTGATAATTGGCAAGTTGCTTCTTGTACATACATGCATGCAACAAACATGAAGCACACGAAAAGAAATACATGTATCTCATACAAATTCATCTGCTACAACTTCAAACCATATCCATCCAACTATCTTTTCTGAAAAGCTGTGTAAAACGCATTGTAGCTTTTCTAACAGTAAGCACTCCATTACCTTGTCTCAAGAGAGAGATGGGCACATCTGTTAAAGACGGTTCCTTTCCGCACCACTTCTCTTATGATGTTATAAACCTCAGAGGGGCCTTTGGCTGTATTCTTTACCACCTACCCAACATGAACTCATCAGTAATCTGATAGATTTATTGTGACAGAGTAAAGGTGTCATTGTGGTTTATTACACAAACAAACGCCTAGCCCAACGCTCGCACATCCATGCACTCTTTCTATGCATATGGTTCCCAGGTGAGGGAACAAGGATGACAGAGACTTGTAAATGCAGCTGTGATGTTTTTACGTGCGCCTTTTACATCCGTCAGCTGTAAATTACCAGGTACTGTCACAGGCACTGCAGCGTCACAACACCAAATAATCAGGACAATTACACAGCAGTAAGCACTGTTCTCTACCAGATACCAATAGCCAGCACACGTCTACTACATACTGGGTATGGCTACTGTGTCTGGTCAGATATCAGGAGAAAGAATGAATCTGGTACAAAACCGCTTGGAACACCCCAAAGGTAAGTGACCAGTAACGGTAACTACCTCAGTAGCTGAAAACAAACAAAAAATAGGCCAAAACTCAAGGGTTCACAGCATTGCTATCAGAAAAGTGGTACCGTACCAACTCTGAAGGACAAACAGTATCTCATACATGTTAATTTTCCTGTTAATTCTGTCTTTCTCTCCTCAACCGGGATCGACCTGAGGAGGATGGGTTCCCCCCTCGAGCCTGGTTCCTCTCGAGGTTTCTTCCTCACCACTGTTGCCTCTGGCTTGCTCACAGGGGGCTTGGACCCGGATTTCCTTTCCTATGTCTATGCAAGGCATGTGTTTTTCTTTTCCTTTATATAAACTGTTTTGCTGTGAAACTGCTTTGAGACAATGTTAGTTGTAAAAAGCGCTATACAAATAAATATTGATTGATCGAATGACATGTGTCTCTATTATCACACATACACTTCAGGACTTGTGTAAGACACAACTGGTAAGTATGTCTCTCCAGTATCAGTACAGGGCACATTGAGCTGACCAATAACAATATAAAAGACCAAATTAAACTTTTTGGTAACATTTTTGCTAAAAGCGGTTTGAAAGCACTCTCCTCTGCATTTGACCCATCCATGAAGTGAGAAACCCATATACACACACTAGTGAACACACACAGTAGGGGGCAGTGAGTACACTTGCCCAGAGCAGTGGGCAGCCCTATCCACAGTGCCCAGGGAGCAGTCGGGGATTAGATACTTTGCTCAAAGGCACTTCAGTCAGGTCCTGCCAGTTCAGGCAATCAAACAAGCAACCTTCCGGTCTCGAGGGTGGTTCCCTAACCTCAAGCCCACAACTGCTTCACACAACAGTTAGTTCTTTAAATCATACTGAAACCTCTATACTCACTGATAAAGCCTTGACAAATGACATTTGATTGTGATTACCTTAAACCCTGACCTGAAGTCGGAAAAATAACAGGAGACAGAAGACAGGGTAAGTGTGGCAGAAAGAAAAGGAAAATTTTCTGGACTCACCGGGTCTCTTCTCCAGTTTCCTCCCTCGACTGCCGCATAGCCGCACTTTGGAGATAAGGATGAGGATTTGTTTCTGACACAGGGACTTGTTGCTCTTGGGACAGGGCTTGCGTTTGCTGGCGATCTGCCGGTTGGCCTGGGGGTCCTTCACTTCTCTGCGCTGCCGGATCAGCGAGCTGGCGAGGGCAGCCATCTTGCCGTGCCAGGATCACCCGTCAAAAGGCCGCCAGCCCGCCCAGTCACCCAGTGGGATGGACAGGAACAGGCAGGGGAGCACAGGCAGCAGGAGAGGTACAGGGTCTCCCAAGGCAATCAGTAGATGAGGAGGTAATATCAGAGAAAGAAAAAGGGGGCTGGATCTGTGAGTCAAAGGGGTGGGCTCACACCAAACAAAGTCCCAGCAAAGTTTTCTTTGGTTGAAAAAACAAACACAAAACACAAAACTGAAGGGTCTGTTTTTTAATCGAATTGGAGTTGTGTCCTAAATGGCAACTGCTGTTCTTGTTGTTGTTGTTGTTGAAGCGGCAAGTTCAGTTGCTGGTGTTGTATTTCAGACGCTGTGCCGATTTGCTAACGTTGGACCACGAGTGTGGCAGTGGATAATTAGCGGAGTCATGTTGTTGCTGTCCGGGAGCAGAGCGTGAAGCAGTGCTCGTACATGCTTCACTCTATCTCCATCTCTCGGAGTCTCCGCAGTCCCGTCCCAGTCTGTCCCAGGTCCACACCACATGCACTTTATCCAGCTTCAAATTGACTTTGTAGCTCTCTGAAACCTTGACTTCAGACTGGAAATCATTAGGCTGCTGTCAAATTAAAACACATATCAGAACGTCCAGATTCTCTGACCTCTTAACTGGGACAAACTCCAATCAAACCTTCCAAAAAATACCTTAACACTACAATCAGATTCTTTTTGTAGATTTGTCTATTTTGTCTCCATTACAATTCATTTGACAGGACTGAGAAACTGTTTTAAACAAACAAAGATATTTAAAAAATACAAAAAGATCAAAACCTGGTACGGTCGTCCCAGAAGCTCACGTCCAGAGTGAAGGATTATAGGAAGAGAAATAAGGATGGAAGGAATCAGACGGAGGACAGTCTCCCTCCTCTTTCAGCCCCCTATGCATTCCCTCCATTTCCAGCCCTTGGGAGAGGGTTTGTAAATTTCACAGGCTCCCTCGCACAGGGGTGACATTCATGAACGAGAGAGAGCGGACACAGAAGGAGAGAGAGAGAGAGAGAGACTGAGAGCAGGAGAGAGGAGAGCCTCTCCCTCGGCGTAAGAAAGGAGAGCAGCGTGGTGTGCAGCTAATCTCCGGCAGTTCTATGTCCTTCACACACACTGAGACACGAGACAGGAGAGAAGGATGAATGAACGAGGGATGACGGGAGGGAGAGGGAGGTGTGGAGAGGGTGGAGGGCGAAGGTATGTGTTCCTTAGAGAGATCGCTGTAGCTTGTATATGTCAGTCAACTCCGAAAACCAGCTGTGCTGTACAGGTCCTGAGAAAGAAACTCAGGCAGGAAGGTTCAGTTCAATACAGCTCTGTCCAGGTTCAGTAGTTTCGTCCTGATTCAGCACAGTTTTCCCGGTTCTGTCCCGGCCCAGACCTTCTGTGCATATCCAGTATTGTGCTGTCCAGATTCTGTTCAGGTTTAGTACTAACCTGTCCAGGTTCAGTATTGTTCTGTCCAGGTTCTGTCTCAATGCTATGTCTAGGCTCTGTCTCGGTTCAGTCCTATTCTGTCCAGGTTCTGTTCTGATTCAGAAATGTGCTGTCGTGGTTATGTCCCTCTTCTGCATTGTTTTGTCCCCAGCGCTGTACAGGTATGTCCTGTTTCTGTTTTGTCCCAGTGCTGCACAGCTGTACAGTGCCAAACTGTCTATCCCGCTTCAGTACTGTTTTGTCCAGCTTCTGTGAGGTTTAGTGCTGTCCAGTCCAGGTTCAGTCCTGATTCAGCATTTTTCTATCCCATTGCTTTACAGGTGTGTACAGCACTGTACCATCTGTCCTGGTTCAGTACTGTTCTGTCCAGATTCTGTCCCGGTTCAGTACTGTTCTGTTCAGGTTCTGCCCCAGTGTCCGTTCTGTTATGTCCAGATTTTGCCCTCGTTTAGTACTCTTTTGTCTAGATTCTGTCCTGGTTCCGTACTCTTCAGCCCAGGTTCTGTCTTGGTTCAGTGCTGTTCTGTCCAGGTTCTGCACTTGTTCTGTCCTGGTCCCAGTTCCGTCCAGGTTCTGTCCCAATTCTGTACAGTTCTGTCCCGGCTCTTGTTCCGACTTCTCTTTACACACTGATGCCAGTTTCTGTCACTCCTTCTCCTTGAGTGTGTGTAAGTCTCCTCTGATTCAGCGTCTGCAATGGACAGTGTGTGAGTGAGTGTGAAAGTGTGTGAGTTTGTATGAGTGTGTATGACTGAGAGTGTGTATGTGTGTGTGAGTGTGTGACTCCCTCTCTCTCTCCCTCTTTCCTGTATGATCAAGCCAGCAAGGGAAACATGCTGCTCTCTGTCTCCCCCCTCCTTTCTCTCTAGAAACCCTCCCCTTTTCTCTCCTCCCTCGTTCCCTCCCTCTCTGTCACTCATGTCCCTCCTTTTCCTCTTGATCGCTCACAATCCCTCCTTCTCCCACTGTCCTCACTTGAGTCCTCTTGCTCCTTACTTCCTTCTCTCCTCCTCTATTCCCTCCCCCTCTTCCATTCTTTCTCTCTCTCTCTCTCTGGCTGCGCTGCAGAGTAGAGCATTAAAAAATTAAAGCCTCCTGATGTTGGCTTAAAGGGACAGAAAGAGACACTGTCAGCAGCTGCTGTGCTCTCTGTAGTCCTAATACCGATAAACTGCCTCATGTATGAGAGAGTCACATACATCCATGTTCATGCACTCACACAGTCAGGAGCATTACATCAGTGAATAGATATAAGAGCATGTAAAGGTCACACTGGTGTAGTTTTAGATTTACACAGAGACATTAACTAAAGGGGACACTCACCAATGTTTTGAACTTTTCTTTGTAATTCGGTTACAGAGATGTAATCAAAGTCAATGTGGAGCGTGATGTACAGTGGCGCACTATAGAGAAACTTGCCAGCTCAGATATCCACTGTAGTGCTAGGAGCCAGGGACACAATGTCTTCAAACCCAAATACAACCATTTTTTTGCGATCCAAAACGACCAGCAAACTTACTTCTCTGAGTTCCCCAAGAGTTTTTATATGTAATGTTTATAAATTTGCCTTGCAAACCTGAACCTCTCAGACATGAAAGAACCAAACTTAACAACAATATCATAAAATAATGTCTTAAGCATCAGTTACTGTGTTCATAAACATTTTGCGCTGTAGCTATCTGTCAAGAAACTCAGACCACTGGCTTCTATCACCACCGCTGTAAAACGTCTGTGAGATTCTCTAAAACTGTATATTTCATATCAAGACTCTCTGCATGGTCTGCAAGGGCATGAAACTGAAGCCTGAACCCACGTACACTAGCACATTGAGACCCATGGTGAGCAGGCCTGATTGATACTGCTAAATTTGAAACTTGACCCCAAACCCACTTACCCTCACTGGATGAATTATTGTAGATGTGTATTTACAGTGCTTTGCTTTGCTATGTTGGAGCTGATCAACTGAAAATGTTAAGGTGGTTTTGTTGGGATAAACTGGTATTGTACACATCTGTAATACGTTATCAGTTTTTATTAATAGTATATTTTATTAGTATATTGTGATATTGCGTCCATGCTCCTTTGATTAGCTGTTGGTCCTGCTGTGCTAAAGTTCCTCACACTACTGCTGCCACTGCAGAGTGCTTAATATACTTTGGGCAAGCTTAACAAGCATGTGGAAGGTTCTGCTTTGGCCTTTCCACCAGCCCAACACCAACACATCATCATCCATTGCATTATTCCCAGTATTACTCAGAAGGAATGTTCCAATTCCAATAAAACGTGTTGTACATAATAAATTGGCCAAACTCCAATATTAGTTGGGAAGCAGAACTTTACTTTACACACATCTAAACAGTTAATTTATGCAGAAATTGTTCTGCAAATTCTTGAAATTCTGACATTACTGATTAATAAGTCCATTGTACTAAATACCTATGTGACTTATGATATATATTATGTTCACTTAATAAGTCACTTCTTAATCTTTCTGCCTTAGAATTACTGGGTAAACTGCAGACGAAGGACAGGAAGAGATTTTTCACATAGGGATTTTTGCACAAGCTCTCAAAATGCCTATGTTTTGCATCATTTACAATCACTCAAAACCACAAGGAGCTTTTATCAAGTACCAAAAGTTGCAGTCAAGATGAAGTTAAAGTCAGCTTACTACTCACCAGCTTCTAGCTTGAGTTTTCCCATTTCTCCTTAAATGGTGCAGGAGGTACATTCTGGTGCCAGCTACACCATCTAAGGTGGAATGGAAAAACTGGCAAACAAGAAGCTTCAGGTTTGTCTGCAGTTGGGAGGAGGGAATTAATGTATTTTGCACTGTGAATGTGCACTAGTGATTTAAAACAAACCTACAAACAACAGCAATATCACTTAAATCAGGGTTAACAGTTACACATAGGAATGGCAAACAGAAAAAACCTGAGCTGACTTCTACCTCTTGTTTTACAATGATCCACATCTTTTCCCAGCATTTCACCGGACCTTTGAGAATGGTTAACCTATGTTAAATAAACACTGTAACATAAATGTTAGAGGCACCGCAGTGTTGACTGCTTGTTTGGACAATACAAGAAAACCAAATAACAGTCACTGTGGCTCACCTTAGTACCACTAACAAAGAAGAGTGTATGCCTCAATACTTTTGTATGCTTTCATTTGTTTTCTTGAGTAAAAGAATGTCTGAATGAGGAAGTAGTTGTTTATATCTGCTTCCTCGATAGCAGGCAAATCTTTCAGTTCAGGTGAGGCATTATTTCCCTTCATAATATAAGGATCATGTCCAACATATGCTGTGGTTTTCTGTTTGCACCTTTCTCTCCTAATATTGTCTATAGCACAGTACGGGCTTGCCTCCATCATATCCATTCTACTTTTCACTTCCTGCCCTCAAAGTGACTCCAAACTACCGATTGAAAGTAAGTCCTGTTTTTACTGCAGATTATCCTTCAAATGATTCCAAAATAATCCAAAACTATTCCTTAAACACACAAGTATTTACTATATAACCAGCCCATCTTTTCCTCCTCCGACTTCACATAAGCCAACATCACATAAGCTAAAACACACTCACATATGATCTCCCAGACAGACGAACAAGTGTAGTAAACTTGCCAAGCTGCTCTTTAAAGGACAGTGTGACTGTGAAAGCTGCTCTAAAACAGCTGCGAGAACAATCCTGACATTCACATCTCTCTCCCAGTCCGCTCCTGAGCATCAACCCAGTCAGATGACATTTAGAGACGAGGCCGCCAGCACTCAGAAAAACACTAATGTAAGGGACTGCCCACTCATGTCTGGCAGGTTCATTCTGCAGGTCTTAATAAGGTTCCATCAGGCACATACGGCCAGAATTAGCACCGGCTGCTGAAGCTGTTTGTCCAACTCTGAAGATCAGCTTTTATGACGCCCACAGAGCACAAAGTCCCAGACAACCTCTGAGAGATGGAGACAGCCAGTACTGAAACTGAGGGAGTGCAAGTACAGAGTCACAAAGAGACAGCGAGGACTGCATACTGCAACACCCCAAACTGGGCTTCATCACACAGTGAATTATTGTGATGTCAAACGTTGTGTTGTGACATTGGACAAATTTCGCCCAAATACCAAAAGAAATTCCCTAATAAATTTAGGGCTGGGTAGTAGCCCATGACTAGTCAAGACAGAGTCGAGACTAGTCCAATAGAATGAGTTCAAGTCAAGTCTGAGGTCCAAAGAAAGTGAGTCAAGAATTCGTGACCAGGCCTCCTGAGCATCAGACTACACAATATTTTTGTCCTTCACCATGGTCATTGTGTCAGATTAGGCAGTCACTAAACATTTGACGCCGACCAGTGATTGTTCATGTTCTTGGGCGAGTTCAAAGGTCATTGGATAGGAAAGTCAAGAAACAGTCATGGCTACATAAGTGCAATGTGCTCAGATTTGTGATTAATAATGCAAAGAACTATTTAATCATGTAAAAGATATTTGAGTGCCTTAACTAAAGAACCCTTGAAGAACCCTCCCATTACCTTTACGACATTACGTCATAATGTCTAATTACCTGTATATACCTAACCTTTCTCTTCTCCTCTGCTCTTGTGATTGGTGTTTTTCTAGTTTTGATCTTGTTACCTGTTTTCCTGTTTTTTATTATTAATAATATGGATGTGCCTGTGATGTATCTGACTGTCTATCCTGTTTTCTGTTTTATGCTACAGACTGTGTTGAGGATTAAAAATCAAGCAAAGATGACTTATGTGTATGTCCTGCCTCACTCTTGAATGTGTGTCACAGATGCAAACATACTCATATTTTTCTTTATCACACTTTGCCATGTGAACCTAGGGTGCTTTATGACTACGACTACTAAAAAGCATACATATACTGGCTTGAATATGTAAGTTCACTGGACAAAACATTAGTAACTGAAACACACCCAATAGTGTGTAATACCTCCACAAGCACGAATAACAGCTGCGATTCGATTTGACACGGACTGGACGAGTTTCCGGATGTAGGCGACATCAATGTTCAGCCACTCTTGCATCAAGGAATTACGCAGTTGGGCCAGATTTGGTGGATGCTTTCCCTGGCACAATTCTGAGGAGAGTTTCCTGTAGACTGGGATTTCTGCCACTGCTAGTAGACCCATATGACTTTGGCACACCCAAATGCAATCACTCCTTCTTGCCAATCATTAACGTCTGCTTTGGACCCATTTACCCCACATCAAATGAGACATTCGCTGCCTTGTACCACCTCTTCTCAATCTATGAAGCCAGGGCCATTATATCCCGTTTGTGTTTTGCACACAGAGGAATTTGTCTTCCGCATTTAACCCATCCGTGACGTAAAACACTCACAAATGCACACCCTAGTGAACACACACATTAGGAGGCAGTGAGCACACTTGCCCAGAGCAGTGGGCAACCCTATCTACGGCATCCGGGGAGCAGTTGGGGGACGGGTGCCTTGCTCAAGGGCACTTCAGTTGTTGCTGTCGGCTCAGGTAATCGAACCAGCAACCCTCTCGTCACAAGGCTGGTTCCCTAACCTCCAGTTACTACCACGTTAAATACGCAAGTTGACTAATGTATTGTCCGGGGAGATTATTTATATGGTATCATTTAGATTTTCAAATTCTTTACTTTTTCTAACAATGTTAACTTATTTTTACTTACATAAACAGACCAAGAAATGAAAATACATACCGACCATGCATGCTTTCTGCAACACATTTAAGTAAATCAAATACATTTTGTCTAGCTGCAGTTCTTGAACATTTTACCCTTGCATTCGGAATTTCCTTAAATGTATATGCATCCTGAACATGCACTTGTGTTAGAAGAACTTAGTGTTTTACATGCCTGAAATGATTTGAGCGAGCTGACTGTTGGATGTTAGTGTAGAGGACAGTCTGTGTGATATAATAATGACGTAAACGCTTACATGAGCTGCATTCTTTATCGTCAAAACCTCCAGACGTGATGTGACCGGGTCGTACTGTCCGTCTAAAGAGATTACACTCATCCGGGGACCCCTGAGACCCTAGTGTGTGTGCTTGTGTGTGTTTGGCTGTTTCCCCCTCTCTCCTCTTATCGAACCCACCACTACATAGCAGCACAAGTGTCCATGTATTTCGCTCCCTCTCTCCCTCATTCTCTCTCTCTCCCTCTCTCTCTCTCTCTCTCTCTTTAACACCCTGCCGAGGTAACAGGCTTTCTGCATTTAATCCTTTCCTCATTATGTAATAGTGCGAAGTGTCCTTCTGTATTTTGGACTGTAATACCCTAATGGTACTTTGCATGTTGCAGTTTTGCTTAATGACCTCTGTGGTGATTCTGCCTGGCTAAGCAATCACAGCTTTGAACGGGAACACACAAAAAGTTGAATTACACAAAGGCATGTTTTTCAGTAGCAACAAATCTTGATGTTATTCACTCTTCTTAATATTTTGGGACTCATTTACTTCAAAACCATAGGCACTAACTGCTCACGGTGTGTGGGACAAGGACACAGTCTCACTTTCTACTCTAAAATGCAGGGGTGTGGCTAAAAAACTTTTTTGAATAAAAAAAGTGTTTTTATTTATTTAGAAATTAAAGTCACGATGAATCTAAACCTCCACTAAGCTTAAGAAACCTGAATATTAAAATAAAATATTAAAAGATTTTGAAATATTAAAATTAAAAGATTATTATTTTTAAAAGTGGAAATTTAAGGATTAAAATTTGGAAGGCCTATAAATGATAACTTTGTACTTTTTAAATTAATGCATATAAGCATGTTTAAATGTTAAAACAGCCCTTGTAAATATCTAAGTATCTAAAGTCAGAATAGTTCACTGGTGTTTAAAATAGTTGTTTTAATCTATGGGGCTCTAGTATATAATTTAGTAGAAGGGTCTGAACATTCTCATGTGTGAGATGTTAAAACCCCAAAACTGTCTTTGAATACATTTCCAGCAAATGTGTGTAAGAGGTAAAAGCCCTGAGCTGTGTTTGAATGAATCTGAAGTAAGAATGCTGGGTTGGGGTGGGAGGGGGGAGAGGGGGGCAGCAGTGAAGGGGAGGTGAGCGAGTGTGAATAATGTGAGTAAAGTGTGTGCAGGCTGCAGAGGAAAAGAGCTGCTCCATTTTAATCAGGCAGCCTTCAGAGTGTGTAGCACACAGTCACAAACTCCAGCTGAGATACACACTCAATAACACTCACACACACACACACACTAGTCACTGTGTAGTTACTGACACACACACACACACATGCAGGCACATATTTGAAATGTGTTTGCTTGAAATGAATTCAAATACAGTTCAGGGGTTTTGACTTCATACATGTGCATACCCTCTCTCTCTCTCACACACACACACATGCACACACACACACGTAAGCACAGAGACTCGGTGATTTGGTGTCTGTCTATGAGATTAGAGGGGAGAAGCTGTTTGGCCTAAAACCTCATTTCAACCAACACAGACTACTTCCATGTTCATTTCCCCTTTAAATCCCTCCATCACGCATATACACATATACACGCATTCACATATACACACACACACACACACTCCTTAGGGGTGAATCTGGATTAGAATGTTATGAGCGTGTTTGGGGTTACTTTTGGATCACAGGTATGCGCACCTAGACTGAAACACCTCATGCTGTTTGGTGTGTAGTTGTAAGCTTAAATCATTTCTGTCTCTCGTCTGAAGAGGAAACTGTAGAAACTCCTCTCCTCTTCAGTGATTTTCTTCAGGAAGGTTTAGTCTCCAAGCTGTTAGGTTGATGGAATGGTTGGGGCCTGAGCTACGATGGGCTGCACAAAGGCTTGTGTGAACAGAAAGAATCTTTGAACATGAGAAAACAGCAAAGACAGTTCAGATACAAGTTCAAGTAAATAACAAAAGGGGAGAACAAATAACTGGATGTACAGTTTGGATATCTAAGATACAGGGGAACGTTTTTGTTTTCCACTTTTCTGAGTGATTTGTAAGCTGGTAATGTAAAAGAAGTCCCACCTCTTTATTGAGGTCACCACAGTATCAAAACAAGAAATGGAACCTTGAGCGCAAGTTCTGCTGGGAAAACTCTAAAGCCACATTATTCATTAATTTGTTAATCCAGAACAGTCACCGATCTACACCTGCCTTTAAATGACTAGCCCTAGGTGCCTGTTCTGTTCCCCTCAGGAGCCGGCTGAAGGCTCCCTTCATTCCTTCCACCATCTCTAGTTTGGTCCCTGTTCGGGTGTCTGGAGGTGGGCTATTCCCCTGCCTTCTTGATCCACCAGGATTTGCAAGCGTCTCAATGCCCCAAGACCTGAACTGAGGATAGCCTGCACAAAAGACTCAACTTGTAAAATGCTGACTATCACTCCTGAGTCTCTCTGGCAGAAATAGTTCACCACTGATATATTTACAAACGTTATTTGTCAATAAAACGTTTTTGATTTATTACACACCCCCTGAAAACAGCTACAAAATAATCCAATACAAGGCCGTTGAGATGCTCGACACCTTTTACACGAGAGTTTCAGAACAAAAGACTATAATGGCTTAATAAATGTTTAGATTTGGTTTCGATCTGTCCTTAATAGTCTGCATCTCAGGGGTTGCTCAGTGTTAGCAGGAGGAGAGAGAATGTGGGAGGCAAAGATGAAGAGGAAAGAAAGCAATAGAAATAGAGAGAGAGTGTGTGTGTATAAGAGAGAGAGAGAGAGCAGAGAAGAGAAGAGGGAAGTGAAAGTTGAGTGGAAGCGATTAGCATAATGCTTAATCTTAACACATCTATGGGATTTACAGAGATCTGCCAGTACAGACACACAGAGAAAGAGAGAGAGAGAGAGAGAGAGAGAGAAATAAAGTGCTGAGCCACTGGAAGTGTATAATTTAGACCTAAAATGAGTGTTGTGAAAAGTGGAGTGAAGGTGGAGAGGGTACAGGGCTGACAGAGCAGACGAAGGCTCAGGGGGAACAACAGAGTGGGCTGAGAGGAAGTAAGAAAGATGGAAGGAAAGAAAACGAGAGAGGGAGAGTCTGTGAATCACCCCAAGACTACAGACTTCCTGTGTTTTTCTGGAAATGCCTCACACAACTAAGAACTCCAAGTGAACACATATTCATAAACAGAACTCAGAATTTCAGTTCAGCAGTACAGGACTCGAGCTACTCCACATGAAACACTGTACAGCCCCATCTAATACAAGACATCACCATGCAAACGTTTGGAGTCAGTGATTTTAATTGTATAAAATGAATTTTGTTGCAGGTGGTTGTATAAAATTATTACATCATGGAGCTACAGCTCTACACCTCAACCCCTACAAAAAGAAGTTTATTCCAGTGTGCTAGTAATATACATATTTAAAACTAGTGAGTATGCTTTCATTTTACTCTTTCTGTACTTCTCATAGAGATATACTGAACATAATTATACTTAAGAAAAGGTTAGGTATATTTGGCCTATGCTTACACTCACACTTAAGTATACTTTGCTTATACTGACAAGTATACAAAGGAGAATATTTGTCCTATACTTGTACTTAATCTTTTTATCAAGATCTACTTAAGAAAATTATACTTGTACCTCTGCCTTATAATTTTCAGTATATTTGGCTTATAGTTTGGGGTTTGAGTAAATAGTACATGGGTTGAACTGAACCTGATCTTTTATGTACACAGTGTTATTAGAACACACAAAAAAGAACAACAATTGTCTGATTTCATTGTCAATTCTTCACAAAGTGTGAGTTTGTTCGGTTTGTTTTGAACTGGAATGTCAATTTCAGTTGTTATGTTCATATATCTTGACATCCAATAATTGATTGAAATTGTTCAATTATGATTGATGAAGAAAACAAATACAGTATGTTCTTAATCCTGAGCATATTTTGTGAACTTCTATATGTGTAGCACACTTGTAGTGTTCATATTAGTTAGATATTTCAAGGATAAAAACAATACTAAATAGAAACCTAATGGAATATTTTGTAGTGCAAACATAATATCATCGCTGTTCAAAGAAAAACAAAAATCTCCAAAATGGCAACTTTACAGGAGAGGGCAAAAACTTCATTTTAAAGCAAGTCAGTGGAACCAGACTTTTCCAAGCAATTTTAGGCAAAAAGCTTAAAAAGCTTAGGAGTGTCTTGGAGTGTCTTTGAGTTGCCATGGTTTGACATATATTCATTGCCTTTTCTAAAGAACACCTTAAGAGCATCTAAGCTGTGCAAATGTTTATGATAAAATGTCAAAGGACATGTTCTGTTGATTTTTTGGGGTGAAAATCAATTAACACATGCTCTGCAGACACTTAGATAAGGTGGTTTTGTACAGGTGGAGACTTGTGTGTACAGGTGTATGCTGGTTTTAACATGGGCACAGCAAATAAACAACACTGCATTAAAATATGCAGAAATTTGTCTGATGATTATTCTACAAATATTATCAGTGCAATCGAAACCTCGTCAAATAGTGGCGTACACTCATAAAAAGCTAGATATGCTCCCAATAGTTGGAGTATGAGTGGTAAGAGAGACATCAGCAGATGTAGCTCCACAGAGTCCTCTGTAAATCACAGCTTCCAGACAGTCTGCAAGCTCAAATCTGCTTCTAGTGCATTAGAGTGGGTGTCACTCAGAGCTTGTTAACTGGCGACCAGTCTGAATGAATCACTAGGGAACGAGGATTGATACTGCAAACAGCCCTCCGGGGAGCGTTTAATAACCGCATAACTCAGTGAAGACGCACCATGCGCGTTCCATTACTCACACTCAAACGCACAGGAGACGAGCGATGGAAATCGTAGTAAATGTCTCAACAACATGATACAACGTTTGGCAGAAAGCTGGTGTCTCTGCTGAGTTACACATTTGGGCTAATCGGTGACATTTGAAGAACTGTAGATGAAGCAAAGCTTCTTTCTCCTCCTGAAACCTCACGTCAAAACAAAAGCTCAGCTGAGAAATCAAATACGATGATGCTTAAAGGGAATGTATCCCCTAGATTTTTCTGGGAGTTCCGTGTATCACTTTTGTGCAGTTTTTAATTCATTTTCATATGGCCATTTCTGATTGGATGGGCTAAACAGTTGCATGCTGAATAGATCTGTGAACGTGTGGGCTTTTGTGACATCACAAAAACAGGGAACTATATGATTTGAAATTCTAACAAGGCTTACATCATCAATTGATTTATCCCTAGAAAGAAGGGGAGATACTTTATGTTGGGTAATACTTTATCTGAATGCCCATCTTGTATTTAACTTGCATTCAATTAAATATGTAATAATTCATCTTAATTCTACCTAACCCTAATCCTAACCTTCAGTGAGTGGAGTACTATAATAAAGTTCCATTATTCTGCTATATGGCTTTTATTTTATTAAGTTTTTAAACATAAAAAAACATGTCAAATAATTTAATTTAGATTACTAAATTAAGTTTTCTGTAGTTTACCTTACTTACATATATGGTTGGACAGTCAAATTTGTAGACTTTTGGAGGGGAAAAGAAGCTATAATGAAATGTAGACGGAAAATAATGGCCCTGGACATAAAAAATGCACATGATGTCAATTGTCCAGTAGGCTACCCAAATAAAGTGGGACCATATTTTCTATGATGTGGGTCATTTAAAGATTCTGCATCATTAAATCATGCAGACGAGATCACAGAATTGGCACGGCAATGCTATCTTGTTCAGACACCACCGTACACAGTGTCACAGTTACTGCTGCACTGAAGCTGAAAGTGCTTATACAAAGGCACTGTCACTTAGTGGGCCATATTGGCTTTGAGTATATAAGTGTAGTTGGGGTTTTATTCTTGTCTTTTGTGTACAGCTTAAATAAAACCATTTCTCACTCCAGTGTGAACAAGCCTTGGGCCTGGTATTGCCTAGTAAAGTGTCAGCCTGAGGGGAGTGAGACACTGTCTTCTGCTCATTTCATCCAAATACAGAACACAAGATTCTGCTGAATGAAACAAAAACAGCATGAAAGTTTCAGTAGGAAGTGCTCCTCCACCATCCCGAACACTGCTGGCTCAGACATCAGCATGCTGACAAGGAACTCAAGCAAGCATTACTGGAAAACTAGACGTGGTTGAAGTTCAGTGAATCAAATTTGCACAATTTCCAAATGCAGTTCCTCACCCAAAACATCTTTGGAGTCTGATGTTTGACTCTTTACTTTTGCCCTGAAGCCACTAGACTGTACTGTAGCTAACAACAAGAGATGCACAATCATATCAAAACCACATTGGTACTAGAAGTTGCATAGACCAGTCCATTAGTTGACTCCACTGCTTGGCAATGTCGCTTTGAGTCTAATGTTGTCTAGTCGCTGATCATGTGATTACAACACTAACAACACAGGCGCCTCAAAGAAGACAACAGGTGAGGAGCTTGGTAACTTAAGGGTCTGTATCTCTGGTTTCATGAGGGCTAGCAATGCTTGCTAGGGCTCATTGGAAAGGACACATCATGCTCTATTGGCCTATTTTCAAAGTCACTTGTTATGAAGCATTCCATTTTCCTGTGGTTTTATTCATGACATCATCAATGACTGGTCAACGTCAACTAAACTTTCATCACATAACTGCAACCCCTAATTGGCACCAACAGATAATTGCTTAAAGAGTGCATGGGCATAAACCATTTATTATTCAAATGGATGTTTGATGACATATTCATTAGACTGTGGAAGAGTAGAATGCTTAGGCAACTCTACACAAATAAATGCTCTCCATAATGTGAATTTAGGTGGATGCATTTATATACCAATTATATTTGCATGTGCAGAGTTTAAAGAAATCAGTATCAGCCCAAAATTTACATACTGGTGCATCCCTATGAAGAGCTACTGGAAGATTCCACCCTTAAAATAAAGATGTCTGCTTTAGAGAGATGCCATGGGCTACAGGCACCATAGTTTGTTTAGCCAATGCACCTCATCAGTAAATTACATGGTTTAGTACTGCAAAGAAATCACCAATCTGAGAAGGACACTGGCCCTGCTGATCTGGTGTTCCCCATCCCTACCACAGAAGAACCATTTTGGTTCCCAAAAGTAACTTTAAGTGAGAGGTACTTGAAAGAGCAACTACAGTATTTAGAGACCTTTACTTTTAAGCAGGAACATGCAGTCATTTTAAGGGGCTGTTGCTCTAAGCTGAAAAAAGGGCAACTAGTTTAAAAGTTTTGCATCTTGAGCTTAACACTGGCATCTATCAAACTGATTGTGAGAGTCATGTGCCTGTAGGGTGATGTTTAGGGTTAGCCTCCTACTGAGAAGCTCTTTCTTTCAGAATGCTACAGATATGCACAGATATAGTATTTATTATTGACTGAAATAATCATAAGCTCCCAAAATTACATTTGAACCAATTTTAACATTTATTTATAGTTCATTACAACCTGAATAAAGCTATTCATAGCGAGCAGCTCATGTTACAAGCTAGAAAGAAGGTAACGTCCATGTTAGCTTATTTCATATTGCAAGCTTACTGGGCTCTGGCATTGGGCTACTGTGTGTCGTTATCCCATGTGGTCATACCTATTAAAAAGTAGTAAAAGTTTAGATGACTTAATTTGGCCTAATCTTAGCAATTATGTGCTACTTGTATTCACAACAGCAAAAATATATATTTTTTCCTTCAGAGGGCAAGCTTAACCAAAGAGGGCAAATGGGCTCTTGCTTGAGCAACCTTGAGCAAAGTCCGGCCTTGTTCATGTCCTTGTTTTTAAGAATGTAATGCAGAAGCATATGGAGTAGCTGAAAAGACATGCAGCTGTGCCGCTGTTCAACATCATATCAGTCTGCATTTACAAAATTGGATCACGCAGTGAACCACACAGCCCCGAATAGCGAATGGTCTCAAAGGTTGGAGCCCCCATCAGATACGATGGCCTACATAGAATCATCTGAGTGTGTCTTCTGCATTCTGCCCTTGAGCAGTAAGAAAGCACATAAGCTAGCAAGGCAGTGGTATGAGATAGCATTAGTGACGGAAGTCACCCGGAAAACAGGGGTTTCGGTGACACAGTAAAAGCGAGATATTACTGGGGAAGTGATATTCCAGTGTTACTGAGGGGGACATCAGCACCAAGTGTTACAGTTCAGCGGCCAGCACATAACTCAATTCAGCTCAGGCCTACAGGACGGAACAGGAGAGCAGAGGAGAAGAAGGTCATTTTTACAGCCTTACGGCAAACTACAGACCCTTTGCATGGATCGCAGAGCGCCCTCCAATCCCTCTCTCCAGCTGTTTACGTGTGTGTGTATGTGTGTGTGTATGCGAACTCCAGCTGTTGCAATTATAGTCCCTGAGTGTCAGGATAATGCAAATCCCATCTGTTGCGCTGTCACTCAGATGAATACAGCAACCTAAGAGTGCCTGTTAATCAGAGTTCAGTTCAGTTGAGCTATGCAAGTCAAAAAGGGGAGGAGGTATAGAACCAAAAGGCAACAAAAGGGAAAAGAGAGAGACTGGCTATGACCAGAGAGGGGTAAAGAGCTGGGGAGGAGGGGACACTTAGAAGCAGAATCAAAGACAATACTGTGACATCACCGACGAAGAGGCAACTGTGGGAAGCGTTTAGAACCCCTGGAAATGCTCTTTATAAGCTTGCTCCCGCCTACAGCATGTAGCCCAAACGCTTGGCAGTTAACCAGAGGATAAAGGGCTGGAGGAAGGGAATCCTGCTGGTGGTCAACATTAAAAAACATCAGTGAACATGCTAGTATGACACTTCACATGTTGCCAAATGGGCAAGAGTAAATCCATGGACTGGCTTTTACTCATTGGCGAGAGCTGAAAGAGATAATAGGATGCAAGACAGTCTCGGAGTTAATGGGAAAAGAATAAAAATCCAACATCACAGTGTAGATCCCTGCTAGTCCCTGCCATCCCTACCTCATGGAGTTTTGTAGGTTTTCTGGATGCCAAAATTCATTCATCCCACTCAAAATGATCAATATATCTCCTGCCAAACATTTGGTTAGTCTTTGTTAATCTCATGCCAAATCAGCCCTGAAGGTTTGCAAACCCCTGTAATAAATATTACTCTACTTGTAAGTCCATACAGTTTCTTCTCTTCTGATGTTGTTGTGCCGAATTCTTACTTCCTTTTACATTGCAAACACATCGCATGGACACTACAGAATACACTCACAAATGTGGTTATTCACACCTAGAAACAACACAAAATTGCAAGTGTATCTTTACATTTACAGCATTTAGCTGACAATCTTATCCAAAGTGACTTACAAGGTTAATTGTATTACAGATAGACCAATGTGGGGTTAGAAGTTTTGCCCAAGGACTCCCAAGGAGTAGCACAGCATAGTCACCCAGACCAGGAATCGAACCCCAATCTACCACTTGGGGTGGTAGCTCACTGGCAGGTAGTAGTGTTATCCATTGCGCCATACCAACTATAGCGTCTATATGTCTGTGTGATGTGCAAGCACACTAAGGGAAGTCAGATTCCAACAGCTTGTCAACAAATGCACCTGTACAGCTGTGCATGAATATAGGAGAGTAGTTTAGAAGTGCAATACACACTGCAACTGTACACTCTGCTACTGTAAATATCATGACATCATATTTTTTAACTATATTGCCCACCGTTAGAAGAGAGCATGAGGAGGACAAGCAAGGGAGGGCAGGACAGGACATCAGCTGGCTGGAGAGGGAGCGATGCAGACACACTCAAACAGAAGCACAGACACTCAAACAGACAGAGGGAAAGGGCAGATAGCTGAGGGCCCTTTAGCTGTCTGAGAGAGAAAGAGGGAGCATGTGTACACGATGTACAGAAATCTCCTAAGGCAGTGGAGGGGATATTGTCTTTAAAACACAAACACAAATCCCTTTAACAATCTCTATACACAGCAAGTGTGTAAGAACATTAACCACTTTTTTTGATAACATGGGTTTAAACCAGGTTTTCTCATTGTGGTGGTTTGTGTTGAGTAAGGAAGGCACTGTAGAGTTTGACAATGAGGCTACAGCTATTATTTTTTATTAGTATTACTATTTACTACTATAATAATAAATAATAAATAAATAAATTAAATAAATAATAATAGCTGTAGCCTCATTGTCCAAAAAATAGTTGCATCCAGAAGGAAGTGTCAGATCCCAATGCTATTCAGTAGGAAGATAAAGGTTAAATGATTAAAAATTTAGACTGACAAAAGCAATGTTGATTGAGCTACACATACAGAAGTAGTGTCTCTCAGTATGGCTTGGAACCGCCATGTTCACTAACTTGACATGACAGATTTCTCAGCATGGAATGGTAGAGTTTCCTAATGGTGTCCTGTGATAATCCATCCAATGCAGCTTGAGTATTCTCCCACAGTTCCTGCAGATTTTGCGGTAGGGGTGGAGGTGGAGTGACACCAGGCCTTCTGGACATGTGACGTGTGACAACAAACCTTTCATCTTGGCGCTGACCACAGTGCCTCTACGCACAGATGGTCGCTGGTCGTCTCCACCAAGACAAAAACCAGCCTCGTCTCTGAAGATGACCTGCTGCCATTCTGAATCACTTCATGACAGTCTGACACGACACCATGGCAGTCTTTGTTGACGTTGACATGATGTTATGGGCAGTTGTCGTAGCGGTCTGTGTGCATGTAGTCCTGCATCGTGCAGCCATCTGCCAATGGTGCTGGCACAAACAGGATGACTCAAGTTCTGTTACATTAGCTAACAGACACTCACAGGTACAGAGTGAGGGGTCATTCAGCCCACCTAGCAAACCAGGATGATCGTGCCCTCTTGGATTCCCATCACCTGTGGATTAAACACCCAATCTGCAATCCATCTGTCACAACTCTTTCTGCTATCTAAAATAGATCAATGTCTCTGGTCCCTTGTAAAACAGCAACATGCTTTTCTTATCAGTGACAGCAACTGTGACATCTAAGGGTTATAACATGTCTGCTGCTCATTAAATGGGAGTTTTTTTCCCTCCAGTGCTGATGACTGGTTAGAGTGAGACGTTCAATCCTGAGTCATGTCTCTCTTCCAATGAAAATGCAGCGCTAGTGCGTCCTCATTGACCTCCAGCTTGCAGCAGCCTTTAGACTTGCACCTGAGTCCCAGCTGTAGGAAGTATCTGTGCAATGCTGAGTGGAGGGGTGGGAAGCGGAAAGTTACACTTACACACTTACATGCACTCAATTGTGATTCTGATGGATTTGTTCTTTCCCGGGCAAATTTTCAAATCATATCACTGCTACTGAAGTATGTTTGTGGTGACTTTCCACTCACTTTAGTTATTAACATTATTATGTTACGTATGCTGACAGGATGGGTACTGCTTTGCTTTGCTATTGGTCATATCTCTCTTATTAGCTTATTTTTCACAATCAAAAAGGGAAGAATGAAACCTAACAGGTCCTATCCTGATAAAGGTACTAACAAGCTTCTCTGCAAAATGAAGCCATTACTGTGCCTGCTGCAAACATGCCTGCTCACCTCCTGCAGTGATGCCACAATAGTCTCTAGAGAAAGATTTTCAGGTTTAAAGGCTAGGAAAATCTCCATCAGTTGATGTATCTTGAAGGTAAGAGGAACTGAAGGGCACCAGGGCACACACTTCAGATTGATTTTTGTTTTTACTGCTGGCTGACTAATGCAGAAAGAATCCAGGCAGCTAATGTTATTGCTAGGAGTTAAAAAAAAAATGCTTTTCCCACGTTTTCATGTCACTGCTGAAACATATATGTTGCATGCAAAACCACATAATACCATACTAATTACTATGTCAAAACTAGTCTGCCACCATTAGAAGTCCATTTATTAGTATAGTATATATAAGCTCACCGGACAAAGAATTAGTCACCTGTGACTGAAACGTCCCTAATAGCTTGTAATAGACACATTTCTGGATGTAGGCCACATCAATGTTCAGCTGTTCTTAGATCAAAGGATTGTGCAGTTGGGCCAGATTTGGTGGATGCAATTCCTGGCAAAATTCTGAGGAGAATTTCCTGTAGACTGGGATTTTAGCCACTGCTGGTAGACCCGTATGACCGTACACTTCCATACACCTGCACTTTCTCCCCGATCTACTCTGAGCCAATGCAACGTAATTTCGTTCTAATGTGCACTGTACGGTGTAAATTTGAATGACAATAAAGTCTGTCTATGTCTAAGTTCTGCCAAAAATTAGCCAATGGTGGTGATTTGGTGGAGTTATGGTTGTTTTGATAGTGACAAAATGGCATGTTTAGTCATGAACATTGTTTTAATAAAATAAACATAAATAAAGTACAGGGTCATTTAAAGACAAAAGGATTTTATTTTAAAGTTCATGTCAGGTAAAATCTGCAATGCATTTAGAACTTTGAACCAATTCTGTAGAAGGTATTAGCCTCTGCATCAGTGGCTTGGCTATTAGCTTTTTTAGCAAGGTTTCTTTACCACAGGTGGAGGTTTGTGGGGTTGGAATACCAATGGCTGTATGAGTTATTGGGGTAATACATACATGGTGTGTATTAACAACATGACACATTAAATTACATACTGTATCCTGGCTTTTTTTTCTGGAATGTCCATTTAAGTTGCTTGGCCTGCTACTTTTATGCTTTTACTCAACTTGGTTTTGGAGTAGTACTTTTACTGAAATTATTATTCCACAGTAACAATAATAACAATATTTTTATTTGAATGTGAGCTGAGGCCACTGTACCCACTGAGCAGCGCAGCTTGAATATGCAGGAAGGAAAGAAAAAAACAGAGAGAAAAAAGATGAGTTTCCTCTCCTTTGAACCCGTCATCTCAAGCTACACTCTTTTTCCAAAAAGCTCCTGCCATGAGCTGTCGAGAAGGAAGCATTTAAAAATTTGATTTATTTCTTTATTTTTAATTAAAGCCATCCAAAAGCGTTACATAAAAGCTTAATTTTGGCGCAGGCTTAGCAGAAACTGGCTTTTCAGGCGGTGATTAAAAAGAGAGGCAGCCACAGCAACCGCAGCAACACATGGAGATGAAGGGATGTCGACGGATGAATGCGGAAATAAACAGATCGCATGCTGAGAGAAAGCGTGGACAGCAAGAACCTGCTTGGACGGATGACTGTGCGACTGAACGCCAGCAGAGAGAACACGTTGACCTCTATACATCCATCATAAAACTCAAGCTAGTGAACAAAATGCTCACGCTGGTCATTCATTTAGCTGTGGGCTCATGTCTAATGGATGAAGCCGCCCTCAGGACCATGAGTCCACTTCAAAGCAGCTCGCAGTACAGTGTGCTGGCTGTAACGTCCAATGCAAAATCCCAGTGGGGTCAGGCCATGCAGCATTACCTACATTAAGTCTATATCTCATGGATAGGAGAGAGAGAGAGAGAGAGAGAGAGAGAGAGAGAGAGAAATCACAGATAATGTGCACAGGGCTTGTAAACTCTGAGATGTAGAGTAAACTTGGGGTAAAACTATGAATACTTCAGAGGCTGGAATGAAAGTGTGTTCTAGCGGCAGGAGCAAGAAGATCTACTTTAGATTAAATGAATGACATCAAAACAGTGTGTGGAAATGTTAAACTGTATCCCCCTTCCTCCTTTTTTCTCTTTCATGGATGTGTGGAGTTTGCATGTTCTCCCCGTGTCTGTGTGGGTTTCCTCCAGGTGTTCTGGTATCCTCCAAGAGCCCAAAGACATGTAGCAAGACTAGATGGACATTCTAAATTGCGTGAGTGTGTGACTGTGTGTATGATTGTGTGTGCATGTCTGCACTGTGATGGGCTAGCGGACTAGGGTGTTTCCTGTCTTCTACCCAGTGAGTGCAATACACTGTAAAAAGTCCACTGACTTTTGGTTCCACGTGAGCAAAATACAATACGTCTGCACAATTGTTTCTTTCAGTTTACTTCATTTTGGAAAAAATTAAGTTTATGTAATGCATATTATTCACATGGAACCGATGTCCACATTTGAATCAAGCCATATAAAAAAGTGCACTTTTTATCAATTTTCAATAAATAACAGCAATGAAGACAATGTCAATGATGAAACAAATATAAGACAATAAGAGACAGAAAACGCTATAGAAAGTAACCAATGAAAATGTAAAACAAATTCTAAAAATGAACACTTCTAAAAATAAAAAGTAATAACAAAAATGAATGATTTTAAATGATGAGATAATAATGAAATCATAGTTTTAAAAAATCTCAATAATAAATGAAAAATCTAAAATATCTAAAGAAATTTAAAACAAGGGGGAAATGATAATAAACATGAATAATGGATGAAAAATAGATGATAATAACTAATAATATACACATATTTACCTGCTAAAAAGCTGAACAGTAATGTGGCATCAGAGCTACAATACATTATCCACTGCCTAAAGATGCTTGTTGTATGCCTTTGGAGGTTCACGGAGCGTATATATTCTAAAAGCAGCCTCACAACTTGTCTGTATTTTGTTCTTAGAACAGATAGTAAACCTGTGTTTGATGAATGTTGTGGAGCGTATCGTCGCTGTCCAAAGAAAAACAGGTATCTCCAAAATGGCAACTTTACAGGAGAGGCCAAAAACCTCATTTCATTTGAATGGAAGTCAATGGAACCAGGCGTCTTTCCAAGCAGTTTTGGACCATTTCTGTTGGTCCATTCTTTATGAAATTTCCACACAGTGTAAATAGCAGCTTATGTGATCAAATGAGGCATAAAAGTAAAAATCAACAAAAATGGAGATACATGTTTTTCTTTGGACAGCGACGATATTCAGTTAGGTGCTTGTCAATGTATGGCTTTAAAAACAAATAAAAAGTCCTTAAATTCTGCATATTAACACAGAATTCAGTTGTTCAGAGGTAGACAAAGGTGTGCAAATATCAGGTATTTTATAGCTTTGAACCCCTTGAAAACTCAAAATATGGATATGGTTACACACCTGGTCAGTTTACCCTATAACATCTTCTTTAAGTGATAACAAGCAGTTTGATATGAAATGCTCTGTTCTGTAAAAAACAGTTTTGCTCACAGTGTTGGTGATAGGAACCATCTACTGCCTCCCTTACAGAGAGCTTCCACATTAAATAGTTTTACATTTAATAGTATAGTTTTGCCAGGCAAAAACTAATGTTTTTTTAATACATTCATGCTGGAAAGGTACATGTGGTATATATCTGCACCACTGTTAATAAGGAGTCAGTAAGTTTCTCTACAGTGAACAATTTCACATTTCTGAATGACTTTGTACACCTTTCAGTAAGAAGTAATTATACATTTAGAAAAAAAGGTAGAATTCAGTTTTGAAGGATAGAAAGAGAGACAGATGTAGGGAAAGCAATGGAGCAGTGGAAATAAACGAGAGGGAGAAGGATAACTGGGTGTTTAAGTGGAATCCTCCTACAGCAATTAAGTGACTCAAGTGCTGGAGCTCAGCTTTCTGGCGCAGGGCTGCTCAACCAATCAGCCGACAGAGCGGTAACAATAGCACTGTTGTCCTATCGCTCTGAAACAGATTGAGATTAGCTGCATATGATCCAAACACAGAGAGGGAGTGAGAGAGAGGTGCAGGCTTTCAGAATGGTGGAGTATTGCACTGCTTCATCCTTCATCCTGAAGACGAAGAGGCTGGATCCATAGAAAGATGTTCAAACATACTGCCAGCTCTCTCTTTCTGTGTGTGTGTTATTTCAGTCCAGACAGACCTTCTGCACGGTGATTCGTCAAAGTGATGTATGAAAACAAAAATACAGTCATCCGCTGAGTGAGGTCAGGAGCAATGAAGCGTATCTGTTTTTCAAGAGACATCTTTAGACCAGGTTTAAAGTGCTGTAGAACCTAGAACAGCCTCACCCAACTCTAAGACACAGCCTTAGCTGAGGGCAAAGTGATAAAACAGAAATGCTGTGAAAGACTGAAAATTAAATACAGAAAGTGATGCAAGTTCTAGTCGTTACAGCCCATTTGAGCTGCAACTTTCTTGCAACCAACTGAGGTGACATTTTTATCTCGAGCACGGTGAAAGGAGGCACCCTGCCAAGGCTGCCTCGGAAAATATGCGAGACAGGCATGGCAAATATTTAAAACCAACAGACGGTGTTTAACAAGTGTAAGAAGAACAAATGTCAGCTAGCTCTGTCTCCTGTGTTTGGAAAGCCTGGAGTGGAGCAGGGGGAAGAAAATGTGTCCCGAAAAGAGCTTTTGTCACCTCTCTGTAGAGTGTAGAATGGTACCAGGTCAGTGTTGTTTTCATAGAAAAACTCCAAAAACGTTACAACATTCCCAATGAGCTGTGCACCAAAATGTGTACATCACACTGAATACCATATTAATGCCATTATTGATGTACAGTATTCATATACACCTTTATTAATGCTGTTATTGATATACAGGATTCATGAACACCTCTATTAATGCCATAATTGATGTATAGTATTAATATACACCTTTATTAAAGCCATTATTGATGTACAGTATTCATGTGAAAATATATGCACTGTTTTTCAGTCTGCTTAAAGATTATAGTACATTCAGTGTTGCAGTTCAAATCATACTGACCTTCTCCTCACATTTGTCATTTTTATAATGGGAGTCTGGCCCATAACACTTCAGAAAGCCCAGTTTTACATCAGTAACTACATCTAAAGAGTGAAAATCCTCTAACTGTTTGTGCAAAACCCCTGGCCCAGACAGCAGAGCAGAACGTACTAGACAGATTTAGGCAGTCTTATTTCAGCTTCATTTCCTGGCTGCGCATGCTGTTCTGGTACCCTGGAGTTAAAGACTCGTAAAGATCTGTACGATCCAGTCATGGCAGTGAGTCAGTTTCTTCTACACCATATTTTAATAGCATATCCACTCTGGTAAATCACAGCACAAATTGGACCATTCCATGCATTAGATTAGATTAGACAAAACTATGACTGGGATCAGCTTCCAACTCTTGTAATCAAATCATATTTTCTGCCTTATAACTCAGTCACCAGATTAAATAGAACACGGTTGATTTTCTGTGTGTGAAATGTTGTGACGCCATGTTGAGCTGCTAGTGAGCAATGAGGGGTAAAGGGTTGACAACCCAAGGCTGAGAAAACAATTTCACACCTCTACAAATAGACAGCCATACCAAGATAAAACAGATTGCGTCTTTCCTTTGATTACAGCCACCACTAAAAGAAAAGCTTGTAAAGCAATAAAAACACTTTTATAAATGATCAGTTACTTGCTCATGTACAACGCACTTCCAATTCTGTAAATCAGCATCATGTCAATTATTGCACCAGTGTTACTGAGGAAGAAAAATCTAAGGGAAATCTAAAGGAGGCGAGAATTGCATTTCATAGTTGCTGAGAAAAGCAGACAATAACAAAGTATGTTGTAATGTTTTATGAATTCTTTCTGTCTCGTTAGCACATTAGCCTTTTTTCAGCAGTCAAGTTAAATTCAAGGCAATAACTGAAATGTCAAATATAATAATGTGTAAAAGGCCAAGTTTCCGTCAGCTCTGTCCAAGAGATTAAAGCATTCCACTTCACATCCATAAATAACACTTCTGAGAAATACGGGGCGAATGTTAAGTTGTTTCTCATTACTGTTTCATTTTATGGATATATATTACACTTGGAAAACATTTTATAAGAAAATCAGTTCTTACATCAGTTCATCAGCTGCAGGCACTTTATGTCTGTTTGCCATATAGCCATAGGTTTTCATTTTGATAATTCTGTCAGATTTCTAGCTACTGCTAGACAAAAACTGATACACATTTTGACATTTACATTATTGTTTCCATTGTAATCACACTTCATTAGTAGCATGACATTTTTACACACTTACAAACTTTTATGTGATTTTTTGGTGTATTTTTTGGGGTACTGGCCATTAACCTCAAGTCTTTTTTATTCAATATACTTAATTACACATAACATATGTGGATGGAAACCCAAGTCAAGAGATCACAACAGAACAATTGTGCTTATAAGCACATAACCAGGCAGGTGCTAATCGCAGGTAGGTGATAATTTTACAGAAATAAAAAACTATTATTTACATTTTTGTTGCCCACTTCGTCATTTCTTGACTCTAAAGTGAAAAAAGGCCCAAAGATACAATATGTAAATATAATGTAAAAATACAATTAATTACATAACTCAATATGGAATTAAGTACATAATTACATAATTGCATTTGAAAAATGATAAACAGAACCAAAAGTAATAATCATAACTCATTTTTAGGAGTCTGCAAGGGGATGTAATCCCTTTCTATCCCCCCTGAATTAATGTTATAGCGTGTTCAAATGTTAGCTTAGGTAGATATATAAATAAAAGAGATATAAATAAAAGTATGAATAGGAGGTGTACTATCATTTTTTCCTCTAACTTGGAGAAAGTTTTCATCTGCAGAAAAGAACTTTCTTAAGATCCAGAAGCATAAAAACACACCATGATACAGCACAAACTCACTTGTAAATGCTGGAAAAAACAGGCTTAAACATAACATATTTAATACCAAAGTAATTGCATAGTTGTGAGTTAGCATGTTAGCATTGCATTGGTATTAGGGGTGTAAATTAGGGGTCTAAATCAATACATTTCATTATACAGCACATGTAATGAATAGCTAAAATGCGCTTTAATATATATTAATAAATCCATTTTTAGTTTATCAGAGCATTTGACATTCTAACAGTACATCACCTGAAACACAAGCTGTGCTTTAAAGTATCCCTTCCTAAGCAAATTTGTTATCTGCGTCTGCTAGCCATAATTACATAATTGCATTTGAAAAATGATAAACCGAACCAAAAGTAATAATCATAACTCATTTTTAGGAGTCTCCAAGTGGATGTAATCCCCTTCTATCCTAGCTTAGCTTAGGTAAATAGCTGTTCAACACTCATTCATTAGGTAAGGCATAGTTCAACAGACAGATATTGGTATTAGACAGACTAGGACATGAGGCTCAGAGCTGATGTTTAGAGAAAACCTGAGCTTATGTACAGCGTAACTGTGGTCAGCTGTGGTTAATAAAACACTATGACGTGTGATAGCTGTGCCTATTTTAACAGTGGTGAACGCTACAATCCTAATAATATGATCGTCATGTGATATACGTTGCGATGTCTATTACAGATTTCCATCCAAACCTGAGATTTGTGCTCCCATGTGGTGCTGGTAGTATGTGGAGTTCTACATGTCGGACCAACCAGTTAGACAAAACTATGTATTTTATATTCACAATATAACCTCTAGTAATAACTCTCCATTTCTCTCCATTAAACTGAAAGCTGGTTGCTGCCATTTCTCTGAAGTCTAAGACACCAGTTAGGTCACCTCTGCTTGTCTCCTTGGTCACCTGTAAATCTTTCCTAATCCGCTGTGATTATCTCTGTCCTAACTGCCAGGAGGAAGTTAATTTCTTTCAGATGTCTCCTTCAATGGGGTTGTGCTGATGGATATCACAGTGTATCCAACATAGAAGAGAATCACAGTTTGGGTGACGCACATGTAGGAGACGAGGCGACAAGGAAGACGTTTTGAGAAGTAGCCATGCCCTCTGCACCCACCAGTGTTGGAATAAATCAATATGGAGCAGAGTGATGTCAGTTTTCATGTCAGCTGGACGGGATCTCTGAGTGGAGGTCAGAGAGAAGACACTCGGACAAAACCGCCTTTCGCCTTTCTCTGTAAATAAATAAATAAAGCATGCAGACGGGGCTTTATCAGGATAGTCTGCCACAGGGACATAACCCGCTACAAATACATCATTCCGAATGAAAGGATAATGTGTTCTAAAGAGATATAAATAAAAGTATGAATAGGAGATGTACTATCATTTTTTCCTCTAACTTGGAGAAAGTTTTCATCTGCAGAAAAGAAACTTTCTTAAGATCCAGAAGCATAAAAACACACCATGATACAGCACAAACTCACTTGTAAATGCTGGAAAAAACAGGCTTAAACATAACATATTTAATACCAAAGTAATTGCATAGTTGTGAGTTAGCATGTTAGCATTGCATTGGTATTAGGGGTGTAAATTAGGGGTCTAAATCAATACATTTCATTATACAGCACATGTAATGAATAGCTAAAATGCGCTCTAATATATATTAATGGATCCATTTTTAGTTTATCAGAGCATTTGACATTCTAACAGTACATCACCTGAAACACAAGCTGTGCTTTAAAGTATGCCTTCCTAAGCAAATTTGTTATCCGCGTCTGCTAGCCATAAGCTAATATGCTAGTCACAATGAATGGTCAAAAAATGTTCAAGTGAGTGCATAAGCTTACTGCTATCAAACTACTAGAATCCCATAGGTGCTGAGAGAGGTTAGCATTATTGCAGAAGTGTATTTTTGTTGGTTGCTTTGTTTTTCTACACTTATGGCATGAATTGAAGACAAATATAATCACAGTTTGCCGCTAAATACAATGCAATATGCTACATTACAATTAATTTTAAAAAAGTATGTGGTATTGTTACACTCTCGTTGATATGGTAGTGTCCCGCTACTGGCTCGTTCGGCCTTGGACACGCATGGCCATGTGGAGCGGTCACACATGGAGCCTGACTGCAGTGCCGGAGCCACAGTAAAAGAGACTTTAAAATCTAAGTTCTTGATGTTATCTTGAATATGTTAGTGTTAGTGTTATTCACTGCTGGGTTGTGGCGAATAAGTTGCTAGAGAAATTTGCTATCTACAATGTACGGGGCAAGTGTGGTTGGGAGTGAAGTGTCTGCTATCTAAGCTGTGTCAGCAGGCACTGAATGGTGGTTCTACCCTACTGCTGTGTTCAATAAAAAAAGCATTCGCTCAAAGTGTTATGTGTCCCATGTCTACTTCTAAGCCGACACCACAATATTCTAGGAAACTACAACCTTTCATGCACTAACCCTTTTCCTGTTTGAACAAATGATCAATGTCAAAATCATAGGCTACATGCACAAATCTTGATCTGGGGAAATCATTCACTGCAAGAAATGGTTCTGAAAGACTAGATCTATGTTTATGAAGTGGAAATTCTATATCTGCAAAACCCATCCCCCAGAGAGCAGAAGGTATCAGACAGTTGGGTTTATTTAAGCTTCATTTCCTGGCTCTACAGGTCGTTCTACCATTCTGGCGTTCAGTAATGAAGATCTATACAATCCAGACATCGTTGTGAATCGTAGTTTCTTCCACACAGTATTGGTTCAATTGTCCACTGCAGTAAATTACAGTACACACAGGGAACTTATTTCAGTAGAGGCCAGTAAAGTTACAGTCATGAAGGCAGGGCAGCTGCCGTCATAAGGCTGACAAGGTCTCAGGCAGGTGCTAACTGTCTGCTCATCATAACACATCGCACTGGCCAAGCAACAGGAGTGATTGAAAGAGCGACAAGAGGAGGAAGAGGGTCAGACCATCATCTTAAATCATCCATCCCCCAGACATCATTGGTCTGGGAGCGTGTGTATGTGACCTGTCATGTCTTTGCATAAGCGGATGACTGTCTAGAGTGCTTAAGGTCTGTCTAGGCCATTGTTGCCATCACTGTCACCCTCTACTGGTTCAATTACTTATTTGTCCATCTTTCAATAAATAACGCAGCATGACACATGACTGTAATAAGAACATGTCCAGTGCACAGAATCAGACGTAATGTGTATTTTCTTAACACAACATATTTAGTATTGTCTTCAATATAGTGTGTCATTCATAGTGTTTTGATGTGAAAACGCTCCTTTCTAGAGAAACTGCTAGAGAAAAGTCAGAATTGCTCACAGTGGTGGTGACAGGAACCAGAAATTTATAGCATTTAAAGCCTCTAAAAGCAACCTCACAAAAACACATGAAACGATTACAAATGCATGGCCTGATGCCTGAGATGCTATTTAACAATAGTCTGAAGATCAGGTGATGAGTCTAAAATGTACATTTTTTAATAGTACCTAAAGAAAACTTGTCCAGATATTCAGATGTTAGAGTTAGATCTTCAATCAAGTCAAAACCTAGACAAAAGAGAGAAAAAAACAACTTTGATGAAACTGATAATGCTAATTTCTGCTAGTGCCCCCATGGGATTTCTAATAGTATGTTAGTGTTAGGCTAACAACATTTCACATTAACACTGACCATTCTCGAGTGAACATCCATTCAATTTGTAAAAGATAGCATCCCATGTGTAGTTTGAAGCTGTGCCACTATTTTGGTGCCACATTTCTAACAACTAATTGAAACCAGGTTAGATTTAAATTTGCTCTTATCGGATTTGCTTGTATTCACAGTTAGTGATATATCTTAGATTTCCAAAGTGCCTAAAGTGGTATCTTTTCTCTCAGCATTGGTTCCACCCATTAGAAACCAAAATGCAACTGATTGATTCCACTGTCACTTCATAATTATTGTATGTTGATAAGGCCTTTAGTCCAGCTCCTGGCCTGACCAATAGGAGAGGCACTTGGCTACATCTACCTAGATACTAAAGAGAAAATAAATGCTGATTTGACCTTTTTACTTTGGGCATCAAATTTTTAACCTTTTTGTTTTTAGTCAAAACAAAACAAAACTTGAAAATAATAATAATTAAAAACAATGAAATAAAATCATCACTGGTAATTACAGAGACAACACGCATGACAATTATACTAAGTAAAAAGGACAGACCTGTATTTTTATTTCCTAGAAATCATAAGGCCTTCAGAGGGTCAGAGGGTTTTCCATTGGTGTTTCTAAAAACTGGCAACTCAGTGTGGATTGTTAAGCACACATTGTTCAACTTACATCACTAAGAATAACCCCCACTGCCAGCACAAAATACCCACGTTGCTGTAGCATTACTGACAGCACTGAGACGTAAGCACAGATAAACAGAAGCCCTCTTTTACTTCATCTGCCAGATAGCGTGTGACCTTCATGGAAATGTATTAGCAGAACAAGAGTGTGACACGCACCCCTGCTGAGTTTTCTCTCGGGCTACGACTGTGTTGAGTAAAGTTGACACAGTCTGGCAGTAGATACTGTATGAGCTCAGTTCGCGTGTGTGAGTGGCAGTTTGGCATATGGCTCTCTGCTTCAAAAGAAATGGGGATGACACGGCCGCCTCACTGACACCAGCCCCCGCAACACACACGCGCATACACACTCCTGCGTCCCAATCACTCATCACTCGCACTCTGAGAGCTCTTGACACAGCTCTCTTCAAACGGAAGTTGATGTGTGTTATGTAAGCCCTTGTGTGTGTGTGTGTGTGTGTGTGTGTGTACCACTGCGTTAAGAGCCAACACTGAATATAACAGGATTAAACAAGACTCTGATCCAAAATCTAAATCAGACAGACTGAGGACACTGGGATAATTCAGTGCTACACCGTGCACACAAATGGAGTGGTCAGATATCAAAAACATGGGTGCATAGAGAAAAAGAAGGGATGGGGAAGAAGGAAAAGTGAGGGAGATGGAGAGCAGAGAAGTTAGGTGTTAGAGGACAGCGGCAGGATGAATTAGCTGCCAATGTGCTGGGATTCCTCGCTCTCACACAACTTTAATTGGAATTTTTGTTATGTGCCATTTGTCTTTATCAGGGCTGCTGGAGAAGGGGCTTCCTAACTGAGAGTGAGAGAGAGAGAGAGAGAGAGAGAGAGAGAGAGACAGAAAGAGAGAGGGAAAGAGAGAGAGAGAGGGAGAGAAAGAGAATAAGGGAGAGGGATGCCTTAGGGGAGTCGAGAGATGAGAGTGTACCTGTTTTACTGGGTTTCTGGCTCCCCATCAGTCATATTTGGTAACACACACACCCACATGCTCTTAGCTGTTGTAAGAAGACCTGCATCTCTGAAATTATGTTTTTATTAGAGGAGAAGAAGAAGGGGTTGCTCTGAATTCACCTGTTTCATATGTGCACCATTTCCACATGAACAAAATGTACTATACCCACACAATTATGTCTTTTAGGTTACTTACTTCTGTTGATTAATTTTATTTATGTAGAAATGATGAATGAAGGTTTTTTACTGCATCATATTTTTCATTGTTTTGGTATACAAATTTCACGTGAATGGTTTCATTTTCAATAATAATAATAATAATAATAATAAATATTATTATTATTATTATTATTATTGTTGTTGTTGTTGTTGTTGTTAGAAGAAGAAGAAGAAGAAGAAGAAGAAGAGAAAGAAGAAAAAGAAGACTTCAATACAGCTTTTAGCTGAGCTCTAAAGTTGGAAAGGGAGGTAGAAGAGCTAATAGATGAAGGTAAGGAGTTCCAGAAGGTGGGGACAGCAACACTAAAAGACCTGCCACACTTTGTAGATAGCCTGGACCTACAAGCAGCTAGAATTGTGCAGCCGCTTTTACATCCATCATGCATTGAAATCATCTGAACTTGAGGGGTTTGCTGCAGTAACAGTGACGAGGCAAGTTCTATCAGAGCACAGTGAGAGTTACAGTTTGCCTAACATAATGGTGACATGGTCTTCCTAATGGTGCAATCAAATACTATGAATAGAAAAGAAAAGAAGTGAAGAATAAATTCTTGCTAAATACAGTAAATTACATTAAAAGCTTCAGGCCTTCAAAAAATGGCTATAGATTTCTGTGAAACAACAGAATTCATTTTTTTCTATTTAAATTCTGAAAGTGTTGTAAGAATACTCTTGTCCCAAAGATAGATTAGTTAGATGGCTTTAAATCTTAAAACATCCAATAAAAAACAGTTGTGTTAGCCTGACCTGTGTGTTTCAGTCAGTGGTTAAAATGGAAAGCAGCAGGAGCTCTCTGGCAGGAATCTTTACTGGAAGAGTCACTGTAAAGCTGCTTCAAAATAAAATATTTCTTAAAATTCTTCTAGAAAGGGCAAAAATGTGCTGTCAGCTGAGCACCAACATACCATTAGAGCCTCATAGGCCTAGAACTGTGGGCCTAGCTCTAACAGTCAACGTTCACCACATGTTACCACCATAGAAATAGAAGCTTTTGTTAGGACAGCAACCATATATACCTGTACACAATGGCTTCAAGTGTGCTTTCTTATGCTACACAGATCTGTGGTGCTCTCACATACTCTCAGCCTATTATAGCTGCATAATTACATTCATTATCACACTCACACACAAAGACACACACAGTCATGCTTTTGCTGAGGCAGATGCTCCTCTGAGCAGGGCTAGTAATATGAATATTCATATAGTCCTGTGATTGCAAGGATGTGCAAGCATCTGGCCACAGATGTGTGTGTGCGCAAAGGGCCAGAGGGTCTTTTGTGAGTGTTCTTGTTTCTGTAATAAGACAACTTTGCAGACTTTCATAGAAACACTCTCTGCTATTCTGTGCAGACACAGTGCAGGCTGGATTAATACTGTTTGTACTGAGATCATCTGTAGCTTTTGTTGAAGTCAGACATGTGTGACGTGTTAGTGTAGTCTTTATTTTGTCTTTCAAAACACAGTTGCACAGTTTAGGGCATCATCAACATCATCACCATCAGTTTCTAGATCATTTTCAGAGCTAAAAGTAAGTAAATGTCCAGTAAAAAAAGTAATGTGAGAAAATAACAAGTCAAATTAAAGAGGGCACAACAAAATCTCAGGATATAATATCAACACAGAACAGTTACACAACACAGCTTGCTTCAGTGATATGTTTAGATCCCAGAGGAAAGGTAAAAACACAAGAGAGAGGCTATATGTCTTGATTAAAGATTAAAACAGCAGAAAGAAACAATCATTATGAGGGGTCTCGGGGGGGATTTGCTCTTAACTCATTTTGAACTTGATCTTGACTTGGTATCAGCCTCTTTTAGACTAGGCCTTGACACAATCTCAACTAGTCATAGGGATTGACCATATGTACAAATCTAGCTAAACTGTAAAGTAAGAAAATACTGTAACATATCGTCGCTGTCCAAAGAAAAACAAGTATCTCCAAAATGGTAACTTTACAGGAGAGGCCAAAAACCTCAGTCAATTTTAATGTAAGTCAATGGAACCAGACATCTTTTCAAGCACTTTTGGGCCATTTCTGTTGGTCCGTTCATCATGCAATTCTCACACAGTGTAAACGGCAGCTGCTATTTTCAAATGATGCATAAAAGTCAAAATGGACAAAAATGGAGATACATGTTTTTCATTGGACAGCGACGATATACTAAAAGAATAGAACACAATAACACAATACAAACAACATAAAACCTTTCCAATACACACAGCAGTTGAACAGATAGATGGACGAGTGGAAGGACACACAAATGGAGAGGTTCCTGAAGACCCTTCATTTAGCAGGTAAGTTAATTATTGATTAGACTTTTTTTATAATGATCACAGATACACTTCAAATAAATGAATGCAAGTGTAGGAAGTAGTTTCTGTTCCCCATGCATTCCTCACCACTATCCACAGATCAGATGTTCTCCACATTTCCTGATGTAGCTCTCAGTGGGATTTAAAGTGCTGAGAGACGGTGCCTTGAGAGACTATGCTGAGAGTTGGTGCCTTGTGTGTACCATTCTGACATGAATGCTGGGAGACGGTGCCTTGCATGTACAATTCTGACATGAATGCTGAGAGACGGTGCCTTGCCTGTACCCTTCTGATGTGAATTTTAAGAAGTAGGCCAGAAAAGGCTCAGACATCAGCAACATCATTTCTAACCATTTTATGTAATCGTGTTACGTGAGGTGGTTGAGACGCAAACAAGGTTCTTCAGAGTGGTTTGATGTGAACTGCTCCATTCTAGAGAAACTTACAGACTCGGAATTGTTAACAAGTAGTTCATAGTGGTGGTGATAGGAACCGGCCATCGACCTCCAAATACATATAAATATGCTGACTGATGACTTACATTGCTTTATGGTTATTTTGAGTAAATTTTTGGCCTAAATCTTACTGCTACACTTCCCAGAGGGCATCACTCTATGACGTCACACCCACGCGTTCCTTGTCACCCAATCAGTCCCGCTCTAGCTCTTCAGAATATTAGGTCCACCTGGTGTCCATATATTCTCCATGTATATATACCCCATTCAAACACTTCCTCATTGCGAAGTTTTGCCAAACCCTTTGCCTGACCTTTGCCTGTTTTTTGACTCTGATCTCGCTCTTCCCTTCATGTTTGGCTGTGTTTTGTTGCTTTGTTCGACTGTCCAATTGTTTAATAAAGCCTGTTTGACTTTTAGCCCAGCACCCGTCGGTCCGGGATCTTTGTCCTTGACACTTACTTTTTAATTCCATGGTGAAGAAGAACATGCAGAACGAAAATAGTTCCCAAAGACTTTTTTAAGCTATCCCACTAATTTACAATAATCACCACTACCTATCATTGCTGTCCAACACATTGTATCTTCAAAAAGATAACTTCAGAAAGAAAAACTTATTTAACTTTTAATTTAAGTCAATGTTACCAGATTTTTTCCCTAGCCATTTCGGCTCTATTTTGTTGGTCTATTCATCATCAAATTTACACACAATGTAAAGGGCACCAGGCATTTTCAGAAAGTGAAAGAAGACTTGCAGGTCCCTGGTGGCTAATGTTTGTTTTTAGTTTGTAGACATCATGACCACTGGTTTCCACCACTACTGTAAAGAAATCTGTTTCTCAACCACTGAAATACAAAGAAAGTTTGAGAAATCAATCAAATGCACATTTAAAAGCTTGATGCCTGTTTTCTATCACCACCAGTGCGGACAATCCTGCGTCAGTAAGTTTCTCTGGACCACTTTGGCTGTTTACATCTTATTGACTTAAAAATGCATAAACTAAGCATCACCCAATGCACCCACTACAGTCCTCCCTCCTTTATAACAGTCTGAACTGTTGATCTAAGAAAAAGTAGACAAATACAGAACAGAACAAGGTAAGAACCAGGTAAGTACCAGGTCTATTCAAACTGGCTCCACCAGATTTGCAGGGCGTTACTCACCATGCACAGTGAGTCTGTCTTTTCACACTATGGTGAATGCGAAGGACTCTCCAGCTGGTTTAAAGCTGTGTTGTGCAGCCGTCTGCCAATGGTGCTGGCACTAAGAGGATGATCCATGGAGGCCATCACTGCTTGCTGAATCGTGGTCGTGGCTGTTGGGTCAGTCAGGTACAAAGATAAGGCCTGTCCTTGCTTAAGTCACAGGTGCGGCTGAGCTTGAAACTTGAATCTTTCACATGTCTCACAATGTTAAACCTACCCAGCAAGTTTCATTGTTGTCGGCTGATTCCTTCTGGGTGCAGCTATTTGTCCAACAGTTTTTTAAGGATGGGTGTATGATGAACTGCAATAACAGAATACTTAAAATCACGGTTAATCATGAAGAATAAATATTGGTTTAAGGCCGATTTTGAGAGGAAGTAATTGAGTACTACTAGAGTGTGAGAGATGGAGACTCTGCAGATGAAAACAGATGAGCCGAGCCATGGCATGTGTCTTCATCTCAGGCAAGCACAAGGAAGCTGCAAGAGTTTGTGAGAGCGTGTGTGTGTGTCTGTGTGTGTGCGTGTGCACGTGCATGCGCATGCGCATGCGTATGTGTGTGACAGCAGTAGGTACACTGTGTAAGTTCTGCCTGTCACTCCCTATTGTGCTGTACATATATCTCCCCCTGCACTCAAGGCCATATCAGCCTGTGTGTGGGCGTATATCTCTCACATACACACGCACACTACACAGGCTATGAAGAATTACAAATCCAGTTACACCTTCTCCAGACTGAACATCCAAGAGTTTGGTCATTTCCCAAGGTCGTAATCCAGTCTGCACACCTTTCTCTTGCCCCTTGTACACACGGGGGAATACTCACCATTCACCCAATGGTGTGGATGAACCTGCTCGTATTGGCAATCAATCAAGCAAAGCAGTCCAGCAATCAAACAATCAATAGGACCTTCAAAACACAAGTGGCCGCAATTGACTTCTGAAATGGCTGAGCAGACACTGGAAGGTTACTATTGGCTTTTCAACCATGACAGAGCAATCAACGCAAGCTGAAGCCCTGCATGGCCCGCAGAGATACAGACGCAAAGATCCTACATAAATCTACATAATCTGTTGTAAACTAGACATGAATGAGACCTGGATTTATGCTGCAGTAAATAAGCACTTCTTGAACTGATCAACCTGGAAAAAAGGGACAGTTTTACGATTAGCAATACAAACAACAACTGAAAGCAGAAATAGAGGAGCTACTTTGTATTCTGACAATGACTGTCAGATAAGCAGTAATAACCTCTGACAATGGCAGCATTGTTCAGGAATCCACCTTGTTTAAAATAGCTAGAGAGTCCTTCGCCTTCACCATAGTATCTTTGCATTGGAAGGTTTGGAGATGACTGAAGTTTAAAGCCATAGTCTATTAAAGATGTACCCACCCCACCATATATATATCAGACCAACAAATCTGTGTGTGGAGGCACCATGATCAGCACCAAAATGAACGGTTTGTTGTCACACGGCCCACACGTCACACACGTCCAGAAGGCCTGGTGTCACTCCACCTCCACCTCTACTGCAAAATCTGCAGGAACTGTGGGAGAATATTCAAACTGCATGGGATGGATTATCGCAGGACATCATTAGGAACCTCTACAACTCAATGCCGAGATGTGCGCATGTTGCACTAGCAAACATGGTGGCCTGACGCCGTACTGAGAGACACTACTTCTGTGGTAACCTTTATCTTCCTTTCCAACAGCATTGCAATCTAACACTTCCTTCTGGGTGCAACTATTCTTTTTAACGATGAGTGTACATACAGTCGGGCACCCAAACTCTAGAAAAAGGTTGAAAAGAATATAACTAAAGGTGAAAAGCAGAAAAAGGATAATGAAAAAGGGTTTTTTGAATAAATGATTGCATGTTATATAAGTCACGTGATTCCATGCCACCTGATTTTATTGCTTGGCATACAACATGTACACAACAGAGAACTGTTGAACCCACTACCACGTACATACGGCGCTCATGTGGCTAGTTTGTATAACACAGTGCCAATCCTTTTTTCAGTTGGCATTGGTGGCTAGTTACTGGAAACAACTGGCCCTACAGACGGTCAGATCATGGCACACAGCTTTCTGAAATGTTGAATCCAAAGCTTGTTTGAAAAATGGCTCTGCACGATATTCTCCCAGAATTGCCTACTGCGTATGCATTCTCAAAGTAGACGACGAAAGGGAGGCACAGTGTGTTCAGTCCTCATCAGATTGTTGTTGCTTGTCCGGCCTGGCCGCTCTAAGCTGCAAACAAGACAGCCATAAAAAATGGCAAATGGTCGTAAAGATAAGTCTACTTAAAGCTAAAACCATCTTGCTTATTCTGAAGCGGCCTACCTCATTTTAAGTTTCTTTGGACACAGCGATAAAAACTTGACTTAATTTGCATTTGTTTTCTGCAAAAATTCTACATCCGCAAAACATTTTCAAAATGTTTGAATGGAAATCTGGCTACAGCCAAGTTACTGAGAGGGATTGGAGGAGCTTTCGGAGCTACAGGCCCGTCTGAACACAAGAAGCACCGCCCTGGAAGCGGCAATACAATTCACCACAGCAAACAAGCTTTAGGCTTTTGGCCCTCAGGTTTCATCATTGCCCTTACAAATGGTATTCAGATCACTATACTATACTGTTGCTACACAGCTAAGATTGCACTGAGGATGGGAAATGATATGGATCTTGCATTTCTCCCTACTAGATATATTCCACTAAACTGCAGATGCAAGTCACTTACTCCTATTTTTGTTATTGTGCAATAATTTAAAGTGCCCTCACATATGTGATTTCTCAGGTGTCTTTCCACAATCTACACTGACATGCCAAATGTTACAGGATAGCAGGATGCAAACTGATTATGCAGTGGAGCTACCTCAGGGGACGACTTGGAAAGGCATACACCTGTATGTTGTGAGGTGTACCCAACCTATGCCATGCAAACACACCCCACACCAGCATGGAACCACCACCAGTCTGCACAGTGACTTGTTGACTGCGGTCCATGGCTTCACGGTATCTGTGCCACACACAAACCCTCCCACCAGGCCAAAACAACTGGTACTATGACCCATCAGACCATGCCACATATTGCCAACCCCTTTAGTGCAGTTAGCAACCTCAGTAGCTCAGGTAAGACAACGTGCCCGGCGTTGTGGTGTAAACAGAGGAACTCTGGTGGGTCTTCTGCTCCCATATCCCATGGAAGCTAAAGAACGTTGCACTTACCTGCAAGATTTGTGTGTGAGACCTCCTGCATTAAATGTGGATGTGATTTCTGCCAGAGTCATTTGTCTGTTTGCACAGACAGTTCTAGCCAGATACCGCTGGTTACGATCATTAAGCACCCGCGGGGGCCCACTCTGCACAACTTCAGAAATGGAATGTCCCATCCATCTGGCACCCTCTATGATCATTTAAACTCACCTTGCCATGAACATGCTGGCCAGTGTTCAACCTCACTTACAAAATTCACACCTCACTACAATCCGTCCCCCTCAGGTAACGCTACTTCATAATCAGTTTACATACTGCGATCACATGACTTTTGGTATGTCAATGTTAATGATTGGCTCAAACAAAATCCTTGGAACAGTCATAAACACAGGGTCCAAGGTCTCCAGTAACGGCCCTCTTTCGGTTCCTTCTGGCATTTCGTTCCAATTCTAAATAGTATTGCCCAAAAAACTGACGTTGCACTGGCAGTTTTAAGAGATGTAGTGGTCTCTTGTTCTGACTGTGAGGAAATGTATGCGTCTGTAAGTCACTAGGAGATTTCCAAGATTAGCGGTAAATCTAAACCTGGTCTTAACCTAAATAGCCATAAAGCCATAGACTTTTTTATATTTTCAGTATTGAACTAGCACAAAGCTACTGTTAAAGCATCTATCAAGTCAGCATTGTTTAGGTTGCTCCAGATGTTTTACTCTGGTTTTCCTACAAAATCAATACAGTTTTAGACTGAAAGTGTAAAAACCCACACACGCCCGTGCATGCACTCTCAGCCACTGATTTGGCAAGACTGATCTTTTCTCACGCTCCTCTAGCCCTCCATTCATAGCGCAGCAGTGAGTGAGATGAGTCATCCTATAGTGTAAAAGAGGAGAAACAGCACTTTCCCCTTCCCTTCCCTCTTCAGCACCCCCCACTGCATACCCTGTAACTGTGTGTGATGTAATTCAGTGTGAGAATAGCATGAACAGAACACTTTCAGTGTTGATGCCATGTGACTGCTTCTGCAGCTTTCTGTACTCTGAGCAGAGAAAACAAAACACTCTCTTCATTAGCAGTACACTGTTTGTGCTCTCTCTGTTAAACACATGTTGTATTAGACTACAGCACATCCCTCACATAATTACAACGCAGCCCAGTTAAAAACACTGCCTGGGTTAATATGATCGTTCAGCGCTCACACAGTAAATAATAAATAATGTTCTTAAATGGGCACAGTTTAACACAGATCATGCTTTTAACACTCTTCCCTTTCTTCTACTGTCCTCTCTTTTTTTATCTTCCTCTCTTTTCATCTTTTCTTCTCTCTCTATCCCCCTCTCTGTTTCATTCCTCTTTTTCTTGTTTTCTTCTGTCTCTCTCCCTCCTTCATTCTTTTTCTCTCTTTCTCCCTACTTTTTCTTTCTCTTTCTCTCTCTCTGTTTCCTTTTCTTTCTCTCTCTCTATGCTCTTCTCTGTCTCCTCCCCATCCCCAGTTCCTTTTCCATCTCCCTCTCCATTATGCTCCTGCTCTCTCTGGTTTTCTCCTTCTTTCTCCCTCTCTCTCTCATTCTATCTCTATTTTTCTTTTCCTTCCTCTTCTCTCTCTCTACCTTCTTTACCCCTTTTCTCTTCCTTTTCTTTCTCTCTCTTACTATCCCCCTGTCTCCATTTCTTCTTTTCTATCTTTCTCTCTCCTTGTGTATTTTCTCTACCTCTTCGCCTGTTTTGCTCCTGAGATGTATGTGTATTTGATTCCAGTTGTTTGTATTTATCACGTTATTAGCTACAATAAACTAAGGCAGCAGACGATTACTGTTTGTGTGTGCGCGCCTGTGATTGCACACTGTGTTTACTAGCCAATACTTTTCCATTCATTCCCTCTCTCCTCCCTCCTTCCCTCCTTCCCTCCCTCCCTCCCTCCCTCCTTGTCCTCTCTCTGCGGTTCAATGTCAGTGGATGCAGGGACATCAGCTTCGGCTCTGCGCTAAAGGGCTGCGCGCGCATTGGCCACTCCATTACTGAATCCATTTTCCATCGACGCGCGGCTCATTTCAATTCCCGCGTGCAGGCATGTGCATGTGCGTTTTGAAAGTGAATGCGCGCGCGCATAATAGTTTGCGTGTGTGAGTCCATGCGCGCATGCTCGCGGTGGGTGCATTTTCATTTCTTCTCAATGACTTTCCATTCTTAGAATCAATTCTTCTCCAGAATGAGAGAGGGAGGGAGGGAGGGAGGGAGGGAATGAAAGGAGGGATAGAGGCGGACCGAAGGAGAGAGGGAGATGTGGGGATGGAGGAGGGATAAGTGATATCCCATCATCTTCCTGCCCTGGCTGTCTGGCATACGGAGCCACACACTGGCTCTTAAACACACTCCCATTAAACTAAGTGCAATAATAAATACAGCAGCAGCACTGTGGAATTATTCATCCGCTCGCAGACTGAGCGAGGGAACCAAAGAAAGAAAGAAAGACAGTTGGAAGCAGAAAGAAATAGGTTTCTAGAGAGAGTGAAAGAGAGATGGGAAATTAAGAAACAGAAAGAGGGAGGGAAAGAGAGAGGCAAGACTGAGCAAGAGAAAGAAAGGAAGGAGAGAGAATATGAGCAGAGAGAAAGGGATGGAGATGGAGTGATAGAGAGATGAGGACAGAAGAAAAAAGAGAGGGAGGCTGAAAAAGAGGGACAGAAAGAAAAAAACAAGTAGAGAGGGAAATAAAAGGAAAAGAGGGAGAGAAAAAGACAGAGACATAGAACAACACAGAGGTAAAGAAAGGGAAAACAGAGAAAGATAGAGAGAATGGTGAGAAATGAAAGAAAGAAAGACAACAGATGGAGGGATGCAGGGATACAGAGAGAGAAAGAGAGAGACGGGCGATAAAGAAAGAAGAGGTTTCTAGAGAGGGGGGAAGAAAGAAGCAAAGTAAAGGAAAGAAAGTGAGATAGAGATGCAAGAGAAAGAGTGGAGAAAGATAGAGAGCAGGAAAGAGAAAGAGAGAGGGAGACAAAGGCAGACAGAAAAGAGAAAGAGGGAGAAAGATAGGGAAAGATAGAGAGAGAGATAGATACATAGATAGATAGATAGATAGACAGAGAGGGAGAGAGAGAGAGAGAGAGAGAGAGAGAGAGAGAGAATGAGAGAGAGAATGAGAGAGACAGACAGACAGAAAGAAAGACAGAGAGAGGAACGCCCAGGAAAGAAAATAAGGATATGAGGAAGGCTACACGGTGGCATGGCAATAAAAATGAAGTCAGGCAAGGTCTTTGGCTCGGATGAGATTTTCCCTATTGAACAGGGGCCCAACAGACATCCCACAAAATGAACACCTCTGCTTTCAGGAGGAGACGACAGCAGTGAAGACTCCAGAAACGTGCTGAATGCAGTGAAATGAACAGCCATGCATAAGTGCTCCCTTAAATTCATTATTCTATCAGGTGCTTTTTCTTTAGGAAAACCATCAGCTATTAGCAGACCAGCTACTATGCTCCTGGATAATCGGTCACCTAAACTGCATTACCACTGTGCTGTGTCTGTGCAGCACAGATCTGGGCTCATGTGGAACAAGCTCAGATAAGATTTTGCTATCTCTATGTATTTACGTAAAAAGTATGTGAACTCTTTTCTTGAATGGGACTAGAACTAGAATTTAACATCCACTTCAAAGTAGTCTTTCCAATGTTCTTCCCACCTTCAGGACACGTTAACAGAAATGGGAAAATCTGTCTGTGGAGATGACAGCAGTGCCACTGCAGGATGTGAATAAGACAGATGTAGTAATGGTTACATTCTTGTGGCTGGAGTATTTGAAGCAGCATTATGTGAGTATTGGTAAGTTGTGCTCTTGGGGTCCTTCTACAGATGTGGAGTGTATTTTACTTTTACATCACTGTCACAAATACACATTGTGCTTTGAGCCACTTTCATGGACAGCTGTACACATGATTTGAAGGACACAGAATCTCTCCCCACTGCATGCACATGCGTCACGGAGACATATGGACAGTACAGATTAGTACATATTACACTTGCGGTGTCTGTTGTGTCTATGTGTACAAAACTCAAATTGCGGATGTAATCTATAGCATCCATAGAATTCGGCACCACACCAGCAAAGACAACATCGGAAGCGAAAGAACCAGAGGATTTTATTACAGGAGGTTGCAAACTTTCAAGGCTTATTTGGTGCAAGATTGACAAAGACTGATCAAACGTTTTGGGTAGTAAATGTATGTCTTTCTATGCTAGCTTGAAACAGGAGTGAGGTTACATGATTTTTGGCATCCAGAAAAACTACAAAACTCCATGAGACGGAGATGACAGAGATAAGGTTGAAGCCTACGTTGTAAGCTCTCATAAATAACACTAGCTGGGATGAACACTCAGCTGTTGGATTATGGTTGTTAGCTGTGAGACTGTTTTGCATCCTTGTATCTCTGTTTGCCCCTGCTAATGGTTAAAGCCAGTTTGGGATTTACTCTGGTCTTTTGCTCAATCACTCTCCCTTTTTCTCTTCCTCACTTCTTCTGGTGTCTTCTTCCATCTCTTCTCCACTTTTTTCATTAGGTCTATGTTGGGTATACCAAGCTAGCTTCTTCTTGTAGCTAGATGAAGACCCATAATTGTTGATGTGTGACATGGTCCACAAAGTATTCTCATGAGGCAGTCGCGAGAAGTCGCATGCACCTTTCTCCAAAGTCACATAGCACTTTGGACAAAGATGCCATTTTCCCTATTATAAGTCAATGTACAATCAAAATGATTTTGAAGCTGTAAAATCATTATATAATGTTGCTTTAACCTCTACAGCCTCAACTAAATGCTTTCTGAGCTGCTTATCTTTCATGTCCAATGATAAAGACCGGACTTTGACTTATTACTTGATACAAAATTGTCTCAGGTCATGTTATATTTGAAGGATCCATATTTCAGCTGATTTCTGTTCAGGTGAAGTTTGACCTGACCTGAACTGACAGGAACACCTGTCCTCAGTTATGAGGCTGGTTCCTAGAAGTTCATATTGTTTTTTCCTCATGAATGCAACATGAATTTGAGGATTGTTATGCCAAAACGTGGAGCAAATTCCCCCCTTTTCCGCCTTAATATGGCATTGCTGTATGATTCACCATTTAAATGCTTTTAACTGTAATTTGCTTTGGGCAAGAGCGTCTTCTGAATGACAAAATGAAGGGTAATTTTCACATACAGCCTATTTAGTTCAAACAATTCTGTTAGCCTGCCCTTTGATATGGTGTACAGCAGAGCTGACTCTAGAACAAAGCAATCAATACCAGTCTCAGGCGTAATGACTATTCTGCAATACAGTATAAATAAACAAGGCCATAGTGTGGTCAATAGCAGAGCAGGGGTTAATTACAGGAACAGCTGGAGGTTAATGTGGCTCTTCAGCATTAAGAATGATGTAACACCCAGTGTGAATTTGCTGATAACACAAACAAACCTTAACGCAGCTAACTAGGATTTACTGTAATGCCATGCAATGTACGCCATGTACATGACTATGACCCGCCAAATTTGTTTTATATTATATTTAAAAGTGAATCTACAGGAACTTAAATGGATGCTGAAGAGATTAACAATGTGAAAAAGAAGGCAACTTATTAACAATGAGCAAGCATACAATCACTTTGATGGCTGACAAACCTAAAGGAAGGGTCAACTGATTTGGAAGTCCTAAAAATGTTCTCAAGCAGTTATTTTATTGTGTAAAGAAGGTCATCCTGAGCACTCAGTTTCTAAGTCCCCATGTCCTGTATTGACAAGCTTCATACAAGCATAGAAACTCAAAGAACCATACTGTAATAGACTACATCAGAGGTTCATTTAGCACATGTGCTAGCAGATTTTACATTTAGTTGCACTTGGAAGACTTTGACCACACCTAGCAGGCTTGGTTACATACCATACAGTTTCCCCAGACACTTTCCTTTCCTCTCTGTCCCAGCCTTGTTATCTGTTTCCCCTAGCTCTGCCCCTTGTTATCCAGTTCACCTGTGTCTTGTTTGTAATCCCACCAAGTAATTGATCTCAGGTGTTTCTTGTTGTTTCTTCCCAGGACATAGACCCCTTGTCCTTGTCTTGTGTTTTGCTGGCCATTGTTTGTTCTGGGGCCAACAACTTTCCCTGTTCCCTGTAGCAACTTTCTCTGCCAACCCAGGCTAAAACCCAAACTGCTCCCTCATTCGTATATGCTATCTACGACATAAAGGTCTGACTTTAACACTAACATATTGGACTCTTTGTCCAGTATGGAACTGTACAGACACAACGCAATCCCAAGCAGCTATTTGTTACACATATTATGCACTATATTAGAGCACTATGTGGGAGCCATTTGAGATTCAGCCCCAGGTTTAGCTACTCAGCTATGAGTAATCCTTGGACACAATATGTGAAAGCATGACATTTATGATGAGCAACCACTTACATAAAACATCAGGAGTGGTTGGGTGCTTTTTTAAACATCAGGAAAGTAAAGCATTTACAACAGTAAAAAGCCAACGTTCTCCACCGCTGCCATGAGTTTGTTTACATGTACTTTATAATCTGATTATAATCCCTTTTTAGCAGTTATCTGATTATTTGAGTGGTCATATAAACACCATACTCTAATTTCTTACATCACATCAAGGCTCAGAAATCCAAACAGACATGCGACAAAGAGAGTTGGATTTTAGCTCTGTATTCAGGTTTCTCAGTGCATGTACACTTGTACTCAGGTTTCTTTAGGGTACTCAGTCAACACATGCAAAAACAGACAACAGTGCCAGAAATAAGCAAGCAGTGTTTAACACAGCAAAAAAACACTTCTGGAGCTAGGCTGAAACCATCTACAACACTAAAGAACTTAAGGACTTAAATATCTTATAGAAGATGCATGTTCATATTTTCTGCTAAAGTCACGCAATGCTTAAAATGTGGCAATAAGTTTAAATTGTACTTTACATCACATCTTATTCTGTGGGATCATCTCCCTGTTGCAAAGCCTAAATCCGATTATTGGCTGACTCATGTGGACCCTGAGTTTTCCATTATCTGATGTACCCATGTGCATATAAACATGGTGAATGGATTACTGAAAAAATCTGATTTTCTGCAGTTATCCGATTATTAAGTGCATGTAAATGCACTCTGTGTTGCTTATTGAAGTAATAAATCCTTGTTTATATTTTCCCTGCAATTTTCTCCCTAATTTGTCATGTCCAATTCCACCTGCTAGCCTGGCCTCCTTTGATTACATAACTACTACCAGCACAAGGAGGGAGAAAGCTAGCACATGTGTCCTCCAAGCCACCAATATCACTGGACAGCTCACTGTGGGAAAGAAGAAGGACCATCCTACCCACAATGCTTGGGCTCTTGGTTGTGGATGGCTGTGGAATCACTGGGGACCAAACTCATGATCTCCTGATGGTGGGGCCAACACTTATCCTGATGGTGGGGCCAACAACCATCGCACCACCTAAGAGCCACAAATATAACAAAGGCAAAATCAATCAAAATCACCAGAAGACAGCGGAGCTTCCTTGTCCTTGATTGGTCCAAAATTTGTTTATGATCCTAAATCCTGAATTTAAACTCCACCAGAAAGTTTCCATAGTGATATATCCTGGTAAGAAGTGATCCGCCGTCATGATAGAGAAAATCCAAGGTTAGATTGATCCAGTGCCGGAGTGGGTAATTGGGAGTGTCAGCAGAATTCCCGGTGGGTCGTCTAACAGTTAAAGTTCTATAAATAATCATGCCTTATGTAAGCACTGACTTCAGATGTATATTTGTAGAGACTATTGAAGTGACAACATAGAAAATGCTATTTTTGCCAGTATTACTCATAAGAAGATTTCATAATAAGAAAGCGAGGCTATTTTAAGCACAGCTGAGGTAAATCAAAGGCAAGAAGGATTAAGAGAAAATGCAACATGAGTGATTGACTAAATCCTTTGGGTTCAGCAGAGGTTATTCAGTCCATTTTTGACATTGCCATTCACTGTCCCATTCTGACACATTGACTAACAGAGGGCCAATAAGTGAGAAATGAATAGGCTGCATAGTTCAGATGTCAGAGATATGGTGTATGCATTATATGGGGTATGGTACATGCAATGTAATATGAATATCCTGTGCTGTAGTGACTTCTGTTCAACGGAGTGGGTCAGCACCCACCAGCACCTGATTCATATTCAGGCCACAGCTGGATCCTGTTGTGGTTTAACGTGGCTTAAGTGAGGAAATTGAATGTCTGGGAAAAGACGCTTAATGCAGTTTACAGGCTAATGCGGCATGAAGCCGCTGTTTGTAAACACAGTTAGATTGTGTGCTGCCCCCAGGGCACTGGTAGCATCAGCATTGGCCATGGTATTGACAGGAACATGCATGGGAGCGGCTATCAAGGGTCTGTCCTGCCCCCGGGTCAACTGATGTGGTCAAACAGGGTGAGTTCTTGAGAGGACAATGCTTATTGAGGTGAAAAAGGCATGCAGACTCATCTACACATGCCAGCCATATGGGAGCAAATTAGAGAGAATGTTGCTTATAGGAATACTCCCAACTGCTGCATCTGGATGATACGGTCAATTACGTTTGACACGCTTTCCTGTAGAGAAAAAATGTTGGCACAAAAGTCATGTATGATAAAAGTCAATAGGCAGGTGATGAAAAACTGCCCCAATGGCTTCTGTTATAAATGCAGCTTGAACTGATGGGTTTTCTGTTATTTTCTAAGTATTGGTGCAACAAAAATAGTGTTGTCAAAACTAGTGACACACATCTCTCCTGGCCACAGGCCTCCTCAATTCCACTTGTTAGCCAAGACATTATTAATAAAGTTATAATGGATATAATGAAATGAAGATATAATGGAAATGAAATAGTGAAATACAGTATATAAACATGAAGGCTTGTGTAAGGAAGCAGCAGGTATAATAATATACAATATCAGGACACTACTCTCAACAGCTCATCTAGAGTTTGTCTACAGGTCTGTAGAAGTTATTGTACTGTATGATATTATACACTCAAAAAATTGTTACACAAATGGTTGCACAATAGTTGCAAGGAATCAACCTTCAGAAATGAAACTTGGTGGGTTGGTTTGAAATTGTGAGACATGCAAATGATTCAGTTTCATGCAATAGTTTCACGTTTCTGTGCATGTGACGTAGGCAAGGACAGGCCTTATCACTGTACTTGACTGACCCAACAGCCACGACTGTGGAGATTCAGCGAGTAGTGATGCCCTCCATGAGTCATCCTGATAGTGCCAGCAACATTGGCAGACAGCTGCACAACGCAGGACTACATGCACGTAGACCATCACGTCAACTGCCCTTAACACCACGTCAGCATCACCAAAGACTACAATGGTGTCGTGCCAGACTGTCATGGAGTGACTTAGGTTGGTGGCGGTTCATCTTCAGTGATGAGTCTCGCTTTTGGCTTGGTGGAGATGACCAACGAATCCGTGTGGAGGCACCGTGGTTAGTGTCAAGATGGACAGTTTGTTGCCATGCATCACACATCCAGAAAGAACTGGTGTCACTCCACCTCCAGCCCTACAGCACAATCTGTAGGAACTGTGTGAGAATATTCAAGCTGTATGGGATGGATTATCGCAGGACAGCATTAACAACCCCTACAACTCCCTGCCAAGATGTCTGCCATGGCAGCCTGACGGCATACTGAGAGAACCTACTTCTGTATGTGTAGCTCAATAAATATTGCCCATATCAGTCTAAATTTATCATCATGTAATGTTCCTGGTAACCTTTATCTTCTTCCCAATTGCATTGCAGTCCAACACTTCCTTCTGGGTGCAACTATTCTTTTGATGACGAGTGTAAGTTTTTCCCAAATATGTTCAGAAAAAAAATAGAATTTGTGCCCAACATTGTGCTGTTCTTGTCACTCAACAAAAACATCTATGGCAACATCTATCCACATGTTACAGATGCAGTTGGAAAAACACTAGAGTGTTTCACGGAGCAGTCTGTATTCAGCTACTTCATGTGCTGTTTTCCTCGTTCTCCTTCCCTCATCCTTCCCTCTTTGTTCTTAACTTCACTGAAGCTATACCACATCAAAGATTCAGCAGCATGACCAATTTCCGGCAAAGCCTCGAATTCCCTCCTGATGCACAGTGTAATTAAAAATTTAATTTAATTAATACCAACCAAAGTAGGGAGGGAGGAAGAGAGAGAGGGATATCTTTGAACTGTTGATCAGACAGAATTTGTTGGGTTTATGCGATGCTTTAGTAAAGACTGCAGGCGTGTCTTCATGCAGGGGGTGCGGGTGAGGATGCTGTTCTTGGGCTCTTCCTGGATGTTGAGGAGCAGAGTTTGTGTAAGCGTGTGAGTGAGTGAGTGTGTATGTTTGCCTTTCCTCGGTGGCAGGGCTGCGGAAGTAACAGAAGGTGGAGGATGACTCCTTGTTGCTGCCTCAGCACTGCCCGCTCCCTCTAGAGAATAATAAAGTTTAAAATCACTCTAACACAAGCCGGGACCAGCGAGCTCCACGCAACAGAAGAACAGATAGCAGCCAGTGAATCAAGCTCAGATCCACACCCAGCTAAATACCAGTGCTAAAGGGTCCTGCATTTTATCTGCGTTCCTTGAGGTTCACACACTAGTGGGGGCATAGGGCACATGTCCTCCCGAGCTTTGAAACGAGGCAAGATCATTTAGAGGCAAGTGTTGTCAAAACAAAGTACATAGCTAAGATGCAAAAGAGCTGATATCAGTATAAATATAGCTATATCATATAATACAGTGTAATATAGCTGTGTTATATAATAAAATACAGCTATATCAATTACATTTACCTTTAGCGGATGCTCTTATCCAGAACGACTTACAACCGTGCTTAGTGTTCCATCAGAGAATGTTTCCTAGCTAGTAAAAAGAGGGTTAGAGTATAAAACTCGCCTTGAGCTCAGACGCTGCCCGAACAAGGGCCAGTGCTGATACCTAGAAAGAAGAATACAGAGTTAAACACAGCATAAGAGCACTACCTAGTAATGCCAAGCCAGAACTCACAGAGAGAAAAAATGTTAATCTTAGTATAAGTGCATAAGCATTTCAATATATGCATTTATTAGTATATACTAACTTTACAAAGTCAGTAACATTTTAATACTCTAGCTGAAGCTGAAGATTTTAACAAATTTTGTTTTTTTCTTTAGTTACAGTCAGTAGAAACAGAAAGAAGCACTCACTTGTGTTTTTTGTACTATAATTGTGTGCTGAATTTTGATAAAGTGTTTATTACAACATGCAAATACAATACAACTATGAACATCTCTAGTAGAATAGAAACAATGCCATTGTTATAGGCAGTAAAGTGTTTTAAGTGTAATTAATATGTACAACAATGTAATAATTATAAATTATTATTCCTATTAATGACATTATTTGTTTTGTGTTGTAACACTAACATAGAAAGTATGACAACCCCCTCCACCACCAGCTGTTTATACCAAATGTGTGTCCTGGGCTTCACTGATCGTCATGACATCCCAAAATTCTTGGTGTTCTTTGCTATTGCCCCTTGAAATGTAGAATTAATGACTCTGTAAAGTCTGAAATACTGGAATGTTTCATTACATTTTAATGTCACATGCACAGACCCAAAAAGAAGGTCTGGCTCGGTGTTTAGGCACAAACTTCATTGGAAGACACATCCTTCACAAAGTTTTGACTGAGTTCTCTTAAAACACTTTTTTGACGTGCTCACAATCATCAGATTCATCCCCTCAGGGAAGGGGTCTGACTCTCAATTGACAATACGAACAGTTTTTCTGCATGTTGCATCCAATTACACATTTCCACCAGGGAATTTCCACCAGAATGAAGTTCTGATTATGAAATGGTTGTATAATAACACTTAGTTGGGGTTAGGTGCCATGTTCAGGAGCACTTCAGTCATGTCGTTTGGGTTCAGGGAATCAAACCAGGGATCCTCCGATCACAAGGCAGGTTCCCCAACCTCCAGCCCATGACCATCCACGGTAGCCTGGCATCCTGCCAAACCCAGATTCGTCTATTAGACTGCTATGTAGTAAAGTGTGATTAATCACTCCAGGGAACCCATTTCCACTGCTGCAGTAGTGACATGCTCCAGGGTCCAGTAGTGATGTTGCTTCCTAAGGCAGATTGGAACTCTGATGCAATAGAGATTAAATGTGCTGTGGTCCCACTCTCCCACTTCATGGCTAAGCAGTTGTTGAACCTGGACACTTCCATTTCACCATAATAGCACTTACCATTGCCCGGGGCAGATCTAGCAAGACAGAAATTTCACAAACTGACCACAGGTGGTGTCCTATGACAGTTACTGAGCTCTATGTTACCTGTTCTACTGCTAATGTTTGTTTATGCTTGTATGGCTATGTGCTGGATTATATCCACCTGTTAGCAGTGGGTGTGGCTTGAAGCCCCTGAACTCAACAATGTGCTAAAAGTAACAACAATGTGTTGGTGGTCTCCAGAGAGCAAATGCAGGAGAAGAAACTGTCTGGAGAGAGTGAGTGAGAAGGAGAGAAAGCAGCAGTGCTGCAGTGCATCCAAGGCCAGGCAGAGCCTGCGATCAATAAGCTTTAATTGCGTTCGCCGCTTAAAATGATCCACATCATCACAATCATCGCTCATGTCTTACATTTCATTCTTATCTTATCTGACATCACATGACCTCTGGCCTCGCTATCAGAACCTTGCAGCTGAAGCGTTCTTGGTAAGGCTTAATTAGATAATATAAGAAAGGTGAGTGTTTCTTTCCACGTCCCGAATAATCACACAGACATACAAAGGCACCAAAAAAAAAGTGTAACAGTGGCAGAACGTTCCACAGGGGAGCCCGACTAGAGGACAGTGATTAATATCTCCAACAACCCTCTTCCTATAAAAAAGGAAAGGATTTGGAAAGGGCTGAGGCACCAGTCCCCAAAAAACATGATGACAACTCTGAAACAATGATAGCAAATTAAAGCAGGAAAGTGTGGGCATACGGGAGAGAGAGAGAGAGAGAGAGAGAGAGAGAGCGAGGAAGAAAGAGAGATATTAACATACACATATAAAGAAAAGACCACGAGTGTGGGAGTCCTTTGTCTGTTTGATGGTAAACACCTTACAAGTGACAAAAATCACTCTCCTTTATTCTGCCCCAGAAACTATTAATACTCATGCATCTCTACTGGTGATAAACGTGAACAAGTAACAGAGCAGGAGAGAGAGAGAGAGAGAGAGAGAGAGTGTAGATGTGTGTCGCAATGGTTGGATGGTTTGAGTATTGCAAGAAAGGAGTACCTGGAGGAGAAAGTAAACTAGCATAACTAAATGATAAAAACAGCCGTAATGGATATGCACGCCCATCAGTCATGCATACATGCACATACACACACACACACACACACACACACACACACACACACACACACACGGAGTAGATACATGGTGGTCCTACTGCTGCAACATGCATTATTAGCAAACAATTTGCCCACAAAAAATCCACAACAGTCTCATGTGTTACTTCTTAACTTTCACTTTTATTTATTGGTTCCAAATGTATGTAACATGTTTATATACTTCGTTACTGTATTACGGGAACTGACCATTAGTTTACATAACACTAAACAGGTCAGTGGTCCTCAGCATAATTGCCCTGAATGAGTCACATACCCAAGCAGCAGTGATGTCAGTGGTCTGGGGTGTAATAGGGGCACCTTTATTGCTTTTCTCTCCCACAGAAACCACTTGTCTCAGCCTGAAACGCCTTGCTGGAATTCCAGCCCTTTACCTTGTTTAAAGGTGATATCAAATCGTAACACAGTTCTTAATGGCCATCTACAGCGACCCCTAGCAAAGTCCATAAGGTAGAGGCTAAATAATACAAATGTTATATCCAGCTTCCCACCACTAATAAGGTATATCATCAGAAAGGGTTTGCCTAGTGTTTAAACCAGAATATCTCTCCCTAGAGACTAGCGTGTTACCACTGGAGGATGCAATAACAGCAATTGTAGCAAAGGTTGATTTCTTTATTTTGGTTGGTCTCTTTATGCTGCAGAACACAGTGAAAGTGGGCTCAGGTCCATGCGGTTGTTTCAGCAGCCTGTTAGGGTTTTTTATGAACATTTTTCATGACAGGCTCCTCTCTAGAGTGCTTAATTATTCGGTATGTTGAGAGCTGGAGCTGAACAACAAAGCAGACATGCTGAGAGCCCTCATGGGTCGGACACCTAGGCACTTGGGTACCAAGCTGCACCTGCAGCAGACAATAATAAAAAGCACAGCAGGTGGCATCTATGTGGACAGACAAAAGTTCAGCCTGGAATATATTCAGTACATCTAGTACTCATTTACACTGTATAACAAGGCTCAGATATGTAACAATCAATCAGGTCATCTCAACCGTTTTATTACTGTTCCTTTTCTTGGTTATCACTGGTTAATCTAAATACTTCTGTCCAACGATAGGCTGTTTTTTCTTCTATCTCCATTTAATATTGTGTTTTAATTGTCAATCCATATTGCTCTTCTCTTTGAGTTCCCACTTGAGTCTTGGTTCCTCTCAAGGTTTCTTCCTTCTGATCTCACAGAGTTTTGTGTTAAAGTGTTAAATTTAACACCACATTTAATACTTAATGTAAGTGCATAAACTGCAGTCTCTGCATGGCAGGCAGACGGTGGGGTAAGTCTTTATGTGTTGTGTCGTGTTGATGTCCTTGAGGAAGTGTGAATGACCTCAGAATAATGAGGTAAGGTTACAGAGTGGCCTGCTTCCCCAGCTCTGCCGGAGGTTCAGCCCAGCCTTGGCCCACTTTCACTCTGCCTAGGAAAGGTAATACAGCAGACACAGGGAAATCACGAAGGCACACAGCAAAGGGCACATCATAGAAAAACCCTTGCTTTTCAAAACAAGTGAGTTTTACTTTAATTACGTAAAGATTGCAAAAGTTTCAACCCTAATACGTTAACCCATGTACAAAAACAACACTGTAAAAAACGTAGGTCATTTACATACAGCACTCTTAAAGGCACAGTAACTATGAGAGATAACGAGATGTTGGAAAATGGTCATTAAGCCGATCATAATTGTGACACTAAATCTGAAAATTAACTGCCATATAACTGCATATTAACTGCAATTGGCAATTAATGTTTTATTTGATGCTTTCTGGAAAGACAATCGGCTGATTAGCTATTTCGCTTCCCAACTGTTATTTGATATTTAGCAGCTTTGGACTTAGTGCTCAGCTGTTAGAAGTTGGAAATTTTGTTGTTTTCATAAGACACATGATGCGCCAATTCCTCAATTAATAAAAAAAGCTCCCAGTTTACATTTTATTTGTTATGATGGCAAAACAATGTGAAAGTAAACAGCTATGGAAAGTAAGTGCAGTCACCTTAAAAGGAATCTATTATGCTTTTCCGGGTTACTCTTTCTTTTAGTGTGTTGTAGCTTTTTGTGATTGTAAACAGTCATAAAGTCATAAAGCCCAAAATACATGCCAGAGGGAGAAACTCTCTTCCACAAGAACCACTTTTCTCAGCTGCCTGAAATGCTTTGTTGGAATTCCAGCCCTTTTCTCTGTTACAAGGTGATATCATCTAGTAACACAAGCCTTACCTACCACCTACTGGCAAGCTTAGCACACAGTCACACAACATACAGCAACTACTAGAGGCCCTGTAGGTCAGCTTGTTCCACCTGGCTTTCAGGTTCGGACTGTCTCAAACTAATACGGCAGAACCAATGTCATTGTAAGAATAGCCACAGCAGTGTGGGAGTGGAACTTGTAGCAGGATGCTGCTCTGGTGGTTGACCAGTCATTACAGAGAGGGTGACTCTGGGAAACTTGAAGCAAGTAAATCTATTCTAGTAGAACCCAAAAATGAAATTATAAACACTGAAAATGAGCATAATAGGTCCCCTTTAAATAACTGAGATCAGGCAATAACATAACTGTGTCAGGCCTAACAGTCAAGCAAAAATGGGGCAAAAACTAAAAACTAAATTAAGCACAAAACCAGCACAACATTGGCCCTTTAAAAGCACTAAGAGAAGGTAAATCCAGTGCATTCCTTTCTTTCCTACTCTCAGTGCAGCACAGCAGAATACTAATTGTCTGGACCAACCAAAGTTTTTGAGTGAGCTCTGAAGAAATGGGTTCAAGAAAAGTGCAGCTGAGTAACTCCTGTTTCACTGCTTTGTTATAAGTATGCGGATGAATTAGCAAAGAATCTGGCGGAACAATGACTAACGCTAAAATCTGTATTTACAGTGTGTTTATCCAGGATGTGTTTATTAGAGGGACTGTGTATCCTCTGTGGTCCAGCAGAGGCAGCTGTTCCGAGCGAGAATTCCCTTTCCAGCCATTCTGTACACCTCCAGACGCTGCTTAAAGGAATATTTCCCAACCTAATCTGGATCTGCTGTCTCTGCATCATACAGTCAGGTATCACAACTAATCATTATGATGCATTTCTCTGTGCTTGGTGAAAGAACAGCCTTGGAACACAGTTATAATAGAAGCTGAATGTGAAAGGAAGACAAAATAGTATACAAATGAAGAGAGTAGATAGGTTTCATTTTTGTAAACTATATTTGACAATATTACACTGTATTTTGTCACAAACGTGTTTGCTCTCTCAGGGGTAGAGCTTGGGTAACTTTTTGGTGGGCCAAACGAATCATCCACATGGGCCATGCTTGGGTAGGCAGGCCTGAGCTAGAGATTAGGTAGAAAATGCTGGAGCACCCCAGCATTAAAGACTTACAGCTTGGGGGAGGGAAAGAACAGAGTGGATTTAATGTGGTGTCCACACAAGTTCAAAAACAGATGACCCCTGTTTGGCCTCGAGGGGGATGAGTCAGGATAACGTTACGCAATGTCCAGCAGTGGTGGGGTTGCTATGATAATGACTGGCAAGCCAAAAACACACCGGACGTAGATGTCACTTTGGGGGTTATCCCATGTGCCGGATGTCTAATTCCCTTAATGGGAAAGGACGGATTGTCGTGGTGCATGTGTGCGCGTGTGTAGTAGGTGTGAATGGGTGAGACAGAAACTTTTGACACCTAATCTCATTTCACACAACCTTTGTCAGCCTCAAGGGTCAGTTCCTCACTGTGCGTTTCATTTCGAGCACATCTCTGTGGCGGCAGTGATGATTTCTCTTCCAAACTTTATTGAAGTGTTGGACAGTTAAAGACCACCCACTGTGGACAAAAGTCCACCAACCAAAACTATCCAGCCAACAGAGTCTTGTGGGCAGCATCCTGTGACAACTGATAAAGGACTAGAGGATGACCAACATGAACTGTGCAGCAGCAGATGAGCTACTGTCTCTAACTTTACATCTACAAGGTGGGCCAGCAAGGTAGGAGTGGACAGTGAGTGGACACAGTGTTTATAAACCCTAGCAGCACTGCTGTGTCTGATCCACTCACATCAGCACAACACACACTAACACACCTGCAGTGCTGAGAATGATCCACCATCCAAGTAATACCTGCTGTGGTCCTGTGGGGGTCTTGACTCTTGAAAACAGGATAAAATAGGATTAACAAAGTATGGAGAGAATCAGATCTGTATGGTAAGTGCAGCTGACAAAAGAGACAGAGACAGAGTGTAGATACAAGGAGGTAAGTTTAATGTTATGGCTGATTGATGTATTACCAGAAGGCTATGGTGTCCACCCCTATCCAAAAGCACAGTTCCTCCTCCTCCTCACTGTTAAAGTCAACAGCTGTTTACTTACCAGTCCAAAAGAAATGCTGTGAGTGCAGCATCAAACTTCATCCCTTTACTCACCAAGAGTGTCTCCAGCAGTGGAGAGCAACACCAATGTTGTCTCTGGTAATGTCACTTCTTGTGCTTGCTGCCAAACATGGATTCTTGATGCAAGCAGGTGGCAGAAGTCACCTGGCAAGAGCTTTGTAGTGTTACTCTTCCTTTCATTAGCTATCGGTCCTTAAACGATCTAACCAGGAGCAGAACCTTCAACATGATTTGACAAGAGGTCAGAACACGCTGTCGGGGCAGCAGTGCTACCGCTTTATCCTCTCATGTTGGACTGATTTGAGTCAACACTACAGCAACTCACTATCATCTCCTGAGGTACAAAGTGGTATTATGAGACAGGACAGGCCTTAGTTAACTGGTTAGCATGGCAACTTTGTAATGATCTCTGCACTATGATACACAGATGTCTTTGACATACCGTCAAACCTTATTCCTTCACATTGTGTTGATAACTGTAGTAATGTTGTGTTGTGATGTACTGTCTGTATGATGGTAAGGATTTTGGTCCCATCTCTGAAACTCTCCTGCACGCCCCCAACCCCCACCCCCAAATATATTTTACATTGACTTCTCGCTTCCGCTTATCTAATATCAATTCTCCCCAGAAATAGAATATGTGAGGCTCAGGGTGGCCTCTGACTTTTGTACAGTACTGTGTGTGTGTGTGTTTTAATGGAAAATTTAAAATCTTTCAAGTCTTTCATGAGATGTTTAACGTGCGGTAGGTTTGAGCATGTTTGTGACTTTAACACAAGCCATGTGCTATGACAAGATACAAAGAGCATCCTTTCCCGGTGTTCCTGTGTAACCTTTGCATATGCTTGTATCACCACCATGACTATCTGGGCAAAGCAGGCTGCAGTAGAGAGGCAGCAGTGTGCTGTACCACAGCACCCTCTGTTGGGTTTCTACTGCACTACAGCCGGGGTTCTGGCTTTCTTTCTATTTAAAGCACAGAGTAATTTATTAGGATAAAACATACAATGACCACAATCACTTCATGATATAATGTTTTATTTCATGCTACGACCGACAGCATCGCACATGATCGGAAAGATAAACAACAAATTGACCCAAATGCTTTGGGAGGCGCGTAACAGCAAAAATGCACAAAACAAAATCTGGCATGAGAAAAATACAGGACAGAAATTTCCTAGTCGTGTCACTGCACAATTTAATGTAGCTTGTTGCAGGTATGGGTTCATTCAGATACACTTTAAATTTAGAGGTAAAATATGTTTACATTCATTACCATTCCTCATTCAATTCTAACTACAAAACAGCTCTGTGCTGTCACTTTAAGAACTGCCTAGGGGCCTGCCTGTCTAGCTGCGATAGCACTGCTACCTTGCAATGTTGGGATAATATAGTTTAAAAAACACTGCAACACAAATTGCCAGGAGAGAAATGACTGTGCTTTGGTTTTTATAAAGTTATCACATCTAAAAATGTGGCCATTAGAATATCCTGTTATCCCCTGAGGCAGAAACTCATTGATTTTTGCCACCAAAATCATTTTCCTCCATACGAAATGCTCTTGGTAATTACCGCAGACAGGGCAGGGGCTAATATCTCACTAAAACAGATAAGCTCCTGACAGATAGGGTGAAATTGCATAGGACGATTGTTCATCTAACATTAGGCATTGTGCGGTAGAGTGATCATAATCAATGGAGAGAACGCACATATATATATTACTGTTCCAAAGACGATATAAATATTGATCCAAACATTTTACATGATTCAAGCCCATTAAAACAGGCTGTTTAAGGTACCCAGTGTCAAGCGTAAGCATTCATCCATCATATTCTGCAGTTTCTAACCAAGAGATCACTCAGACATTAAATCTAAACTCACTCTTTGGCTTCATTTCTGATTGTTCTGTTGTCATGTTCTAGCGTATGACGGGTGCCACGCACTCATGGACATGTTTTGTATCTTCCGCGTTTTCAGTAGTACCCCATCTTTCAAGCGCATGACAAACACCTAACAGATCTATCACACTTACAGCAATTTACAGCCATTTTGAAAAGGAAAAAATGATATGAAACTGTTTTCACTCAGCCAAAGGCCTTATCTGAGCCTGACTGCTCTGCTTACCGCATACATTTACAGAGAAAAGAATTGTTTTGGGTTAGGTAGAGTACAGAACTCGCACCAAGGGAACAACTCATTCTCTGATAGAGGGGGAAGAGAGAGAGAGAGAGAGAGAGAAAGAAAGAAAGAAAGAAAGAGAGAGAGAGATAAAAGCGCGAGAAAAAAGGATAAATTAGACACACAGAGAGAGGTAGAGACAGACGGAAAGAGAGAAGCAGCTGTCTGGACTCCCATGAGCACTATCCGTTCTGGCTAATCTGCCAATGGAGACTGCTGCTGGCTCTCTCACTCTATCTATCCCTCCATCCCACAGCTACCAGTGCACATCTGTGAGAGCAAGATAGCAACCGACTCACACACAGTGAGAAAATTTTCTCTGAAGATGCTTGATGTGACATCATTGTACCCTTTTCTCTGTCTATCTGTTCCCATCTTTCTTCCTCTCTACCCATCTCTGAATCTCTGTGGTGAGGGAAACCATTGTTTCCCAGCACTTATCAAAAAAACAGCCAGCTGAGGAAAACGATGCTCTAAAGTACAGTGGATTTCTAAAAGTATATCAACAGGACTTGGTGTATTGCACTCTCTCCCTCTCGCACAAAATTATGGAAGCAAACGAAATTGGAATTTTTTGTACCACATGTAGAGATTACTGTACAATCAAGCACCAAGCTGAGAGCAGCTAAAAATCAACCATCAGCTCAAAAACAACTCCAGTACGATACACAATCATTTGACACATTACCAACTTTGTCATAAGGTAACATTGATCGTAGCGGCAGCCAAAAAGACATGACATTGTACAATTTCTCCATCAGAGCCCATCCTTCCTTTGCTTTGATGCAGCTAGAGTTTTCATCTGTGCAACACCGGCAGGTCTTGCTTTGTAGTGTGGTTCAATTAAACGTCGTGTCAGATGCATGTATACACTTATTTACCAGCAGATCCTGATCCTGCTGTAAGAAATGGACCTGAGGTTTGAACAGTTCAGAGCTTCAGGCCCAGGGCTGATTCTAAAGAGCTGTACAGTGCTGCTACAGGGCATGACCTGCTGAAGCACTGCACTAGAGAGACTTCCTCATCTTTAAATCGCATTCGTCATCTAGCCGTCTAGACTTCTTAGCCAAAAGCAGCCGCTTAATTCTTAACTGTCAACTGATTATCTATCAAATCATACAACATTTGACATTGTGGGAGGCACACAGGCAATACCATTCACACTGGAAATGCCATCATCTTCATGTAGCAATAAAAAACAGCGTTAGCAACAAAAATTACCTGAGAAAGAGAATAAATCGACGAATAATAGATAGATTAGGAATAACAGATAAAGATATTCAGTGTTTGACTTTGACTTTCCTCAACCAAAAACAATACATTCATTTACATCATATGTACCTTCTTTCAGATAATTTCCGTGACAATCTTGTTTAGCAGAAATAACAGAAGTTAAAAAAAAAAAAAAAAAAACCCTCAGTAGTAAATAGCAGGATTAACACCTATAACCTCTAAACTGTAGCACTGTTCTATCGAACAAGTCAGCTTGTGCAAGATGTTATGATCCATAGCAGTTTGCAGGATTAAGTACGATTTCTCTGAGCAATACAGCTCCAAGGCCCCCCATCAAACAGCATACAGGACTTAATTATACGGGCAGTCTTCTGACAGCTGCTCTTGTCCCTTCCTCCATTTGGTGATTTTCTCTTTTTTTGTTTGTGTGTTTTTTTGGTAGCAGAGCCATGTAGCTGACAGAGGATTTGATTTGGGTCAGATGGTCTCTGTAGCAGCAGCTTAATCATATTTTGCAGAGCTGGCTTACAGATTGTAGCGTTGGCAAAAAAAAAAGATATCACTGATTACGCCTGACTGGTGTGGGGGATATTCGTTTTGTAACAGTACAGTGCGATGCACAGTGGAGGAGTATCAGCTCTCCGCTTTAACAATGAGCTTTAGCATTAGCTCCGTGGCTCTCTGCATGATGTCATCTCAGTAGAACTTATCGTCAATGCGGAAATGTGGTCTTGTGACATCATCCGGGTTGAGGAAGACCGAAATGGACTTGCCAGGATTTTCCGTGACTAGCTGCTGTAGCCTCTGAGCTAGTCGATCATCTTGGGGCGACCCTGCTGCGGACGAGCCGCGACTGGGTGACGAAACCCCATGCCCGTTACTGGCCCCGGCAGCTTCTCGTTTTAGCTGGCAGGCCTGCCTGGCTTGCTCTAGCGCCGCACGCAAGTGTTCGGCTGGATCCGAGCGTAAATGCGCTAGCTTCCGAGCCACCAGCAAGGCAGCCCCATCTGTAAGGTGCTCTAGCATGTTGTATTGAGGGAGGAAGTAGTTAGGGCAGTTTTTTCCTAACACGCAGTGGGCCAGATCATCCAAGAGGCCCAGAAGTAAGCGGGCGGTTGTCTCTTGATCTGGGCAGCTTAGGTAGGCTGCAGGTAGGCGGTCACAGGCCCAGAAAAGTAGTGTGCGAAGGTGGTAGAGGCTGAGACCGGTACGAGGGCGTGCTAGCAATCTGGACAAAACTGCCTTGGCCGCCTGGAAGGCTGCAGCCATTGGGTAGGGTACACACTTTTTTAACTGTACCTCGCTCCTGGAAAAGGCCAGTCTCCACTCACGGTCTGGTCTAGAGGCAGACCCTGTGGCCGGGGAGCAGCAAGGCAGCAGATAAAACCCACTGATGGCCTCCTCTTCCGTGATCTTTCCATCCCAGAAATGGTTGGTGGTCAGCCAGCTTTGTGCAACTGCTGGCCAGCCACGAAACGACACAACAGGCAGAAGATCATACAGCACCCGGCTGGTACCTGCTTTGAGGATCAGAGTGGTCAAAGGTCCATTCCGTTCAATGCGATCTGGAACTGGAATCCCCCTCTGAGGATTCCGTCGAAGTTCTTCCACTGCTGCCACTACAACATTCCAGAACCAATCAGTGACCAACAATGGCGAAAAGTAACATCCATCCAAAGACTGTGGAGACTGCAGTGACGGAATTGACCCCAGTATGGAACCACCTTCCTCCTCTCCATCTTCATCTTCTGTACGCTGCCCATTAGCCTCATCCTCACAACAGATACCCCATCGAGCTAGCATGGCGGGATCACAGAGCCGTAAGCTGAGCCAAGAATGGCATGGCGGAGATTGGCGCATGTCCAGAGTTACAGGCTGGTTGCGGTCATGCAGTTTAAGGGCAGGGACCAACAGGGTGAAGTCCAGGTCAAAGTCCACACCTCGGGCGTAGTCACCCAGGTCCTCGGGGTTCAGGTCCAGAACGCCCTCCCTGGCACCACCAGATAACAGCAGGTACTCGTTTGCCACCGGAAGCCTCTTGTCCACTTTCTGGACCAGGCCTAGAAGAGGACACATTCACTGAATCAGATTTTTAAAATTACACACCTAGACAAAGAGCAAAGCCAAAAGTACAGTCCATTATGTTCTATGACATTATCACCGGGTATGAATCCAACTTGGACTCTTTGTTTCCAATGTCAGCTTTCCAGCACCCACAGAAATGTCTCACTGAGCTATACACATTTTTTGTCCTTTGGATAAATTAAAGTAATTTTTTGGTGTTGCAGAGACAAATCATGTACAGGCAATGCAGTGGATATGTTTAAAAGACTGTGCTGTCTATGTGCGCTTCTTGCAGACTCTGAGCTACATCCTGCAGTTTAAATCTTATAACATGATTTCACTCATCCAATTATCTGCAAACTAAGCCAGCGTCTGAATCACCCCCTGCCCCGCCACAGTGCTGCAAACAGGGGTGTATAACATTTCTTGTATGTGTGAATGAGTGTGAAACAGCTTGAGAGGGGGAAAAAAAAGAAAGACAGGGACTATATAAAGGGAAGGGACATGCTGAGAAGAACACAACACATTCGAAAAGGATAACCAAACAAGCACTTTATGTTCTTGCTCATACAGGAAATTTAGAATTTTAGATGCTTTCTTATGCCCATTTTCACAGTTATGCTAATAGAGCTAATGCTAACAGCCATTACACTAAAGAACTAAATACTTCGGGAGAAAAAAAAATGCAGAATCTGCCATTTACTTTAAATGCAGTCAATCAGCCAAGACGTGTCTGGTCTAAAGACATGCTTCTTTTGTTCAGAATTGGAGCTGCTAGGCTAACAGTGCTAACAGACATTTCCAAATATGTCAGTATGCCAAGTTACAACTGGAACTACATTACTATCCGCATAATATCCAGATTTTCCGGTACTTTTCCACCTTCAAACACTGGTAAGATGTAATGCAGGGTCATCACTGCTGGAGATGTAACAATACACTCAGCGCATGATTCGATTTGATTTGATTTACAAATCCTGATCCATGATTCTTATGATATTTTGAACAAAATTTGAGCACAACTTTCTAAAAACACTGGAACTGGGAGGCAGCAGTAGTGCTAGAGTGATTTGTTGATGGGTGCTGATCATTTACAGATTCTGGTGTTTAAGCACTGCAGTTGCATTAGATAATTAATAGTGTCCATTCTCCACAATCCTGTATGCCTCCACAATGTACACTCTCACAGAACTGCACTCCATTATACGATGCATTGTTACACCCCTAGTCACAACTCCATAACATACTGTTAACCCTGTAACACCCTGCATATTGTACATTAGAAGTTGCTTGAGATACACTCATCATCAAAAGAATAGCTGCACCCAGAAGGAAGTGTTGGACTGCAATGCTATTGGGAAGGAAGATAAAGGTTACCAGGAACAATAAATGATAATAAATTTAGACTGATATGGGCAATATTTATTGAGCTACACATACAGAAGTAGTGTCTCTCAGTATAGTGTCAGGCCACGTTTGTTAACTCAATATGCATACATCTTGGCATGGAGATGTAGATTAAATTAGATTAAATTTTGTCACTGTGCAGAGTACAGGTACAGAGCCAATTAAATGCAGTTCAGATCTTACCAGAAGTGCAAAATACAGTATAATTTACAAATAAAGTGCAGGAAAGTAACCACGGCAAGTGATGCAAAGGTTACAATATGTACAATTATTGACAGCGGAGTGGCAGAAAAATACAGATGTTAGTATAAATATAATATACATATGTACAGAGTGAGTGGAGAGAACACAATGTAGGCTGTATGTACATATGCACATATGAAAGAAAAAAAAAGGTAAGTAGAGTAAAAGACACATGACAGTGAGTATATATACACAATATGTACAGTAACTGTGCAGATACGACTAGCGCAGAAACAGGCTGTGCAATTATGAATAGTGCATAAAGGTTCCTAATAGTGTCCTGCGATATTCCATCCCATGCAGCTTGAATATTCTCATACAGTTCCTGCAGACTGTGCGGTAGGGGTGGAGGTGGAGTGACACCAGGTCCTCTGGACGTGTGACACGTGACAAATCGTTTATCTTGGCGCTGACCACGGTGCCTCCACACACGGACTCATTAGTCGTCTCCACCAAAACAAAAACAGGACTTTTTTGTCACTGAAGATGACCACGCTGCCATGACTGTTTCAGTCAGGTACAGTGAAGTGATAAGGCCCGTCCTTGGTTACATCACATGCACGGCCGAGCATGAAACTTGAATCACTCTCATGTCTCACAAGGTCAAACATACCCATCAAGTTTTACTCCTGTTGGTTCATTCTGGATGCAACTATCTGCGCAACAATTTTTTTTTTCCACAGTGAGTGTAGAATAACAATAAACCTTTTGACAGATGACTTTTGACAGCGAATTACAAACTACCGAAGAAGACATTCAGTAAAGCAACAGAATATTCAAATAAGAAGCTGGTGAATAAGATGCATAACTTCAGCTTTGTGCCAAGAACTGACACATTTATTAAGTTCAAACATGTAAACAGGTTGATCGTCTTTTGAAAATGTAGTCCTGTAACCGGACACTGTACTGAAATATATATATATATATATATATATGTGTGTGTGTGTGTGTGTGTGCGTGTGTGTGTTAAAGCTTCGGATCCCCAACACATTTTAGGACAGTGATGGAGTGATTAAACTGATGAATACTGAAAAAAAAGCCCTTCCCTCTATATGTCCATGTAATAAAGCAACCAGACTGTATGTCACTTAGATACAGGGAAAACGGCAGCTCTGCCATTCTTCAAATCAGAATAGATGTGAAAACCCTCAGTCAAGAGTGGCCACTTAAGCAGTAGTTAATAGCGGTTTTAGCAGTTAATCGCATGTAAATCTGTCACGAGGCTGTGATATGTAAAACATCAGACATTTAATGTGTGCAGAGAGCCATAATGCCTGTAGAACACGCAAGATTAAATCAAAGTGCAAATGCTTTCTTTTGTTGTTGAGAAATTGGACGCGCACACAGCCTCCTGCCAGAAATAGGCAGAGCATTCTCAAGCACTTCTGAATCTGAAAAACAAAAGATAAAAGGAGTGGAGAGGAAAGAAACTGCAAAGAGGAAAAAAGAAAACGAGCGAGGGAGGGAGGCGTGCAGAAGTGCGGAGGGCAGCTCAGCGAGAAGGCCTGGATTCGGGTTTGTTTTGTTTTATCTGAGAGGAATAAATTGGGTCAAATGGGAAGAAGAGGAAGAAAAAAAAACTCTTATCTCAGTGTGATGGCTTCACACACATAGAGAAAGCAGTCAGTCCATTAGAGGAGTCTCGCAGCCTCGGCCCTCCACGCTCCACTTCTGAGCCTATCTGGTAGGCAAGGAATGGGGGGGGGGGGGGACTGCCGTAAAACTTTTTAATTCAACTCCTGTCAGTGCTCAGTGGGTTTTCTCACACACACCCACACATCAGCACAGATCTCTCCTGCTTATATCGCACTACTCTGACAACCACAAATTAACTTAAACAAATACAGCATGGATTCTTTCAAACAAATATCCGCATACTATACAAAGCAAGCGTGAGTCCCGGTTAAAAGATATCACCTCAGTTAGGATTCCACTGACGCAATAATGAAAACACTGGGAGTTGACAATTACATGATGATTATTTGCAGTCAGGGAATAAACAATATATAAAGGAAGACTGTCAGAAGGTGTAATTGGTATGCAAAGCATAACATAACAGAAATCAGGACAAATGAGCTGCAGGAAAGCAGCTCTGATGTCACACTTGACTGAAGTGGCTATTTAAGATGCGGGCCTTGATATTCAAACAGAGACGTCCTAATTCTTTGTACAATTTTGAAAAGGATGAAAGCAACTGAGGAAAAAAAAAATTGTTTTTCAGAGAAAAAGAGAAAGCAGGACAGACAAATGAAGATGAATCTATGACCATTTGCACATCTCCTTTTCTCTGTTTAACGGAGAGAATCGTCCCTCTCTGTCTTAAGAAAGGCAAATTAGTCTCAGAAGATGTAAACGAATAGCCTCACTACGTTCCACTTTTATTGATTCAGGCCACGCATGTCGAACGGCTATCGTTCTTTAGTTTAAATTAGCTGAAGGCTTGAAACGCAGACATGGCTGTCATCTGTCTGATTCTTCACACTGAGCTTTCGGTGTTAGAACAAGAAATAGTAGTACCACTGAAATTCATCTTTTCGTAAGGGGGTTAGTGCGGTCTTTGGTGACAGATCTAAATACATGATGTGTCAAATCTAAAGCACCTTTGGGCAGCTGTTCTTCATGCCATATGTTTGGGCATATGCTGTTCAGATACACGATACCCAGAGCAGACCACATAATTATGCAAATGCAATCCCCTACGGAACGAAAACCAACACTTAAAATCATTTTACATCCGTTCATGAATTGGGGTTCATTCAACTTAATTACATTAAGTAATACAAGCTACAAAATAAATGCTGAGAGGCTCCAATCTGTACGGGGTGTGTTGCAATGTTTAGATCACGTGTACCCAAAACTGTCCCTGGGTGATCTGGGTGATCTGGTTTCTACACTCTTGGATCTATCAGTACTGTTTTAATATCTGATCAACATTCTGTCATCAGTCCCAGTGCTGAGTGAACTGTACCATACCTGAGGACCTGGGCCGAATTTGGTTACCCTTCTTGATGGGGTACCAAGCATACCAAACAGAGAACTGAGTGGAGCTAGAACCACCAAATGGTCAAATGCAATTGCATAAAACCTGCACAGAAAAGGTTCTAAAGAACCCCAACTACTTTCACAAGTACCATGTGACAAAGAAGAGAGGCAAGACACCAGGATGCAGAGGTGTTGTTTTAGTATTTAGTATATGCACGACTAACGACCACGCCTGGGTGAAAGGGCAATGCAACTGGATATCATTGATGATTGATATATACCCTGATAACAATGTGTAAAACACAATAATCACTGTGTTGGGAAAGTGAACAGACAGGGAACAAGACAAAACAAATCTACCTCTAAACAGCTACGTAAATAATGCTAAACAAAATGTTCATACAATGTTTTATTCACTTTTACTGTCAAAACATTGGCTTATTTATAGGGCCTTAAAAAGCACTTAGGCAACGACTTAATCGACGATTTTAAACCAAACTTAACTTTTTTTTTAAAACTAAAAATTGTGTTAATTTTTTTTATATTACTAAGTATCAATAACTAAATTATTAGTCCTTGCAAAACTGCATAATAAATAATCACAGATTACTTACGAAGCTTAGCAGTCACATTTCACTGTAATGACCAGACACGGGTGAACTAAATGCAACTGTGCATAAAAAATAAATACCATTAATTCCACAACAGGAAACTGACACTGGTACCTGACCACGGTACAGATAGTTCAGGATTTATACCATCCTGAAGGTCTTCATTAACTCTATCAGGGGTGTTAAATCTGGGAAAAAGCTCCATCTCTTAAAGCAAGGGATAGATCTCTAGGACCAGGACTGGGCACCCCATCTTCAAAACCTTTACAGCAGAGATATCCTGCAGTAAAAATGACTGGCAGTTAGAGCTGCTTCAAATTTCAAACCATTACCAGCGGCTGACGTGTGGTGATGGATATGGATGTCATGTAATTATACTGCTGATTGACATACAGGCTAGCCAGTTTGGGATGTGCCTATTAAATCTGCAGGTAGGAACAAGGAAATGGCCAGAACAGCCAGTCCATCAGCAGTTGGCCGTCTGAGTACATGATTACTTTGCCAGAGGCATTTTACATGTCAGCATAAAGCATGCACTGATCACCTCATTAAATGCCAGTTAATTACTTGTGCTTCTTTAATGTTACGACGGTAATCTATTCATAAATGTGACTGGTATGCACAAAATAAATCACTGAAAAGCGCCATACCAGTAATGCTTTTTACAAGGTATTAATTTAGCACCATGCTGGGTATGAAATTGTGTCCAAACCGTTATTTGGCAGATAACACAGCTACAGGAGTCTGAACTCAATGGCCTTGTAATCCACTCAGCCCACTCAACAAGATTTTTTTTTAGCCAGTAGTAAAATCAACACATACATACATATGTGCCATAATTACCACAACACATAATCATCTATGTAAGACAGCATGCCAGACTGATATACGTTCAAACGTCGAGTGAAATGAATACTAAGTTCCTGTTCTACATAAAGGATTTAAAAGTGATTAGCCCACAAATGCACACAAGCCATCACAGCAATGAGAAGATGTTCTACTTAAGATGCAAATACAATTAGCCTTTGACCATGAGAACAAGCAACCACATCATGTGCATGAAAGCAGCAATCACTCAGCACAACTTCATTATGGAATTAGTCGCCACTCGTAAAAATATCTGTCAAGCAGCTATTTGCAACATAACGAGCCCTAGGTCTACTTTAGAGGAACAGGGACCCAGTACAAATAAAGAAATGTCACAGAAAAACCTCTTCAAATGAATATTCCAGTCAGAAATGCTACGGAGCCAATAGTGCTAACAGTAGACGCCAACAGCCTCATATTAGCATTATGTAAAATGACACCACGGTAATTGGTGATTACCTGCTTCCATTCATGGTTAGCCATGTTAGCATGTTCAGTTAAGTTACTCATTTAAGACCCACTACAGATTCCTCCCATCTGATAAAAGAACAATCTGAGTGAATAATGAAGCAGCACACTAAAGCCCTATTTAAACTGGATTAGTTTGAGCAGAGGAGGTCCTGTAATGTACTTTCTCAGGGATTTATCTACCCAATTTGTACAGGATAAACTACCTGTGGAATTTACGCTACATTGCCCGAATTTACTATTATAGCTTGGACGTTCACAGCACTGTTAAGGTTCAAATTACACAGGTCCAGACATCAAACAAAGCACAAAAACTGTCCGTCAGTTAACGTTAAATTGAACAGCATTAGGTCTGCAGGGAGCTCATTCAAAAATGCCGCACAACAAGACTTCCTTTGCAGGAGGTATTTTCAATCACATGTTTCTTCTCTCTCTTTTTTCAAATTAGTCCATGAATAAAATCTAGTAGGCTAGATTTGGAAGACTATTAGCAGTAAGTTGTCTTCCAGGCAAGGAAAAAAAAGGTGCCATTGTCTATTAGAAGAATACCACAGTATACAATATTCCACAATTATTAAAGCAGGACTTTACTGTCGTAGTTGGCTGCAGTGGAGTTCTTTGTAACCATTCTTAATCTAATTAATGAATATTTTCATTGTGTATTCATCTGCTGATTGATCTCCATTATTAATTGATTTTTTAATTTTTTAAAAATTTAAAAAAGTGAGAAATGCCATCGTATGTGCTATAAATCATTATCAATAAAGTTGCCAATTTACTGTAAGAGTATTACAAAGCAGCCTGACTGATCCTGTTTGTCCCTGTAACACACTGCAACAAATACACACTTTTGTCTGTTCAAAAAAAAAAAAAAAAGTCTCTGGGAAAGCATTTTGCATGTTTCTTTGTGGCGTCAGATCGGGATCAGCGTGTGATCCCGATCTGCTGAATATCAGAGGTTACACAACGGCCAGACAAGGTAGATTTTTCTGGAAGCCAGGATGAGGAAACTATTTTGAAAGAGAGCTTATTATAGCGCATTTTATTTATTTAAAAATGAGCACCGACTGCCAGTCGAGGAGGAAAGGAGATGCACATGTGCACTGTAATGCCTAGACACAGCCTAGCCACACGTCCACTCCAACCCACATAGCAGCGAGTTTTGATGATGAGAAATGAAAAGATGAAACATGATTGGTGGTGTCGTGTCTTAAAGAGACATTGCATCTTTTACTGGCCATTACAGCAGATGAGATTCTCCATGCAGGTTAAAATGTAAACATAGCTTTAATTGCTTTAAAGGTGACCCATTACATCCTTTCTTATTTCACTTTCCTTTGCTGTGTATGCAGCTTTTAGAGCATGGAATTTGAGCCCCTTCCTCTGTAACATGGTGACACCACCTCGTCATTCCCGCCCTACGTGCAAGCCAGCATGCTCTCACATAACTACTTTTGTTAAAAAAGAAGAAACTGCGTTTGGGAACAAGGAAGTCATGCCCTTTTATCACAAGACAAACAGCAAGTCCTGTTTTTTGAGAATTTTCTGTTTGTCCTGTTTTTTGAGAAAACAGTCTGATCCCCACCAGTTTTCCTCCACAGCACTGAGACTCTAATAACGCAATAATGCTGTATAATGAGCTCTTCTGGGGAAAGAGGGTCGAAGGTTAGAATATTGAATATAGAGAAGAGCATACCGAAAGTATGCTAATACTAGTCAGGAGCGACACAATAAGACAGGGTGAGGTAGTGAAGGTGAGAACTAACTTGCGATACACTGTTTTAAACACTGAGAATTTTTCTGCTCCCTTTTATCATCTGCTTTTAAAACCAGAGGGGAATAAATTTAGAACTGGGAACCTAAAACTGCATACACATTTATGCGTTAATGTGGTACATGCTGTAGCATTTTTTGAGGGTATACCTGTACTAAAAAAGAAAAAACAAAACAGCTACGGCTTGAAGTGGTAGTTTTCTTTAGCAGTTTGGATTTTTTAAAGCATTATATATATGTGTGGTTGGTGTGGCTCAGCGGATAACACCACTAACCTCCAGGGAGCTACCGCCCCATGTGGGAGATGGGGGTTCGATTCCCGGGTCTGGGTAACTATGCTGTGCTACACCAATAAGAGTCCTTGGGCAAGACTCCTAACACTACATTGGCCTACGTGTAATATGAATGACCTTGTAAGTCGCTTTGGATAAGAGCGTCAGCTAAATGCCATAAATGTAAATATATATATATATATACATATATATATATGTATATAAAGAACACATAAAAGTATGGTGTACATGCGAGTCACCCTATAAAGCCTGAGGGAATCATTTAAAAATCAGAAAATCATCAGAAAATTACAAATCATATCATTTATATTGCCAGAACACTGACTAAATGATACAAATGTAGCACTGCTGGGGTTTCAATCGATCCAATGTCGTGACACACTGTGCATCATGAGTATTTCAATTACTATATTTTTGCCATATTCTCCACCTCCAAGTCAGAGGTACCTTGCGTGCCTTTATATATTAATGTCACACACACAGTCTCAAAAACAAGCTCTTACTCCATGTTTAGATCTGAAATGCAAAATCAACATTATATTGAAGATATGATGACAATAGTAGATAATCCACTCGCATTCTCAGAAAACACATCCTTCACGAATACTCTTTCAACATGCTTACAAAAGTGATTCCTATGCTTGTGGGGGCTTTGTGCTTTGTATGTGACTTAACTGATGGAGTTATTACGCCACTGTGCTGACTTAACTGGAGTTCTACAAACGATGCTGGCTGAAACTGAGTGGATTATATGGGAGTTGGAGCTTAATTGTACATGTTTTTTTCCCATATGTTCATATAGTCTGTGGTTCGTCCATCTTAATGTAAAAATGGCAGCAGTGGTGGAATCACAACGCTGTCAAGCAGACCAATCACAGTTGTTGCAGTCTGTGTCACCATATCAACGTACAGTTACATGTTTTGGGATGTGCATGTCAAACTGATGGAGTAGATTTGACGCAGAAACATAAATTAGCCTTCAGAAGCGCAACTGATATTACAAAAGGTTTTTCTGCATGTTGCATGCAATTACATTTTTCTACCAGAGAGGTCTTCAAATCTCCAAATCCTATATGGTGTTGCTTTAAGTATGTACCCCTTGATCGAGGTATTTGGATAAGATCATTTTTCTTGTTAGCCTACACATGCTCAGACACAAAGCCTGTGCGATAAGGTAAATACAAAAGCCGTAAAACAGCTCACTATTGACTTTCTGTCACCAAAGAAAGAGGAAGAGATGTGTAGGCATTCTCCATCAGCCAAGGTCTCCCTTAAAGGGTTCTAGGTGTCAATCAAACAGGGGGGCATGAATGAAAAAGGACTAGCTGAGTGAGAGAAAGAGATGAGCAGAATGATACAAACAATTTGAAAATCTGTTTACGCCCTGAGGAACAGGAGTAGATAAAGAGAAACAAAAAAAATAAAGCTCTCCTGTAGGCAGACAATAGAGGACAGAAAACACTAGATGAAGTATTGTGATGTACTTCAGACACTGAGAGGAAAAAACAGGGCGAAGAGAAACCTACAGGCTTGAAGTGTGTGAAAAGAGTAGAGGCAAAAGGTTATGATGGAAAACAGTACAGGAGGACAGCCAGAGAGAAAGAATGAGCGAGAGACACAGAGGAAGAGAGAAAGAGAGACAGATACATGGAAACTGTCTGTTAACTAATCCAGTTTTTGACAAGATTATGTGAAGCGGCTGTTATGATATTTTCAGGAGAAGAATGAAAAGCTCAGGCAAATCTCCCTCTGCCTTCTCTGAGCTATTGTCACAGAGACTAGCAGAAGGAGACAGGCTGACAGTTACTTTGTGCATGTGTGGTGTGTGTGTGTGTGTGTGTGTGTGTGGTGGTGGGGGGGCTGGCATCTAGGTGGGAGAGGGAGACAACGAGTAACGAGTGATGAGAATGAGGTATATTGAAACAAAAAAAGAAAAACAAATGCAGAGATTTAACCCAAAATGGATCTGGCTAGTGATGCTGTCAAACAGAAATAGACAGGACATGGGAACAGTGCCACCTATTGGTCAGACAGGCCCCACTGCAATACACAGTGTGATAGATTTGCATGGAAACAAGGAGAAGCATCAGGACTGAGGCCAGTGTGTTTGGAAGTATAGACTGAATGTAATTCACCTTAATAAAAAACGGCACCAAAACTGAAGGGATGTCTATTCAAAGGTATATTACCTGTCAAAGTTTGGTGACACCTAGTTTTTCTTTGGTATGTGAATTCTCTCTTTTTTCCTTTTCAGGTAAAAAACATCTGGATACTATCATTCTGGGTATTATTTTCCAGAATTCAGCTTCAAGCTTATATTCAGGTTTTGCCTAAACAATGACTTGGCCCAAATTCGGTTTAAGGAACCAAAAGGCTCGACTGCTGAGTAGCGCTGACATTCTGGTAATATTCCGGGTGTAGCACAGGGACTGTCACATATATTTATATATTCTGCATACATCAAAATAAATCTGGTTAAGCATTAATATGCTACGATATTGCAAATTAAGTGTTCCCAAACTTTTGATTGCCAGCTCATCAGTATAGTTCATTATAGGTCAAATTAAGTTAAGGCAGGAACTAGGTAGTTATTACACAGCCTGTGCCAATTAATGAATGGGATTATTCATGTCTTCAAAAGGAGGCATGTTTCTCACCCAGCATGTTGAAAATGAAGTCTTTGGCAGTGTGCACCTCGAGCGCGGTCTGGTCCCCGAACTCGCCCTGTTCCAGCTGTACGAGCTCCTGCACCTGCGCCGCCAGCTGCTCCAGCGTGGTGCCCGAACGGAAGTCCACCTCCGCCACGCGCTTCACCGGGGCAGCCGGCCGAGGGGCCACTGCACTCATCAACGTCTCCATTAGCAGAACCTGAGAGCAAAGCGTTTGACAGCAATTACATATGACAGGTAATCTGTTTACTGACAAGCTGTCCACATCTTACTTGTGATAATGGACATAACGGACAGGGGTGATATTTTTTGAAAACGTGCAACATTTTAATACATCTGCTACAATCTCTGCTCGTTTAAAGCAGGAGGATATGAAATGTATCGCTTTTAAACCTGAATGTGTGGCATGTCTTGATTTTACTGCTACAAAATAATAGATTTTACACATCAGGGTTCAAAATGAACTCAATGTCTAATTCATAAATGTTTTTATCCACCTGACTACTTCACAACTAGCTAATGGTGCCTATATAGTGGAAGCCCCTTCTACTTAGCTGGGGTCCCTAAAGCCGAGGCCACTTTAGCTCCTTGTACTGAAGGACACATATTCAGCTTCGTTGTACATTGTGCAATGACAATAAAGGTATCTTATCTTATCTTATCTTATCTTTAGAACAGTAACTGAACGACAATAATGAACATATCATCTGATTAATAAATGACCTGTCAGTGCGGATGCAGAAGCACCACTGGACTCAGGATTTTGTAGCATGACTGGATGAAAACATGCAACTTAAAGTGGCATACAGTGACCAGCACCTTGTAAAAGAAAGTAACTTCCTCTGTCTGTAATAACGTTAGAGCTGTTGCTAATGTTATGCTAATATTATACCGTTACTTTAGCACGCCGAGCCACTTTAAAACAGACTTGAAGAGACATTACTTGAAGTTCACTGCATTAGCTGAGCTTACTGGCAGGGCTACGTGAACCCCGCCAGTCTGTCCGGCAGTAACTGGGTCAGTGGGCAGATTACGGAGCAGCGTGGCTAGTTAATTAGCCGGCTAATGTCCAGCTAACTAGCAAGCTAACTTGCCTGTTTGTGTTCTCTGCAGACACTACCGATATTTGTGACCACCGGACCCACTGAATGTGAAAGCCGTCTGCACTGAGCTTTGTTCAGTCAATCGCGGGAAGGAAACGGCTGACAGGTTAGCACATATATACAGCCACATCTGTGAGTAGCGTTAGCGGTTCGTGTCTCTGCAGGAGGAAATCACATTCCACAGCTTTGCTGCTGGAGCTGCTCGGATTAGCCGGCTCGCTAGCAACACAGCAGGTGTGGGACAAGTGCATGAAGCTAACAAAGCGGTTAGCCTGAATGGTTTAAACAGTCTTGTTTCTACGCCTTTTTCCACCAACACACGCACGCACACACACACACACACACACACAAACACACCCCGGTTCGCTGGCTTGAAGCTCTGAGTCTTGTGCCCCGCTGGTTTTGTTGTGGTATGTGATTTGGACTCCAGTTTCCTCTCCCGTCATTTCCAACTCCAGTCCAGGAACACGCCTTCCCACTGGCAACACTGACCTCGGAAATCACGGGCCACCTCAGAGGATCCTGGGATTAGTAGTATTTTAACGGGATCAAGCCGCCCTGTTTTCTTCTTCACCTGCTCTCTGTGTAGCCCTGCTCTCCACAGGAGTTTGGAGCTGTAGAGCGTGTTAAAGAGGAATTTCACCCAAAAATCAGATTTATACAAGTAAACCAGCAGTGTGTCATACACCCACCAGCCACTTCATTAGGTACGCCTCCTTTATTAGGTATCTACACTCAGTGTCCATTTTATCAACTCCATTTACCATATAGGTGAACTTACAATTACAGACCATCAGTAGTCCATCTGTTTCTGTACATACATTGCCACCCTTTTTTTCAATGGTCAGGACCCCCACAGAACCACCACAGAGCAGGTATTATTAGGCTGGTGGATCATTCTCAACACTGCAGTGACACTGACGTGGTGGTGGTATGTTGCAGTGCTGGTTTGAGTGGATCAGACACATCAGACTCCTACCTTGCTGGTCCACTGTGTAGATGTACAGTCAGCAACGATAGCTCATCTGCTGCTGCACAGTTTGTGTTGGTCATCCTCTAGTCCTTCATCAGTGGTCACAGGACGCTGCCCACAGGATGCTGTTGGCTGGATAGTTTTGGTTGGTGGACTATTCACAGTCCAGCAGTCACACTGAGGTATTTAAACACTCCAGCAGCACTGCTGTGTCTCATCCACTCACACCAGAACAACACACACTAACACACCACCACCTCGTCAGTGTAACTGCAGTGCTGAGAATGATCCATCACCCTCTTGTCTGGTTCTGTGGGGGTCCTGACAATTGATGAGCAGGATTAGGGGGATAATGAAGTATGCAGAGAATCAGATGGACTACAGCCTCTAACCATAGAACTATATGGTATGCACATTAATGGCACCTATATGGCTCTTATCTGTTGATTTTAGCTGTTGTGGAAATACAAAATAGGAGTGGGTCGTAAAACAGGGTTCTTACATTTGCATTTGCATCAAACAGTGTGACACATTTCCAGGACAAAAATATTATTTAAGTCTACAACCACATATTGATCTAAAAGAACTCCATTGTATCTACCTGTATATTTTAGGACAGATTTTAAGACAGATCCTGGTTATGTTCTAGCACATGATCTTAGTAGATCAGTAGATAGTGGCCGTTGGCAAACACCTTCCATAAACTACAGAAAACATGCAAAAACCTCTTTCAGTTATTACCCTTCTAAAACCGTGAAACTCAGTTCCACTTTAGACCTATTAGACAGTCAAGCTCAGTGTGGACTTTTAAGACACAAATACAAATGTATGTCTTTAACTTGCCATTTCATTTGGTATTTATCTTTTTAACCTGATCTGTGTTATTGTTATATCTGAGTTTAAATGAACACTCATAGTTTCTTCTACTACTGTTAAGCTTTATCACCCATCAGTAAAGCAGTTTAAGCTTCTACCAGTGTGAAAAGTACTCTCTAGCCCTTTATGTTCTGCTCAACCTTTTGGTAGAGCACATTTTGAGTCACTATATCTTAATGTAGAAGGTGTTGAACTTGATTGTGCCATCTCTACCAATTGGCAGAGGTATGTTAGGTTAAAAAAATCCAGACTTCTAGTAGATATGCCTTTACTGTTCTGATCCATAGAGGAAGCAAGCAACAAGTAAATCACCCCACACATTTTTGGATTTGTGGGTTGTTTTTGGGGGGGGTTTCAAACTAAGCATATTTTTTCAGCATATTATAGTTTTAGAGGTTTTAATGAACAGAATTATATAACTAGGTACAACAACAATGAATCTAAAATGGGAAAAATAATTAGCAAAAAGATTTCTATGCTAAGCTAATGTAATTAAAATTGATTATTTGCTTTATTATTATTACACCAAACAAATAAAAATGCAGAAAAAAACTTTTAATTTTTCTTGGTAGGGACATTAAAGGGTTAAATAAACATTTACACATTCATTTATTATGTCATTTACTGTTCCAGCAAATTAATAGAACTGATCATCGTGTAATTGTGTAAACTATACTGGTTTTATTATTACTGGTTTGTAACACACCCTCACAATCCACCATAAGAGTGGAAGGGAGCAAGAGAAAAAACATCTCAAGCTTTAAAAAGACAAAATGTCATCACAGGCACCTCTCAAGCGAGCCCCATGACAGCTTTTAAAATCTTCCTCTCCCCTCCTATCCCTCGCTTTTCTCCATCAGGTGAAATGTGATCAAAAGATGTTCAAAACTACTGCCAGGTCCCACCATCCCATCCCGACCCCCTCCACTGAGGTGTCACCTTGAAGCGCCTCCCTTTTGAAGAGGCATGTGAGTGGCTGGCAGTGCAGATAATTGGGGCTGCAGCGGGAAGGCCAGAGAAGTTTTAATTCCCTAGTGTTCCAACTTGGTGCCTCCTTCTCAGCAGTTTCATCTCATAATCCGAAACCAGAGTAATCAGAATCACATTTATTTGCTATTACATAACACATACATGGAATTTGTCTTTGCATATAAACTGCAACCCTATTTTGATAGTACTAACATCCTGAGCTTTAAAGCAGTTCTTAGCATTTGTGCTTAAGTTGTGGGGGGGACACACTCCTTGATTTGCTCCTTTATGATGTTTCTGTACCTTTCACACACCGCCTGTAATGTGTCTACCATGCTACAGCCACCATTTGAGCAGACAGAGAGCACAATAGAAGGTCAATAGTGGGATTGATGATCCAGAAAAGCTTAAATGACAGTTTCAAATGCCATTTACTTTAGGAGAGGTTTACTGCAAACCATAAAAGCCCTCTGGTCACCTTTAGAAGGCACAGAGAGGTCGAAAGTGAGATGCACTACTGAAGCATCCTGCTCAGCGATCCCACTGACTCTGCGTTATGGACTATGCCGTTATGATTTACGGTTCAGAGAAAAAAAGCACTTTCTCTCAGCTCTTAACACATTACCAAGTGTGTGTGTGTGTGTGTGTGGAGGGGCTTTGGGTAATCCCATCAGTGTGTGGGCAAAACATTTTCATTTCATTTCAAAGAGGGACGAGCATATCCTCCCCCGAACTTAGACAGAATCTCCCTAAGCCCTCCCTGCTGACGGGATGTGTGTGCGTATGCATGTAGCGATTGAGGGCTAGCATCATGCTGATTTTGACTGGAACCGGAAAATCAATTGGGCTGCAAATACAGCTAGTGTCCAGAAGAAGCAGGAGGTGAGGTAATTACAGTGTGCAGAGGAAGAGGCCTAAGGAGATGTGTTTTGTATGTGTAAGTGAGAAGGAGAAAGAAGAGAGACGGAGGTAAAAGTAGGAGCTGCTTAAGTCCTGAAACTCTATAGAATAACTTGTTTTATTTACTTACAGAGTTCACTGTATTAGTTATTGATTTCTTTACTGTGAGATACTTATCATACATATTATAGGACAATTTTGTCTGTAAGTGTTTCTGGAACATGCAGAACTTATAAAACTATAAATACCATACAGTCATTACGGAATCTACAGTTCTGTTAATCATTCTGAACAATTGTTTGATTTTAGGGAAAATGCATTTTTTTCCAAGATTGCAACTTAATAATTTTGTTATTCAAAGAAAAGTTTCACTGTATTAGAAACAGTATTTCATTGTCTTAGAAAAACAGCATATATCCGGTAATACTGATACTGATACTAATAACTGAAGATCTCAAATAAACAAATGGATCATTAATTATTATAGACAGTTACTTTACAGTGAAACTGTCCACTTGAGCAATCTGTATTAACCTTTTTTAACCAAAAGCTCAGACTGTATGGGTTAAGTGAACATATGAAGTGCCCTAGCATATTTCTAGTAGGCTGCATTAGCAAAAGTTGCTATATAAACCATACAAGCAGCTCTGAAAGAAATAGGCAACTAATTATCCTATGATATTTTGGTGTACATGCAGCAGCAGCATTCAAATACAACATTATTATTAACACAGATTAGCCAAAATCAAAATAATTGACTGGATGATGTCATGTTTGGAGCACAACTCTGCATATGCCGATTGTGATCTTGCATCTCCAATTTTACCCTCTCACAATTGAGACTAAACAGTTGTGTTGCCATAAGAAACCATTTGTTAGCGAGGCTAATCAGGGGAAAAAAAGATTTTCATGAGAGCATAAAGATTGCACTCATTGGAGCGATGGAAAAAGGTCATGGGGTCTAATAAGTCCAGACTGACCTGAAGTACGTGTCAGGATAAGAAGGGAAGTGCATGAAGGGAGGCACCCATCATGCAGAATGCCCAGTGTACAAGCTTCTGGGGGTCCTGTTATGATTTGGGGTTGCTTCAGTCGGTCAGACTGAGGTTTCTCAACATTATGTAGCAGTCAGCTAACCACCTGAATGTACTGAATGAGCAGGATATCACAGTAATGGATTTTTTATTCCCCAATGGCATGGACATATTCCAGGACGACAGTGCCACGATTCACTGGGCTCAGCTTATGAAATAGTGGTTCAGGGAGCATGAGGAATCATTATTAACACATGAATGGGTAACTACAGCGTCCTGACCTTAACCCCACTGTGTCTTTGCAATGTGCTGCAGAAGACTTTACAGAGTGGTGCCATTCTCCAGTCATCAGTACAAAACTCTGGATGGAAATAAACGTCATGACAATGCATAAGGTTGTTTTTTGCCTGACTGTGTATGTCAAACTCGGATGAAACATAGTTACGGACACTTTCCATAAACTGTTACCTCAGCCAACTCTTTGCCATCAGTGGTGCAGCTACAAGCTGCTAGGCCACCAAACTAATTGCCCACAATGCTGCGGCCTACCAGCACCCACAGATAACAGGAGCATGACGAGAACTTCACAATAGAGTGACCGCAAGGCCTTGGTGATGTGTTGGGCACTTAAAGACATTGATTTCCACAGTGTGATCCTTGCAAAGCAGTGACCAAGAGGAGGTGGAGGAGAGAGAGAGCACGAAGAGACACTTAACGTAGTCTCCTGAAGCAGAGCAGCACGCTACGCCTTTATGGATTTTAACGAGGAGACAGCGATCTGACTCTGATAATGAGCGACTGGCGGAATTCCCAGCACTGCTGAAAATGTCAGCGCTGAGGAAAGAAAAACATGAGAGAAAAACTAACTGAAAACTTATCAAAACAGCCTCCTCGCACCAGTTTTGGAACCTTCTCCCAGCCTACAGAGACTGTACTCACTTAGGAGGGCCCCGACTCCAAATTAGACCCAATTAAATGTGGCAGTGACATTTACAGGCATGATAAAACATAGTTATATGCTGTTTAGCCCCTTGTTTTCAGGATAGATGTCCTATTTGTGCAGGGAAATGTGTGCTCTAGATCCCATGGTCCCATGCAACGAAGACTGAAGTAGTTTTGATTGCTTGACCCTGATTTGCAGAGCAGCGCTAATAGTCTCAGTTAATGAGGGTTTTACTAGAGCCGATCAGAGTTTACTGGGACATGCAGGGTCTATAGGAGCGTCTCCTCTCCGTGCAGTCGGCTTATGAGGTTGGCCTCGCAAATTGACCCGGAGATTTATTAACCAATTTTCAAAAGGTCCCCAAACCCGGCGCTCTGCCTACAGTCAGAGACCCAGGAATTAGTGCCTCAATAGATTTCACTTTTTCATTTGAATACAGATAGGTTGGAACACTGGCTGCTCTAAATCGAGGCTGCTAGTAATGAACTGCTTCTTGCCATCAGGCTCAGAGGATCAAAGCCAGAAGGGTTATTGAGACGTCTCAACACCGACCTGCGAGACTTCTTCACAAAGCCTTTTCCTGCACAATAACAGAAGGTCAACCTGGCAATCAGTTTCTCAGACAGCTTTATTTTTCTATCCCGAGTGCAAAATCTCACAATTTCAAGACGTCACACTTTATCACTTACTCATATTAAGCCATGGCCTCACCAAGTGTTTCTATGCATATAAAAAGAGGATTTCTGTAAAAAGAGAAGTGTGATCCCCAACACTTTATCATCACCTGCTAGACATGACTGAACACCTCTACTCTCTACACCACATATCCAGTTCTGTTCCTTTTGCTCCAATGGCCTTTACACTTTACACACCCTGCCAGAGTGCAATGGTCAAACAGCAAGGGGCCTGTGTACCAGTGAGAGGTCAAAGTTCAGAGAGCCATGGTGAGCCAGCCAGCGATGAAAAGTACACCACCAACTGGTGCCAGTTTGCTGAAGGAGGAGTCACCCGTTATGGCCTGGTAGTAGAGAGGACCACAGAAGCTGCTCATGCCTGCCAGAAGAACAGCACCGGCCTATAGACAGAAAGGAGACATCAAGTCTAGAAAAGTAGTTAACAAGTCAAGATGTGTTACATACTTTAACTGAAATATGATGAATATATACAGTGGCTCCCAAAAGCATTTGTACATTTGTTCCATAGTTAATAAAGTTCATAGACATTTCTACTTCTGTGCTTTACAGTACACTTAGTGCAGTCTGCTTGAAATTGTTCACCAGGCTTTATCAACAACACGACCATGAGTCTAAAGTTTATGCTAAAAATGCTTTTCTCTGAAAGACAGCAGTGAATTGTAAACTGTCTTTTATGGGTATTTCATTTAAACAGCACACAAAAGAGATATTTAATATAAACTTTATATCTAATATCTTTATATCTTATATCTATATCTACTTTTTGGTAAATATTTATATAAATTTGACATATGCTGCCAAATGTTGCCACGAGGCAATGAAAGAAGTTTATGGAATTATCAAAAATGTCTGTTTTGGGACTTTCCACAGGTAAGCAAGTGAATTTAATAGGAGACACTAACATGACTGGATATCAAATCATTCAAAGCTCAGTCAGACTGCAAGCAATTTGAACATTTACAGTCTTTGAAATTATTAATGGAGAGAAACCTCTGTGCACTTGGGAAGAGTTTAAAAACCCTTTGTAAGTAAACACAGTTTGTCACTTTACGTGCAAATGCAAGTTAAAGTTTAAATTAAACTCGAATGCACAGCAGAAGCCATACATTAACAACATCCAGAAACCCTGCTGACTTATCTGGACTAAAGCACATCTGAGCAGAACTGTATGTTGTGGTCTGACTAGTCCACATGTAGAACTGTTTTTGTAAGTAATGGACATCAAGGTTCTCCAGGCCAAAAAAGGAAAAGGACCTTTCACAATCCAGCATCTGCCATGATGTGCAGGCGTGTTAATTTCAATGGCATGGTTAACCTGCACATCTGTGAAGGCACCAATAAAGCTGAGGGATGACAATCCCAAGCCACATTCTGCACCAGCTACAACAATTTGGCTTGCGGGTGCAGGTGCTTGACTGGCCTGCCTGCACTCCAAATCTGTCTCCCATTAAAAACGTGTGACACATTATGAACATAGGACAACTGTTAAAGCAGCTGAAGTGTTATCAAGCAAGAATGGAGAAAATCCACTTTCACTACTTTAAAACGATTTTAAAGTTTACCAATGGTTAAATGTGTCTAAATTAATTTTGCTAAAACTGACGCAATATGCATTTTCCCTTGAGCATTTAAATAATTATGTATATCGGTCTGTCTATCTAGCAATTAGTTATCTACATAGTTAGTTAGCTGTCTATGGTGTTTGTACGTACCAGAGCAGGCTTCCTGCAACGAGAGGCTCCTAACAGGGCTAGAGTGTGGTAGTAATGATAGGTATTGGCCGTGCTGAACAGCTGAGGGTAATAAAGTAAACTTGTTAGATCCATCAGTTAAAGTCATTGTCCATATATCATTATACCAATATAATTTTCATGACATATATGAAATACAATTTTAAAGCTAAAGAAAATGTATTTCTAAATTTTGAGATAAACTCTGACAAACACACACACCTCTCTCTGGTATTCATCCCTGTTACTCAGCCTGAAGTCTGAGGCAAAAAGAGAACTTTCAGTAGACACAGGCAATAGTTATCACTGTCCTGATAGATCACGTTACATTACTTCACAATATGCTTATATCAGTACATCAACGGCACTGCATGTTTCATTATAAAGAGAGTAGTCCTGTCTAATTGGGTTTACTGCGGCACTGTATGTGAAATGCCCTATGACCCAAGAGGATAAGAGGTTTAGATGATGAATGAATGCCGAATAAAATCATTGTACTTGTAGCTTTTAATAGTAGTCTTTAAAAGTGGTGATACTGATTCTTTCTTTGTCTAAGCCAACTTATCAAATCTAAAACTTAACTGTGATACATGTTATGCATTGTGAAACTGCTATGATATTATGTTTCAGCTGTTGCTTTCACCTATAGCCTTCATTATTATCCAGGTCATTATCAAAAATAACATGTCAGGTGTAGAAATAATGGTATTGTTAATGTCTCTCATTACTATAATGGGTTATGTGGGATGAATGATAAAGTCCATTAATTTGGAAAAAACATTCCATGTAAAACAGTGGATATAAACAACGTCATTCAGAGTGATTTGATGTGAATTTGACAGTGGTGGTGATAAGAACATGGAGCGATACAATAGAAACTTCTTAAATCTTATCTGTTAGGTGACCATAACAGCCTCAGTAAAGACTGAATTTAGGAGAGAATATATTACAGAACAACAATTCTTCATAATCTCCATTAACTCCAGATAAGAAAACATCTATCTGCATTGGAAAATGGTGCTTTCACTTCAGTTTTAAACATTACAGACACTGCATAATTTCCACTGTCCCCTCCCAGATAGCAAGCATATATCGGTCCACTGGCTTGATAAGGTCAGCACCCTGCTGACTGTTTGCCACGGCTGGTCCACCCAGATTATTGTCCTGCGTACAAACTAGTCTTTAATCACTTTAAACTGAATTTATATGCACCCAGACTTTGAATTGTAGACAACAATCTAAGATGGAAAATATTATGACTATGCCTAATGTAAAATGATTTAGGAGAAGATGCTGTTCCTGACACAGTGCTAGATAAAGATCATTTACTGAACTAATTTAGGGGAAATAAAGGGAAGATAAATCAAATTGGCTGTAAATTTAAAATGACCAATAGAAAAAGTGGTCTGTTATCTAATGATCTATTGATGGAATCTAATGACAATTTAGCCAGATCACCTTTCATGTATCCCTCCACCATGAAGTGGTTAAATTACATTTTCAGACCACAAATGAATCACACATCTATTGTAAAACAATGTCTCAGACATCAGACGGCGTACTGATACCCGTTTTATGTAATAGATGTTTGTGAGGGAGCTTTTAAAGTAGTTAAACCCCTCAGACGTCTGGTTCTTATGGCCACCATTGTGAACAATTCTAACTCAGCAAGTTTATCTAGAACGGCGCATTTCACACCAAACCACTCCAAATGACTTTATGTACATCATGATCAATTAATTATGCAGAAAGTCTGAAAATTCGGTGGGGTTCCCCTTTAAAGATGGCGCTTCTGCGCCTGCGCGAACCTCTGGGGACTGACAAGAAAAGTTACGTGACATTGAGCGAGTCGCCTCCACAACACAGACAGATTTCACTCACGAACGGGGGTTTCTCACTGAAGTAAACCCGACGTGAGGACTACACAACAAGAACGACCATGGTTTCTTACGCTATCGGTCAGACTAGACGTGTGTCTTGATCTGGTTTATTAAGTGCTGCTGTGTGAAACAGTCACGGGTTAGTAGCTGAGATAACGCAGCAGTAAGTCTTACCATGAGCTCCGTATGCGCCGGCGGAGACCGCCAGAGCTCCGCTCAGAGCCGCTAACCTCTGCACGACTAACGACGCGCTCATAACTCCTCTCTCTGTCTGTCTGACTTTCTGTGTTTGTGAGAGAAGACGAGCAGAGAAACAGCCCACCACAAATACAAACAGCACTCGCTCTGAATCCCACCCCCTCCGCCGTTTCCTGCTTCCGCTTCCATCACGCTGAGCCAACATGGCGCCTCGCGGCACAGTTTCACTGCACACAGAACAATCCGGCCCTGCATCATCAGTAGTTTTAGCACACTGAACAAGATTAACACACTTTAGATCAGTATGATGAATAGATGTGTTATATTATATATAAAATGCAAATTCCACACATGGAAGCCAAAGAACTGGAAAATGCTACTGACAAATTTTCATCAGGCTCCTTTTGATTAAAGGCATCTATATGCCAAGTGGAGCTGATGAAATGGACGAGAATAGATACACGGAGGTACCTAATGAAATGGCCATCATAACAATAATAGCTGCACCCAGAAGGAATGGTTGGATTGCAATGCTGGCTGGAGATAAAGATTACCTCCACACACGGATTCGTGGTCGTCTCCACCAAGACAAAAGTGGGACTCGTCACTAAGGATGACCTGCTGCCATTCTGAGTCACCGCAGTAGTGTCGTGCCTGAGTCTGGCACGACACCATTGCGGTCTTTGGAGACGTTGACGTGGTGTTAAGGGCAATCATCGTGACGGTCTACATGCATGCAGTCCTGCGTCGTGCAGCCATCTGCCAATGGTGCTGGCACTAACAGGATGACTCACGGAGGGCATCACTGCTTGCTGAATGTCCACAGTTGTGGCTGTTGGGTCAGTCAAGTACGGCGATAAGGCCCGTCATTGTCCTTTGTTGTCCTTTTCAAGTTTTGGACATAATTTAAATATAATTATTGGCCTGTACATTGTGTGTAAATTTCATGCTGACTGACCAAAGAAATTGCCAACGTTACTTGGAATAATTTCTGGTTCCATTTACTTACATTAAACTAAAATATGTTTGTTACTATTTTTGAGGAACAGGGTTTGTTCTGACAGCAGCAATGGACCATCATGTAAATTGGGCCAGATAAAGTTGGAGCATCATAGTGCTTTAGAATTTTACAGGCACAGTAACTGATCTTGCATTGTTGCTGCAGTGCTGGTCGGCATGTGACTAGTGCAGGGCAGACCGTTTCATGAAGTGCAAGTCATAGGGTAAGTAAGCATGACATAGCAAATTTCACTCGTCACTAGTAAGAGTGATAAAGAAGTTCTAAGTAAGCTTAACAACAAAGCAGGATCTTTTATGAACAATGTTTTAACAGCTTATGTTAAAAGAAAATACAGTGTTAATGACACTGTATGACACACACACACACCTTACCCCTACACACACATAGAACAGACACAAAGTCCATACCCACAGTCATTTAGCCCCATAGAGATAAAAGTGCTGTTCTTTCTTTATTATGGCCAGTTTATCTGACTAGCTGGCCCGTATTAATGTCTTGCCTGAGACCTGCTAATATTTTAACTCTCAGAATTAATAATCAGATTTTCACATTTGTAACTATTCAGGAGACCCATGCAAATTCATACAAATATCATTCGATCTCACACATAGCTTATATAACAGTCTTATTAACTTAAAAAACAAGTTGTTTAAAACTTTGCCTTGACTTGATAAGTTAACAGAAGTTAACAAGTTAACAAGAATTATGTTGACTGATTTGAAGTTCAATAAACTCAACATTTTAAGTAGTACTTGTATAAGTATTAGTAGTTGTAGTATTAGTAGTTGTAGTATTAGTAGTAGTTGTAGTAGTAGTATTAGTAGTTGTAGTAGTATTAGTAGTATTAGTCAGTTATGCTCATTATGCCATGATCTTATTTTATTAGTCATCATATCATATCTTTTAAATGAAATTTTTAAATATCTTTGAACATAATGCTGTGACATTTGCTCACCTCGGCAATGTCTTGGTTACTCATTACTCATTGGTCACCATGAACTGGTGGACAGGCTAAATAATATTCATCAGTAATATTATCCTCCACATAGAGACCCTCTGTAGCATGTTTGTGTTGTGCTGCTCCATTATAATTGCACTGATATTCTGTTATGGAGCATGTCAGCGAGGATATTCTTATGTCTGCAACTGTTTTCACAGTTATCGTTGTAAGCGCCGCTCTCACTGCTCATGTCTGCAGCAAGCTGCTTTCTCCCCACTAGCAGCATGCACAGCTCTAACAGGTTGGGTGAAAAAGTGGGAAGCATGCTGATAAAACTAGCCTTTTGGTAGCAACAGGAAGTATCAGACACGCCTACAGTTCACCTATTGGCTGCACCAACTCTTTGCCAGGCCTGGAAATGGTTGTGCTAAAAACATTTGAATTTTATGTGACCCATGAATCTGCCCCACGCGGCAAAAATCCATATCCACACCTCACATCCCACTGAAAATAATGCATTTGAGAGGGGTGAATTTTCCACATCCCATGTGAAAGCAGCTTGAAGGATTTCTAATGTGATGGTGTGCTGAAAGAAAACGCTATAATATTAAGAAGTAGGGAATTCTCACAAGGATCTTGACCAAAGTTCCGGTCCATAACTCATCTTTACTTAAAAAAGTGAATATTCTGGTAACAGCTACCCAATATTTTTTGAACTAAACAGAACACAGGCGTACTCTGACGGCACAATATTGTGGCAAACTTAAAGTACCAGTCAAAAACACATTTACTCAAAGAAGGTTTCCTATGTTTAGCTTAATGCTTTACGTTAGAATAAAAGTGAAGACATCAAACTATAAAATAGCACTCATGGAATTATACAATCCACCTTGAAAACCTCCAAAATGAAACTTTACAAGAGGATAAAACAGCTTTCTTAACTTGCAGTGGAGGCTGATATAAGAAGCTTTTTTCCTAAGCAGTTTTGGATCAATTCTATTGGTCTGTCCATCATGAATATTCATAAAATTGAAAGGGGAACTAGAGCTTTTAAACTGTGTAAAATAAAATATTTTTTATATATTTAAGAAGTTTTGTATTGCAACAAAATCTATATCAGAGGTGGCGATATGGGACAAATATAATACTGTGATACATCACAAGTATATGCGGTGTATCAGGATATTTATGTTTCTCATCAGCTGGAACTGTTAAGCTTAAGCCTGGAGAGTCTTTAAGATGACCAGAAACATCCATCCATCCGGGTGTGTCTAAACGTTTGACTCGTACTGTAGTTAACAAGAACAGGACATTAACAGTATCACTAGAACGTCTGGAAAGAATAAGCCTATTACAGATGAAAGAAAGAAAAGGCTCAGTTGAGCTGTAAGTGTGTTTTTGTAAGGGCAGTGTATACCCAGCTTTTCATCACCACCACGGAATGGGCTAGAGACGTTTACAGCAAAGATACTCATTTCAGAATAGACCTTATCTAGTATGTCATCTGAAGATACGTTTCCACAGTGTCCAGCCAACAGGTAACTGTTTCTGTATTCTTTCAAGCTTTATATCGACCTGCATGACCCCAATTCAGTGTCTAAAAATCCAACAGCCCTTTTTACCTTGCTTGTTCAAAGACTGGGCCCTAAAATGCATAATTCATTCAGCGAGCTAAATTATATGAATGTGATTTTTATGAATTATTAATAATCTGCCATTTCACTCCGAAAAAAAGTTATTATCTAAGTCCCCGGGTTTATAGAGGCCCGTACAGCCCTTTGCAGTCTTAGCCCAAAATAGCAGTGGATAGTGTGCAGATCCGACTGTCGTGTTAGACTCATAAAACCAATTATATTCGCATAATAAAGTGCAGAGAAAATGCGCAGCGCTTTTATTTCCCTCTGCTCTTGTTTGGGGGGATGGGAGAGCTTCATGTTTATTTAATTCCATCTCTCGGCAGTGGAGTTCAGAAAGGAGCTGATAGATCACTGGATTTCGGAGTTTCCAGTGGGGGGCGCTGTTATACTAACCCCCCTAAAGAAAAGTGAAGCACTTGCATGTAAGAAAGGAAAAAAAACACACACAAACGAGTGGAGTTATACTGTAAATTTATGATGCTTTCAGAGCTCACTCTTCAAACGATCCGGTCCTAGAGTCCCATTTTTATAATTACCACACTTTAATTACGACCTAATTAAAAACAAGCCTGTTAGCTTCGTATGTGCACATGACCAAGTCGAGCCTGAAGTGAAAGGTGTAGGCATGCAATCAATCAGCTTCTGCTTGACTCTGAACTGACTTGCACACACACCCCTCACGGATGCTTTAGTTGCTTAATGCAATCAAATCCTCACAGCAATGTTCCAACATCTAGTTGAAAATTCTGGGCATATCACACTCAGTGTAAAAGAAGATCCTTGCTGACATGCTCCATAACAAAATATCAGTTTAATTATACTCATACTTCTACTCATCCTCAGAAGAATAGTTGCATCCAGAACGAATCAACCACCATCAATGAAACTTGGTGGCTAGGTTTGACATTGTGAGACACGCGAATGATTCAAGTTTGTGACATAAGCAAGGACACACTTTATCGCTGTACCTGACTGACCCAACAGCCATGGTTGTGGACATTCAGTGAGCAGTGATACCCTCCATGAGTCATCTTGTCAGTAGCAGCATCATCGGCAGGCAACTGTATGACACAGAACTACATGCAAGCCGACCATTATGACTACTGGCCTTAACACCACTTCAACATCGCCAAAGACTGCAATGGTTTTGTGCCAGACTGTCATGGAGTGACTCAGAATGGCGGCGGGTCATCTTCCTGCTTTTGTCTTGGTGGAGATGACCAATAAATCCATATGTATATACAGAGGCACCGTGGTCAGCGCCAAGATGAATGGTTTGTTGTCACACGTCACAAAATCTGCAAGAACTGTGTGAAAATATTCAAGCTGCATGGGATGAATTATTACAGGACACCATTAGGGACTTCTACAACTCCATGCCGAGACGTCTGGCATGTTGCGTTAGCAAACATGGCAGCCCAACGCCATACAGAGAGACAATTCTGTATGTGTAGCTCAATAAATATTGCCCATATCAGTCTAAATTTATCATCATTTATTGTCCCTGGTAACCTTTATCTTCCTACCCAATTGCATTGCAATCTGACACTTCCTTCTGGGGGCAACTATTCTTCTCATGATGAGTGTATAATGGAGCACCACAATAGAAACATGCTACCGAGGGTCTTTGAGCTAGTTGAGCGCTGTCACTCCACAATATGTGAAGGAAGTGGAACATAATATTATTGATTATTATTATTTTGCCTGCCCATTAGTGCATGATGACATAACCAGTAACCAAAACATTTTCAAGATGAACAAAAGTTACCATATTTTGTTCGAGGATATGGTAATTTATTACTCCCAGAAAGTCAATGTTGGATGAGCATTTAACATGTAATGAGTATTTTGTTGCTGTCCAAAGAGAAACATGTATCTCCATTTCTTGTAAATTTTTACTTTTATGCATCATTTCAACAGAACAGCTGCTGTTTACACTGTGTGACAATTTCATGATAAATGGACCAAAAGAAATGACCCAATATTGTTTGGAAAAAAGCCTAGTTCCATTGACTTACATTAAATCAGATTAGGTTTTTAGTCTCTAAGGCCATTTTGGAGATACTTGTTTTTGTTTGGACAGTGATGATTGGCAAGTGTGCCTCTATCCTCTTTCTCTCCTGTAGGTAACCACAATTGAGAGCATAGCCCTCCCAACCATCCATTCCATTCACTCGCATTGCGCTGCAGGAGAAGCTGAAGTACCTTACCATCATTTTTTTCCACATGAGAACAACATGCAGTTCTGCCGTACATCGCTGAGCTGGATCTGATTGTTAGATCAGATTGTTGGGTATGTTGTGTTGCTCCATTATATTATTCCCAGTAAATTTTTTTACAGCCATTTATGGAGCGCAAGTGCATCAGCAAACAGGTCCTCTAATGTCTAAGGACTATATAACGTGGCAGTGTTCTGAAACAAAATACTCTTGTACTTTCAAAATCCTCCTTTTCTTCTCTTCTTTCATCTGTGTGCAAGCAGCAATATCAAACAATGACATGCTATGCCAAACAAAACAATAGAGCAGTTAGGAAACGTTCCCTTAGTCAAAGCACATACTCCAAAGTCACCCTGCCAATCTTTCACAAGGGTTTCACCAAAGAGCATGTTTTTCTGAAGCTTGGGACAGACGTTCCTCTCTTAAACTCTCACTCGCTGTCAGTCATGTTATGATATTATTTAAAAATCTTTTTAAAAGCCACTCGACATCCTCAGAAATGGCAGCAAGCTCTCGAAATCAAACCCGCTCCCAGTCAAGACCTTGAGGTACAGCTGATCCTCCTACTGACCGTGTTTCAGCAGCTGAATCTAGTTCATTGTGTCCTTGTAGTCCTTGTGGGGTGATGGATTGAGTCTCGTGGTGGTTCAGTAAGTGTTCTTTTGACCATGGAGTGGATTCATAAGGATATGTATGCCAGACATCCTCTTTTCACTCATTTCGTAACCCAAATCTTTATAGCTTTAAGACATTATACAGCTCTATAAGGGTGGGGATCTTTAGAGCACCTCATTATTTGATTTTTGATTTTGGATGGGATTATGTAATGATGCTCCTCTATTGTTGATGTCTGTATCCTACGTTACAGTTTGTTCCCTGCAGGTACTAACTGTTCTGTCTTTAGCTAATGTTTGTAACATTAGCTGATTTCATTTCAATGTTCACAAAAATCACATATTAAATACCATACTAAGCAATTCAACATTTGTTTGAAACACTTCCACCTCTTGTGTCTTAACAGCGCTCCCTGCTGGAGAAACTGGAGACTGCTACATGGGCTCTATTCCAGTAAATGAGTCATTTCCAGTGCTGCAGTCCAGAATTCACTTTTGGGAAACTATAAAGTATTCTATTTTCATAATTGTGCAACTTATCATTGGAAATTATTGGGGCATACTGTACAGAAAATGCTGAGAATTGTCCTAATAGGGCATGTCCTGCTCTGGGAGACCCCCAGCATCTTTTTAACTTTGCATGCTTTATGTTGTTACTTTGAAGCTTTATAGCTCTGTAAATCAGTCAGACAACGTTAAACTTAATTCTAAACTTTATCAGTATTACTGGAATACTCTGTTAGCTGGTTTTACTTCATACACACAAAACTGGTGACCAATTTGTGATGGCAGACACGTGCATCAGTAAGAGACTGGGCTGAATCTGGGCTGCTCCAAAGTATCTTACTTTCTGAAGTCTCTGGACATGCATGGGTAGATTTACAGTAATGGAAACAACGGGTCTATACAAAATCCATATCATATCATTTTAAAGGCAAAGCTTGTGGTTTTCTTTACCTTTTGCTTGAAAATGTTTGCCCTTTTTGCACATTTCTTCAGCTTTTTGATTACCCTAATCCTGAGACTAACCCTAAACCCAAACCATGCACCAGTAGACAGGAAAAATAACATTAACCAATGATGTCATGTTTCATTGCACCCTTCCACCACCCCTATGCATCACCTTGCTTTTAGCTGAATGAAACTGCTTGGCTAGCTCAGAGACCTTCTCTGATACCACAGCAAAAAAAAAAAGGCAAATCAAAGCAAAAATAGTTGATTTCTGATTCACAGTGACTTTTTATTTGATTGTATTTGTCCCTTTCCAATTTCACAAACCTCAGAACAACTAAATATTGTGATATGTGTCATGTGTTGTATAAATTTGAAATTTTATCATCTCTGTCAAGCTATAAAGATGAAATATTATTTCACAAGACAACAGAACATTAACAGCATGACTAGTAGTAACCCCCATGGAAAGAATAGACCAATTACATTTTATATCTTACATCTTATTTCACACAATGGTGAAACTATGAGCTATAAGTTTGTGGCAGGCTTTATGAAGCTAATTTCTAAGCAGTGTATAAAAGGTCAGTATAAGAATATATTTTGGTCTAAATGATAAAACTGCAGATACAGTTCCCCAGTACCCAACCAACATGACCCCAGTTCAGTATTTAAAAATCAAAGAGTGCTTTTTTTACCTTAACTGTTCAAAGACAGAGCCCTACAATATATGCATAATTCATCCAGTGAGCTAAATTATATAAACGTGATTTTGTATGAATTCTTAATAATCTGGCATTGATTATGTGATCAATTCAGAATTGTTCAAGAGAGAATTGGGATACATTTCAGAATACATAATTTTTCCTACCCCTACTGCTCTAAAAGGTTCACAGGCTTCCAGTCTTTGCTCTTATAACTACAGAATGACTCAGCTAGTTTCCAGGTAGTTACTGAATAAGGCTTGGGCTGGAAGCTTAAGAAGAACTGAAGGAGTTACATCTCCATTATACACAGCCATTAGACCTACTACTTGCAGAGATGTACTCTACAATGTTGATGTCCTGATGGCAATGTTTTGAAGGATGCCTTGATATGGCACTGCTTTGGTTCCTGCTCGACTCAACTTCGCCTCTGTGCCGGAATATGGAGCTTCAATAAAACATCAGATGCAGCACTCTGTGCTGATGTATCTGGAAACCAGTACCTTGGCATTCTAATCATGAGGAGAGCTTTACAGAGTACAGGAGGCGACTCCTAAGCGGTAATAGGTAGTGCTGGTTGAGGCCTAAAAGAGGAAATCTCAATTTTTTTTCAGGAAGTGTCTTTAAATATATTTATTACTTTATTCCTACTTCTGATTACCCAGATAAAGCATAAGTATATTTTAATGTGCTAAAAATGTTCTTATATATGTAATTAATATGTACTTAAGTATATCTAAGTGAATCTTAGTGGTGTCTCAAAACAGAACAGTTAAATACAATAAGTTCTATTTTCTATATGTATAATATATAACAATTTCTATATAATATTCTATTAGCACTACTTGTATATATTTAGCATACTAATTACATAGGTTATGAAAATAGCACACTTTTTACTGCAAGGAAGTACACTGAGTTAAGAGCACCCCCGAATGCCCAGCCCCCAAAACAACCTTTTTAATTTCAGCATTGATAGTTAACAAGTAGCCAAATATGTGTGGTGTGGCCATTCCACCCGCTTATTTACCCGCATGTGCATTTGTGTATTTGTTCTTTTGTTCTTATGAAGCTATTTATGATTAAGAAAACTAAAACTAAAAATGTGTCACTTTTATATGTTAATAGTGTTAAATCAGGTGGTAAATCAGCGTTCTGTGAGCACCATTTTCCTTTACAATGTTGTATATTTTATGTCTCGGGTCTGCATGCATTTCATAAAACTTTCAAAATGATATAGACCAAATCCTGATCATAAAACTACCGTAAAAATGGTCTCTAAGGCTTCAGGGAACATATACATGTTGTATACAACTATGTTCTGTAATGATTTTGTTTGTTTTTAGAGACTTTTAAGTCCATAAAAATCACTGGGAGAACAAATTCCAACAAGACCAAAATAACTACGATTACTCCCTTCACCACATAAAACTGTCCAACCTGAATAGTTTCATTTAGTATTGTACATTGTTTCTTCTAATCTAGTGGATGACTTTGTTTATTTCTAAATATGTGAATTATGTTGAATTATATGTCATATATGGAATTCCCCTTTAAAAGCTATGAAATTAATGATATTGTAAGTTGACAACAGGTGCTTCCTGCAAAGTTTGTTCTTGTGCTTGTGTTCCAACCCAACTCTTCTGTAGATGCAAGTGTTCAAGACATAGGAAACAAAATTCTCTTAGGTAGAAACTGTTATACACTCTGGTTACATGGGTTTGCTCAAAACTCCACAACAGACACCCTACATTTCCTACAGCTCAGTGCATTATGGGCGTTCCATGTCTCTGAGTATCAGGATTATGTCCAGACAGTGACTGTCCACATAAAAATGGGTGTTGTGGAAGAGTACATGGACCCAGGAGTCATTTAAAACAGACTGAATTCTGATCTAAACCACTTCAAAAGCATTTTTCCAGGTGTCAAAAAAGTTTAAATGCATCTCCCGATACTGTGCTGGCACCAGCTTAACTGCCACCTCTAAACAGAGGCGTCACTGCTCCTCCAGCTGAACTATTAGTGTGAGATTAATTCAGTAGGATTCACTGGCCCAAGTTAGGTACAGTAATGAGTTTCACCTCATTGTTATTCACTGTGTCGCTACACTAAATTGCACCTGAACACTGGATGTGGTTAACATCAGGTTACAGTCCAGATACAAATCCCATCACCAGGCGTAAACAGGGTCTATGTTTTCTGACACCACACGGCTAGATTACAGATTCCAACCATGACCTCATGTTTTTCCGACTGACCCGTGAGTTTAAATGTCGGGTCCCAAGCTGGTCACCCGGCAAACGCTCAACGGCCTTCCCAGTCCCTGTTTACACCAGCGAGAGAGAGAGATAAAGAGCGAGAGACCTAGAGAGAGTGAGAGCAAGTAGCACAGTTGTAATTAGCCGAGCTCATTAAGCCCATCTGCATCCCTCTTCAAAGGCGATCAATGCAAATTGACGGGGTTTAGCCACCGGCTCCCGTTCGAAAAGCTCGGCGCCGCACAGCCATGCCCCATTCACAAATGGTGTTTGGGAAAAATAGATACATTTCATTCAGTGCTCTCCTCCCACTCTGACCAGAGTCTATTGAGCAACGGGAACGTCGGGTCCCTCGCTTGCTCGTTAGGGAGCCAGGCTGGGAATTCTTCGCTGCATTCTTTGACTAGGCCTTTTATGTCGGGAGAGGGCATTGCCGAGGCTCCGATTGTGGGCAAACCCTTTATTGTGCTTTGATAAGACGCTGGTGGGGGGATTTAGGTGATGAAACAAAATGCCAGTTTCATCGAACGGAGGAGCTCTGAGGAGAAGGTTCCAGGTCTGTTGCTAAGGCAATGTATGTTCGCAATCTGTTGCACAGGGTCTCTGCGGTGATGACGCTGTATCACTAAGCAGCTCTTTCTGGGGTTCAGAGAATATTTGGGTGGTTGCTAGGTGATGTTCCCTGTCCGTCGTGAGCTGGCTGTCTCCGAGAACCGCTCTCAGACAGTCACGTCTCCTCTTTTCTTTTCTTTTTTTTCCTTTCCCCACGTCTCTCTGAGGGTTTGTTTCTTGGAGGTCATCTGCTTCATCTAACAAGCCAAGATTCACTGTTTTTCCAATACTACGCTCATGACTAATGACTTCCCAATGGAGGCTTCCCCCTTTCTCCATCATAACATCTAGATCGGTCTGCATGGATTTTTTGCAGAGGTGCTCAAAAGAGGCGGGAGGATCATGAGAGGCGCCCCCGAAGTTCAATCGCATCCTCTCAAGCAAGGTGTTACCATTAATTTGCAAACTAATATTGAAAATAAAGTTCTTAGTTGCTCTTAGCCAAAGAGTGACTCCTATTAGCAAGGTTAATTGAAAGAGGATCAGGACTGTGTAGGCCTCAAGGGCTGCAAGCTTCTCTTCATTTAGAAAGATGGGGTTAGCATCTCCGGTTCAGTTAGGGCTAAATACAGCCCTTCAAAACACACACAGATACACACACACACAAACACACACACAGGTGAAGTGTACTGTGTACGTAAAGGAGTTTACATGTTAGACTCCTTCATGTGCACAGATCACACACACACAGTCGCACACACACGCACGCACATATGCTGCCTTGCGTAACACTTCACTGCTACGCAAATGCATGCACACAGCCTGGAGTGGCACTTAGTAATTTTGAGGCAGATTTCAGCAACACTCCAAGGCAGCAATCACCAGCTTGTTTACTGCAGATGAAGCGGGGGAAAAAGACAGAAAAAACAAGAAGAAACTTGTTTTAGGATGAGCCTCCTTAAGGCCAGGTTCGGAGCACTTTTCATCCTTGCCTTGTTAGACCAGGCTAAAAGCGAAAAGGCCAAGATTCGGAGAGGAATCAAAACAGCTAAAGCTGCAACCAGATAAAAAGTATCTCCTTTTTTACAATTTTCAGTTTTCTGTATAATTGGAGCTCAAATTACAGGATGATTTGACCAACAGAAATGCTCTAAAATTGCCTGGAATAAAATCTCTTTACCTTAAATTACATTGGCAGTAAGGCACGCTTCTGCCTCCTCCTTTAACGTTACTATTTTGGAGATGCTTGTTTTTCTTTGGACAGCAACAAAACTCTGCAGCATGTCTTATAGAAAAAACACTCTCTCATCTTCAAAACCGTTTATCCTCCGGGGTTGTGAGGAGTGCTGGAGCCTAACCCAGTGTTCATTGGGCAGAAGGCAGGAAACACCCTGGACAGGCTGCCAGTCTACAGCAGGGCAGACACACACGCCTAGGGGGCAATTTAGCAATTCTAGTTCACCTGACTGCATGTCTTTGGACTGTGGGAAGAACCCATAGCATGTGGAGGAACCCCACATAGACATGAGAAGAACATGCAAACTCCACACAGAAATTACCCCGGACACCGCAGCCAGGAATCAAACCCAGGCCCTCCTTGCTGTGAGGTGACAGCACCACACACATCAGTGACTGAACGCATCAGTCCGCTTGTTAAGACGTGACATATCAGCCCTTACACAAGTCTAGCTATCGTTGCCGTGAGTGGGCAGCACAGAAAAAAGGGTTAAGAATGGAAATATGGAAATATGGAAATTCAGTGTTGTCTGATTTATTGGAAATTGAATATAATTGTGACCCATGTCTGTGTCTTCTGAATGACAACTCTAATATGGGGTTAAAGGTTATACAGAGTAAACTACTGTTTTCTGGGTTTACTGCAGCTAAAAAGACAATCCTACAAGACTGGATCACACCTGGACTTCACTTGGAATCATTTTGGGCTTGTAATCTTCTTAACATAGCGAAACTTGAATGTGTTTCACCTTTCATTTCTTTGAAGTATACAGCGCATATGGACATTTCCTCCTTCATATAAATTTGTTTGGGATGATGATTGTACCTATGATCACTTTTGCTGTCCATGTCTCTTATTTTATTTTAGTTTTGGTTGTGTGTTGCTCCCCATCCCTTTGTTGTTATCTTGTAAAACAATAAAAATTCTTGATCACAAAAAATGGAAATATGAATGGAAATATGAAGATATGGGTAGCAAGAAACACCCTGTAAAACCTGTAGCTATTATTAAGGGTATTTGCATAGCCTGTTTGCCTTTTGCCAGTGGGTCCTAATGTTACCTAGCTAGCTAACGTTAGAGCCCACTGACACCAAACTTTGCTTTACTTCATTGGTTTAAGAATTACCTTATCAACTGCAGCCATTTCCTCTTCTCTTTCTCATCACAAGGAAAGCAGTGAAAAAACAGTTGTCTGAAATGAAATAGCTTAGTAGTGCACTGGTGTATTTCATCATCACACCATGTTCTGATGCCAACTTGCACTCTTAATTGTGGCAAAAATCTCTGTAATGCACAGTTTCCCATAGCTTACAAGTACCTCACTCTGGATTACAGCATTAAGCATTAAGGCATTAAGCCGTATGAGTAGCCTTACAGCACAGCACTCTGATCATATGAGTGTCAAACTCATATCCTACCTAATTACCTTCTTTATTCTTTAATCTACAGGATTAAGTATCTCATTCATGCAATCTGATTATGTGTTTTTATGTTGAATTGCTTGATTTTTAAAAGCTATTCGATCCTATCACATATCAATAGTGCTTTCTTTTGCCTAGATTTTCTTTCATTTTGTGGGAATGCATTACTTTGAAATCACAAGAATATGTGAACAGAATCCTGTACTCTTGCAATCATACATGTATAAGATGTAGATAAAGTAGATAAAAACTGTAGTTGTTGAATAGAATATTTAAGTTTTCAAGTATTTCAGCATGTAACTAACCAGACAGGTATCCTGGAGTAAGCCCAGCAATGTCTCTTGCTTCATTGCATTCATTAAAGCCTGCAATGTTGAGCAATAAGCATAGCTTGAGCTTGATTAATGGCCGAACAGACAAACAGAGGACGCCACTTAGAAAGCCAGAGACACTTTCTTATGATATATTGACATATTAGAATGGAGCTCAGCTCAGACAATAGAATGTACAAATAGGGTTCGATGTGAGAGCTGGCCATGCAGTAGCTGCCCACTATAGGCTATTATTCCACTGGAGGCAAATGATGCAACCTGGCAGGAAATTATACAGCCCACAATTTCCTGCTACAGGAATGGGTGTCTCAATTAATCATGTGTCTTATCTATCTATCTATCTATCTATCTATCTATCTATCTATCTATCTGTCTGTCTGTCTGTTTGATTTATTTTGGTTCTTCTTGGTTTGTACGCTTTTGTTTTGCTTTTTGTTTTCTTGGGTGTAATTTGAGAAATAGCTACCTTTCATTTTTGAATTATGTGTCTGTTTACAGCTCTGCAAACTGTAATGAGCTGCACTACATCAAATACAGAATTACAAAGTAAATTTCAAAAAAGCAAACAAATAAACAAATGGAGATAATTACTTGAGTCAGCACTATGTTGAGACCAGGAGTCGATTTAATAACCTGTGAAATTGCATTCTATTTCAAATAAATAAATATGTTGTGTTAATAAATATAACATTTAACCAAATATGACATGTGCTGTATGAATATTTCTGACCATGATTGGATAATTGGGACTTAAAAAACCCTATAACGATAAGTTGTAAACCAAATTCTTTTTTTCTGCTATAGAGGTATGTTATACACTCATTCTGCCTCAGAAAAAAGCACAGTTTAAGGAAGTCACTGAAAGCCCAATATTGCCATGACATTCATGTTAATGGTGAATAACGTGCGACCACAACTGTATGTAAATGACCTCCGTCCTGACTGGCTGCCCTGCATAGTGCCCTGGGGCATAGCCAAGGGGTGGTCAGAGAAGGCAAGCGCTGCACTAGCACAAAGCATGGCTACCCTTCTAAACACCCCAGTAATGCAAAGTTACAGAAAGTCACCTATCATCAATGAAGTACTGACTGTGGTGTCTATGTGGACTATATGACTGTAACACAGGATTTTTACAGAGAGTGACAGAAAGTTGTCCCCAGTACATGGCATGCTTCACAGATAATGTGCACTGAAAAATCTGTAGTGAACACAGTTTGGGTCTAAGTTTAGTTACTTTTGACAATAACTGTGCTGATGTAATGCAGGGATGCAGGGAGGAACTGAGTGCAGCACAGCTTGGTCATTTCCCTGCTCTAGTTCATTTACTACACCCAGTAATTAGCTAAATCAGGTGTACCTGACCAGGAAAATCAACAAACTGTTCCAGCCCTACATGACTAGAGTTCCCAACCCCCAGCAGCAACGTTTTATAGATGATGTACAGATTCAATTATTTATAGAATAACTGTAATAAATCCCTTCTGTAGGCCTAATACATGCACAGAAATTATTACCTGTGTTTTGTTTTTCTATGTAGTTTGCCAACTCAAAAATATTGCTGTGTAAATGTGTTGATTTTTGTGACATCACAAAAACAATGGCTAGTTTCTGTAATTTATAATGCATATTTTCTGTACCATATTTATGGACTAGGAAGAGAATGGCATGTTTAGGAACTTCCACAATGCTTACATTCTACATAACACAAGTTGTTTTATTTGCAATAACAAGCAAAGCTCCCATGATATGGGCTCTTTAATGTGTTGTGTGGGGGAAGAACATATACAAGGCATAAATGCAATCCCAGTGCTAACCATAACAACCAACATTAACGTGGGAGTGCATGATACTGGCTTTAATTCAAGCTGCGAATGTGTGAGGGAGCACTACGTGTCCTTGATGCGTCATCACAGAGAGAGAACTCCCTTCAAGGAAATATCAAACAACTACATTTTTCTCCTGCCGTGATTTTTATGAGCCTCTCGTCATGAATAAAACATCAACCATGGGGTTTCAATCCCAGCAGGAGGGAGACTGCACATGCACACACACACACACACACACATCTACACACTCTCTGTCATTTTCACAACTGTTACATATACAGTACATATATATTCTTACAAGGGAATGGAATGAAATGTTATGAAAAATGACCAAATGGAGTCATTGGGTTTACTATTTGTGCCCATTTCCATCCAGTTCTGCCCTTTTTCTTCCTCTTTGCCTCTCCATCTGTTTGTCCTGTCTTTATCTACTAGGACACATCTGTGATACACACTCCGTCTGTTCAGTTTGCTGTATGCCATTTGGAGTACAACACTTGACAAGTGCTGTATAAATATACAGTATAGTACAATCCTATTTTTCTCTCTTTCCTCAGTTCTGTATATCCCCCTCTCTCTCTTTCTCCACCAGTTACTTCACATTTCTCCTTCTCTAACTCTTCAGAGATGAGCATCAGTTAACAGCAGATGCCAAGGGAGTGTGAGACTGTGCGCACACACACACATGCTACATCCCACTTGTACCAAACTTAGCAGTGTGTCTCTGATCACACAAATGAGATACAGAAACATAGAGAGAGAGAAAGAGAGAGAGAGAGAGAGAGAGAGAGAGGAAGAAGCAAAGGGATGCCAGTCTCCGTTGCCCCCGGCGACTGCCGTTCCACTGCCAGTGCCAGGTGGCGGCCGCTCACAGATGCCCGTTCACTCAACTGGCCACGGACTGACACGCAGGTCACTGCTGCTTAATTAAGATTTAAGAGAGAGTGAAAACATTTGCTCGCTCTGTCAGAAATCCCAGAAATGCCAGAGATGCTGTTTAGCTCTAGTGCTGTCTATCTTCCCGTTTCACTGCACTGTAGCTGCACCCTGCGGTCTTGTAGCCACCAGCAGAATTGAGAAAATATCTGAGAGACTTGATTTCTCGAATATTTGACGGTCTCCGGGTTGGGTTCAGATATTACATTCAGGTTTGTCATAGCTCCATCTTGAATTGATTTTGGCCTACATTTATTCTGCTTTAGTTCATTTTGGGAGCTCAGGCTGTTAATTCTGATTCTGTTTATCAAAAATTTGGTGATTGTTGCTACAGGGTAACTTATCATGCTCTATTACTAATCTTTTAAGCACACAGCTCAGAGTTAATTTGTAAACATGTCTATATTATAGAACTGCAGATTGCTGTACCGAGATGATCAAGCTGGTCGATAAAATGACTAGAGTTAGCTGACCATATCTTTTAAAGCTAACAGCATTTCTCAATGTCCACCTACTCAGATGTATCAGACATTTTGAGCATCTTACTTGAAGTGTTAATTAAACTTAAAGAGCATCTTTTTTCTTTGTCTGTTTGAAAATTTCTACAGTGGTAAGCAATGCAACATGCACTATGCAATATGCAATGTGTTGTTTGAACCAGCACCAGGTTTACATCTAAACCCTTTATTAGGAGACCCATTAGCTGGGCAACAGTCGGGTTCAGAGAGAATCTTGTCATGTACTGATGGTATCAGAAAGAAGTTTGTGAGGGCCCAGTCGGGTTCAGACAAAATATCGTCAGGTTACAGTGCGGTTCAGACAGAATATTGTGAGGGTACAGTCGGGTTCAGACAGAATATTGTCAGGGTACAGTCGGGACAGAAGTTTGTCTGGGTACAGTCGGGACAGAAGTTTGTCTGGGTACAGTCGGGTTCAGACAGAATATTGTCAGGGTACAGTCGGGACAGAAGTTTGTCTGGGTACAGTCGGGACAGAAGTTTGTCAGGGTACAGTCGGGTTCAGACAGAATATTGTCTGGGTACAGTCGGGACAGAAGTTTGTCAGGGTACAGTCGGGTTCAGACAGAATATTGTCAGGGTACAGTCGGGACAGAATATTGTCAGGGTACAGTCGGGACAGAATATTGTCAGGGTACAGTCGGGACAGAATATTGTCAGGGTACAGTCGGGACAGAAGTTTGTCTGGGTACAGTCGGGACAGAAGTTTGTCCGGGTACAGTCGGGACAGAAGTTTGTCTGGGTACAGTCGGGACAGAAGTTTGTCTGGGTACAGTTGGATCCAGACAAAAAATTTTTTTACAGTGAAGTGTGTAGCCTACAGTTCAGACAGCCTTTTTGTAACAAATTCTCAAGTTTAGACACAATATGCCCTCAATTTTAGACTGGATTTTGTGTGTTTGTGTGGGAACAACTGGCTGTGTGGTACTGATGTAGTTTTATGTAGTTTTTTCTTATTGTGTAATGTAAAGATGCTGCTTGGTTGTGATTGTTGGATGTTTAACCACAGTACAGTACTATTACAGTGTGACAGTATCTATGCACTTTGGAAAATTGTTTAACGTTTTTTTAAAGAAGGGCTTCAACAGCTTGAATAGACTGCATTATTGCGGTGTTTTCCAGTGTAAATCCATCATTCTTCAAATCTCAGACGAGTTGAATGAACTGTGAGTAATTGTTAGATATTACTGAGATTACTATTTGAGATTGATACAACACTTACTGGCATTTCTTAATATGACACAGATGTTTTCACTGTCTTACAATTACATCTTGATACACCCATTACCTTTACGCATCCTAGTGATATCTCCAATTGATTCAAGCCTTCATACTTTATAATATCTTGTTTCTCTTGGTAACTGAGTGTGGACATGCTGGGCTTCTTGGCACTGTGCCAACAATCCAATTTTATCTGTCACCGCAGGTTATGCTAACACCAGCTACGGCTTAGCAAACAAACTCATATAACGTGCAATGCCATCTGCAACCCTCCATCTAAAGTTCTGAAAGTGTTTTGACACGAGCGCCTGTCGCACTGTGACATTCATTGTTGTGACAGGTGTCATGGCACAGTTCAAATGCAGTTTTGGAGCCACTGAGGCCAAGGCTGACAGGTTGTCTTTTTTTTAAAACCAAGAGTGAAATCAGCGAGATAATAAAAGATTCCCTCAGTTTTGCTGTAGGATGGAGAGCGTTCTGCACTTTCAGGATTGTGTAAAGCAGCCAAACACAACCTCCCATGGTGTGAGAGAAGATCACATCCCACAGACAAATAGCAAGGTGTAAATCTAGGTGTGAATTAGAGTTGCCTACACATGCCAGTGTTATACAGTGTGTCAATGTGTTGGTGTGTTTGTGTGTATTTGTTTATTTGTTTTTGTATGTTTTCAGGACAAATATATCCTGACCATGCAGGAAAACCAGGGAAAAACAAGAAGTACCCACAAATAATTATCATAATTACATATACTTAATGCCTTAGCATTACGATAACACTGCTGCATGTAGTTACTGTGGCAATATTTCTGTAACACTACAGCATGTAGTTACTGCTGTATCATTTCTGTAACACAGTAACATTTCTTACCATTTTTTAGTTAATGTTATAACATTACTGTAACACTACTGCATGTAGAATTATTGTAACACAGCTAGATGTAGTTGCTGCTGTAGCATTACTGTAACACAGCTAGATGTAGTTGCTGCTGTAGCATTACCGTACCACTGCTGCATGTAGTTGCTGTCGTAGCATTACTGTAACACAGCTAGATGTAGTTGCTGCTGTAGCATTACCGTACCACTGCTGCATGTAGTTGCTGCTGTAGAATTATTGTAACACAGGTAGATGTAGTTGCTGCTGTAGCATAACTCTAACACCCCTGCATGTAGTTGCTGCTGTAGAATTATTGTAACACAGGTAGATGTAGTTGCTGCTGTAGCATAACTCTAACACCCCTGCATGTAGTTGCTGCTGTAGAATTATTGTAACACAGGTAGATGTGGTTGTTGCTGTAGCATAACTGTACCACTGCTGCATGTAGTTGTTGCTGTAGAATTACTGTAACACAACTAGATGTAGTTACAGTGGTAATGGTAACTTTATAGGAGAAAAACTAAACTTAAATGTACAAAATGTAATTTAGGATCATTTATATGTAGTCCCTTCATCATAAAACATACACACTGTGTAAATGTTTTCATAATGTAAAATAAAATAAAAGTACAAAAGATAGTTTGGTAGTTAGCTTTGTTATCACAACAATGTTACATATAATACTGAAGGAATGTATGTATGATCCTACGTCCTAACAAGGTAAAAAAAACAAAGATGTGTGTATTTGAGACTGCGATTAGATGCTCTGTAGGAGGGGTGAGGTGTGATTGCAGTGAATATGGTGATGGGGGTGTGTGTGAGAGTGATTTCAGTACTGTCTGTGTGTCGAATCTGAAATAGAGAATAAGAGTCTCTTTGTATCTCTGGAGAATCAAGCGCCTTCACAGAGTCTCACTGCTGTCTGCCCACTACATTAGTCACAAACCCTGATGAAAAAATATTCCTGAATTTTTTGCCTAATATAAACCATCTATCATTAGGAGACTTGCACAGTCTATATGTTTCCTGCAGGAATTCTGTGTAAGCCTTTATTTTTGTTAGGTATAACGTGTGTAGATGTGTAGTGTATAGATTATGGAAGCATATCAGTAGCCAAATTAGAGTGAAAGTGTAATGTGGAAAATGTAATATGCAAAATGGCAATGTATTTTATAATTGCATCTAAATTTCCCACTGATATAAGCACTGTTGGGCTCAAAGTGAAAATTAAACCACCATTTTAATTTAATAGACCAGTATTGACATTTTGTTTACACAAAGATTTAGTTGCTTTATAAGCAGCTCTATTTACATTAAAATGTATTTCCAGTTCTGCATTGTTATGCCTCATGTGATTATGCAATAATAGTGTCAAAATGAAAATTTAAATGTCATTTATGCATCGGCACTCTCTAATAAGGCATTTGAAGTTGCATAATCAAATAGAACACCAATCTAAAAGGATGCAAAATGAATAGCAACAGTGCCCACCCTCTCTACTGCGCTCATTCTGTTTTAAAAATGCATTCAAATTTTGAAAATGCATTTGACCTGACCGCAGATGCGATAATCAGTTGATTGATTCTTGTCACCACCACTGGACTCTAGATGGGTTTGCCAGGAGAACGGTTCTTGTCTGACTGCATTGTGCCAAGTGTAAAGTTTGGTGGAGGGAGGATTATGGTGTGAGGGTGTTTTTCAGGAGTTGGGCTCGGCGCCTTAGTTCCAGTGAAAGGAACTCTAAAATGCTTCAGCATACCAAGAGATTTTGGACAATTTCATGATCCCAACTTTGTGGGAACAGTTTAGAAATGCCCCCTTCCTGATCCAACATGACTGCACACCAGTGCACAAAGCCAGGTCCATAAAGATATGGATGAGTGAGTTTGGTGTGGAAGAACTTGACTGGCCTGCACAGAGTCCTGACCTCAACCCGATAGAACACCTTTGGTATGAAATAGAGCAGAGACTGCGAGCCAGGCCTTCTTGTCCGACATCAGTGTCCGACCTCACAAATGCACTTCTGGAAGAATGATCAAAATTCCCATAAACACATTCCTAAACCTTGTGGAAAACCTTCCCAGAAGAGTTGAAGCTGTTACAGCTGCAAAGGGTGGGCCGACATCATATTAAACCCTATGGATTAAGAATGGGAAGTCACTCAAATTCATATTCGTGTGAAGGCAGACAAGCAAATACTTTTGGGAATATACTGTATATACACCATGTACCCTGTAGAAAACATACACTCTAGGATCTGCATATGCTTGCTTTAAAATGCATAGTGGTACAGAAGAGATTTGGTTGTTTGGCCTTGGTTTAACAGAGGAAAGAGAACTAATGAAAGTGCACTGAAGCCCAGTTTTTAAAAGACATGCAAATAAAAATCTCCATTATCGGAGATGACATCTAAGCACGGAAATACGTGTGTGCAATTGGTTGATAGTTTGCACATGTATGGCAGCCTCCGCTGTGGGGAGAGGGACTTTAGGGACATGGCTGGAGCACGGCAGAGGGTGAGGCACCCGTTCAAATTCAAATTTCCACTCGTTCAAAAAGTCCACTCTCTTCCCAGTCCTACCTATTTCATTTTTAATGTGGGGTGGCTGGCACCTTAGAGGTGAGCCCATAACCAGAAGTTTGCAGGTTCAAATCCCAGGGAATTCCTGGTCTTGCCCCTGGGTAAGGCGCCATACCGTCCCCCACCCCCATCTTTCCCAGGCAGCACTGCTCTGCTGGCAGCACAGAATGAACAGAATGACTTATTTCCCTTGTAGGATCAATAAAGATGAATGTTGCTACGTGCTGGCTATCCTAGTCTTGCTTACTGTTATTAGGGCAAAGCCAGATGCCAATTTCATGGCAAATAGAAATGATCTAAAATTAATAAATTCCTGATATATTAATATACATTAAGTTTAAGGCAATAAGGTATTTGACAGTTTCCTATAGGTCAGCTAGTCACAGTATACCAACTACTCCAGACTTTTCTACTCCACTGCGTCAATTGCAGCTCAATGTATTCTGATGCACTGATGCAGTTTTTTCAGCCCTAATGACTAGAGAGTAATAGTGTGGCGCCTGTGTGTGCAGGGAAGCCTGTATGTGTGTAAGTCATCTTTTTAAAAGCAAAACCCCTCCAGCACCAGGGGGTTGACAGCAGCGCAGAATCCTTTAAGAAACTTCAAAGGGCCTTTTCACCGGTCACTTAACAAGAATGAGGCCGATCAAACATCGCTTCACAAAGAGAGATGAAGAGGCAGGGAGATGGAGAGGGTGAGGAGAGCAAAATAAATGTAAAAAAGACTGGAAGCCATAGAGGAATTCTCTACAGTGTATAGAGCTCCCTTGGCGGGGGGGCATTCCTGTTGGAGCTCACGTCCAGCAAACAGGTTACAAGGTGTGTGTGTGTGTGTGTGTGTGTGTGTGTGTGTGTGTGTTTCTGCAGAATGTTTGTGGCCAGGTGGTTAAAAGTATGTGTATGAGAGATAGAGGACATCAGGTATCAAAGCAGATGTGTGCAATGTCAGCTTTGACTGGCCACGGATGTCACCGCCCGGTAGTGTGGGCCATTATCTTTGATGGCCAATCCTTATTCACTGTGAACCACTCATAACCTCTCAACTGCCCTCCTCCCTCTCTCTCTCTGTCTCTCTCTCTGTATGCTGCCAGGCAGGATTCCCCACACTTGATATTATAGTTCTAATAAGGTTTTCTGGGCTGCTCAGAAAATACTTGTTTGAAAATGTCAGTCTGAAAATGGAGTTTTTGGTCCACTATTTTAAAGACAGAACATAGTCCAGGGCAGCATTTCTCATTCCTGACTTAAGCCTCTAAACTCTAAACCTATTATTCAGTTATTAATATTAGGGCTTTTTAATTCAGTAGCTATGAATTATTCAGTAGCTACAGTCAAGGTAATATAAAGGATTCTTCGGAGTGATGCCACTAAAGAATCATTATTGGTTTCCCAAAGCAGAGGTTCCAAACTACCAGTCCATGGATTGTTTGGTAATGGGTTGCAAAAATGCAATAGTGAGCGCTGTTGAAGGTTCACCAAAAAAAATCATCATTAATTGTGCAGCAGTTACATTCTGGCACCTCACTCTACCTGTCCAGCTTCTTGCTTAAACTTTCCAATTCCACCTTAAATGCAGGGGAAGAACTTTTTTTCCCAATCTTTATTCTTCAGATCTTCTCACTTTGGCTGATTCTAAGCCACCCCTCCTTCTTGACAATGAGTTCAGCACATGGCCCCTCCCTTTTCCCTGTAATTTGAATAAACACAAACACCCCCTGTTACTGATTGGCTGTGCAAATTTCCAATTTACAGAGCCAGGGCTGTGTATGAACACCAGATTTTTTCCCATCTTGTGTATTGATTAAATCACTCATTCTACGTTTAAGGTTTAATTTTCATTTCAATTTGTCATTCAGATGTTCACAAACTCAATTTATGTAATTTCAAAATTGTATTTTTATTTGAAATATTTTTGGTGTAAAATATATGTATATTTTAAAGGACTCATAGATCATATCATAGAAGTATCATTATATGGCCACAATTATGTTGGCACCCAATCATCATACCTACATGAGCTTGTCGGACATCTCATTACAACAACCTGAGCACTAATATGGATTTGTGCAGCTGCCTGGTCATAGAAACCCATTTCTTGTTGCTTTCAGAAGCAGTCTGGAGCTCTTTCATGAATGATGCAACAGAGGATAGGAAAATTCACATGCTACATGGTCCAGCAGTCAGCGTGGCTGAGTTGTTTCTAGTTGCTTCCATTTCAAAATAATAGCCCTTACAGTTGACTGGGGCAGATCTAGTAGGGCAAATACGTCCAAATACTATATGTAAAAAACATGTACTAAAAAACAGAACAATCACAACATGTCATATAGGATTTTATGAATATATTCTCCAGCACTGTCTAAACTGGAACTTTCGGGATTACAGAAATGCTCTTTAACAGCATGTTAAAAATTAATGTCACTTCTATCAGCTGCATCTGCTTGTTGGTTGAAAATTCATCATGACCTGAATGAAGCATGTTCAAGAGCATATCTAGCAGCATATATCACTGGCTAAGAAGCTAGCATCCATAGCATATTAGCTAGCATATTGTAAGCTTAGCTGGATGTTAACTTTTAAGATAATCCTTCTTTCATGCTGTTGCCTATATATTAGCCAGGTTGTTAGCTAGCTAAGGTTCACATGACAGAAAGCACAGGGTGAATTGCGTAATTTGATTAGTTTGAGGCTCTGGGTCACTTCATCTTTGTTTCCTCCAGAGGCATGCCTATCAAGAAGTAATAAAGGTTTGGATGATATGGCTAGAGGGGCAATTCAGCCAATATAGGGCAAACGGGCTGTTGCTTGGCCAGCTTTAGCTTGGCCTTGTGCATGTCCTTGAGTGTAAGAGTGTATGGCTAGCTTGTCCATTGCAATTGACCGTGCTCTATCTATCATAATCTATCATTCATGTGTGCTTCGTTATTTTCGGTAGAAGTATCCGTAACCTTTGTAAAACACGACATGGAATGCTAGATAGACCAGAGCCAATCAGATTTTGCTTCTATCCCAAGATGAGCTTTTTTGTTTCCAGACACAGAGAGACACATACCGCCACAACCTCTGAGCCCAAAGCACCAGTCCCAGCTCAGCCCGGGGCAGATGCTTGGATTGTTTTAACAGATTTAGATGCACCTGCTGCCACCTGACTCAGTTTAAGGGAATGTGAAATCAGCCAGCGTGAGTGCCTACTAAGGTTTGGCTGCATTACATGGAAATAAGACGGAGATAATGGATAATGAAGTTTTATAGTTCGGTTTGTTGTCTTTGCATATGTATGAGACATCCGGTATTATTGTGTGTGATTTAGACCTCCACTGCAGTGAGGCATTTCATAGCCTATTTAAAATGTCTCATGGACTTCACCAAATATCTCATCTCCATAAACAGCTTCAGCACAGTCAGCAGAAACGCAGAGCCACTGTCGGATTTCTGAATGCTGTCACACTCTCAGAAATGATGTGTTAATTAACAATGCACTTCTTATTTCAACACATTTTGCGTCAAGCCAGAAGAACACAGCATGGACTGTGTACTTATACACATGCTTATGCAGTATTAACAAATCAAACAAATTAACAAAGGATTTTTTCATGCAGAAGTTCTGGAATAAGCTAATATTTTATTTATTTTTAATGTAGGCTAAAAGTGCACAGTTTTGATTAATAAATATATTGCAGCGTCCTGCTACTTGCTTGGTCGACCATGGACGCACAAAGGCTCATGGGAGGCACCGGACCTGTAGTACAAGAGATTTTGCAAGTTGTTTTTGTTAGCTAAAGATGTGTACATGTGTTACGTGTGCTATACTGTACTGGGCTGTGGGGCTAGTTAGAGGGATGATGGTGCAGTAGTGGTGCCTGCAGTTGGGAAGAGTTGTGTGGCTGGAGGTGAGCTGCCTGCTATCACAGCACTGGTGGCAGTTCCTCCTCTGCTATTGTGTTCTATAAAAGAACATTTGCTTAAAGCTTCCTGCATTTTCTTCTTTGCCAAAATGTCACAATATCTTACTTGTTCCCTGGTTGATTAAATTTAATGTCTGCTCCATAAAAATGTTTTATATTTGTATTATCTATATATGTCCAGTGGTATCCAGACAGCCCTTGTCATTGGTGAATTCAGCTTCTAAAATTTCACTGAATTTCACTGATTTAGCAAAATTTGTGAACAATTGAGTCAGTGAGATCAAAATCAATTGTTTGATGAGAAATGGTGCATGGTACAGAAACATACTGAAAGATTTTGTCTACAGTGGTGGCGATAGGAACCAGGGGTCATGATGCCTGCAAGGCATGTACAGCCATTTCATTTACAATCCAAAATGACTGGTGAACATTCTTGGCTTGTATATGTAATGAGTATAATAGTAAGATAGCAGCATTTTAGGCCAAAACTTGCAAACTTTTATAACTATGTTACTAAAACAATGACTTAGGCAACTTTTATTTGAAACCAAACTTTTAGACGCCTTAAATGCTTTAGATGTCTGGTTCCTGTCACTACTGCTCTGAACAATTCTGACTCTGTAATTTTCTCTAGAACAGTGCATTTCACATCAAACCACTTTGAAATACTTTGTTTAGATCATTACCATTTAATTATGCAGAAATCTGGAAAAACACAGTGGAATTGTTCTGTAAGGTGCATCCATTGCTGAGACAGATGTTTAACTACACACACAGCTTGTGCAATCTCCAAAAGCATTGCCAATAAATGCAATTCACTGGAGCAGACACGCATGAGCCTATAGGTCTCCATGCCCAATGCCAAGCACTGGCTTGAGGGGTGTAAAGCCTGCCAGCACTGGGCTGTGGAGCAGTAGAATTGTGTTATCTGGAGTGATGGAGCAGAATCCAGTACCTTTGGGATGAGTTTGGGATTGGTGTTTGTGCCAGCTGGTGTGGGGGGGGGGGGGGGGGAGTGGCGGTGTTGTTGGAGCAAATTAGTCATTGTTCCTACTCGCACTGCATAGTTATGCTGCATCTCTTATAATGTTGTAGTTGGATCCTTTGTCCAGTGTTTTATTCTGCACAAGCTCTCTTTGAAGTAAAGTTTCTCTTTCTCTCTGTCATCCCCACAGAGAGGTTAATTAGGGATATGACAAATACAGAGCAAAAATGCCAAATCTAAAACCTCTCAGATATACATAGGCATCAGGCTGTGGGGCTGGAACGATATTATGTGATGGTGACAGGAATGAAATTTGGTGGGTAGGTTTGACATTGTGAGACATGCAACCGAGCATGTGACGTAAGAAAGGACAGGCCTTAAAGCTGTACCTCACTGACCCAACAGCCACGTGGAGGTTCAACGAGCAGTGATGCCCTCCATGTGTCATCCTGTTAGTGAAGCACCATTGGCAGATGGCTGCATGACGCAGGACTACATGCAACTGCCCTTAACACCACGTCATCGTCACCAAAGATTGCAATGGTGGCGTGCCAGACTGTCATGATGTGACTCAGAATGGCAGCAGGTCACCTTCAGTGATGAGTTCCACTTTTGTCTTGGTGGAGACGACCAACGGATCTATGGCAAAATCTGCAGGAACTGCAGTTTGTTGTCACACATCACACGTCCAGAGGGCCTGGTGTCACTCCACCTCCACCGCAACATCTGCAGGAACTGTGTGAGAATATTCAAGCTGCATGGGAAGGAACATCACAGGACACCGTTAGGAACCTCTACGACTCCATGCTGAGACGTCTGACATTTTACGTTAGTATGGCAGTCTAACACCATACTGAGAGACACTACTTCTGTATGTGTAGCTCAACAAATATTGCCAAATTTATCATCATTTATTGTTCCTGGTAACCTTTATCTTCTTTCCCAATAGCATTGCAGTCCAACACTTCCTTCCGGTTACAACTATTCTTTTAATGATGAATAGGCTCATACATAACACATAAACTGAGACAATCCTGATATCCTGTTATTTAAGGTTAGAAACCAGTAGAGAATATCCTTGCATTCAGCTGCTATAAGTAGAAAATGGGGCTTGTATCGCTTTAATGGCTCTCTGACGTCACCCTGATGCAGATCGCCAGCTGACGACGACACAGAGAGAGAGAGAGAGAGAGAGAGAGAGAGAGAGAGAGAGAGAGAGAGATTGTGAATAACATGTAGTTCATCCTTTGCGTTTTGACCGCCGTGTAGCGATGATCCACTGGCGATTCAGTGATTAGAGCGAGCAGCTTCAGCTGCCGATAAAACAGAGCGCAGATGCTGGTAGAATAGAAGCTGTGGTCACCTGAAGAGGAGGATGCGAACGAGCTACGACATGGAGCATCACTGAGAGAGAGAGAAAGAGGGAGAGGGAGAGAGAGAGAGAGAGAGAGAGCGAGAGTGAGCGAGCGCGAGCGCGCCTAGGCGAAGCAGCCAATGACGGTTGAACAGAAGAGGCTACAGCATCTTCCCATGTCAGGCAAAGCCGCCGAGGAATGAAGGAACCGGGCGGTTTCCGCAGCTCGAATTAAACCTTTCAGACACGCGGAGAAAACTACAGGTGGATTTAAAACCGTCAACGTGAGTTTTTGCGTTTGAGAAACAGCGAACTGGAGCGCCACGTCGAGCTAATGTAGACAGGCACGGAGCAGCAGGCTTTGCGTTGTAGAGTCCACAGCTGTAACGGCTCCGGCGCGAGACGGGATTCGGCTGTGAGGACCGGATTTAGCGTTACTGTAAACTCGACTTGCCTCCTTTTCGGCTCTGTCAGGAATTCAGCTACACAGAAACTAGCCGGCCGTTTTAGCTCATCCTAATACGTCCCAAAAAGCCGCTTTGTAGGAGATTTTAGTGCCGGCTTCGTGTGAAAATGTGCGGAACTGAAGGAGAAGGAGGAGGAACAGGAGTGGTGGTGTAACGTAACTGAGAAACGAGGACCGGGAGAAAACGAGGGTAAATATCAGTCGACGAGTGAATAAACGCGAGGATTTCTGCCCATCTGCTCACCTTCTTCAGGTAGGAATATATCTCCATTATGCCCACCTGACATTCAGCCTAGCACTCAAGCCCCAGCATCACTGTTGCTCCTTTAACATTACTGGCCCTCCATTCGTAATACGCTGCTAATCTGCTCCATCCAATAGTGGAGCAAGTGGAGAACCAGACTTTTGAGCCCCTGCTCGTGATATCTGGGTTAGAATGAGGATGCTGAAATAAATGACAAAAATGACCCATTTTAAACGTGACACTCACAAAATGTGCTTTACACGTTCAAGTTAAAGGGGTTTCTTGTTATTATGGTACTGTTTTGGAAGGTAGCATCTTTATGAATCCATAAAGATTTGAATGTCTATAACTCATATCTATTCTGGTAGGGGTGGGCCAATATGATGATATGCTATGGCTATCGTGATCACGTCACCACACACTTTCGTGAGTGTTTTTATGGATATGGTTGGGGGAGGGGGGGGAGCTATTTTTGTAGGCTCTGTCTTAAAGTCAGATTCTTATTCACCAGCTGCATTTTGTAATTCTCCCGTTCCACCTTAAATGGTGCAGTGGTTTCATTCTGGGACCATTTAAGGTGGAACGGCAAAATTCTAACAAGTAACTGGCGAATAGGAAGCCGACTTCAGCCTCACGTTTTAGAAATGGGGCAGCGGATTCCATAGAAAAGCTCTCTCTCCATCTGTCTCTCCCTCACTCTCTCTCTCTCGCTCTCTCTCTCTCCATTTCACCACGCACATCCACATAAAGTCTATAACCATACATCAAAGACAAGTAATCTTCTCTGATGTGCTGATGGGGAGAGGTGAAGAACAGCACACACACACACACACACGAACGCTTGTGCACATACACACACGTACACACACACACAGGAAGAATGGGCCACATTTATATGCTGTTCTGGTGTGTCCATTCCAAGCCTGGTGGATGGTGGAATTCAGCAGAGACAAGAAGATCTCTGTTCTTTGGCTCTTGCGCACCCTCTCTCCCTCTTTCTTTCTCACTCTCTCTCTCTCTGGCCCAAATAACAGATATGGATAGCTTGCCGTGTCATTTGGGAGTTTTGTAATGGATGGAAGTAAGTGTGTGACTGTCCTTGCGCTCGACTGATTTGTCACCAAAGTTGTTTTTCCAACCACCAAGTGTGTGTGTGTGTGCGCGCGTCTGATCTATTTCGGTGTGGCTTTGTCTCCATTAGGCGAGTGTTTGTGTGTTAGCAGAAAAGCCTGAAGGCCAGTGTTGTTCATTCATATGGAAACAGCAGATCGATGAGCCCTAATTGATTTGCAATGGGCTGATTAAACATAGGGAGACAGGTGGTCCCGTCATTGAGAGGATGGTGTGCGGGTTGGTGTGTGTTTGGTTGTTCTGTGGGGGACTCTGAGGGCACACATCAATCAAGTGATAGGATGGTAACCCTGAGCAAATGGGTTCACTGGTGCGAAGGAAAGGTGTGTTCTTGTGTATGTGTGTGTGGATGCTTGTCCAGGTGTCTCTGGGCCTGCGAATAGATGGGAAGCTCGTTGGCAAGGTTTATGTGAACACCAGGCCTTTGTGTGTTCCTCTGTTTGCTCTTTTGGTTTTTTTCTTTCTAAGGGCGTTTTCACACTAGATCTTTTTTCCAGACCTAGGACCACTTGCTCTGAGAGGCTGGTCAAGTGTGAAAGTTGTTTTCGAGCCCTGGAGAGGTCCAGAGAACTGATCTCTGGTCTTCTTGAAATCAGTGGTTTGAGGCTCTGGTGCGTACTCTGGTGCGGTTCATTGTGCCTGCCATTTGGCAAACCTCCATGCACAAAAGTGACATATGCTGGTTCAGATGGATTTCTTATGTGTGAAAGCAAACCAGCGTTAATAAGCTTCTCTCCAAAACAGGCACAGAATTGGTACTAGATGCAGACTCAACTTCAGGACAAGGGTGAAAACCCCCTAACACTGGAGCATTTTACTCTGCCCAGTCTGGTTATTTTAATCACATTTTATTTCCTCTGTTTCTTTTATTTTCTCTGTTGATAAATTGTCACAGTTGACTTTCATAGTTATGGTAATAATTTGTAGAACGTTATACAACTGCATGCATCATAAAAAGGACAGACTTAGTTCAGTCGAGTAATAAGCAGTAATAAACAGTAACTGCAAAAACTACATTGTAACAAGTAGCTGGCTAGAAATAGAGGTGGCCCAGATCAGATATCAGGCATCAACAGAAAATGCTGGACCGATTATCAGAAGTAAAGAAGAATGAGTCCGATGCAATCCTGTAATAAATCTTTCGTGAAATAGCCCACACTCTCATTTTGCCAGATGATGTTTGCTGTGTCTTTCTTCCTGCGGGGCAGCAGAATGTTTTAGTAGCCTGAGCATGATAACCCACGTTTAGATGCTCACCTTAAGTCAAATCAAAATCAACCAATCAATCAAAATTTATTAATATAGCACTTTTTACAACTAAGGCATAACTCAAAGCAGCTTTACAAGTGAAGTCTTTCAATTAAAAATAGGAGATTTTAAAGCTTACTAGTTTTTGAAATAATATAGTATCAGTATTGTTACTGGCCTATATTTGAGCTATCAATATTGGTGTTGGTATCAGAAGAGGAAAAAGTGATGTAACTCCTATACGATTTAAAAACGATCTGTTTTTATCAAGCTATATTGACAAATTGTGTTTTCATCCTGTCCTGCCTCATACTGCATTTACATGTTTGTGTGGATGGACAATGGCAACCTGGATATTCCATTGTTTTCGGAGGAGCCACAAGGGGAAATTCTGCCACCATAAGCTGCAACATTCCGCAACATTCATGCCTCCGTAGGCCACGTACCACTGTGAAGTGTGAAATTGTGCTTTTTTCATCGCAAACATGTGAATACGCCATTAGTTTGTTTTTGCAAATCTTGAATAAATATACTCTGTTCGTTCATATGTGCACAATGTGTACATTTAGTCTGTTTACAATTGATCATAAACTTCAGATAAATAAGATACTGTGATATTTATTGTGTGTCATGAAAATGCCATGAAGATGTCATACCGCCTACTGTTACTTGTCTGTCTGTCCATTTTTCTGTGTATGCGTGTGGCTATGTATGTGAATGTGATTACGTTTTCCTAACCTAGACAGGTGTTTAGTGAACTTGGCGCAGTCCATGTCACTGGATATTGGAATGCTGGAGAGCGATCACCCTTAGTCACACACACATGCACATACAGGATTGTGTCTGATCATGCCTCTTAGATCTGCGCTGTGCTGAGAGCTGAGAAGTTATTGCTGGCCATCATGCAAATGCACTGCAGGCCCTTTAATGAGATTTGTATCCTCGGGGGTGTGTGATGCCTCTCCTGCATGTGTATGTGTGGTGGAGTGACGGCATTTGTGTGAGTGTGTGTGCACATATACCTTGCTGTTATCTCTTTGTTAAGACAGAATGTCTACACACTAATAGGAAAATAGCTTTTGTTATGGTGGGGACAAGTCTCTCATACTGAAGTAAAATGGTAATTTGTCAAATAGTTAAATGGACACAGTTTACATGTATTAATACAGACTACAGCTGTGTATGAAATGGACATAAGTATGACATACGTTCTGGCCAGTGTGTGAAATACCCCTTGGTAATCTGAGGGCCCATGTTGCCTGACTGATCCAGTGTTGGCTGGCTGCTAACTCACTGCACATGTGAATGGCCACAAAATGCTTGGCTTAACAATTCTTCTCCTCAAAATTCTTATTTCTACATTAACTTACATTAACTGACATCTTAACACATCTCTGCCTCTGTTGGAATGAGTAATAATTCACTTTTTCCACCAGTCTTCTGGGAAATTGGACAAGTTTTCAGATTTACAGATATGCTACAATATTGTGAGGTGTTACAGAGATATCCCAGGGATAGTTACAGTTGATATGCTGTAAAAGACCAACAGTGCTGCAGCTTTAGTTAGTCAAGAATGTCAAAGACAGAAGCTTGCTGGCTAAACAATGATTTTTCCCTGAATTTGCATTTGAGCTTCCTTTTTTAATGAAACCCCCAGGACTGCCAGAATATAGATTTAGGGTATAAGATGTTAAGTAGGGTTCCCAGACTTAGGGCTGAAACATTAATCATTTTTATATTGAAATCAATCTCCAAATCAATTTCCAAATTGCAAGACCAGCAATTTTAATTATACTTTATAATCAATAATGTTGTTTTGAGCGTTAATCTACTAACAGAGCTTTTAAACAGCCTGTAGACCAACCAGAAGCAACTAAAAGTGTATGCTCTGACATTTTCATCCACAACTAACTGGCAATCCGGCATGTTCAGTGTTCAAGTCTCAGGCCAGAAAAGGTGGATATTAAACAGGTCTTATTGGCCAAAAAAAAACAGGTCTGAACTTCAGTTTACAGAAAATAAATGCAACTTTAATCCCAGTAGCTAATCGCAATATTGTTCAGAGCATCACATTTGTTTTCCAAAATTGTCCAGCCCTACCTGGACCCCCAAGGATTTCCTGTATTTTGCACCTTGGTACTGACTTCAGGATGGCTGCAGCTACTGCAGCTAGCTATGTGAAGAGGCTTGTTCCACTTCAGAAAAACACTTCTTTACAGCTGCAGGTAAAGTCTATTTTGTAGTTTTGACTGCCTTTTTCAAGAACAGCCTCTGTAGCACAGAGACAGCAGGAATCGCATCCGAGCCTAACGCATCCTTAGAGCTCTTACGGGTTTTGTCTTGTTGGAGACTTTTTGACTTGGTTGGCTGGCGGAGCTGTAGTTAAGTGTCCTCTAAAGCCAGGCATACACCTTGAGATTTTAGAATTCTCATTTTTTGGTGATTTTTTTTGTTTGTTTGGTGATGTACACTGTATGTTTGAATATTCATTACCACTTTGGCATGAGCCCATGCACTTCCATGAGGAAACAAACGTTTGTTTATCAAGCTACTAGCATGTACTAGCTTGAATTCACTAGAGATAGCAAGCTTGTTCTCGGTTGCATTTAGAGTGTGCAGGCTAGCTAGCGGTTCACAACTGTTAATGTGTCTTGGTTTGATGATCCTAAGTCTTCTTCTAGAGGGAAGTGTCTGGAAAAGGTGATGTCCAGGATGAGAGGGTTCAACTGTACTTTTTCACCCAGCTGTTGTAGATGTCTTGGAGTGTTGGCAGATTACATCCAATGATCTCTGCTGTCCTGATTATGCACTCATTCTTGTGAGGCGCAGGAACAAAAGCAGACAATTAAGGATGATGTGAGGATGGACTTGATGATCACTGTGCACAACGTGATCATCAGGGTCTGTGGCAGGCTGAATTTCTTTAGCTGTCTCAGAAAAAACATGCTTTGCCATGTTCCTATCCCAGAAACTTTAGCGACTCCAGAGTAGAAACTAAATTTATTGTTGTTGTTGGGGGGAGGGGTTGTACCTGAAGTCCATTTCCATCTCTACTGTCTTTTGTGAGTTAGGCAACAGGTTGTTGCAGCTGCACCCAGAAACCAGCTGCTTGCTTGATATGACTATGAGTCCTACTACAACGGTGTCATCTGCAAACATCAGGATCTTCACAGCTGGTTCTATAGAAATACAGTCACTGGTGTAAAGACTAAAGAGAAGGGGTGAGAGCACACAGCCTTGTGGTGCTCATGGTCGAGGGTCTGAAGTGTGTTTTTCGTGTCACACCTGCTGTCTTCTGTTTGTCAAGAAATCCACAATCCACCGGCACATGGAATCTTGACAGCTAGGACAGTCTGATCCACCTGAGCTCTGGCACTTTGGTGTCGAATGCCAAGCCAAAGTTAACAAGTAAAAACACAGTGCTTGCTCTGCTCTCTTGTACCATTCTCTGCTGTTTAAACAGAGCCAGCAGCCTGATCAGGATTGCCAAAATCAACAGATCTCTGATTATGAAAAATTATCAGCGATGTGAAAGAATGTCATGGGTGATTAACTACATGTGGAGTAAGGGAAAATTTAGTAAACTACATTTTTGTTGAACTGTTCCACTGTAGTTAGGGTTGGGTTGGTGCAGGAACGGCAGTATTGTCCTGCAGTAATACACAATTCAGACTTTATTAGAGTTTATGTGTGTTATCAAATCTTGTTATCAAGATTTAAGATGGAGTGATGTTTATGCCTGGGCAGGTTACTGTGTCCTCTTTTCTTCTTCTGATTTCCTTCCAGTGCTTTTGTCCACTGTGTCTTTTTTATCTTTATCTCACGGGCTTGCGTTTTAAGGTTAGAGGAAGGTCGCTTGCTCTGAATAAGCTTGAAGATTTGCACACACACATACCTCGCACACGCTCTCCTTCCGTGTGTGAAACACTGTCACACGGCTGCAGGGCAACCAGACCAAACTACTGAGGCAAAAAGACATCATAGATTGCTCAAAGACATGAAATAAAAAGTTGTAGACACTCTCACATACACACTCTTTGGTGTGTAGACCTCCTACTGAGCAGTAAGATCTATCTCAGAGTTTAATGTGGCTCAGATGGCTGCTGCCAGAGTTTGTGTGACATAGAGAATAAGCCTACATCAGTAACAGGCCTGTGATTCCTCACTGCAGTGTGTTCTGAGTCAAATCTGAGGTGGGTCTGATTCGTGATTAACAGTCCGGGGAGGGATACACAGGCACCACCTGTATCCTGTATGTTAGTACTTAGTTATATAATAATATTCTGTTGTTATCATGTTACAAGCAGACAGCAAGCAGCTGATTGGATGTGAGCAGAGTATGCTATTATGTTATTTTATTAAATCATTTCAAACTATTGCTTGATATTTTCTTCAGTTCATTTTGGTGAATTATGTCCATTCTAACTTGGTCACAAACCTCAGATAAATATCATTACATGGATAGAGTATTAAGGCCATTCCTTTAAATCCTTAAAATGTTGCTGTATAGCTTGACTGCCTGTTCCCATGCCTTGTCCAGAACATTGTCATGCTTTATGGTTCTTGACAAAATAACTCTTTTGGGGAAAAAGTGTGTGTGTGTGTATGTGGGTATATACATGTAAAGGTACATATACATCAAAGGTAAACCATGACTAAAGGAGACAAAGAAAGAAATATGATCATCAAGGACCACCAGCGAGGCAAGCTAACATTAGTGCCCAGTGGCACCAAATTGCAAACTTGCAACTTATCAACTGCAGTCATTTGCTATTCTCTTTCTCATCACAAAAAAGTACAGGAATAATAACTTATTATGATAATAGTTTTTTGGACTTTCAAACAAAAGTGTTTTTATCTGCTGCATGTTGAAATGCAGCAGACCTTAGTCGCCTCAGTAGAGATTTGGACCAGGACATGTTAACAAGCGGACTAAAGTGGAAAGAATTTAACCCTTTTTAATCCACAGTGGTGCCTGAGTAAACAAGGAAGCGACTGTGGAAAGGTTTGCAGGTTCTGTGATTTTGCCTCTCTTACTGCCGCTAACCTGAACTGAAGCGTGACGTTGTGACTGAGCATGGTGGAGCTGAGATGATATATGTTTTAACAGTGCCATGGAAAAGGTGTACATTATAGTACAACCATGTGCTAACAAAGTGTATGTTGCAGATCACTTTTACTGAAGAAGGAAAAAAACAAATATCCAAAACACAAAATTAAAAACACAATACCTACCCAACAAACAAATATTCAAATGCCCGAACACTCAGGGCCAGCCCTAGACCGTACATTTTTATTTAATATTGAACATTTCCATCCATCTGTGCATTCATCCATCTATTAGTCCATTGTGACACAGGATAAGTCATCTACAGGTCAGTTAGCCCACAGTAAGTCCCTATTAGCCCACAGAGGAAACACCAGCTGTCTCTGAAGTAGCTACTTCATTAAGAGTCACAGCATTATCAATAACAATGTGTGCTATTGATTATCTCTGAATGACCAGTATTGATTCTTACTGTGTACTCGTCTCTCTCATGTGCTCACAGCATCGAGGTCATTTCCTTTCAGCGGCCCGCTTTCCTCTTCCTGCTGTTGAAGGGATTTGAGTAAATCCGGATGGCGCAATGACGCCCAGCTAGATTAGTGCATTTTTTATGTAACATACACACACACACATACATACCAGACAAATACACATTTAAACATACACACGTAAAAGCAGACAATGTTTTATTTTATTTTATTTTATTTTTTTTTTAAATACAGGCCCATAATAAAAGTGATGCTGCTGTTTCTGTACTATCCACAGATGCTTATGTTCAGGTGACATGAGTTGCTCTGTAATATCACTGTTTCACTTGGGAGATAAGACATAGAGAGTGTGCTAGCCTACTAAACCCTCACCCACCTGTTCCACCGCTTTATTTATAGAAGAAACCTAGAAACAGAGGGACGCTTTTAAGCCAAATGGCTACTCATGAGTGGTCAGACCCATTTTAGCACATTCTAACTTCCAGGAGGGAAAAACAAGAAAAATTCTGAATGCTCAAGCACTAATGTGACTGATTGCAACAACCTCCACCAATGCTGGCATTGACATACATGTAGCTACCAGCAGTGTATGCAGTGCAATTGTGCACGTGGGGTGATGACTTCCAATGTCTCTACTGGACCCCTTATATCACTGCTTGTTTAATTTTATATGATTAGCTTCAACCGGAAGCCTATATTAGATCAAAAGCTTGACAGAGACACAACAACTGCAACTAAACAAGCAAATGTAATTGTTTTTATATCCTTGTTTCATTGTTTATTGTCATTTTTGCATGAAGGACCCTTAAGATCCTATTTAGGCAAGAAACCTACCTGTTTTACTCATTGTTGCTTCTTCTTCTTTTTTACCTTTTCGTTGTCTTCTTTTCTATTTTCCTAACAGTAAAATATACATTTGCACTTCCAGTGTTCAAGTAGTAATCTAGTGGTCTAGACTGCGTTATGATGCTGTAGGAAGGGGATGTGGGTGGCTGCTTCTCTGTGTGTCCTTGTCTGAATGTTAATGTTTAATAGCAGTTCTCGGTGAAGAGAGAGACGCTGCTAGCAGCAGCAGAACGAGCAGCAATGGTGACAGGCGCCCGTCACAAACAGGCCAGTTTGGAGACTAATTAAGTGTTGAACATTCTGTCTGTTATAGTGCCTCGCTATTGCGTGCATAAACACGCACCCACTCAGACACTTGCGCTACCATTTAAATGTTTGGTATTATTGGTTTTATTATGATTTCGCTTTATTTTAGAAACATTTACAGCTTTGTTCATCATTTTGGACACGTTTCAAATTTAATATTTTTTTTAACCAGCTTCCTAGGGTTCCTAACAACACAGGAGTAGCATATTAGAATCTTGCTATATATTTACACAGGCACCAAAGATACAAAATACAGAGGGTCCCCCTAAACAGGCTCTTGGACCCCTGAATGTCTCAAAATATAGAGAGGGGTGGTTACTGAAAATAAACTTTTTATGACTTAGAAAGAAGTTGATTAGTTGAAGCAGGCAACAGTGGCAACTGTGGTGGCAACTTATGCCCGGGATACCTCTGAAAATTTTAATTGGATATTGGAAATATGCAAACTTCTCCCGTTTCCCAGGAGATGGTGGAAAGAGTGCACTGGGAGGAACTCGTTACACAACAATGGAATACAAATGTATTTGCAAATGCTAACTTAAAGGAATGGAATTTATTCTTAATATCAGATAAAAAAATCTTATCTGAAAATATTAATAGTATATAAGTCTCTTAGGGGCTTGTTGTGTGGGGTCGTGAGGTTGCTCTGCGTCCGTCATGCTCTGGTCCTGGTTGGCTGGTTGGTTGGTTGGTTGGTTATGTAGGTTATGGAGGCTAATGGAGGAAGCAGACTGGGCTGTGCAGTGGTGCACTCCTGGGGCTGCAGAGCTGATTGCTGAGAATCTCTCACATTCTCACGCTGCAGGCTCTCTCTCCTCCAGATCGGGCGCGGCAGTGTGCCGGCTGCAGGGGGGCACTTGACCTCGGCCTGCATCAGTGCAGAGTACAGGGAAACAGCGAACTCCTACACTGCACTCAGATCAGTGCTGCAGGTGTTTTCCAAATGGAAAGAGAGTTGAGCGCCTGATGGAAAATTTAACTAGGGCTGCATGATAAATTATATTTTTATCAGTATCGTGATATGAGCTTCTGTGATAAACACATTGTGTGATGACAGGACACAACAAATTACCTCATACATGCAGCGCCACAGAGATGCTCTTACATTACTGGCCATGATAGTAGTATATTTGCACATACAAACCATTAAAGACTAATGAGCTGGTTTTGAACCCTGCTTTCCACACATAATGAGCAACTTAACCATTCAGCCAATTACCAAACACACAGAGACTTTAAAATATGGTTAAACTCATTTTTAATGCAAACTCAACTCAGTGCAGCAGCATGCAGCACACAGGTTAGCTCAGGCTTTGCAGTTTTTCTTCAGAACAATAGTCCCAGGCCAACTAAGAACATGGTGCCTCACTACACTCAGCCAAAAGTACCTAAATACACAAAAACCTATGGCAAGAGCCTGTTTGACACCACAATATTTAATAACTATTTAATGTGTGCCTTTGTAAAAATAAACTTATATTTATTTGGTGTTGTAGTCTTTTTAGAAAAGCTGTTGAGGTAATTTTGTCCAGTACTGAACAGTGCTTTTGCAGTTTGTATTTTGCTATTTGTGTAAAGGAGAGATTAGTTAGATTTCTGTTTACACATTAAAAAAGCCTGCACCTGCGTTACATCCAGCCAGAGACGCGGCTATTTTAATTACAGTTTCTCGCTTCTCATTTCGTCATTGTGATGTCTGACAGCTTTAGCGAATATTGCACTTTATGTCGCTGTCATGCAGCCCTAAATTTAACCCCCCCTTTGTTGAACTTAGTGAGCTCTCTCTCATATTCTGCCTCTCTTTCTTTTTCTCTGTCTTTTGTCTTTTCTTTCACTCTCTCTACCTTATAAAAGGTGAGATTTAGTACACCAATTTATCTCCCATCCCCACCCACGACTACTTCACTCTACGCACTCTACACAATGCTTCTCTCATCATTACCCACCAGAGAGAGAACAAGGGTGAAAGATGGAGAGAAAGAGAGAGATGATTAACATTAGGGCATGTTTCTAAAAAAACAATTATGGATTAACATTTTCTGTCTTTGTAAATTGGCAGTAATTAATTGGCAGTTTGCTTGATGATAATGCATATTTTACAAATGTCCAGTGTTTGCTCTTGCAGTAAGAAACAGAGTCAATAATATGCATAAACATAGTGTGTTATTCTTTTCTTTTTGAACTAGGTTTTCCAAAAGGCTCCGTGTTTATTTTTCCCATAGTTTTTTTGTAATTCAGGCTCTACATAGTTGGTTATTGCTCATAGGTTAGGATTAGGGTTCGTTTGGCTATTTGTGGTTTGTTTTGCAAATTAATTGGTGGATGACTTAAATACTAATACAGTGAATAGTGACAGCCCAATTAGCAATACCATCAAGTAGGGCCAAAACTGCTCATTTTTCCACCCGCTTCTTTACAGCGGTTTCATTTCTGCTACTGTCACAGTCAGCACAGAAAACATCAACCCTAAGGCCCAATGGCTTAGAGAGAGAGGGAGAGAGAGAGAGAATATAGAAAGAGAGAGTTCCCCAGAGCTGTCTAAAAATGGGAAAAAAGAACACACAAAAACACTTGACACGGTTTTCTCGGCCAATTTAGCTTGACAGCACTCCTTTCTTAGGCGGCGTATTCTGTGTTTTGCCATTCTTTCGTAAGAAATGGTGCTCGTTGGTGTTTCATTAATCTGCTGCTGCCTAAAGGCTGAGTCTATCACTCAGAGTGAGAGGGATGAGGGTGGGACAGTGCTTGAGGTTGAAGATGAGGAGGACACCTCATTGGATGTCTGCCCTGTTACTCATTGGCAAATACATAAGATACTTGCTTCTGCTCCAATAGCTGTTAGAGGTGAGAGTTATTACCTTTATTTTGCTTTTTATAGTTACATATTTTATTACACAGTGATGCACAATGAATGACGTTTATGTTCGATATATGTCAGGGTTACATTTTACTCTGTTTGTCATAAAATGATAAAAAAAATCAAAAATGTAACAGATGGAGAAAAAGACTTTTCACTGAAGCATAATAAAGTATTTTATTTTATGTTTATAAACAAAAAAAGCTTTTTTTCTGCTACCAGTGAGAAATAATTCATATAAAATTTCACCATGCTTTTGTTGACACTGGTGATAGAAAGCCTTTTAAGGTTTAAAACCTACACTATATGGACAAAAGGGTTGGGACATACCTCTTAATCATTGAATTCATTCAGTCCCATTGCCACAGGCGTATATAGTCATCCTTCTGAATGTGACTATTCTTTTGATGATGAGTGTGTAACTATCTTTATATATTTTGTCTTATTTTGTGTTTATTTAACATCTTTCTTTAATCTTTTTTATATTTTATATATTATATCCTTATGCTATTGTTTCACATGAGCAGACAGTTGTCAGAGTATTTCATTGCTATTTGCACCATGTATGATTGTGTATGTGGCAAATAAACTTGGTTATTTTAATAAAAATATATTATATTTAAACTTATTAGACATGTCATGAAATGCAGCATTCCACTGGTGGCTAGAGCTGTTACTTGCTGTGAGCCTAATATAAACAGTGATGCATCCTGCTCCTTACAAAATGTGATTTGCAAGCATGGATTGGGAAGAGAGTGATGTTCAAAACACTGCTTAAAGTTAATGTACAGTACAAAAAGAGGAGGGCAGAAAAATAGAGGCAAAGAGATAGCTGGAAGGGGAAAGACTTTATGGTCCCATGGTACCCAGATGAAACGATCATGAAGTTTCTTCTTGATCTCAAGGGCCTGTTTTTGAAATGAGGGGAGAAGTGTGAAAAGGGGTAGGGGGAATAAGAGGGGTGGAAAAACACAAAGCAGCAAGTCAGCAGGATTTTCCTCCTCTCTTCTTTCTCCCTCCTCCTGTTTTCTTAGGGAAGGCAGTAAACACATTTGAGAGGATGAGGCTGACTGCTTAACTGGAAAACATGCTTCTTACCCAGCCTGAGGATGTGAAGGGCGACCCCCATGGATGCCTCACCCATGCATGAATTTATTCTTTCTTTTTTTTTTTTTTATTTATTTCGGTTTGCCTCCCGAGCTCCAGGGTTTCTCAGAGCTGCTCCCTGCGCAGTTAAAACCCACGCAGGCCTTCGCAAGTCCTATTTAACCTTGAATTATAAAGTACTTGTCAATTAGATCCACACTCCACAGTTACACGCCACAGGAAAATGCATTAGCAGCAGTGTCAGAAATCTCTGACATGCTAATTAATCATTTGTAAATTCCACAGCTTCTGTATTGCTGCCTGTCAAGCACACATGCCATGCCAAATGTGCTTAATTCTTCCAGTGTAAATGATAGTAGAAGTATAGTTTTAAAAGATGAACTGCATTTCCCATCACCCACCAAGGCTTTTTTGGTTTGCTCTCCAACTTCTTCCATCTTTCATCCCTCCACCCCCATAGCGGCCACTCTCCTCTCTACTTAATTAACCCATTGATCAGTGGGCTTGTAAATTAGGCCTCTTGAGAATGGCTGGCTAAGCTTTCCACCCACCCCCCCGTCTCCTCCCGGCAGCCGTCCTCCTCAGTCAGTGCTTCTTTCTTTCTTTTCGTACTGAAGACCTGAAATGGAGGAATCCCCTTCCTCCCCCTTTTACTCACAGACATGTCATCATTAAGGGCCAGAGGCATTGTTCACCTGTGCTGTGATATAGAAGGTCCAGAGAGGGTCAGCCATGTTCCTGTTAAATCACAGGATTCATTAGCCACTAGCTCTGCTCAACCTTTTACATGGATCCCTTTGGCTTTGCTCCCTCTTTCTCTTCCCTTCTATTTCTTTCCCCCTCTTGCTGTCTTTGCTGGCCTCTAATATTGTTTTTTTTCTCAATGGCAGCTGGGATCACTGCTCCAATTAAGATGGACTTTCTTGATCACTAAGGGAACCAGAGAAGGCCCTCTGAGCTGGATCTCCAAGCAAATGCATCCTTCTTTCTCCAACATTAACCAGAGCCCTTTGCTTTGAGCACAACCCCCTCAAACACGTATACCTTCACCCTGGCCCTGTGTGTCTGGTCATGTCTGTGCTTAATGATGCAGACAGGTTGCTAAATGGATCAGAACTATTTCAAGGCATAATGGAGGGTCTCTTGGTGAAGATGATTTAGAGGGGTGAGCAGTCTTGGATTTGCTGAAATGCAGGTCTAAACCCCTTTCTTTCAGCTGACACTGTACAGTACATTTTTTTGTTTATTGCTCTTATAATAATGGCCTTTGCAATAGACCGTTCAACAGACTGAAAATGTACTATGATTTTGTAGCATCTGGAGGAGGCCTGCTTTTTCCCCGCTTTGGTTTATGGGGAAGATGAATGTGGTTTTTCTGAATTGTTGTTACATTAAACAGACAAACCTCAACACTAGCAGAGCTAAAAGAAAGACTGGTTTTATTAAGAGTATAAGAACTCAGCAACAAAATCAGAGCGAACATACCAGAAGGGATAAGAACAGAGCCAAAAAAACATGAGACAAGCAAAAGGTCAAAACCAAACGATCAAAACAGAGCCAGCAAACAGTTTAAGGGGAGAACCGAGAGACCAAAGCCAAAAAACAAACAAAAGTCAAAAACAGAGAGACTAGACTGAGAAAACTAGTAGAACAACTCAGTAAGACAACAGGGTTTCAAGGAGTGAGTGCAAACATACTGGTATATATACAGAGCAACATGATTTGGTACAGGTGAGATGAGTTAGAATTCAGGCGAGTTGGAAACAAATGGGGATGACTTTATGTGGAAAAGGCTCATGGGTAGTGTAGTTCAGATTATCAGAGGTAGGGGGAGAACCCGGAAGCTTGACAACTTTTCAGATCTTGTTCTGTATTTAAGTTCCAAAAATGCTATAATGTTGTAACTTCAGAAAGTAAGTAACCTGGTTTTTGACCTTCACATTGCCTGAAGTAGCCTTTCCTTTTTTTTGGTAAGGATAATTAAACTAATAACATGCTTACAGGGAGTAAAACACAGATTATTGCTCTGTTAATTTTAGTGGGGTTTCGATGAACTAACCACCAGGTTGCTTGCTTTTAAGACAAAACAGAATCAGTTGTTAGAGTGTATAGATTTTGTGTCACATAGGTGTTTTCCTAAAATATCACTGTGTCATTGAATTACAAGGCCATTAAGAAGTCTACATAAAGGTATTGCTCTACACATGCTACATGCAAGCTAGCATGCTCAATTCAGAGGATTCAGTGACATTTGTGGGAGGAGAAAATCAGAATGAAACCCATCAGCTGTGCCACATTTGAATTCACCACAGGATGTGATATAAGTGAAAAACTGAAAAAAAAAGACGTTGACTTGCATTTCAATGACTACAAAATGGCACACAACACCTGAGAGTTCTATACTGGTATTGCAGTGAGCCTCAATTTGAAAAACTGCTTATTGCATGCACAGTCCAAATTGCTTGTTGCATGCACATTCTCTTTGTGGGTATTGTGACAAATGCTAACAAAACGTTAACATGATCCAGCAAGCGTAAATACTTTTGTTCAGACCACGTCAGAGATTTGTCAGTGCATTTGTAATATAAGGTAAGGCATATCGTAGTCGCAATATGTAGCAATAGAAGTGCAATTTGGCCCTTTGTCCATATCATTTATCTCCACTTCCAGCCGTCCATGTTACATTAGTATACAGCCAGTGCTTTTACCAATCCCATAATGAGAAAAATGGCACGCTGTAGAAGAGCAGTGTTTATACCTATGATGAAGAGGTGGATTTTTGTGCTTAACGTGAGGGGATTTTTCGATGCTTTATGATCAACAGTGCAAATATAAAGAGCTTGCCAGGAGTCAAACATTGCACTCCAGTTGCACTTCTTTTCCTCACACAAAGACATTACGCATGGCTTAAATGAGTGTGGCTCAATAACCACATTACGAGCAGATGTACTATACCTCACACCATTATTCCATAGCTCCTTCAAGCTATAATTCGGCATAGCTTTTCATGAGCCAAGCACCACACTGATACAGAGGCTCATTTTCCCTCAGAGTCTATTGAATTTTTCTTCCTTAATAATTCTGTTTATTGTTAATTTTTAGGTAGCTTTTCTCATAGCATGACTGATTGTAAGGCTGCATGTGATTCTCAAAGGTGTACCTTTGGCTCATTTTACTGGCTTGGCTTGTGTACATCTGAATCAGACATATTATTGGACTGCCAACTGAACTAAACATTGAAAAAAACCCTTTATGGACTTCGATCAGGCAGAGAGTGTATAAGCTAAACCTTTCTGGTGTGAAAGCACACTGCCTCTTAAAAGAGGACAATGTTTTTAACACAAATAAGCTAGCAAAATATCACCAAAATGGTTTTAACAGTAAAACAATATCATACACTCAGACTTCGCGGTAGGGGTGGAAGTGGAGTGATAACTGGCCTTCTGGACATGTGACGAATGACAGCAAATCGTTCATCTTGGCGCTGACCATGGTGACTCCACACATGGGCGTCTCCAAGACAAAAGTGGGACTCGTCACTGAAGATGACATTCCTGTCGGTTGATTCCTTCTGGGTGTAACTATTTGTGCAGCTATTCTTTTGCTGATGATTGTACTTTTGTACGTATTTGTGAACATCGTTGGGAATTACATCAGACTTCATACTTTGTAACTCCTTGTGATAATAGCATTCATCAGTGCTCCTAAATTTTTAACCATCTGTAGACCAAAATATTTTCAGTACATGATTTAGGAAAAACTTTTTCCTATTATTAGGACACATTTACACATGTGGACAAAGCTGTTGGTAACATCATTTTTGTCCAGGCAAGTTTCATTAGTTTTTTTTAATTATTGTGTTAAAGCACAATTTAAATGTAGTGTCTGTTTTTCATTAGCTGATTTTCAGAAAATTTTTATTTATTATTACAATTGTTAGTTTCAAGTTATTTTGAGGTTATTGTGGGTTTTTCTTTGTTTAATGGAAGGATACCAACAATTTTGTCCATGTGTGTAGGAAAAACAATGCATTTGTATCTAGTTTTGTTTATTTAATTACATTTGAATGAAAAGCCTAATGAAAAATCATCAGAACATTTTCAAAAGAAACGTGTGATGTGTCTAAACTTTTGATGGATAGCGTGTTTTTGTCTGATCCTGTCACATTTGATTAGTAGCATGAATGCAAATATGTCACATATGGCCCAACCTCAGCGCTGTAAGCATCTATGAGACAGCCCTGCAGCTGGCAAACAGAGAATTAAGAGAACTCCCTGTTCTTACATGCTAGTGACCAAAGGTTATCCTGTCTCCGCAGTAGCCAGTTTGAGCGGGACCAGTAGAGAAGGGCTGCTATTTCTAGCTGTTTTCCTCTCTCTCTTTCTCTCTCTAAATGACTGGAGAGTTGCCTGTGTCTCTTGGGAGCAGTTGCCTCTCACATTCTCTCTCTCTCTTTGGCGAGAACAGTCCATGGTCCTCTCCCCCTCCATTACTGGACTGCTGAGTGGGGCAGAACAGAGCTGCACATGGAGGCCTTGTCCAAACGCCTGCAGGGAGATTCTTCCAACCACTGGCCTTCTGCTGTAAATAAATGCACTACAGTTAAACAGACATACACTGGCCTTCCTACAAGGGCTTTATACTGCTTCCCAACTTTGTTTGATTCAGTTTATTTCTGGATATATTACTGGGTCAAGTGTAGTGTTATAGAATGAAATGTTGTACAGCATAATTGTTCATAGCCAAGCATATTCAATAACAGTAAAAACAGAAATAATGATAGTTAATGACAATACTAACAACATACTAAAATATCATCATCATCATCATCATCATCATTGATTGATTTATTTTAATTCATAACAGGTGCTGGTAAAGGTCAGCAGGGTACAAGTGGATGCTGCACCACTCTCTCTCTCTCTCTCTCTCTATCTCTTACTTTCTCTTGCTGAAAGCCTAAAGATCTTCTAAGCCAGTGTTATTTCACTAATTGACAGTACATTACAAACAGAGGTCTTCTACACGATTTCTATGGTTAAATTGTTTCTGAACTTCTATACAACAATTATTAAAAAACACCTATTAAGAAAAACATTGAATTGTATATGAAGTCAAGGCTGTTCCTTTAGGACTGTGTTGTGTAATGTCATGCCTGTCAAATTATGCTTCACTTTGAGCGAGAGTAAAGGAAGAAACAGAGAAATATGCATCATTGTCTCTGTATTTCTTCATAAAGCATTCCTATACCAGCCAGAATGTGCCAACATTGAATGAAATGCAAAAGTGAGTCTGTCTTCTTTATAAAAAGTAGTGGATTGAATAAGTCTTAGTGCAGTTTGTTATGCTATTCAGGACTCTGAAAGCATTTACACGTGTAAGTGTCAGTATATTACATTCTGCTGTATCTTTGTGCCACAGTCTCAAGTCCTTCATGCTTCAGCCTATATTGAGTCCACTCGTTCAGGAGACCATAAATAGCTCTGAAACAGAAGTTTTAATTTCTCCCTCCACTCCACCTTTGGCTACAACACACTCTGAATGTAAATACATTTGCTTTGCGATTACATTCTGTTTATTTTTCTTTTTCTGTTCATTAGATACTTAAGAATGTTGAGAAAGCAGTCTGACCACACACTTTGACCATTTTATCAGGCTCATTTACCATATAGGCCTTTGTAGTTCTATAATTTTAAACTGTAGTTCATCTGATTATCTGTATAATTTTTGATCCCACCTTTACCCTGTTCTTTAAAGGTCAGGATTCTCACAGGACCACCACAGGGCAGATGTTATTTGGGTGGTGAATCATTTTCAGCACTGAAGTGGTGGTGGTGTGTTAGTGTGTGTTGTGCTGTTGTGAGTGGATCAAACGCAGCAGTGCTGCTGAAGGACTAGAAGAGCACCAATACAAGCTGTGCAGCAACAGGTGAGCTATTGTCTCTGACTACATCTACAAGGAGACCAAGAGTGTCTAGAGTGGACAGTGAGTGGACTGCTGGGTCTGATCCATTTGTACCAGCACAACCCACACTACATGCCACCTCCATGTTGGTGTCACTGCTGTGCTAAAATGAAACAACAAATTTCCCTGTGTTTCCTGGTCTGTTCAAAATGTGATCTCCACCATAAAAACACAATTTTGCTATAATGTACTGTTATTCTTTGATGATTATGACAGTAACAACATGGATGCCTCAGAGAAAACAACATGTGAGGAGCTGTGTCTGTATCTCCAGTTTCCAGTTGGAAAGGGCACTCTATATGGGCCCTGTTTTTAAATTTCGCTGCTGATCTGCACTGCTTCAAAAAACAGATACTAAGCATTGTTATCTCCAGCTTCTGCAAACCTCCACTGTAGGCGAGCTCCAGCCCTCCACTGTGGTCTTGGTAGGGTGGGCCGAAGTCGGATACAAATCTGCAAGATCCCAGAATCTGTTTCTGCTGTTTCCTGAAGCCTAGCAATGCGATTAAAGGCTTGTTGAAAAGGGTATGTCACGCTCTACTGACCTGTGGAGTTGGGCTTTGTCACAGGTTTATTTAAAGTCTCATTTTTAAAGTCCACTAGTTGCAAGGCAGTCTCTTCTCCTGTAGTTTTATTTATTTTGTGATTAGCAATTAGTAGAGGTCAACTTTCATCATATAATTGTTGAGTTTACAAACTCTGAAGTCATGAAATTTGGAGGGGTTTTGCTTGTCAAGTGTAGCTTAGAGAGACGGAGGCATTTACACTTGTGAACATCTGCCTAAACTGCATCTCAGACCACTTGGTTTAGGTGGTTTTAGGTTGGGATTTACACTTGCATTACATAAAATCCTGATGTTCAAGTGTAAATGGGGAGTGTATTGGCTTGTTTTGAAGGAACAGCTCAATATACATCAAAAATATAAATACATAGCAAGTTTTCTTTCTGGAAATGTAGTACGTTTTCAGTACTGTGTAAGACTCCTTTTGGTGTAATTCTGAGAGAAGAAAACTAATTTAAACAGTCCCGTCATAACAAGCTAGGTTTTTTAATCATATTGTAGCAATACTCAGGTAGCTTGTGGTCATTTACGCTATTAATGCAATCTTAAATATAATCTGACACAGTAATATATTGGAGAAAAAAACAGGATATTGATATTGAAGTCCACCCAGCACCCAATCCCACACACGTTGATACACACACACACACACACACACACACACACACACACACACATACATACAACAAAACCAGACCCTGTCTGCAGGGTGACACTTTCTGCCAATCAGCATTCAGTTGGGCAGCTCTCGACCAATCAGCTGTCATACCAAGGCCTGGAGGACTGTGGGTAAGGCTGCCTGGCGGGCAGCTCATCGCTCATCTGGTGTGTGTCAGTGATGGAGCGAGTGTGTGTGGTGGTATTATCGCATGGTGTGCGTGTCCCATTATACCCAACATCAGCACACCCTTCTAAGAATAAACAGCCCTGCGCTTTGATAGAGAAAAATGAGAAGTCACCCCAGAGAGACAGGTGCAGACGAAGAATGGAGAGACAGTAAGCGAGGGAGAGACGAGGGGTAAAAAAACAGCATCAACGCAGGGAGCTTTTAATCTACACGGATGAATTAGCACACACATACATGCAAACTCACTCCGGGTTGCTATCCACAGGGGACATTAGCACGTATTTGTTCACAGAATCTAACAAAGGCTCATACATACCTGCGTATGCAAACAGTCTTTAGAACACTTGTCGCTCTGCCACTGGTCCCCATTAACGCACATGTCGTGACGCTATACTGTACACGCGGAACACACTTGAGGGCTTTTAAAGCAGTCAGCTGTGTCATAATTGTGATGGGATACAGGTATCATTTTTGCTGTCACGCGAAGCAGAGCACCTCATAGAAAATGAGCACCATGACAAGTGCATGATTATACACCTGCAGATGAATGGCAGCAATTATCCACGTCTTCAATTCCCCCCCCCAACACTTCGGGCTAAGTTCACCTGCCAATCAAAGAAGATGACAAAATTAAGGAATTTTTCATATTGAAGCATGCAGGTCAAGTAGATCGTCATCTGCATGAGTTCGCTATGGTTCCACTGTTGTGTACACACGCATAGAGAGAAGATGGGCCTCACCTGCCTGATTAGATTCAGTGTCGTTTTCTGTTGCTCTGAATGCCCCCTCTTCACCCCCAGCACTTACGTAAGGCAGACAGGTGCAGAGAGAGAGAGAGAGAGAGAAAGAGAGAGCGTGCAGGAGTTAGAGAGAGCATGCGGGGGTTATTTTTGCCCACAGGTGGACACGTGGAGGCAAAATAACGCATCCTGCTCATGAGAACGTAGGCATTCACGGGCCAGATGCGTGCTCTCTAAACATGCACATACATATTTTTAGTGTGGCCAGCTGTGCACTACAGATGCCACTGGTTTGAGTATCAGTATCAGGCTGATCTCTGCAGATAATGGATATCAGGTGTAGGTGAATGAATGATTCTGATCTGATTCTGTAAGAAAACTAGTCTGAAGTATGCATAGAATTGCTTGCAGTGCAACCACCACAAGAGCTTTACGTTCACCATGAATTACATTTGTTTCACACCTTAATCTTTGTAAGTTTTTTGTTTTGCTTTTAGTTTCCTTTGGTCTTGTTTTAGAAGGTGCTCACATTTTCCTGTTTATGTTCCTGTAGGACAGTTAGAGAGGTTTGTTTGAGCAGTTTAAACATGGTAGGTTCAGCTGCATATGTATCAATAGCTCTGCATTAAACTCCAGGTACGATATTCTTATATCTTATATCTCATTATCAAAATACTACCAGCATTAAACTATGAGGCTTAACTCAACTTCTTAAAGGAAAACATTCTTCTTAAAGCAACTTCTACTTTCAGGTGCTGACATTCAGCTTCTTATTTGATAGCATCTTTTTCAAATGTTCCCATTCCATCTTAAATGGGACAGCCAGAATGTACCCACAGCTCCATTTAAGGTGGAGAAACAAAAGCATTTCAACAAGAAGCCTGCAAATGGAAAGTGTCACCAGCATTCAAAAGGATTCCTCGTTGGGTGAAATGCATTGCTAGAACACCAATTCTTGCTAACCATTTTGGTGATGTTTCAAGCCTGAGAAGCCAAATTTTGAGAACTGGAGGATATAACTTATTATTTAGCAAAATAAGCAAAACAAAAAGCAAGAGAAAAGAATGAAAAACATGAAGAAGCAAAACAAAAATGGGACAATCACAGAGGCAAGGGCAGAAAACTTGACAGCCTCTGTAGTTTCTAGGGAAGAGCGAGAGGTAAGAAGGTGGTCCAGAAACTCTAGAGGTCACCGCTAGAGGTTACATGCTGTTACTTTAAACAAAAAACATTATATCAGTATCAATATCAGGCACTCTACATTTGGATATGTAAATCATAAAAGAAACAGTGGTATTATGCCATCTCTACTATGCACTCCTCAACTGTTCCTAATGCTACCTGATGACATCTGAAATGCTTTGAAGATAACATTCCTACTACTGTTCCTCCTGCTGTTGTTGGTGGAAGTGCACTGTTGATTGACATTAAAAAGGCTGACTGTATTATAAATTCTCATATAAGATCATGATGCACTCCCTACAGTCATACTTTATTGATAGAATATATTCAGAATCCTGTCCACAGTCCTATTGGTCAGTAGGTTATGAAATATTGATGCTGTGTGTGCATGTGAATCTGAGTCTCTCTGTAGTTTCTTGTGTTACATTAAATGGATAAATTCTTCAAAACAGTGTCAGCCACTATTATATTGCCTGAGATACAGGGAAGCTCAGAGAAACAATATGCACAAATACAGAATGTTCATTTTGAGGAGTCATGGCACATTCTTGGCCATTAAATTAGTGTTTTTTTTTATTTCCACGTGCGAGCTAACACGCCTAACACAGGCTAAATAAATGAAGGCTTACTAAATAGCACTATAGCACAGCCTTGAATCCTGTGAGATTATCAGCAAACCTGAATCAGCTCATACCTTTAGAGGTCATCTACTGTTTCCTACTGGGAAATAACATGGGAGGTGCAATTCAAATTAAGGATAAATACTGAAACATTGTGCCATCACGGTGAAAACTTGCTATTTCTCTTCCTGTTTCCACTCTTCTCTGTTTAAAGGGAAATAGGATGGAAAGAGATGTCACTGTGAAGCATGTTACGGCTGGAAATGGAACTTGAAAACTTGAGGCACCGTTGGGAAGGCCATGGCACTGTTTCGGCTGTGCCTGCTTAGAGACTTAAACAGTGCAACGTAGTGTTCTAATAGCATAAATTAAGCAATCACACTAAATTACAACAACATTTCTGCTGCTTTCCATTACATAAATCTTAGTTAAACAAGGGAGGGAGACACTGCACCAAGCTTAACCCTGACACAATGATATTTAAGACAACGTTTTAAAATTGCAGTACCTACATTGGTTGCATGCGATTTAAAGACGCAAATTTCCCCGGGTGATGGAGTAAATTGTATGAGAGTAATTTAGATAGAGCCGGCATGAGGCAGGATTTTGGTCTGTGGAGAATTGGTTCTAGCTGTTAGAGAAAGAAGGTAAACGCAGTAGCGGGACGAGAGCGGATTATATACTCTTACTGTGACCCGTACAGAGCCTTCCACACAGAGAGAAATAGGAAAAGAGGAACAGAGACAGAGAGCTTAATATGGAGAGTGTCTTGCGGGTATGATAAAGGGTTTTGCTGAAGCTAAGGAGAGAGGAGGGAAAAAGCAAAATGGAGGAAAAGAGGGCGGACTGAGGGAATAATTTAATGCAGGAAGGGAGGAATATGAAAAGGGGAAATGGAGAGTTGCTCCATGCTGTAGACTGATCCAATTTGAAGTAATTGGGTCTTTTGACACTTGGCGTCATCTGTGAGTGATCACTGGCGAGCCACCATCGATAGTTACAAGAGCCCAGCGGCAAAGTTCATCAGTGTCCTCTTTTTCTTTCTTTTTACGAGTCCATTTAACATGGCTGCTGGCACTCCTTCCCCAGGTTTATAGCCTGCTCAGGCCTGACCTTGGACTTAGAAATAGCTCATAGTGAGCGTAAAGTCACGACTGCAAGAGACAGATAGGTGGGCTGTAGGCTGTGATTGAAGTGGTTGCTTTGCTCTCAGCTGTACTGCAGGCTTCAGTAACTGAGGTCAGGCCTTAGTTAAAGCAGGATTTCACTCCAGTCTAACATGCCCCCAGAGCACAGTGCTGTAACAGGGTCAAATTTGAGCTTGTATTCACTCTGGAGTTGCTGCTTGAAAGGTGAATGTTCTGCTGGGGCATAGGGGTATAAGAAAATAATGATACACTGGAGTATCACAATATATTGTATATTATAGTACTGTATTGACGTATAATTAATAGTTTACATGCAAAGATTCTCAGGAGACAGTGGTTCATTTTATGCTGTGTTTAACCTCCCTGACTGCTAGATAGCAGTGTTATAATGTATTTTTTAGTTTAGAGTTTAGTGCCGTTTTTTTCCAATTGTGTTTTGCACACAGAGGATTTTGTCTTCTGCAGTTAACCCACCCATGAAGTGAAACGCCCACACCACACACTAGGGGGCAGTGAGCATACTTGCCTGGAGCAGTGGGCAGCCCTATCCACGGTGCTCGGGGAGTGGTTGGGTTAGCAGTTAGGTGCCTTGCTCAAGGGCACTCAGCCATTACTGTCGGCTCAGGGAATCGAAACAGCAGCCCTCCGGTCACAAGGCTGGTTCCCTAACCTCCATCCCACTTTTACACTCCAACATAAGCAGGTAGCATAAGGACACACATGGTGGTGTGTTTTTTATACCACATATGTGCTTTTGCATGTTCGGTGTGTGGTGTGTTTTAATACGTTTCACTAAAATAAGATTGCAGAATATCACAATATATTGAATCATAACCCCTTTATCATGATACGTGTCCAATTGCCAATACACAGCCCTACTGGGGCATTACTAGACCGTTTGTTAATAGTAAAGTTATTTCCTTTATAATATAGCAGGTGTCAGCAATTATAGCCCTGGCAAGCAGAAGTCCAGTGGAGTTATCCTGTACTAACACACGAACCAAACCTGGTAATTAACATCTTAGCTGAATGACACATAAGACGGTCAAGTTATTAGTCATTATGTAATGTACCTTTTTTTGTTGTTTTTTTTAATGATGGTTTATTATGAGAAATTATGAAACAAGAAAAAATGGACTTAACAATAACAAATCATGTAAAGCTTTTCAAAATAATTGTCTGAGGGGAAAAATGTTGTGCTATACTGGGCGATGAGATTTTGGTGAACGGTGGCGTGGTGTAAAAAACGTTGAGCTGGGCTCATACAAATTACAAACCATAGCCACATAGTGCTAACCAGTCAGGCTAAAGCAACTGTCCATTGTCCATATGCAGCGAAAGTGTATCTTTAATTACACAGTGAAGCTCCCCATGATTTGTAGGGGCTAGGTTTATTTGCATGCTGTCTTGTACAAAGACATTCCCCTCAAGTGTTGAGGGATTGACAAAGAGATTGGAGATATTTGTGGACAAGTACCATGAAGGAGACCAGCAGGAGAACTTAAAATCCACACTGTCATCTATTCAACCAGTCCCTGCAGAGTCCCGACAGCAAGGCAAATTCAAAGGTCTTTTAAAATTGAGTGGTTAGGTCTAATCAAGTTATCATGATATACCTAATCAGATATGTTTGAGCTGGAAACTGTACTTACTAAAGTGTCAGAGTCCAAACTGTGCTGGACTCTGACGCTTTAGTACCATAATTGGTGTCACCAATTTGCTAATTCGCTTTTTTTAAATTATCTGTTTATGTAAATCTTCACATGTATAAATTGCTCGTTTGAAACCACCCAGTTGTTTTTTCCATCTGTTAAGTCTTGCATTATCATTTGTTTTTATGCAGTAGACAATACAAAAAAGAATATCTGGCCCAGGGCAGTAGTCATGTTACTTAACACCAAACTCAGCCTTGACACAAGTGACATGACTACATTACAGTTCAGACATGGTCGACATACCAGTGAAGAGGAAGAAAATAAAGAGCATGTGGCCAAGTTAATGTGGCTTTGATAGTGAACGCCTCAGCAGAGACAATATTCTGGGAATTCTGGAATATTTATACATTCATTAGCATGTTTATACTCTCATTAGCATACCCAAGGCTATATTATGGTTATATTATGGTCATATTGATGTAGCCTCACAAATAGGAGGTTGCTAATGCATTTTAACAAGCCTTCCACACTGCAGCACTGTGTGTTTGTGCACTTGGTTATCATCAAATGACAGTTTAAAGAGCAGAGTAAAACTGCATTGGTCACAAGCCTGCAGCTGATTGATTGTTAACAATCGTTAAAGATTGATCAGCCAACAGGGGCTCACCAATTAGGCTCATCACTCCTCCCTTTCAATTAATCAATTAGGGCGGCAGTACAGGAGCAATCGAGCACCTGACGAAATCTCTGCTCTAAGACGCCTTCATTCGATTAGCTGAGCCAAGTGATGACTTTATTTGTGATTTGGAAACAGTGGACCCAGCTGAAGCTGTGGTGCCATTTTGAACAAAAGATTTCAGTAACGAATGCCTTCATCTACATCACACAGCATATAAAGTTTTTATCATTGTAAATTATCATTGCGTTCTTTTTATTTTCATAAGCTGAGGGGTTGTTACAGTGATAATGCAAGTGCATCAGCTGTGGCATCTTTGTTTCCGCTGAAGCTGACTGCTTTTAGCGTTTCATCATTGTAGTGCATTGTCTTTCCAGTTGCGAGAAGTACGATTATTTTATTAGGCATATTAATTTTTACAAGCTTTTTCTGCTTTGTGGTTGCTTCCAGTGGGGTGAACAGGGCCATTAAAATAATTAGCTGCTCCCTGTAATTGTTTATGAGAGTTTGGATGAGGTAGCGGTGCAGCACAATATGGCGCCAGACAAAAATAAGTTTCGCTCTCTTTATCTGTCTCCCTTTTTTCTCTTTCATCTGTCATCCATGTTTTTCTCCCTCTTTCGCCGTCCCTGCAGTTCACCCCTCCCTTCCTCCCTTCTCCTGTCCTCTTCATTCCTGTATGCGGGGGATTTAGCAGTGGGATAGTGGCAGATTGAAGCGGTGAGGTCATAGCGCTCCGTAATCCACAGGTAGGCCAGTAGCAAATGGAATCCAGTCGACAGAAGAATTACACACGCCAAAAGCACCACACCAACCCCAACAACCCATGTACCGATTTAACTCCTGTTAGTACTACAGTGAGGGTGATTTTACCCTGGCTGTCATCCAGATCCACAGGCTGCATATGTACACCCATGTAAGTCCATATGGCTGATGTCTTCCATGACCGCATCCCGTTCTAGATCTACACTTGAACAGTCTTATTGAGCAAGAGGCAGTGGAACTGTTGTTTAATGTTTGGTCCATTGTGACTTATTGACTGTAAATCACGTTTGTGGCTGCATCGGTGGAGCCTGTAACGCCTTTTTAGCAGGCATCTCATTCACACCCAGCTTGTTTAGAGCTCCTCTCCTCCATCCTGGAGCGCCTCTCAAAGGCCCTTCAGAGTCACTCAGCATCCCTGAGTGCGACTTGCCAGAGTGGGGTCAGGTTAAGATGACAGGTGGTGTTAACTATGGAGAAGTGGGTGTTTATCCTCTTTGGCTGCAATAATAATCACCACCTCTCAACCCCTCCGTCCTCATGGAGACCATCCTCTCCAACGCACGCAGAGAGCCTTGTGGACGCTTGAATTCATGCTCTGGGGTGCGCTTGACCTATTTGTTTTTCTTCTCTGTTTAATATGGGCCAGATTTCTCACTAGCCTAATATATAAAATCCAGAGTCATGTCCTACCACTTCTGTTGCGTGAACATAGGGACGCTTGATGGAACTTATGAACCTGCTGGGACTACTTGTATTAGAATCAAAACAATAAAAATAAATGTGTTTCTTGACCTTTACTCTGCTTAATTGTACACCGAACTAAATTTGAACTAATTGGGGGGTCTCTCTGCAAACAGTGGGAAACTCTCATAGATTTGGGGAGCAGATTAAATGTCTCAGACTGGTGCTTCTTCTTGTACTCCACTTTTATAAACCTTAACATAATCTGCCACTACATCCCAACTGCTGCACTCTGCTCTTTAATATAAATATACAATTCTGTACAATGTGAGGTTTTCAGGTATGTAGATACGGTGTGTGTGTGTGTGCCTGTCACGCTATATACACTGTGAGCTTATGTAACCAAAAACAAATAGGTATGAACATACTTGGCCAGTAAAGCATGATTCTGATTCTGAGTCTACCTGCATTGTGTCATCTTGTGACTGCTATGAAGCAAGAGAATGAAGAGCCAATTCCTTCAAATGAAAGCAAGTAGAATAACCACCTAGCACCACAGACCCTACTTTTGACACTTTCCGACAGCTCCTTGCGATTTTTGAAAACTGTCACATCAACAAATTGTAATTGCTGGTTATTTGCATTTGGGTCAGCATCAGCAACAGATGCACTACAAGATCACACTAACAATATGGCCATCTGCTGGGATGGACTAGTGGTATCTGTGTCTACTGTGCTTACGGGATGTCAAGCACCTATACCTGGCCAAACGCTTCAAAAATATGATCCGGGGTACATACACTTGAGCACACATTGCATGAATGTTTTTCACTAGCTGAGCTCTTATTGCTCTGCTTTGCTGGTCTTGTTAGTCTTTGGGCTCCTATTTGAGTGCTTTCTGCACACGCTTGTCATCCAGCGTTAGCATCAGTGTCAAAGGCGGTTAAGCAGCTGTACGTTTAGCCGACACTTTGGCAGAGAGCGACAGAGCGGCGTTGGTGCCGGCCATGAGTATGTGCTCTGAGGCGCCTCCGAGGACTCACCGGGGACCCAAACTCATTTTCCTGCAGAGTAGCTATTTTCACTGGTTCTTGTCTCTCGTGCTCTCTGTATATTTCTGACTCACCACCGCTTTTACCATCTCAACGTATATCGTTCTCGGTTACTGTCTGTTCACCCACTCCCTCTTCCATTCTCTCTCTCTCTCTCTGTCTCTCTCTCTGTCTCTCTCTCTGTCTCCTGTGATTGGAGATGATTTATATAGCTGGTGAATTCCCTCCAGCAGCACACACTTCTGTGTGATTGAAAGCGTCGGCTGGTAATTATTCTGCTAGACGTATTGACTCAGCAGCAGCAGTCACTCTGAGCTGCGATTTAAATCAAAACGGCCCCGTTACCATGGTGGCACCACCCGCCCAGTCTTGCAGCTCTACCTTTTTTTAATGGAGTCCCCTTTTCACCGCTACGAACCCTTTCGCATACTCAACGCTGTTTCTCTCATGCTCTCTCCTTCAGTGTCGCTCTCTTTTTCTGTTTCCTCCATTTTGTTTGCCTCTACCCCCAGTCCCCCCAACCTCCTTTTCTCGTTCCAAAAGGCCATGTCACATCAGATTTCGTCTGCTTTTTAACGCTCTCTCCTGTTTCCTACCTCTCTCTCTCTCTCTCCTCCCTGGCTCTTAATCTCTTTTCTCCTTTTCTCTCTCTTGCTGTGTAATCCTTCCATTTACACCTCTTCTCGTCATTCTGGCGGCCTGTCCTTTTCCTGTCATGCAATTTTTGCCTCTTTTATTCCTGCCCCCCCAACCTGCTATCTTTTTTTCCCTCCACCCTGCAAAGGGGTCGATGCCAAGACAGCTGCAAGGAGAGGGATTAAAGAAAAAGAGAGCAAGGAGGACGGAGGCAAAGAGAGCGAGAGAGAGCAAGAGAGAGAAAGAGAGAGAGGGACAGAGAGAGAGAGAGAAAGAGAGAGAGAGAGAGAGGAAGAACACAACTGAGGTAGAGAGGGCATAAAAGAGGAGAGAATCATGGAAAGCAAAGAGCCGTGATAGATGTTTAATAGAGTGAGCGAGAGAGAATAGAGGGATAGACAAGACTGTAATATGTAAGAGGTGGTAGGCATGGTGGAGACACTGGCCTCCATGAAACGTGTAGTCCACTCTTGAATAGGTTATCTGCTGTCCTGTGTTTCACCTCAGTGTTTTAACATCTGTAGGGTACTGCGCGCCATATCCTCGATTGTGACATGACTCATCCTGTAGGGATGTGCATGGCGAATACTTGGTTAACCATTCTATGTGCCATTATTCCAATAATGAAATCGCTATTCGGGTATTCCTTACATTGCATCACCGGATAGTCTTTTTCTGGTATTTGTGAGTGCAGATTGGTTAGCCTCGGACACTCTGCCCACATAAACGCAAAGCATTCACTCTATGGTATAGTTGCATACTGATCGCCTCCTTGCACTTTTGTGCAGCTGGTTTCATTGGTCCGAAGATAAACACATTGTTTTTCCCATCAAAGGAGTTGCTCACTTGGTGTGCCGTGACACCCGCAAGCCTATAGTCTATGGACTGAAAATGTTTGCCGTTGCATCTTTCAGAGTTATTCAAGAGATTTTTGTGAAGCATTTAATAGCGCTTAAGTGAGAAATCCTTGTGTATTTGCTGAAGCCTACCAACTTGTTTCTCATAGGTGTTTCTATCAGACGTCCCATTCTTGTGAACGTAGGAGGTTCTTGGCAATGTTAAACAGCAAAACATAACAGACTCTCTGATGGTGGGCACAAGTCTGACTTGCAGGCTATGGGGAGTTAAGGAGAAATGGTGGTCTCTGACATTAACACTAATGTTGCACTGATAATAATACCATAATGGTGTCAGAACCAATACTGGCTCTTAAACGTAGTATTGGTATCAGCAGTGGGGATACTGATACCTATGACTTACACCACGAAGCAGTTTCTGATGTGCACACATGCTGACAGACCTTAACAGCAAGTTAGTGGTGTGTGATGACAGGCAGCAGTAAAAACTACTCAGAGTACGATCTGTAATGCCAGTGTTTGTGGGAAGAACACACTAACAGGAGCCCCTTAACTGAATGGCTGAGCCAGGCTTCTTTCAGTAATCGGTCACCTGCAACTGTGTAGTCACTTACAGTCTTGTTTAATGTTAGTGCAAGTTGTTATGATACAACGTAATGATAAGCATTAGCCTTGACTTAGGCTTTCGCTAGCTTAGCTGCACGCTAGTTGGGCTGGTGCATCCACTCCTTTGATGAGCTCAGCAGTGTTGTGGCTTGTTGGTTCAGCCAGACTGGAAAAAGCACTTAAAGTTCCTTCTGCTGATGTGAATGATGGTGATATTTACTAAATTCCGACAGTCTGATGCTCGGATAAATATATTTTAGGTTTACTCAAGTTAATAGTAAACACACGTAGTAAAATAGTTTTTTAAGCATCTGAGTCATGCTGATCATGTTGTAGTTCTATTATATAGTTGTATAAATGTCAGGACTTAAAGGGTAGTTGGGTTAGATAGAGTTAGTTATCAGTATCGGTACATGGTACCAGCCTACACTTAAGGATCAAGTATTGGTTTTGAAAAGGAAACAGTGGTATCTTTAATTAGCACAGAACTCTATGTCAGCAAATCAGTGTAATGCCATGTTACTTCTAGAGAGCTGTAAAAAACCTGTTTTGCATGTGTATGTAATTTACCTAATATTAATCAGGAATACCCTACTGTGTAAGTGTGTCGCCAGTTAATACAATTTTGAGACACAGTGGTATGTCTTAAGTTGCTGATGTTAGCTAGGACCATAAACAAGAAAAGAATATTTCTTTCTTCTCAGTGCTACATTGACAAACATTTGACGAGAAAAGACTTGTGCAGAAGCCTGTGAGTGTAAATGTAAACAACAGCCTTGACTTTGACTTCACAGTGACACGCTTGTCGTTATTCCTTTTTTTCGATGTTGCCGCGAGTGTTTAACTGCAAATGAGGTTGAACACATGAGAGTGTCAGAAGCATGTGGGTAAGGCACAGTGCATGGTCACAACAGACACACTTCAAAATGACTCTTTATGGCTTGAGGCCTCTTTACCTTTATTTGATGAGACATGCCAGACGTGCAGGGGTATATATCCCTGCATTACACTTCCGCTCTTTTGCCACATGCATTTCTAAGACCTTTTTTTTCCACGTAGCTGCCTCAAACATATGCATGATGCAAGAAAGAAACCTCAACATGATCTGTTTTTTCCCTTTATCCAGTATAGATCCAGCTTGTGAATTAACTCTGTTGAGTACACCCAGTTTAAAACTGTTGAGACTACATTAAAATGCTTCTTAAACATTGATTAATTCTACTGTTAAGTCTATACTACTTCTGGCCCAAGTGACTTCATTAAAGGGGATTCTCCTTTGTAAATCCCTTTTAGCCCTAGGACAGGCCAGAAAACCACTGCAGTAAGTTTCCAAAGCTTAGTTTGGAAAATACGGTTGGATTCAAAGTCTAATTGTTGTGTGTAGCCAGAACAAGGAAAGGTACAATAGAAATATTACTTGGCAGAAGTACTCTGTACAGCAGTCAATTCGGACATTATTCAGACTGTGTACCCTAATTATTATTATTTGTGTATTTGTGAGTGCATATTTGACTGCCAGTAATCAATTGTGTTTTGAGGAGTAAATGTATAAGTAAGGAAAGGGACAATAACTTTTTGGAAGATTTGGTGGCTTCTGCTTTTTACAAGAACAGTGTTTCTCTACCTTCTGGAGCTGTTTGCGAAGAAATGTACCTTGGCACACCCTAAAACACACAGCAGTAACTTTCTTCACATTTCTTCCCTGAAACACTGCAGCAGACTTCTTCACATTTCTCCTGAAACATTCTGCATAAGCCTTCTTTACATTCCTTCCCTAAAGCACCACAGCAACCTTCTTCACAATTCTCTGCACAGGAAAATAGAACGGGAAGATTGGCTCTGCAGTCCACTTGTGTTCTAAACACATGCTACAATGCTACCTCTGTTTAGACACATAGTAGAGGTGAAGGATGAATCTTTTTTATATTGAAATCACAATTTGAAAGAGTGCGATTTTGGCAAAAAGATGCAATTGTTATTACAGAATAGACTGCAGTTTTTAAGTGGAAATTTAGCCTAATAACACTTGTGAGCTTGTGAACTGATGAGTTAGACCAAGCAACCACAACAAAGAGGCAATCTGGCATGCTACATTCAGAGTTAAAGTCTTAAACCTGTTAAGCCGCATATGCTTCTGTTCAAACAAACCCTTGTATCTCCAAAATGATGACTTTACAGGAGAAGGGAAAAACATACTTGTAATGTAACTCAAGGTAACCAGACCTCTTTCCAAGTAACATTGAGTCATTTCTTTTGGCCCATTCATGAAATTTACACATAATATAAAAGACAACAGGCAATTTCAAACTATGTCAAAAAATGATAAATATGGGCCTCAGCTACCAGAAAGTAATTACAGTATAAATCACAATTGCAATATTGGTCACTTAAAAAAATCACGAAATTAGATCAGATTTGCTCAGATTGTTCAGTTCTAACTTCTATTACGTTCCGGGCCAGAAGTTAAAAGATAAAAGGCTGCCAAACACAGAAGGTCATTTCTGTCCATAAAAAAAAAAAAAAAAAAAAAAACAGTAACTATCGATTTTAAAATATGTCAGGATATATGTATGCTATATAACTTGGTTCTCATCTCACTTCTTCTGAGTGATATGTGATATGTCTAATTTTTGTAGAGCAGCTGATTGATAATTACATAATTCTGCTCCACATAGAGGTGGTGAAATTAGCTGCTAGGTTGCTCCTTTACTGCATACTACCCATAACTGTGACAGATAATGTTTCTCTTTCATTGATGGAGCAATGTCACTAGTTATATTATATTTTGGGGTATGATAACTCATCATGGAGCAATACCGAGAAAAGTGTAGAAAGTTATGATGCAACCTTTAATTGTCATTAGCTTTACATTATATCGGGATTTCCTAAATGTTTAAAGGGGCTTCACGCTCACACCCATCTCAGAAATAGTTTGTTAGTGGCCCAGAATTGATTCTTCTATGGGCACCCTTAAAGGCGACTTTATTTTTAAAAGTGTACAATGGTGTAGCAGCAGGCTGTCTGTCAGATAAATGACAGCTAACAAGATCCAATGAGTGTGACAGCCAGGCCTGTTAGTATGGAGACAGCCCTAGACTTCAGCTTGTTAATGAAGTGTGATGCTTGAGGGTAAATTCCTGAAGCAGCTTACCATTTCCACCTCTGGTTTGTCGTTCTGAAGTCTGAAGTGCTGTGCCAATGGGCTTTTTCCTTTTGAAGTCCACAAATTCAATTTGAAAGCTGAAGTTTTACTCTGACGCCAGTTTGATAAGTTTTTTGCAGGTGAATTTGTGAGTTTCTCTCTGTTTCTGAAGCTTGTATGTGAATATTGATAAAGTATTGAGAAATTGGTGTTTTAGCCTTGTGGTCATATGGGAAAAAGACAATAGTGCCTCAGGCCCAGCCAGCAGCCTTTAACATCTCCTTAAGCTTTTTTTGCTGATCTGTCCCGCCTGTGGTCAGTTATCAGCTATCAGGAGCAGGCAGAATTTCAGCACATGATCCCAGTTTGCTGAATTATATAGTACTAAACACAGCTCTGTGTTTGGAAAACTGAGCTTGTATGTTTAAAAGAGTCACCTAATTTTTTTTTACTGAATTGCAATCATGTGTTATTTAGGAATACCATAAGATCTTGCTGCTGGGGTTTGATTCCATTCAGGTGTAACATTAAGCAGTCCAGGCATTAATGTTGGTTGATGGGGTTCACAAACGGCACTCCAGTTCATCCTAAAGGTGTTTGATGGTGCATCAACACGCCAGAGAATGTGATTTCACTGCTCTACAGCCTTGTACTAAGGGAATTTATACTCTTCTTGGCATTGTGTGTGGTCACAATTAGATTTATGGCTGTTCCACAACATCGTATTCATCTACTGCCAGAGCTTTTCTAGCCATCTGCTTGAACATCAACTCTGATTGTAGCTTTAAGTCGCCAAATCCACTAATTAGATGATGTCTAGATCATTTTATAAAACCCACAGTGTATCATTGTAACATGGACATCAGTGAGCTTGGAATTCATAACATTAGTCCAAAGGCGACAACATGGAGGCCAAATCCATAAAAAGTCATTTGACCAACTATGGCATAAAAACTCCAACTATCATGTCATGTGTTTTTCACACGCCGTCTCATTTTTGCCATTCATTCCTGGGATATCTGCGGATTGTCCTTCAGGCAGTGGCGCCTTTAATTTCCTAAGAAGGGGAACACACACGGGCTGGAAGTTTGGGATGTGATAATGACTGTGTGGAAATGTCCGTCAGACCAGAGAAATCAAGCTTAATATTTCCGGCCATTGCGTTTTTCAATTTCTGTTTTTATGAGGGCCTCTTCAATTACCATTGCCTATTTCTCTACCTTTCTTTCTCTTTCACTCTCTATTTCCACTTTTCCTATAATCTGCTCTCCCTCTGTCTGTCTCCTAAAGAGCACAGATGAGTTTTGGAGAGCTTTCCCCCAGTGCTCTGGGCTCTGTGAGTTGACCGTGTATGTCTGTGTGTGTGTGTGTGTGTGTGTGTGTGTGTGTGTGTGTGTGTGTGTGTGTGTGTGCGTGTGTGTGTGTGTTCTAATACCCGTGTGCACAGGGGTGTTTCAGCGACCTCAGTGGCGGCTCAGCCGGAGCGGCTGGTGGAATAATGAAGGGAGAGAAGTTAACGGTGGGAGGAGAGGAGAATGGTAGCAGCCAGGGCCTAAAAATAGAGCAGAAGGCCGGCAACTCAGCAAAGAGAGAGAGAGAGAGAGAAAGAGAGAGAGAGAGAGAGAGAGAGAGATTGCAGAATAAAGAAAAAGCCCTGCTCTTCAGACAGCAGCTGCCTTTCACGGTGCCATTACGTGTAAAGAGAAGGTGGGGAAATTTCCATGAATTTGTATGAGAATGTGTTTGTGTGTGAGAGAGATATGCAATAGTCAGTGTATAGAGATAACACCTGCCATCTTGGTCTCCGGAGAACGGATGACAGAAGAAGAGAAAAACAGAATGTATTGTATTCCAACATTCACTCACACACACATATACACACACGTCTGTCTTTTCCTCTCTGTCTCTCCAGTGCCAAAGAGAAGTAAGGCTTCAGACACAGATACAAGTAGAGATAGAGAGGGAGAAGTAGGTGGAGAGAGAGAGGTAGAACAAGAGAGATAAGCACATTTAGAGTGAAGTTGTAGAGGACTGTGAAAACGTTATCAGTGGCTAATTTCCTTTTTAGTGCAATTTTTTTCATCGTAGCATCAAAACACATTTGGGTTGTGGTCGTACATGTGTATATTCAGCCCCAGCATCAAGACAACTCAGGGGTGTAAATCGAACTTTTAGAATGGTCATGACCACATGAATATTACAGCAATACAGCTACGGCCAAAAGTAAAGTGAAAGACAAAACTGTGTTTATGGAACGTATTTTAGTCGCTCTAGATAAATTTATGTATTAAAATCAAGTAACTTAAATGCATCACTGTTTTCAGTGTACAATGTTAGGTGAAGAAAGACATTTTATCTAGATAGGCCATAAACTCATTTAGGTTATACAGTCTAATGACTAGACACCACTGTATAAGGTAACCTACAACACATTCAACAATAGTAACTACTTAGTTAGCATGATAAATGATTGTACTAGCAGAGTTGTTGACTGCTTGTTGATAGTTAACAAATTGCTTGCAGAGCAGCACTGCTGTACATTCACTTGCCTGTTTGCTAATCATTAAATGCACAGTCATCAGACTCTTATGACTGATTGGTAACTACCCTGTAGCAGATTTGTACCACAAATGGTAACTGATGCTTTATTGATGATGGTTGACCATCTCATTCTCCCCAGAGTACCCAGAAGGGTGACCATGCTTCATTTAAGGAGTGCCGTGGCTACACGTGGTCACCTCGTGTCTACACCTCTGGAACTACTTTGTTGTACGGCCTATCCATCATGTGTGGAGCAGGGCGTTAAAAAAGGCAACTAGGCCGGCTAACAAAGTTGCTGTAACACTGGGGCTGGATATACGACCACATATGACCACATGTCACTTGGTGATAACAAAACAGCAACCTTTTTTTAACCCAAGTTAATGTTTTTAGAAATTGAGAAGAAACACATATTTACATAATTACAGTTAAAACCTGTGTGTATATATTTTTTAAGCATTTACTTGTCTTCTAACACCTCTCTAGCAGGCATGGGTGTGTGGGATGAAGTTGGGCATGAAGCCGTGGCCATGTGTATTTTATGAAAGCTATGAATATGGCTCCGGCAATGAGGTTTTAGAACACATCATATCTGTTCATAATACATGGAAACAAATTAAGCAAAGGTTTTCTTTTCTACACATAAGGCTTCTGTGTAGGATATGTGTAACCTTACTGTAAAAAGTTCCCTTTGGTGTAAAAAAAGAAAAAACAAACAAAACTTTTTGTATCAAAACAAGCTGTTTTCTTTTATCATAGAGTGTCAGGGTTTAGGAAACTTGGGTTCATTTTCTTTATAAATGCAAGTGTCCCCTCCCCTGGGTTTCCCCTCCACCTCTGAGCTTCTGAACTCCATCTCCCAGAGTTCTCTTCCCAAAGACGTCATAGCCACATGTCCAGAATTCACCAATCACACACCGGTCTCCTGCTCAGCCTTACCCGAATACTGATTACACACATCTGTTCTTCATTGCCCTGTTTGCATTTATATCCCTTTGTCTCATTCACACATTGTGAAGTATTGAGCGTTTTCTCTCCTGTTTGTCTCTGCTTGTTCTCTTTGGTTTTGATTCCTCTTTGTTACTCTCTTTTGGATATTCCCTTTTGGTTCTGTTTACTGTTTATTTTGACTCTCTGGTTTTGACCTCTTTTGTGTTCTACTATATTTACTCTCTTGGATACTCCTTTGGTTTCGTTTGCTTGTTCATTAGTCTGTCTGGTTTTCGACTCCTTCCTGTCTCCCTGTTTTATGCCTCAGCCTTGTCCATTGGTAATGTTTGTCTGGTTCTTGCTGTTGGTCCTGATTGCTGACCTGTCTAATAAAAGCCATTTGACTTTTAGCTCTTTGTGCTTTACTCTTTGCAGCATGGTTTAATTATATGGCGTGCAAGCCCTGATTCTCTCTCTATACACATTATACACATTGGTGTCCATTAAGCCACACCCAGTACCCTTGTTACTTACGGATATGAAAAAAACGTCTTTGCTGATAACAAAAAAATGTCCAGTCTGGTTGATTGACTTATGGCCTCAGGGTATTTTTCTGCCTCAGGCTACTTCATACCTCCCTGAGCTAAACCAATCATCTCCGATCACTTATTTTATCCAATTACAGTATTTTTATGTTAATTTGATTTAAAGTTGTCTCAAAGCAGATGAGATGCACGCATGCTCCAGCCCAAGAGAATATAGCCAGTTCTGAGAGACCTTACCTTATCTTAAGCTTTTTTCATGTGCCTGTATTCTTTGCTGATTTTACTACAGTGCTTGAAATACCATGTCAGCGTTTTTGCTTTGTTATCATCGCTTATATGATCGAATACAAGACAGTGATATGAAATCTCCATGGAGATTCCACCCTCAAAGACAAACGCACCATATACCATTCCAAGCTACAGGGATAGCTGAACACGAATGATATGCGGTTGTCTGCAATAATTAGCTTACTGAAAAAAAAAACTTACACTACATTTACACTGCATGTCCAAAAGTTTGTGGACACCTGTTTATCCAACATCTCTTCTAATATTATGGGTATTCATTTGGATATCATTCAGGCATTGCAGAGAGGCAAAACACTGTTAAGTGAGTCCAGTTTAGAAATATGCTCTGGAGAGCTTTCATTTTAACCAGTGACTGAAACAGTGAATTTGTGCTTTAAACATGCAAAATTAATGTGGAATCTAATGGTGTCTGTGATGCAGAACTATCATCCAACATAAGTAGCATAACCTCGCTAATGCTCTTGTGGCTGAATGCATTCAATAAATTACAGCAAACATATACTGTGAACCCTCCCAAAGTGAAGGTTGTTACTACAGAGGAAGGGGAACAAACTCCCTTAGGTTTTGAAGAAATGTTGGATGAGCGCCCTGGCATGGGCTGGTGGCTTGCCCAGGGTGTTTCCTGCTTTCTGCCCAATGACAGGCTCCAGCACCCCTGCGACCAGAAAGATAAGTGGTTTAGGAGAATAATGAATGACTGTTGGACGAGCAAGTGTCCACACACTTTTGACCATTTACTGTAAACTCTACTCCTTTTCTTCTTATTATTTTAATATAAAGTTTTATAAGCAGTACATAAACATAAAAGAAATAAAGAAATACAGTAGGGAAACAATACCCTGAAGAAAAACAGGTAATTAAGTCATATAGCATTGATGTAACCCAACATCTCTCAGTGCTAAAACACAGCAAATTTGTTTGGGAGTGTGCTCGTGCTATTTCAACAAATGAGCAAAATACAAAAAAAAGAACATTGCATCATTATTATTTATTCTTGTTGTTTTGCCTCCGTCACCTTACTAGCAATTTGGCTCAGAGCACTGCTTTTCATGCAGGGAGATGAAAGAGACGTGGCTGTGTTTAGCAGTAATACGTGCGTGTGTTGGTGTGTGTGTATGTGTTTGAAGGAGTATATTAGTGGAGAAGGGAGTTTGTTTACAGATTCTATATATAATTGCTCATGTATACAAAAACCTTGATACACAGAAAAAGAGACAGAAATTGGTCCATTTCTGCATTCATTATCTTTTATCAAAGGATGCTCTGTATGTCTATTTTGAGCTGTACAGTTCTATTGAAAAACAAAACTCCTGGCCTATTCTGCACTGAGGCAAACTCACCACATGCACTCACACATATACACAGCCTTTACAGTACCATATGCCTAGAGGCATTCATGCATGTTTGCACATGCACTATATTATAAGAGAGAGAGGCAGACGTAGCGTGTAATCTCCACTCTGTACTGACATGAGCTGTGCACAGCTGGCCAGATGTCATACTTTTCACACACATACAGCTACCATCGTACCTATTGAGCTGAGCTTTACCACGATAGCAGTCTCCAGTGATGATATGAGCTAGTTTACAGCTAAAAATGTCATGATTTATTTCATGCAGACCGTAGCAGAACACTAGTATTCCCAGCTATGAACATAACTGAGATCTTAGAGTAATACCACATTTATTGTACACAGATGAGATTCTTTTAGAAATACAGCTGCACTGGACAAAATTGCTTTGTGCCTGAGGCAGATATCATCCCTGTACGACAAACTGCCTATATTTTACAGTGTACATTTCAGGACATCCTTTGACCACTGTGCCTGATTTCAGGCTACAGAAAAAACAAACATCTCAGGAAAAACACATTTATTTTACATGAGCAAAATCATATCTCGGCTTACCTACATCAGGTGGAACCGACCATTTCCCATGGCTTCTGGCTATGCTAAGCTGCCACAGACTTTGGGACGGCAAGGTTTGTGTGACATTCACAGATTTGTTCCTATTATTAATACTATCTTAGATGTAATGATGTAAATTTAAAGCGGAAACAATGCAGTAATCAACTGTACAGCATATTGATTAGGTGGCTGTTGGGGATGTTGGATTAAAAGCTAGTTGATTGTTATTTGTAAGACATTTTGTGAAAATGAGTGGAAAATGTAATATGTCTTGTTACACCATTACCACCATGATGGTGTTTTGGGTTTCAGGTAACTAGTTGATACCAGAATGTTATAATGAATAAATATTTGGTAACTGTAATGTGATGTTTAGTCCATGGTGTGAGTGATAAACAGTACTAAGCAGTTGTGAACAATAGTGTGATCTTTCTATTAACTATGTAACAGCAGGTATGGACATCGATGTGTCTGTGTTCACATTACAAGCCTTATTACTAAGTTTCAAGTTTTTGTTCAGATCCAAACTTGGTGGTTCACATTTGTGATAATTAGCTCTGAACAGCTCTTAGCTCTTACTTATTAGAACAAGAAGGTGAAAAGGGTCACACGCATTACTTTTCTACCCTTTACAGGCTCCAACTTCAGGGTAGATGCTGCTGCCATATTATCACTGAATGCTCACTGCATGTGCAGTAAAAATAAAAAAAAATAAGAACATGAATTCTGATCTGAGCTTTCTCATTTGCGTCGCGTGTACGTGAATCAGATATGTATGCGGTCTAGGACTCTATATCAAAGGCTGCATTCATAATACTAGGCTGAAGTGGCAATTTTCAGTTTTTGCTTAGTTGCGTAACACAGATCTGATGATTTCAGAGATGTATGGACACGCAAATGTAATATTTTCAAATCTGACCAAAGCCACGTTCATATGTGGTCGGATGCACATCCAGTTTGTGACAATGCATCATTAATGAGAATGCTCTCAGTAGATTTTTTGTTGGTGGTGCACCATCTTTTAGCGTTAACATAGCAGTAGTGCTGCACATAAAGCGAATGCTGATAAATCTGGCAATTTTTGCTTTCGTCTTGCTCGAATAATTAGTGGCTGTTCAGAGCTAATTATCTTCCTGGCTTGTTTTGTTGGTTAGTTTGTTTGCTGTTTGTGACACGCAGTTCATTCAGGATCAGCCTCAAGATTAGGATGTGCACATGTTTGTTGTAGGGTTGTTGTAGGATGCAGGACCGTTCACTTTAATGACAGATTTGAGTCGCTTACAATGAGGCTTGTAATGTGAACATAGCAGCTCAGATCTGATTTCTAAAGATCAGATTTGCATGTCCACCAAGGTCTGTGTCACTTTAAGGGATAGCATCAGATTTGTACCACTTCAACCTGGTAATGTAAACACAGTGTAAAGGTCACAGTTTGACTCTCATTGCATTTTTACAGTGTTGCTTCTGTGCGTCCTTCAGTGTCAAGAACCAATGCAAAATGGTCAGATGAAAGGCTTAGGCAAATGAAAAAACTGCTAAAATGCCCCCCAATCCAACCCCACCCTCAGCCTGGTTTAACTGCATAACAGTTACCTGAAGTAGAAGGTTCTGTTACCAGCATAGGCCTAGTCTCATGTAAAGCAGTTTGTTCATTACATGTAATTACATGCAGTAAAATATTATAGGAGAGAGGGATGAGGAAAGAATAGAGATACAAATGCTGAAAGTGAGAGGGAGGGAGAGTGACAAGCCAAATAAAATGGAACACACACCCCCACACAAACACACACATGTAGAGTAGTGTTAGGTCATGTCCCTATTTGTTAGCATCCTCTGTGCGTGAGTGTTGAAATAGCAGCAATATTTTAATGATTTGCTTCCCTGTCATTATTTAAGAGTGTGTATAAAGAGTGTAAGAGAATGCCTTGCGAAAAGGTGTGTGTGTGTGTGTGTGTGTGTGTGTGTGTCGGTATCTTATTAGCGTTCTCTTCAATTGGTCTGCAATGGCTCCGTTGCCATGGTCACCTCTGATCTACGCGCATGCTCTGAGTTCTAAGCCTTTTGTGTCACTACTGTGAAATAAGCCCTCTGAGGATAACACACACATACACACACACACACACACACATACAATCATACACTCGCATGAACGTATACATGTTGTCTGTTTCAACATTGTAATCATATATGCTTTATTAAAGCCGCACCCAATATACTTATCAGTGTATAATTCAATTGTCAGTAGCAGACGATGCTGAATACCTCAATTAATGACTTCATTTAATTAACACAAAGCTTTTTCCCTCAGAGATTACTGAAGCTTTTACGTATTTCATATACTGCACATCATTCGCATAATAAAGAACAGGCCATGTTCATTCTGTCACACACATACATTTGTTTTTATACAGTGTCAGGACACGGGTGCATATTGATGCTCTTAGAACAATATCAGTATTCACAAAAAGCTTAAAGGAGAAAGAAAAAACATTTTTTGTAGAGAGAGAGAGAGAGATAATGGCAAAGCCAAAGTTAAATCAGCTCCACTGTTTTGCTGAACTACGCAGACTGTGACACAGACAGTTCAGTTTGCCAGGTTCTTACAGCATTGACATTGAACGTGTTGGTCTCTTTTTGCTGCGATAAAAATGATCAATATCGTATTGTGACTTAAGTATCATGATAATACTGTATCATGGGGCCTTTGGTGAATCCCACCCCTCATATGCAATGGGTGTAATCATACAGTCCTCTATCTATATATTGAAAAACAAACACTCACACACACCAGAGCTGACGTGCTGTACATGTTTGGCTCCTAGTTATTTCAGGAGGTGATTTATAGGACGGTTCCTTCAGGTGCATGCAGCCAGGAGGATAGATGACGAGAGTGGGCCAGAGGGAAAGAGAGACAGTGAGGGAAAGAGGAGGTCGTTGTGGTCTCTGTTCCACATAGCATACATGTGTTAATGTAATCCATAATTCACCTGCCAAGTATCATTTATGATAACAATAAAAAACAGCTCACATAAAATGGTTTCTTTCTATATCAGGGTTAGCTGCTACAGTTTAGGTAATGCAGATAATCGCCTGGTTTGACTACAAGCACTGTGATATATGGTAACCCACATTTAAAGAACAGCATGCATTAGTCTCAGTGATTTCTCGCCCTGCTGGCAGACCGTCTCCAGTGGGCACCACACCAAGCGTGTAGAATGAACAGAACAGCGTCATTGTCTGGAAAATATGCCACAAGTTTTCTGCTCAGTATGCACATATATAGTTTTGTGTCAGTATGGAGGTTATGAGACATAATGTGCATGCTGTGAATGAAATACATTTTGATTTACATTTTGGCACGGTAGCATGTAGTCTAATCAACATTTTCTTTTGTACTTTATTATGTAGTTTTGCCAAATATACATGTGACAGCAAAGTGTTTGTTCATTCGCACTGATATGTTGAATCTTGTGTAAATTTCAATTTGTTTTTCCTCCAAGAAATGTACTTTTTTATGTGAATTATGCTTTATCTATTGGCAAGTTTTATTTACTTCTGTAATGAAAATGTATTGATTTAAAAAACCACAATACATGTGGTATTCTAGTCTCTTGTGCAAAGCACTCTCTTTGGTGTGCCAGGACTTTACATTATGTTTAGTCCTCTCTGTCTCTCGGTCTTTCTCCGTCTCTGTCGTCAGATGGACCTATTCTAATCTATTGTTGCTAGCAGCAACATCACAAATGTCAGGCTCTGCCAAAGAAATGGAGCTTAATAGGCGTTGGCATGGAATTTCGTGGTAGTCGTCCGAAACGTAGCCATTATAATCACACTTGACGTTGTGAGGAGACAAAGGTGGCTCATGAAAAACATGCGTGCCAACTTTGTCTGACGCTGCCTGTCATAACATCATCTGTTTGTCTGTTCTTCAGGTAGCAGAGTTCATTCTGGGCTTTAACCCCTGCCACCTGCCTCTGCCAGTGTAATGTGTAAAGTGTAATCCTATATATGCTGCTGTTCACAAATCTTGTATCACAAATTATGTATCATAATAAACTAATAAACAATAATAAATGTTGTTAGTTAGTCTTAACTTATACAGTGTGGACTGAACTGTTATAAACTATACAGGCAATTTTTAGTTGTTTCACAGAAGTTTCTGAAAACAAGAAGCTATTATGATCTATTTAAAATATTTTTTACTTGACAATTTATTGTCAAGTAAACTGCCTCTACATTTAATACCTTCATTCCAGTTTTCTCTGTTTGAACCTAACTACAGCCCCTTATATCCAGACTTGATCAACATCAGAAAGAAGCAGAAACATATATCTAACGGAAAATTAGACAGAAGCCCAACAACTGAATATCATGTTTTCCAAATTTTCTGTATTTAAGCTTCCATTCTTTTGGGGAGTTTTTAAAGACTCTATACCTTTTCCATACCTAAGTTCAGTTGCAGGAATTGGTTGAATTTCCTACTTCTCACTTTCCAAGGAATCCTAGTCAACTATGCTTAGATCTGGACTCTGGGATGACCAGTCTATTGTTCTGAGAACACCAGCAGCTTGTGTAATTCTTTTTTGCGTCTTCCTGTTTTACAATAAAGGCTGCACATCTTTTCAGACCCATAGTGTTGAGTTGTATTCTCGCAGTGGAAGGATGGACAGAAACACCTGTGTATTTTTTTAGATCTGATGCAAGAGTGTAGTTTTATTGTCTCCTACCTCTTAAAGATGAAGAGGATCAGACACAACCATGCTGCTACTCACTGTCCACTCACTGTCCACTCTATTAAACACTGTGACCTTGTCTGGACTCTGTGGCAGTCCTGAACATATATAATATATACATATATATTTATGTGTCTGTCTCTATGTGTGTGTGTGTGTGTGTGTGTGTGTGTGTGTGTGTGTGAGTGTGTACACTATACAGTAATACAGTTTTCCCCAGAAGGTATGTGAGTCAATTTTATATTAAGTTTGAAATTATTTTGTCCCTTCTCTTTACCCCTCACTCTTTCTCTCCATCTCTCTCTCTCCTCTCTTATTCTCCCCTGTTGGTCTCTAACTGAATGAAGTTGCTTGGCTCTTATAACAGCATGCTGCTGGGTGGATTGTGCGTTCCCCACAGGAGCACCCTGTGATATTACACACCATCACTGTGCGTGTGTGTATTCTCACGCTCAGCTATGTGCCATCGTTTCTCAATCTAATGAACAGATGTCTTTATTGATCCGAACAGCTATGGCCCTCTCCCCACAGTGTGCTCAGTGGGGAAACTCTGTTAGGACAGCACTTGATGTCTGCCTCTCTACTGTACTTACATAGGTATATATATATATATATATATATATATAGATCTCCCTGCTTCCACTGTTTATTGGATAGAGATGTGAGTGATTGGCATTGGAGTGGAGGTTAATTCTTAATAACTGAAATTGAAGAGTGTAATAGACTGTTGGCGATGCAGGGGAGTTGGGATGGTGTGTGGGATTAAGGGCTGGTCAGATGTAACGGAGATGACAATGGTGTCTCTAGAGGTGGGCAATATGATGATGTGTTATGGTTTTTGTCATTTTGTATATTATGGGTCAGTACTGAACAGTGATAGCCTATAAATCAAAACGTGAGCCTGAAAGAGCCTGTAAGCATCAAAAAACACTGTATATGTATAGACACTTTGAAATATTGTTACTTAAATATAACTTAAATATTGCAAATTTTAGATGTGCAGATCTAGCACTACGTAAGAAAATGGTTTTGTTTAACAGACTGCTAAAATGCTAATCCAGTTCTTTCTGAGATAGGCTTTACTGAAAATTTTACTCTAATATATGCTACCCAAATGCTTCTTAAAAACTTCAGATGTTTGCATGTTGATTGGAACTGTGTAGTATTAATCTGTCATCATGATGCTTATTTAACGTGGAAATAAGCCACAGGGTGCTAATATAAATTAGCAGTGTTGCTAGGAACCACTGGAATACCCCATGCTTTAGTTTATGTTTATGCTTGAGAGTATTTTCACAGCTCTCAGGGTCGCAGTGCTCTTTAGCATGGGTTCGCAACTCTAGTCCTAAGGGCAAGAAAGCCTATATCATAATTAGACAAACACACCAACATCTCCAACAGTTTTAATGATTATTACATATTGTACATATATAGCTATCCAAACAGGATGGCCGTTTACTACATGGCAAGAATATTGTTTGTTTAGCTTTAAACAGGCAGTTTTTTAAATTTAAAATGAGTGGATCCTATTGTAAACCGTGATGAACAATTATCGTGATCGTATCAGTTCTATATCAGCATAGGCCTTCTACACAGTCTGTCAGCCAATGCTTTTTATCATAGTTATTTTTTTATTTTTAGTTTGCAACTGTTTATGCTTTAATTTGTAAATGGTTTATTTATGCTGATTATTAAAAAATCATAATACTTTTGTGCCATTAGCATTTACACCAACATGACAAATACTGGGGACACAATACTTTATATATATATATATATATATGTTTTGGTGATTTTGTGGATGACCTGACACAACCATCAAGTATTGTGATACTGTATTTTTTGATACTGAGAGAGAGAGAGAGAGAGAGAGAGAGAAAGAGAGAGGGAGGGAATGCAGTCGTAGTACATGTTGTACACTGGACTTGACCTTAGAAAATGGATACCCACAGTATCCATTTGGAAAATGTGAGGCAAATTCCAGCACCAGCCTGTTAAAAATCAGATATGAAAGAACATTCCAGAAGCTTTGCTGCGCATATTTCTGATCTGAGCAGTGCGTCTATGTTTTCACTTATGAAAGAAGAGGTTTACAAGGGACATGGCTTCCCTCGCTGATTCAGACACTAGTCAAAATCTTTAACCATTCACACACACAGCACGCACACTTCTCTGTGAATAAGGGAGGAAAGGATAATGGAGCAGCCACAAAGTGCACAAACACATCCAGCAGGCATGTGTGTGTCTGTGACATGGACTTATTTTGGCAGGAAACAGCCTTCTGCACGCATCGTGGGACGTTGCCTGAGGGTGGTTACAGTGGTGGTTTTGCAGTGTCTGCTTGGTGTGTGTGTGTGTGTGTGTGTAATGGGGGAGGCCAAGCGTTCTGGTGTCCATAACCGATCGATAGAAGGGGGAATAGTCTCAGTTTATCACTAAGGTCAGCCTAAACACACACACACATGTTCCTGTATAGAGTAAACAGAAGTAGGGCTTGTACTTGGCCATGCATCAGGATATGGTCATTACTGTAAACACTCCTAAACCCCCCTGTAGACTTATTACTTGTGCAGGAGCTGGATGTTCAGTCATTAATTCAAATCCACTTAGACATGGTGTGGATGTATTGCTGATCTGGGCCTGAATATCAGCTCATCATTTAAAACAATACTATGCCTGTGAGACTCCCTGTAGGTGTATTAGTAACCTGGGAGCAGTGTGTGGTGTTTACTTTAAAATGATCACACATGCCTAAATAGAGCACACAGGCTTATTACTGAAAAGGGGATGATCGTTATTTTAACACTTTGAGACCTACATTCAAGTATCATGTTCATCATGATGGCAGTTTCACAGTAACGTCGAGTATTATGGTTACATCACCAGATTCAGCACAAACCTGTCTAACAAGGCATAGGGTGGCCACACGTCCGGTTTTAGGATGGTTTACCAAGGTCATGTGACATTGTGACTCGCCTACCGAAGGTCAGCCCTCTAAATGCTAGTCAATTAGTAAGCTCCCGTCTGACTCACGAATGTCATCCGTTCCACCCAGTTAGGTGAATAAAGCAATCATTTATGTGTTTTATAGGTTAGCTTATGATTTTAATTCTGTTCTAGTGTCATGATGATTATGATGTCCTCCTTTTTGGGGTGGGATGTCCCCTTATTTTGCACACATGGTGTGCAGTAAATGCTCCTGAACTTGTTTATTTGTTTGTATTTGTTTGTTTGTTTATTCCCTGGAAAACTAGTTGTGGCACATTTCTGCCAGCTAGCTAGGTCTAATCTTATCAAGCGATGCTAGGAGAGTAAGGGCTAGCACATTCTTTCTCCGAGACCCCTGCACCCAGCCATTGTGTCCTTTCTAACTCACAGAACCTAATTAAACAGCTCAATCACTACCAATTCTATTACATTGGCTACCGGACATCCATGTTGGACACCCACCCATCCTTGGAGCATGAGGTGGATGTGGCATCACCGACAGATTGGAAGTTGCAATCTCCCCAGGATAAGGCCAACATTTTAAGGATTGCAAGCCTAGTTATTTTTAATCCCACATCAACTTTTAGCTAACCAGAGATGATTTTATTGCTGTAAATTAACAAAGAATGCACTCATTTTTATTAAGTATTAATAATTTTATACTTTCAGGCCAATTTCACCTAAAAAAAACTCCAAAAAGTTACCTTAACCCCACCTCCTCACCCAACACATTTTTACATTACATACAAACATATGTAATATCTCTCACGACAAAATTCCAATGTACCATTTACAGTTGTATTTTAAGTAGCAAAGCAGCAAAATAAAGTATATTGTTAGGAAATACACTTTTAAAAACTTTACATGGAACCTACAGTCTTGGATATTATCTTTGTTATTTGGATCTACGAGAAACATTGTACTTCATAGTAACATTTTTATGTATAGTCATCCTCTGTAATAATAATTCCCTGAATTCTGTTTCTTCCTTAGAACACACACACAAACACACACACACACACACGTTCTCACACACATTTAAGCTGAACATCTCAGGGATAATTAGACTCTGCCCTTGTTGGTGAAACAGGTGATAGGCATGCGCATGCATAAACTTGCATGCAGCTGCTAGATGTTTGTTTTTGTTTATTTTGATATCCAGTGGCACATCAGTGGCCATTACAGAGTGCAATGTGGCGTGACGGCTTTTTGATCCACAGGAAAACAGGAAATAAGGGAGGAGAAAATTATAGCAGTGTGCTAGCTATTCAGAAGCCGCTGTGGCACTCAATAGCAGTAAACTTTTGTGGCATGTGGGTCTGTGTGTGTGTGTGTGTGTGTGTGTGTGTGTGCGCGCACATTTGGGGTGTTGCATGCACATTCTACATGTTTTGAGATTCCAGCTAGGTGTTTTGTGTTTCAGTGCACTAGTTCATCCCGTGAAGATGTAATTACTACATATTTGGTTGCTGCCATCTTTTAGTACAACACTGTTGTGAAAAATAGTGTGCTTGTTCTTCTAATTCTGCAAAAGTATGCATAAGTAGTGAAGCACTTGCTACCAGAAGCTGGCTAGATTTGTCATGTTTGATATCTTGATTATACTTATAATCTTAATTTTTTAAATACATAATGCAGCAAAACTGAGGGCCCTTATTCAGTTGTAGGTGTAACACTTATGTGCTATACATTAGAAATACGGGGGCAGTTTGTAATACAGTGTCAGTGTTGCAACTGAACAGTAAATTGCAGACCAGAAAATAAAATACTGGCAGTAAATAAAGTGTTTTAGGTTTGTAACAATGCAGTGTGACAGAGCGCATTGTGGAGAAATCTTGGAGAGTGGACGTTGTATTAATTATATCTAATGCATTTCTGTAAGTTCTAATATGCATCAACATAAAACTTTACAATGGGATTGCTCAGATTTAAAAATTGTGCACTGGATACAATTTGGGATGAACTTGGGATTCATCATTTCTAACATCTTTACATGGATAAAATCCAATTTATTTATGCAATTATTAGTAGAGGCTTTATGCTTTAATTATTTAGAAATGTGACCAATAATTTGATGTTAATTAGATTGATTCCTCCTCTCTAAACTGTTTCTCGAGTGTGCTATCTCATCTTTGCTGCTGTGAGTAGCCAGTTCTTGTCGAGTCTTGTGTGAGTTGGAGGCATGTCCAGAGGACAGTTGAAGAAGATGCATTCTGCTGCACACAGGCAGCACACTGCAACGTAGTTTGAGCATGAAGGTGTCTGCCTCTCCCTCCCCTTCCAATTCAGCTCTGGCTAATTCCTGCAGTACCCCCAGCAAGAAGACTGGTGAACAAAGTATTGCAACTCTTTCTCATGCCCCACTGGCTTACAGCCCAGTTCTTTCTAGAGCTATTGCCGACTCTATCGCCTTATTTATTTGTAACGATATCCAGCCCTAGTGCTATAGAGAGAGTGTCATAGGTTTTGTTTTACCTTTTATCAGAGACATTTTTGAGTTCTATAAGAAGGTGAAGTGAAATGTCACTTTCATAGTTAATTTAAGATTTGCGGTATGCTTAAGAAGAGCCAAAGAAATAAGATACAACTATATGTACTATACTGAATTGCATAACGTTATATCACGTCATGTGACATTGTGTTGAATCAAATTTTGTCAAATCACACTGAATCGAAATGGGGGGGATAAAATTATATAGCATTAGCAGTTGCTTCATATGTATTTTTAAGATATGGCAGTGCATCAAGATGTGTATTGCATTGGCCTCAGTGATGGAGATGCACAAGCCCAATAGACAATATAAACAATACACCTTACAGTTTACACAGAACAGTAGTAGTGGAGATATTTATTTAAATCCAAAAACCAAACGTATATATTTTTAAAATGACTTATTGTAACGTCGCAAGGTTAAATGGAGTTGAATTGCCATCTTCCTTGTGATGAATTTTACATCCCTAATAGACACATCATTATAACAGTGCTAGCATGTGTGAGTCATGCCAATTTGCACTCAGTGTGTCTGTGTGTGTCTAGGTGAGTGTTCCACCTGTGGTGTTGCTTGTGCTGTGTGTTGTTATCGCTTTGTGTCTTGCTCCCTCAGAGCTTGTTAAGTGTGATGCTCCATCTCCACACACACATACACACACACACGACCAACCTTCCAGTCGCATAAAGGAGTCAATTTGTCAGCGGAGCCAACTCCCTGCCATTCTGGTGTGTGCATGTGTGTGTGGGAAAGTCTGTTTACATGTTGCTTATGAGCACACACTTCTTGGCTCGCTGTTGGAGAGATGACACTGGAATGCCTCTCTCTGCATATATTTCCATAATCAAAGAAAATTTGGTTTAATATAGTGGGCCGTATGTTAATTTGGATTCTGTTTGCTGTGTGTGTGCGTGTGTGGTGTCTCTGTCAGAGGAGATGTTTAGGTAGGTGTGTGTGTGTGAGTGCGCTGTGCATCATGCTGTCTTTGTGTGTCGAGGGGTTGTAAAGGTCAAAGTGTGTGCGTGCGTGTGTACCTGTGGTGTGGTGTTTTATAGCCCATTTACTGAGCATTTCACATCACAGTGGAGAGAGGAGGATCACTGCAGAGTCTGGATGACTGCAGTTAATTATCAGACGCATTCACACAGCGACACACACACGCACACACACATGCTCTCCTTCTCACTTAGTCTTTGCCAGACACACACACACACACCAACACACAGACACACACGGTTCATCCCACCATGTATGTCTGTATGCTCTTATATCAAAGAGCAGGAAGGTGTCCATATTCAGCAGGAGTATTTATCTCTATAAACCACATCTGCAGCGTACACTTGATTAACATGGACAAGGAAAATCTTGGTCTGATCAAAAGGATTGGGATCCAGACATATTGTAATGGATCAGGTACCAAGCCTGATATACCTCTGAATCTTCAAATAATTGAATAATCATGAAGTGTAATAAAATCAATTTGATATGCAAATTAGCTTCTCGCTAATGTTTCACACTTTGGAGGGCCATGAGATGACTGAATTTGTGGAGTCTGCATCTTAGATTGTGTCTGTTTAGATGAGTAAAGCAGATGCAGAAAGGCTACTGAAAAGCTAGTGCACAGAAGAGCTAGTGCACACAGAACACAGCCTACAGAAAAGCTACTGCGATAACACATAGGAAGCAAAGCAGAAGAACACTGATATACAAAACACTCCAATCGATCAGAAATCAATTTTACACTTTGCTCATGCACATATATCCAAAAAAAAAACTTTCAACATAGTGTGTTGATTTATTGGTTTAGCTAAATAACTCTTTATTAACGCTTTGTTTTCATGCTAAAGATATGGTGTGATATACTGCGATTGGACTAGTAACGTAAGGCAAGGTGAAAACAGGCATTTGTCATTTGTATATTTACTCTGAAAAACTTTAGATTGACATTGTTCGATCTGTGCATTCATAACCACATCGTGTGTGATCTGGGTCTGGGTATAATATAGTAAAGTTACAGTAAACAAAAAAAAATTAATAATGCCTTACAACTTCAGCTATTAAAATTTATTTGGGGTTTTACTGATGCCATTGTAGAGGTGACGTCCACAGGCGTCACTGACAACCTGCAGCAGTGAAGTGGGATTTCAGAAGAGATCAAAGAGATCAGAACGTCTGCAGGGTGGATCGCTTTTACAGTGGAATATGGAAAATATCTACAGTGTCAGAGTTTCAGCAGTGATTGAGCTAGCTTTTCTTCATCTAAAGCCAGGTGTGAGGGAACAGGTATTATACTTGGCACTTGCCAATTTCTGTAAGGGGGATACCACCAGAAGAATGCACAAAAAGAGTCACACCTTGCAACCACTTGAAACAAAACTATCCTAGAAATGTTCTGCTCTACCCGCCATGCTTTGTGCTTTTGGTTTGAAACCTGCATTAGCAGAACCATCACATACAAAACCAAGCATTAGAAAAATATGAAATTATATATTACTCACAGAGCTATTAGAAAATAAAAAAGAAGTGCTTTCACTGCTTAATATTAAAGGGGACCTATTATGCCTTTCCTGTTTTTCACTTATCCTTAAGTGTATTATGTAGCTTTTTGTGCATGTAAACGGTTTATTAAACAGTGCAAAGCACTCTGTCCCGCAGAAACCACTCTTCCCAGCTTCCTGAAACACTTCATTTGAATTCCAGTCCTGTTTTCTGATGACATAATCTCGTAGCACAATCTTTATTGGCCAACAAGCATGGCAGGCTCTCAAAGACAGCTAAAAAGCAAAAACTTGCCACTCTAACATGTTCTACTCCAATCTAGCTCGTTCTACCTGTCATTGATTCCACCTGTCAAATCACTGAGCAGGGCATTAAACTTTCATCATAAGCCAATTTTAAACACACCGTACAGTAAAGTACCAAAAACAAAACATTTCAGTCCACAATACCACATAATGGACATACTACGAAATAAGGTCATTTTACTGTAGTATTAACAGTAAGTTCAGCATAACTGAACTGAACTCATTTCAGTGTGCATCTCAGTTCTTTATGTTATCCAAGTGAATACTGGCACTGCAAGCTAATGCAGCAGACCTTTCACAAATCAAAATTAATAGACCATATTTTGGCTCTCTGGTAAGGACGGACCGTGTCCATGGTAGCACTTTTTCCACCATATTCCTCTAAAACAGCTGTGGCTAGTGTTAACCAAGGATGACAGTAGTTAATGAGAGAACTAATGTACTGCCCAAATCAAGTAATTAAACTCTTGTCTACCATTAATTATCATGTAACTATATGTAGTTATGATTATTAAGCTGAGATTCCATTTAATCTATTACGAGATACAGAAAGGTGACCCCTATTAAAAGCTATTATGGAGCTAATATGGTGGACCTTAGTGTAGATTTGGTCTGTGTGTGTGTGTGTCTCTGAGGGACTGTGCGGATTCTCAGTTTTTGCCAGCGTAGTCGATACTACAAAGCGAGTCTTGGCAAAGCGTAATGGCTGGCTAAATATTTACCAACTTGTCAAATGCAGAAGTGACACAGCTCTGCCAAGAATTTGCCATCTTTGCTATCTCTCTCTTTCTTTCTTCCTCCCTCTTTCTTTCTTCCTCTCTCTCTCTTCTTCTTTTTCTCTCCTCTGTTTCCCCTTTCTTCTCACTCCCTCCCCCCCATCCTTCTGTCTCTTTCTCTGCTGTTGTAGTGTTGTGGATATTATGATACTGAGATAAAGAACTGGGAGGGTGGTTGGTGTGAATCTGCAGTATGGCTGTATCTGTTTTTCCGATTTAACAGTAAGCAGCACAAATATGCTCACAAATGTGATTTCCACTCATTGAATTGTTTGTTTACCTTCAGGCTCCTGGTAGGCAGGCAGGATCAGGGCGAAGGCCGATGCTGTGTGGATGGTTGCCATGACGAGTAGGAGTGGTTGCCGCGGTGCTGAGGCATTTTCCCTCAGCCTTTAGCCTGGCTTAATTACTAATGACTGGACTCTGCCTGCTGGGCAGCCCCTGCCCAAGTGAGCCTGGACCAGGGATGCCCACAGAGCACCGACTCTCCCCAATCCCTTCTCTCTCTCCTTTTTCATTTTCTGTTTTTCTCTCTTTCCCTTACAGATTCTTCTCTTCTTTTCTCTCTCTCTCTCCCTCTCTGGCTTTCCTCATTGCCCTGGTTTTAGTGTTCAAAGAATGCATCTTCTATACTTTGAGCAGCACAGCAGGATTCGAAGCAAAAGCTCTTGCCTGCCGTGCAGTCGATGAAAATAGAACTGCAATAGGACAGACAGAGCAGGATAGAGAGAGAGAGGGAGAGAGAGAGAGAGAGAGAGAGAGAGAGAGAGAGAATGGTAAGAAGTGATGTGGATAAATGTCCCATCTCCGTGTAAGCATACAGCATGCGGGGAAAAATGTATGTAAAAAAGCTTGGTGCTGGCTGGGTGGATGTTGGAAGAGAAGCTGTGATGGAGTGATAGAAGACTGATGGTAGAGAGCAAGAGAGAGAGAGAGAGAAAGAAAGATGGATTGATTGAAAGCAGCCTTTTTCTTGCATTCTGTTGCTTGAAGCAATGTCCTACATATACATTATACACTCTCCTGCAAGGCCAGTGGCAATCTTCTCTGGGTGTGCGTGTTTGCTAATGGTGTGTGTGTTGAAGGACACTGTGTGTTTCATAATGTCTGTGTATGTGTGTGTGTGTGTGTGTGTCTGTCTGTCTGTATGGTTGAGCGTGTGCATTCAGATGTGACAGCATGGAAGATTTTATGATTTTCTCTGTATGGATCCAGATGATTATAGCTTCATTAAAAACAGTGTTTTTCTTTACATATCTCCCTGAGTGCATGTTTATGCGTGTGTGTTTGTGTGAGTGTTTGTTTGAGTGTTTGTTTGTTTGTTGAGTATGCATTTAAATGTAGCATCACATATACACAGGCAGTGTATAGTTTTGAGTATGGGCTTATTTTATCATTTAAGATGATCATGTGTTGCATAACAGAAGTACATTTCACATTAGGTGCAGTGTTGCATTGTTTGATCCATGTATGTTATCTAATTAAGGCAATAAAGGTGAAGGTATCTGCATGCATGCTATTAAGAAAGACTGTATACCTGAATATAATATTCTGCCAGCATGTTTATAGATTTGAAATGTATGCATGATTTAATGGAATAACCTTACAACCATCATCTCACCCATTCTAGTGATGAATCTTGCCTTCAAAGTAATAGTTTTTACCCCTAAAGTGTTGTAGTTGTTCAGCAAGGATACGTTTGGGGTCTGAGGTGTATTTTTTTAGTTTTGCACTGGAGCTAAGAGGCTTATGTAGATAACAAGTCATGGAAGCTTATATACAATATTATATTCAAACAGCGTAGAGCTGTTAAATGATCTCAAAAAGACCTGCCTCTGACAAAGTACTAGGTGTCTATCAAAACTGTTGCTTAGTGATATCAATACCTGTTTCTAAATAATGCTGTTTTCAATACCAGCTTAAACCAGACATGTATGTGAGGCACTGGGAGTGAATGTATTTGAGTCAGTAACAAAATTACATATTTAAAAACTCATATTTTTATATCTGCATATATAAATATGTTTACATTTAGATCTATGTGCATTGTGTATATTAAATATAGTGTTATCAAAGCTTTTGCCTGTACTAGCTGTACTAGTCTAGTTGCTCCATTTGACTGACTGGTTGTGCCATCTGACTTGTTTGTCCTTGAACTTTATACTTACAGTTTTAAAAATAAATAAATATTATTACATTTCCATGCTTTTCCTGAGGAAGTCATACCACCTGACATGGTAAACAGAACCATTCCCACCAAGATGACTCAGAAGTGACTTTTTCTTTTTTCAAAATGTTTGAAAGGGCTACTGACTTTGTGCTTTGTGCTTTGTGTTCATGGCATTGTGCCATGAAGGTCACTCAGGGTTTTCTTTATGATGCAATATGCTTTGTTTTTGGTTTTGCTGCCTGATATTTAAGGAAGTAACAATGTGGTCAAAGGTTTTTAGTGAGTCGTGTATTTATAAAGTTACCTTATTTTGCAACATGGCTTTTATTTCAGAGTTCTCAAACATAGAAATAAAACATATTATATAACTAAATAGATAGAATTTATAATATTAATATTAGTTATTAAATAAGAAATGTAATTAATACATTTACAATTTATTTTATTAGTATTAGTATATAAATGTAATAAATAAATAATGTGTGTTATATACACACATGTATACATGAACATGTTTCAAGTGAAAGTAGAAGAGCACACCATCTAACATTATATAAATCCAGCAACTCCAACAATTATTCAAGTCTGAACATGGCACAATCATCAACCAGTTCATTAACACAGAATTCATAATTGTAGGAATTCATCAGCATATTAAAATTAGGTCAGTTGTTACTGCTTGTGTGTGCAAAACAAGCAATATGCGTTTTCTCTGATATAAGCTCCAGGTTTTATGAGTTCTGGTTGACTAGCAAAACAGTGTCTCCTACTTCATCGTATGACCCAACCACCTCAGTTATAGAGTGTACTTGTAGCCTATATGCACTTCCAGTGGGAGTGAAATTACAGATTCAGCTTTTGTTTTGTATTGAATAGCAGAATTTTGTGTGCTATTACAATAGTTCGGTCAGTATTATTCAGATCCTGTATGACATTCTGTTATATATAAACATGGACCGTACAGTAGTAGAAATTTGAAGCCTAATTTCAGTCTGTACTTTTACATGCACTATAAAATGATGGGAGGTACCAGATTTATTCTTTTCAGTACTTTGCGAATGCTATGAAATAAGGTCTGTGTGTGGGTGCACTTGTCAACATCTGTGCCTCACAGACGAAGCCCAGGGCAGCGTGCGATGATCGTGGGAGTTGCATGTGGGGATTGAGACCCATAGGATCGCACAAGCTTTGTCAAGTTGTAAACACTTATCCACGCACATTGTTCCTTGTTTTCTTTCTTCAAGCCACCGTACACAATCCCTTTTGTTTAGCATGATATACTTTTCTAAATAAACGTTTTAATCACTGGCTGGAATAGCCAGCTCAGGCTGGCAGCTGCAGGCATTTGTTAAAGCCATGTCAGCTCCTGTTGGAGTGATGTACAGTGCCAGAGATGATGCTACAAGAAGTTGATTTGTCCATTACCTGAAACTGAGTGATATGTCTGTAGATACAGTCTGTAATTTCCATGACCAAAATGACCACAGCTTTTGGTGTTATCACACTATTGTTAAAATTAGGGGTGGGATTCTCCAGACACCTGACAGTTTGGTTCGGTTATGTCTCATGGTTCCAAGATGCTTTTGTCCATCATCAGCCATTGGTCTGAAATATCAGTCTAATCTTAAACCTGTCAGAGAGTAATTATGGAAAAGCAAATATTTGCCAATATTGAATCGTTTCTGACATCATGCATCCAGGGTGTATATATGAAATGGTAATCAGCAGCACTGTGGTTTACATTATAGCCATGTAATGACAAAATAGAATGCTGATGGAGATGAGACTGGGAGCAGCTCTGCGCTCTAGCTGGGTTTAGTTTTAACCCCTTTGCCTTTGCTAGCTTCTTCAAATAGAAGGCAGTATGTTTAAGTGTGTAATTAAATTTGCTGTTCCAAATGTTTTTCGGAATTGTTTCGTGAGGTTGTTGTGTTGTTCACTTATTGTGAAGAACATCAACAGGGACAGCATGTTGTGTGTGTGTGGCTGTGTCTGCTCTGCTGTTGCGCAGTGTGAACTATTGTGCAGCGGATGAGTAAATGTGATTGCCACAGAAACTA